>CM051009.1:12515399-12715399 GCA_027704905.1 Muraenolepis orangiensis
TTTGTCTATTAGATCATGTTTTGAATTTTCCTTAACTCTGGAAGTAAGCTCTGATTAAAGCTTGCTAGATTGCTTGTAATTGGTGTCTTTTTGAGATATAGTTGGCAATTTTTGTTGTGAAAGCTGTTAATTCTTACCTGTTCAGGAGATGGTCTGACTACAGAACTACATAATGCATAGCCTGGGCGGCTAGTGGGAATGACAGTTGTGTTCTGTTCTTCACATGACAATAAAGGCCTTCTATAAAGATAGCTTCAATGACGCAGTAGCTCATCCATATTAAATGACACTGTGTTAGTGGGTCATGTTAGCAGAATTGAAATCGATTGTGATCTGAGGGGAAAGAATCATATTTTTGATGAAAATTTGCAATTTAGCGACTACTCCATTAATGATGAAAATCGGAAAAATCGGAATAGAAACTAATTTAAATTTAGTGAGATTTGAGGGAGAAGCGTTTTTGTGTAAAGTATATTTACCTGTATTTAATTAAAATAAGACGAATTATGTGTGGTGTATTCGATTGAGCACTCGGTGCTCTACTAGGTTGCACTGTGTGATGATGTCACCGCAAGGTTCATTGCTCATTGGTCGAGTCGGTTCCTGTTTTGTCTGAGCCTGAGTAAAGACGACAATCGTACCACAATAATCCGTGATTATTATAATATATAAGTGAATAAGTTGGTAACCCACAGTAATACTACAAGAGTAATAGCTAATACTAATAGCTAGCCAACGGCACGAAAATGGCTTCAAGCCCCCTTCACCACTGATACTCTCTGGTAATTTATCCGAAAACTGGCACAGATGGGAACAACGGTTCCAGCTGTATATGATCGCTTCAGGCCCGGTAACAAAGAAAAGATGGTTAAAATAGACATTCTACTTCATGCGGTCGGCGAGGAGGCGCTAATACCACCATTACAGTAGCTGGAAACTATATGATGATGGATGACGTTCTTAAGGCGCTCAAGGACTACTGCAGCCCACAAAATAACATTATTTTCGAGCACCATCAGTTTTGGTCGCACACAATGTCAACCGGAATATCAGTGGACAGATTCATCACAGAGCTACGACAGAAGAGCAAAGACTGTGAGTTTGGACGGAATGAAGATTACATGATTAGGGAAAAATTGGTATTCAGCATAAATGACACTCGCTTGAAAGTGAGAATGTTGCGTGATAATGAGCTGACTCTGCGCAGGGCCATAGAAATATGTAGATCTGTAGAGCTGGCAAAAAAAATTAAAAATTGTAAAATAAAATAAAGTCACCTGTGGCCCAGGACACCTCAGTGGATGCCTTACAGAAAGCAACAGGGCAGACACGGATGGGCAGCTGGAGCAGAAGCAACACAACGAGCATAAAGCAAGGTATTGCATGTCGGAACTGTGGAAACAAGCATGAGCCCCGTCAATAACATTGAGAGTGAAGTGGACTCTTTATTCATAGGCATGGTGCAGAATGGAGAAAAGAAGACTGCGTTGCACGAGATAGCCACGATCAGAGGCGTAGAGATTGATTTCAAGCTCGACACTGACGCCGATGCAAATGTGCTTCCCATGTACATGTACCGGCAGCTATCAGGTGCCATTCGGTTGCGGCCCACAAAGACCGTGTTGATTGCCTTTGGAGGAGCCCGCTTACCTGCAGATGGTGTTGTGTCTTGTGTGTGGTGGTGTTGAGGAGCTGCAGCTGGTGAAAGTGGTCGAGGCACTCACAGCGAGAGCGCTGTGGCCAGGAAAACCACCATCCACCAAAGAGGAGCTGCTACAGAGATACGTAGAGGATTTCACAGGACGTGTTCACCACATACACCTAGACCCAGCTGCGACACCTGGGATACACGCCTGCAGAAACGTCCCTCTCTCCATAATGGACCCTCTGAAAAAGACACTGAAGGACTTACAAGAGAGGAAGGTGATTACACCTGTCAGCGAGCCAACAGAGTGGGTCAACAGTCTTGTCATGACAAAGAAGAAAAATGGTGCTCTAAGGGTGTGCTTGGACCCTTGCAACCTGAACCAGGCAGCCAGCATTACTCCATTCCTACTCCCGAATGTGTTTGCAGCCGACTAGCTGGGAAGTCAATCTTCTCCATACTGGATGAAAAGGACGGATACTGGCAGATCAGGCTAGACGACCCATCATCAAAGCTATGCACATTCAACACGCCGTGGGGCCGCTTCCTCCCATTCAGGAGGGTCAAGTCAGCCAGCAAAGTGTTCCAACAAAAGAACTGTGAGACATTTGGCGATAGTCCAGGTGTGTACATCATAGCTGACGACAGGATAATTGCAGCGTCCTCGGAACAGGAGCATGATGAAATCCTACAGAATGTGATGGAGAGAGCAAAGACTGCGAAAGTTCAACAGAGAGAAAATTCAGTTCAAAGTTGACACAGTAAAATACATGGGACATGTCATCACAGCAGCAGGACAGAAGGCTGACAAAACAAAGATCAAGGCAATTCGTCACGGTTACGGTGGTCGGCAGGGAGCGTGGCCAAGCCGCGTGCGCTGGCGGCGCACACACACACCTGTCAACACTTGCCGTGGCTGATTGCTAATCACCTCACCTGGGGTATATATACCTTAGCGTCCTGTTACCCCGGGGTTAGGTTGTACGTCGTACTTTATGGTTGCTATTTTGTACGTTGGTCTGGTAACGTTCTAGCTCCACTGTGTCTTGGTCTGCGTTCTGGGTCCCACCGAACTATCCCTACGTGACACAATTGGCGACATGCCAACCCCAAAAGATAAACAAGGCCTCCAACGCCTGCTGGGAATGACCAAGTTCCTGGCGCAGTACATCGCCAATGAAGCGTCCCTTACAGCGCCCCTCAGACAGCTGCTTAAGAAGAACACAGCATGGCCCAAGTCAAGTCAAGTTTATTGTCACTTCACAGTTTACACAAGTATAAAGCAGTGAGTGAAAATCTTATGTGCAATACCCGACGACAGACAGCAGTTATAAAAATAAGATAAAATAGAATAAAAACTGAATAGAATAAAAGAAGTAAAAAAAACTGTATAAAGTTAAATATATAAAATAAAATGCAATTTATAAAATTTTATATATCGGCACAGAAAAAGAGCAATATATATACATATAAATCAATGTAATAAAATATACATTGTTATATGCTAACCGCCCTTGTTCAGCAGCCTGATGGCCTGGCTGTAGAAGCTATCTCTGAGTCTATTTGTACGGCACTTGATACTGCGGTATCGCCTGCCTGACGGTAATAGTGAATACAGTTTGTTGCTGGGGTGGGCATTGTCTTTTATGATGCGTTTGGCCTTGGCCATGCACCGCTGGTTGTATATATCCAGGAGGGAGGGGAGCTCACCTCCAACGATATACTGGGCCGTCCGCACCACCCTTTGAAGCGCTCTGCGCTCGAGTGCGGTGCAGTTCCCGTACCGGGCGGTGATATACCCTGTAAGAACACTCTCCATGGTGCCGGTATAGAATGTTCTCATTCAGCCCATGCTGAATTTCCTCAGACGCCTGAGGAAATACAAGCATTGTTGGGCCCTTTTCACCACGTGTGATGGTGTGCGTGGACCACGTGAGGTCCTCGGAGATGTGCACGCCGAGGAACTTGAAGCTGCTGACCATCTCTACTGCAACACTGTCGATGGAGATAGGGCCGTGCTCTCCTCTCGATAGATAGAACAAAGGGTGAGAGGGAGAACCACATTTACATGCTCTATCAGAACCCTCAGGACAATAGAACAAAGGGTGAGAGGGAGAACTACATTTACATTCTCTATCAGAACCCTCAGGACTATAGAACAAAGGGTGAGAGGGAGAACTACATTTACATTCTCTATCAGAACCCTCAGGTCAATAGAGGGCGATAGAAGGGACAACAAATGCTTTTTTCCAAGACCTACGTAGGATTCACGTGTTTTAGTTGACTGCGTGACGTCATCTAACCAGCAGATGGCGCTGTGGTGCATCTTTATATGAAGTGTTTTAAAACAGACGTTCTCATATCGAGTTGGTTTACTATCGTCAAGAAGTTTCAATGTTCCCCGTTGGTTTGTAAACTCATGTAAACGTGACTAACTAGAGGTTCATGAAATGGACATGACTGCATAATACAGCAGTGTTGGCATTCAAACAAGTGTTGAAACAATGCTGAAACAATCATCAACAATCATGTGCATACAGCGGCAGTATAGAGTGATGGCCTCACAACTGAAAGGTCGCCGGTTCGATCCCCCGGCTCCTCCTAGCAAAAAGCTTTCGAGGTGTCCTTGAGCAAGACCCCCTAACCCTAACTGCTCCTGACGTGCTGGCTGTCTCCTTGATGGCTGACTCCGCCGTCGGTGGATGAATGGGTGATGTGAGGCATGACTTGTAAAGTGCTTTGGATAAAAGCTCCATATAAAAGCCGCCATTATTATGTATTCATAATTTATTATCGTTTATTATCTTTATTATATTTATATTCAGTCAGTTGTGTATCTGTATTAGGCCTGCTGGATTCATGAAGACTTTGGGAATACTCTGGTAGCCATTGGACCAGAGCAAACAACAAACACAGCTGTGTGTGTGTGTGTGTGTGTGTGTGTGTGTGTGTGTGTGTGTGTCTGCCTGTAAAGGGTGGAACCCAAAACAAACCAGGAAACAACACAAGAATAATCCAACCCAACAACCCTGTCTATTATAGAATTATTACCCTTTTTAAACATGATAACCCTTTACATTATAGATCTATAACCAATAATAAACATGATAACCCTGTCTGTTATCGAACTATAACCCATTACAAATCCTGACATCACATTTATTATACTGTTTATGTTCAGTTTTCTACACAATACTTTAATGCTATACAATAAACATAATAATACATACTTTTGATGACATGATAATCCATAGTCTATATTTGTTAAAGTCTATGCTTCTGAATGATGAATGACATCATGTTACAATGTTTGCACACTTCAGATGTTATTATAAATGACTAAAAGTATCGTCAGAGACTGTGTGTGTCTGAGCTTCTAGTCATCAGAGCTCTCTGTCTATGGTTCATATTTTAATAAGGTTATTATTGTGTATGACCTGGAACAACAGCCTAGAAGAGGTTGAACTGGACCGACTGGTTGGTTCACAATATCTTACTTCCTTGTTACCGAGTCGGACGCTTCGGTGTTGATCACTTTATTACAGCAGGAAGACGACTAAGGTACAGTAGTCAACTCTGATCCGTGATATATCATAAATATATCACTAATATATCATCATATATCACTTTATTACAGCAGGAAGACGACTTAGGTACTGTAGTCAACTCTGATCTGTGATATATCATACATATATATCACTAATATATCATCATATATCACTTTATTACAGCAGGAAGAAGTACTGTAGTCAACTCTGATCCTTGATGTATTATACATATCTATCTTTATAAATATGTATCACTTGTGTATAATACAAAAAGGTTGATTAAACAGTTAAAACATTATTAAATATGTTATTTAAATGTTATGTTATGTAGTCTACTTGAAACCTCTCACTGTTATATAAAGTGAACCAGTCACACTGCTAATTCAACTAATATTTGACTATTTAATACTTAGAGGTCATTAAAGAGCAGGTAGGGGGAAGAGGTCATTTAGGAGCAGGTAGGGGTCAGAGGTCATTAGGGAGCAGGTAGAGGTTAGAGGTCATTAAGGAGCAGGTAGAAGTTAGAGGTAATTTAGGATCTTTACCTCACTAACCCCACATCCTGCTTGGTAGTATAGTCCTCACGATTAACCTGAAGTGACTCACTAACCCCACATCCTGCTTGGTAGTATAGCCCTCAGGGTTAACCTGAAGTGACTCACTAACCCCACATCCTGCTTGGTAGTATAATCCTCAGGGTTAACCTGAAGTGACTCACTAACCCCACATCCTGCTTGGTAGTATAGTCCTCAGGGTTAACCTGAAGTGACTCACTAACCCCACATCCTGCTTGGTAGTATAGTCCTCAGGGTTAACCTGAAGTGACTCACTAACCCCACATCCTGCTTGGTAGTATAGTCCTCAGGCTAAACGTGAAGTGACTCACTAACCCCACATTCTGCTTGGTAGTATAGTCCTCAGGGTTAACCTGAAGTGACTCACTAACCCCACATCCTGCTTTGTAGTATAGTCCTCAGGGTTAACCTGAAGTGACTCACTAACCCCACATCCTGCTTTGGTAGTATAGTCCTCAGGGTTAACCTGATGTGACTCACTAACCCCACATCCTGCTTGGTAGTATAGTCCTCAGGGTTAAAGTGAAGTGACTCACTAACCCCACATCCTGCTTGGTAGTATAGTCCTCAGGGTTAACCTGAAGTGACTCACTAACCCCACATCCTGCTTGGTAGTATAGTCCTCAGGGTTAAGCTGAAGTGACTCACTAACCCCACATCCTGCTTGGTAGTATAGTCCTCAGGGTTAACCTGAAGTGACTCACTAACCCCACATCCTGCTTGGTAGTATAGTCCTCAGGGTTAACCTGAAGTGACTCACTAACCCCTCATCCTGCTTGGTAGTATAGTCCTCATGGTTAACCTGAAGTGACTCACTAACCCCACATCCTGCTTGGTAGTATAGTCCTCAGGGTTAACCTGAAGTGACTCACTAACCCACATCCTGCTTGGTAGTATAGTCCTCAGGGTTAACCTGAAGTGACTCACTAACCCCACATCCTGCTTGGTAGTATAATCCTCAGGGTTAACCTGAAGTGACTCACTAACCCCACATCCTGCTTGGTAGTATAGTTCTCAGGGTTAACCTGAAGTGACTCACTAACCCCACATCCTGCTTGGTAGTATAGTCCTCATGGTTAACCTGAAGTGACTCACTAACCCCACATCCTGCTTTGTAGTATAGTCCTCAGGGTTAACCTGAAGTGACTCACTAACCCCACATCCTGCTTGGTAGTATAATCCTCAGGGTTAACCTGAAGTGACTCACTAACCCCACATCCTGCTTGGTAGTATAGTCCTCAGGGTTAACCTGAAGTGACTCACTAACCCACATCCTGCTTGGTAGTATAGTCCTCAGGGTTAACCTGAAGTGACTCACTATCCCCACATCCTGCTTGGTAGTATAATCCTCAGGGTTAACCTGAAGTGACTCACTAACCCCACATCCTGCTTGGTAGTATAGTCCTCAGGGTTAACCTGAAGTGACTCACTAACCCCACATCCTGCTTGGTTGTATAGTCCTCAGGGTTAACCTGAAGTGACTCACTAACCCCACATCCTGCTTGGTAGTATAGTCCTCGGGGAAGCAGCATGTGAGGCTCACAGCAGGTGTCACCGTGATAACTGAACTGAGATCAGTCTAAGCTTGGTATCTGAAACTGAAGATTCTGCTATTCCCTGAATTCTGTCTTAACATCTCTGGTTAACCTGCAAATCCAGCTTCTTGAAATAGGCTCCGGTCTCCGGTCTACTATGAATGAGGAGAGAGATGAGGGGGATCCTACCTCTAAAAGCACTCTGTCTGGGGAACATGGCCGCCAGAGCAGAGCTAACAGGTGAGAAGAGGATCTCTAAGTGTCTGTGACTGTGGTCCATCTCAGAACTCAGCAGTGATGTATCAGGACACCATCGTTAGTGTCAGTAAAAGCTGTGTGTGTGTTGTGTTGAAGCCCAGAGCAGAAGGAGAGAGTAGACTCCCCTGGACCCAGCTGTGTCTCCATGAAGAGTGACCGGTCTATGGAGCATCCTGTTAGGTTTAAAGATGGGACTCAGTCTATTGAGAAGAGGTGAGGGTTGATCAGATTATAACAATTCAGCATCCATTGAACATCCATAAATCCTGGCTCTTGTTGTTCTACAAGGATACAGGAGAGAGCAGACTCCCCTGGACCCAGCTGTGTCTCCATGAAGAGTGACCGGTCTTTGGAGCATCCTGTTAGGTTTAAAGATGGGAATCAGTCTATAGAGCAGAGGTGAGGATTCATCTGAGATTATAAATAAACAGTATCTATTGAATTGATAGAAAGAGAGGAGAGGGAGGAGTTTCAAACAGATGATGAAAACTGACCACTTGGTTGCTCCCAGACTCCGCTGATACTGATGACTATACTGATGAATGAACTGATGAATACTTTGACTTCAGAAGAAATAATACAATTATACGCGTGTGTGTGTGTGTGTGTGTTTGTGTGTTCTCCACAGACGACACCAGGAGAGGTCAAAGGTTACCAGTGCTGGGTCTGTACAGCAGCATCAAACAGAGCTGATCAAGGTGTGTAAAAGTCCAAGACATTAGCCTTCAGCTTTACATGAACATTAAAAAGCATCTCTTGTGGTGCTCAGAGTCTCCAGGCTTCCCTCTTCAGACCAGACGTGAATCAAGGACAGATGCTTCTGATGTCCTCAGCTCACAGGAAAGTTCTCATTCATGTTCTGTTCCAGAGGGCTGAGGAGAACGCACACGCTTTTCTAGACCAGGAGCTGAAGAAGCTCTGGAGGGTTCTCTTCCCACATGACCCACAAGGCTCAGAGAGTCAGAGGGAGGAGGAGGTGGAGGAGGAGGATGGGAAGAATGAGGAGCAGAGGAGGCGCGCCATAGAGGGAGTGACAAACATCACACTGCTCTGCCTAATGGAGATGAACCAGGAGGAACTGGCCCACACACTGAGGAGTGGTAAGAGACTCTTATTTAGAAAACATAGAAGAGACTCTTAATTAGAAAACATAGAAGAGACTCTTATTTAGAAAACATAGAAGAGACTCTTAATTAGAAAACATAGAAGAGACTCTTATTTAGAAAACATAGAAGAGACTCTTAATTAGAAAACATAGAAGAGACTCTTATTTAGAAAACATAGAGGAGACTCTTATTTAGAAAACATAGAAGAGACTCTTATTTAGAAAACAAAGAAGAGAGTCTTGTATGGAAAACCTAGAAGAGACTTTTATTCTTAAATCAAAGACATTTTACATTTTACATTTTACATTTCTGACTTTTCCAGATATATATTTGGAGGTTAAATGCTTTGATCCAGATGTAAAGGGTTATTGTAGGGGTATCAGATTAAGAGATGCAACAACAATTATAGTAATAGTTAATTATAATGTATTATAGTACTGTCATTACACCAATCATATGTTTGTGTCAATATCACGTATAATACCTGTCTTCTGGGTTCTCTCATTTGGAACTGCTGCAGTCGAGTGCCAACACAACATCAAGTCTCATCTGATGCAGAAGTTCAGGCGTGTGTTTGAGGGAATCGCTAAAGCAGGACAGTCAACAGATCTGAATGACTTCTACACAGAGCTCGTCATCACAGAGAGAGTCAGTGGAGAGGTCAACAAGGAACATGATATCAGACTGTTTGAAACAGCTTCCAGGAAACCAGCCAAGGAGGAAACACCGATCAAACTCGAAGACATCTTTAAACCCTTACCTGGACAAGATCAACCAAGCAGAACCATAATGACAATTGGAGTGGCGGGCATTGGTAAAACTGTCTTAACATACAAGTTCACTCTGGACTGGGCTGAAGGCAAAGCCAACCAGGACATCCACTTCATGCTTCCCTTCACTTTCAGAGAGCTGAATTTACTGAAAGAGAAAGAGTTTAGCTTGGTGGAACTTCTTCATCACTTCTTTATTCAAACCAAAGGAATCCGCAGATACGACCTGTTCCAAGTGGTATTCATCTTGGACGGTCTGAATGAGTGTCGACTTCCTCTGGACTTCCAGAACAATCCGATCTGGACCGATGTCACAAAGTCGACCTCGGTGGACGTGCTGCTGACAAACCTCATCAGGGGCGACCTGCTTCCCTCCGCTCGCATCTGGATAACCACACGCCCTGTGGCAGCCAATCAGATCCCTGCTGAGTGTGTTGGCATGGTGACAGAGGTGAGAGGGTTCACCGACCCGCAGAAGGAGGAGTATTTCAGGAAGAGATTCAGGGAGGAGACTCTGGCCAGAACAATCATCTCCCACATCAAGAGATCCCGAAGCCTCCACATCATGTGTCACATCCCAGTCTTCTG
The DNA here is from genome assembly GCA_027704905.1 of Muraenolepis orangiensis. Lineage (NCBI taxonomy): Eukaryota > Metazoa > Chordata > Actinopteri > Gadiformes > Muraenolepididae > Muraenolepis > Muraenolepis orangiensis. The sequence goes on from CM051009.1 coordinate 12,525,425, forward strand.
TTGGATCAGTGCTACAGTTCTGGAGGACATCTTCAAAACAACCCAGACAGGAGAAGAGGTGCCCAACAATCTGACTCAGATGTACATCCACTTCCTGAGGGTTCAGTCCATACAGGGGGACAGGAAGTACCATGGGAGAGCTGAAACAGATGCAGTCTGGAGTTCAGAGAGCAGGAAGATCATTGGTGCTCTGGGAAAACTGGCTTTTAACCAGCTGGAGAAAGGCAACCTGATCTTCTACGAGGCAGACCTGGCAGAGTGTGACATGGATATCAGAGCAGCCTCAGTGTACTCAGGAGTGTTCACCCAGATCTTTAAAGAGGAGTGTGGGCTGTACCAGGACAAGGTGTTCTGCTTTGTCCATCTGAGCATCCAGGAATTTCTGGCTGCTCTTTATGTCTTCATGTCCTTCATGTACACAGGTGTCAATCTGCTCTCAGATAAACATCGGCGAGGCAAGTGGTCTATTCTTGTTGGAAAGAAAACAAAGGTCCAACTCCTCTACCAGAGTGCTGTGGACAAGGCCCTACAGAGTGAGAATGGACACCTGGACTTGTTCCTCCGCTTCCTCCTGGGCCTCTCTCTGGAGACCAATCAGATTCTCCTACCATGTCTGCTGAGACAGACAGGAAGTAGCTCACGGACCAATGAGAAAACAGTGTCTTACATCAAGGAGAAGATAAGTGGAGATCTCTCTCCAGAGAGAAGCATCAATCTGTTCCACTGTCTGAATGAGCTGAAAGACCGTTCTCTGGTGGAGGAGATCCAACAGTACCTGACATCAGGAAGTCTCACCACACAAGATCTCTCTCCTGCTCAGTGGTCAGCTCTGGTCTTCATCTTACTGTCATCAGAAGAGGAGCTGGACGTGTTTGACCTGAAGAAATACTCTGCTTCAGAGGAGGGTCTTCTGAAGCTGCTGCCAGTGGTCAAAGCCTCCAAAACATCTCTGTAGGTTCATTAATAACATGTATTTTAATACACAATATACAATATGCTACAATATAAAAGTGATATCATATACAATACATCTCTGTAGATTCACTAAAACATGTATTGTATGTATATGTATACTCAATATACATAATACTAGAATATAAAAGGTAGATAATATACAAAACATATCTGTAGGTTCAATAATAACATGTATTTCAATATACATTATACTAGAATATTAAAGTTATATAATATTCAAAAAATATGAGCTGTGAGCAGGCTATAGGAGGGAGCCTATTTTAATATTTTATTTTCTAAACTACACAACATTTGGATTGTGAACCATTAGTAACAGCGCCACTTCAGTAGGAAGTCCAGTAACAACTGGGTATTATACCAGGAAACACCACAACTGTGTTTTTCCCTAGCCTATTCATATATGTGAATACTTGTTTTTCAATTTGAATGAATACTGGACAATACTGGACCGGGCTACAAATTCCACTCCAGTATTGGCTGTTAAATCTTACCTACAGCGCTGTTATCATTTGTTAAACTTATATTTCTTAATGCTAGTAAAGACTGCATTTTAATGGTGGTTTTAAGTGGTTTTAAGTGGTTGTAAGTGGTTTTAATTATAATAAGCCCTTTCAACAGTTCCTAACATGTTCCTGTTGATGTTGTGTGAAGGCTGAATGGCTGTCATCTGTCAGAGAGAAGCTGTGAAGCTCTGGCCTCAGTTCTCAGCTCCAACTCCTCCAGTCTGAGAGAGCTGGACCTGAGTACCAACGACCTGCAGGATTCAGGAGTGAAGCTGCTCTCTGCTGGACTGGGGAGTCCACACTGTACACTGGAGACTCTCAGGTCAGTTGGACTCAATGAGAAAACACTTACAGCACAGGCTTTGATATCAGAAGACATTCAACTGATTCCATAAATTGAGGAGATCTTTAGAACCAGGTTACCATCTCCATCACTCAGGACCGCAACCACCCTGGAAACCATCTCTTTGTTTCTCCTCCCTACCGTCCGGTCGCTGGTTCTGCAGCATTTGTATAAGGACTACCAGGTTTAAGGACAGTTTTTATCCACAGACAGTGGCCTACTGAACTGCTAGGAGTGCTGCCACTATCATAACATGTCATTAACATTACACTATCATAACATGTCATTAACATTACACTATCATAACATGACATTAACATTACACTATCATAACATTGTCATTAACATTACACTGTCAACATCTCTGTAGTTTCACTAATGACGTATTTTAATACACAATATACATAATACAATAATATGAAAGTGATATAATATACAATACATCTCTGTAGGTTCACTAAAACATGTATTTTAATACTCAATATGCATAATACTAGAATATAAAAGGTAGATAATTTACAAAACATATCTGTAGGATCAATAATAACATGTATTTCAATGTACATTATACTAGAATATTAAAGTTATATAATATTCAAAACATATGAGCTGGGAGCAGGCTATAGGAGGGAGCCTATTTTAATATTTTATTTTCTAAACTACACATTTGGATTGAGAACCATTAGTAACAGCACCACTTCAGTAGGAAGTCCAGTAACAACTGGGTATTATACCAGGAAACACCACAACTGGGTTTTTCCTAGCCTATTCATATATGTGAATACTTGTTTTTCAATTTGAATGAATACTGGACAATACTGGACCAGGCTACAAATTCCACTCCAATATTGGCTGTTAAATCTTACCTACAGTGCTGTTATCATTTGTTAAACTTATATTTCTTAATTCTAGTAAAGACTGCGTTTTAATGGTGGTTTTAAGTGGTTTTAATTCTAATAAGCCCTTTCAACCCAGTTCCTAACATGTTCCTGTTGATGTTGTGTGAAGGCTGAATGGCTGTCATCTGTCAGAGAGATGCTGTGAAGCTCTGGCCTCAGTTCTCAGCTCCAACTCCTCCAGTCTGAGAGAGCTGGACCTGAGTACCAACGACCTGCAGGATTCAGGAGTGAAGCTGCTCTCTGCTGGACTGGGGAGTCCACACTGTACACTGGAGACTCTCAGGTCAGTTGGACTCAATGAGCAAACACTTACAGCACAGGGTTTGATATCAGAAGACATTCAACTGATTCCATGCATTGAGGAGATCTTTAGAACCAGATGACCATCTCCATCACTAAGGACCACAACCACCCTGGGCACCATCTCTTTGTTTCTCCTCCCTACCGTCCGGTCGCTGGTTCCGCAGCATTTGTATAAGGACTACCAGGTTTAAGGACAGTTTTTATCCACAGACAGTGGCCTACTGAACTGCTTGGAGTGCTGACACTATCATATCATAACATGACATTAACATTACACTATCATAAGATGACATTAACATTACACTGTCATAACATGTCATTAACATTACACTATCATAACATGACATTAACATTACACTATCATAACATTGTCATTAACATTACACTGTCAACATCTCTGTAGTTTCACTAATGACGTATTTTAATACACAATATACATAATACAATAATATGAAAGTGATATAATATACAATACATCTCTGTAGGTTCACTAAAACATGTATTTTAATACTCAATATACATAATACTAGAATATAAAAGGTAGATAATTTACAAAACATATCTGTAGGATCAATAATAACATGTATTTCATTGTACATTATACTAGAATATTAAAGTTATATAATATTCAAATCATATGAGCTGGGAGCAGGCTATAGGAGGGAGCCTATTTTAATATTTTATTTTCTAAACGACACAACATTTGGATTGTGAACCATTAGTAACAGCACCACTTCAGTAGGAAGTCCAGTAACAACTGGGTATTATACCAGGAAACACCACAACTGGGGTTTTCCCTAGTCTATTCATGTATGTGAATTCTTGTTTTTCAATTTGAATGAATACTGGACAATACTGGACCAGGCTACAAATTCCACTCCAATATTGGCTGTTAAATCTTACCTACAGCGCTTTTATCATTTGTTAAACTTATATTTCTTAATGCTAGTAAAGACTGCGTTTTAATGGTGGTTTAAAGTTGTTTTAAGTGGTTTTAATTCTAATAAGCCCTTTCAACACAGTTCCTAACATGTTCCTGTTGATGTTGTGTGAAGGCTGAATGGCTGTCATCTGTCAGAGAGATGCTGTGAAGCTCTGGCCTCAGTTCTCAGCTCCAACTCCTCCAGTCTGAGAGAGCTGGACCTGAGTACCAACGACCTGCAGGATTCAGGAGTGAAGCTGCTCTCTGCTGGACTGGGGAGTCCACACTGTACACTGGAGACTCTCAGGTCAGTTGGACTCAATGAGCAAACACTTACAGCACAGGGTTTGATACCAGAAGACATTCAACTGATTCCATGCATTGTGGAGATTTTTAGAACCAGGTGACCATCTCCATCACTCAGGACCGCAACCACCCTGGAAACATTCTCTTGGTTTCTCCTCCCTACCGTCCGGTCGCTGGTTCCGCAGCATTTGTATAAGGACTACCAGGTTTAAGGACAGTTTTTATCCACAGACAGTGGCCTACTGAACTGCTAGGAGTGCTGCCACTATCATAACATGACATTAACATTACACTATCATAACATTGTCATTAACATTACACTGTCAACATCTCTGTAGTTTCACTAATGACGTATTTTAATACACAATATACATAATACAATAATATGAAAGTGATATAATATACAATACATCTCTGTAGGTTCACTAAAACATGTATTTTAATACTCAATATACATAATACTAGAATATAAAAGGTAGATAATTTACAAAACATATCTGTAGGATCAATAATAACATGTATTTCAATGTACATTATACTAGAATATTAAACTTATATAATATTCAAAAAATATGAGCTGGGAGCAGGCTATAGGAGGGAGCCTATTTTAATATTTTATTTTCTAAACTACACAACATTTGGATTGTGAACCATTAGTAACAGCACCACTTCAGTAGGAAGTCCAGTAACAACTGGGTATTATACCAGGAAACACCACAACTGGGTTTTTCCCTAGCCTATTCATATTTGTGAATACTTGTTTTTCAATTTGAATGAATACTGGACAATACTGGACCAGGATACAAATTCCACTCCAATATTGGCTGTTAAATCTTACCTACAGCGCTTTTATCATTTGTTAATCTTATATTTCTTAATGCTAGTAAAGACTGCGTTTTAATGGTGGTTTAAAGTTGTTTTAAGTGGTTTTAATTCTAATAAGCCCTTTCAACACAGTTCCTAACATGTTCCTGTTGCTGTTGTGTGAAGGCTGAATGGCTGTCGTCTGTCAGAGAGATGCTGTGAAGCTCTGGCCTCAGTTCTCAGCTCCAACTCCTCCAGTCTGAGAGAGCTGGACCTGAGTACCAATGACCTGCAGGATTCAGGAGTGAAGCTGCTCTCTGCTGGACTGGGGAGTCCACACTGTACACTGGAGACTCTCAGGTCAGTTGGACTCAATGAGCAAACACTTACAGCACAGGCTTTGATATCAGAAGACATTTAACTGGTTTACTGCCATAAAAGTACCAATTCACACATCTAATTAAAGAATATTCATAAGAATAACGTGTGTGTGTGTGTGTGTGTGTGTGTGTGTGTGTGTGTGTGTGTGTGTGTGTGTGTGTGTGTGTGTGTGTGTGTGTGTGTGTGTGTGTGTGTGTGTGTGTGTGTGTGTGTGTGTGTGTGTGTGTAGGCTGTCTGGCTGTCTGGTCACACAGGAAGGCTGTGCTTCTCTGGCCTCAGCTCTGAGCTCCAACCCCTCCCTGAGAGAGCTGGACCTGAGCTACAATCACCCAGGAGACTCAGGAGTTACGCTGCTCTCTGCTGGACTGGAGGATCCACGCTGGAGACTGGACACTCTCAGGTAGGGAGAGGACAGCTCACCTCTCAGGGACCGTGTCTCCTACAAGGATTCAACCAGCCGCTAGATGAAGTGGTTTACCAAGGCAGCTGTAACTCATGTTGTGTACAAAGTGATGATCCAGCAGATCATGAGTGTGAATGTTTCAACTGCTCTCTCTTTGTTCCCCCCCAGGGTGGAGCACGGTGGAGGATGGAGGCTGAAACCAGGTCTAAAGAAGTGTGAGTGTCTGTTTAGTTTGAGTCATCATTAGATACATGATGTTTTACATGATGTATCTTATCAATATTAATATTGTTAACCATCACAATGAATCCTCCTTTTATAAAATACAACAGGTATTATTACTGATACATGGTTATTTATTAATGAATTATTATTGGTTATTAGTAGTGTTATTATTATTAGACCATAAAAATACTCACATTATTAAAGGGTAAGTAAACAACCGTTTTAGCAGACCATCTGCCTACCAGTTTCCAAAGAGTCGTAAAGGTTTTATAAAAAATGTACAGTTTGGGTTCCAAAGGAGCAGGTTTAAGGGGCGTGGTCAAACGCTGTCCAACCCCCCCTCACTGGAGCCAGGGGGCGGAGCCAATAGAAAACCACTCTGGGAAAACTGGTTTATCTGGAAGTAGACATGTCTCCGTTTGATAACTTTCTACATTTCAGTCCAAAACATCAGAAATGCTGACCAACACGTTTTGAGACCCAAACGGAGCAGCTTTCCCTTTAATATTAGTGTGTGTATTTTATATTCTAACAACTACTGTTATTCTAATGATTATCATCTGTCACAAGGGGATAGTTCGGTGGGACCCAGAACGCAGACCAAGACACAGTGAGGCGATAACGTGAAGCTTTATTTAAGCACACAGACAACAGAGAGTGATCGGGGACAGGCCAGGGGTCTGGAATCCGGGAAGTCGGATCAGAGTACCGGCAGGGAGGAGACAGGCGCAGGTCCAGGACAGGCGATGAATCTGGGTACCGGGACATCGGCGTAGCGATTCCGTCCAGAATGTACAAAGTACGACCTAGCCCCGAAGTGACGGGACGGCAGGGTATACGTACCCCCACAGGTGACGTGATTACCCTAATCAGCCTCGGCAATTGCCGACAGGTGTGTGTGTGCGGCGCCAAAGCACGCGGTTTGGCCACGCCCCCTGTCAACCACCGTAACCGTGACAATCATCATCCTTATTGTTAAAATAAGGGCCATTGAAGAATAAAACATATTTATAAGTGTGAATGATAACGATTACTATAATGTATTATAATTATGAATATTATTATTTATTATTATTAATCCACATATTAATATTAATACTTTAATAAATAAATAATTAAATAAATAATTAATTAATTATTTATACTATTATTATTATTACTATTATTATAAGTGTTGTTATTATTATTAATATTATTATTATATAAATCCAATAATAATATTATTATCATTAGAACATAATAATCCTGATACTACTAATATATTGATGACACACACAGAGCCCATGTGGTGACGCTGAGGGACTGAGAACATCAGGAGAACACAAACTACAGTCTGGGCTCAGTTTCTAGGAACAACAACAACAGTTCAGCAGACTAATCATGTCTTGTTCTCCATCAGATGCGTGTGAACTCACACTGGACCCAAACACAGCCCACAGAGAACTCTCTCTGGACAACAGGAAGGTGATGAAGGTTGGAGAGAAGAAGAAGTATCCTGATCAACCAGAGAGATTTGACTCCCATCACCAGGTGTTGTGTAGAGAGGGTCTGACTGACCGCTGTTACTGGGAGGTGGAGAGAGAAGGACGTGTTGTTATAGGAGTGACATACAGAGGAATCACAAGGAGAGGAGAGGGTTATGACAGCTGGCTTGGATTCAACAACAAGTCCTGGAGTCTTTATTGTTATGATGATCGTTACTATGTCCGGTACAACGGTAGTAGCACACTCATACGTCTCCCCCCCTCTAACAGAGTAGGAGTGTATGTGGACCGTCCTGCTGGCTCTCTCTCCTTCTACAGAGTGTCCCCAGATGGAGGAGGGTCCTCAGACACACTGACACTCATCCACACCTTCCAGTCCACATTCACCCAGGAGGACCTCCTCCCTGGGTTTGGGTTAGTGGGTTATGGTTCCTCAGTGTCTCTGTGTCGGTTGTAGCAACACACACACACACACACATTTATATACTGTACACACACACATTATTATACTGTACACTCACACACACACATAGAAATACACATACAAACACACACACATTTATATATATATATATATATATATACATATGTATATACATACACACATTCAAACACACATACACACTATTGTGTAAAGGGGCGTGGCTAAGCGGGAGCGGCCATCTGGCCCCTGTTTCTAATGGAGGTGATGTCTGACATGTTGTGAGGGTTCCTCTGTCTCTGGGTCTGGGTGACGGTGAGAGAGGACGGAGGACGAGGGGAGGAGGAGACGCCGTCTGGGTCCCTCTCACGTATCCCTGCTGCATTGTGCTGCTGAATTGTAAAATGTAAATGTAAATGTAAATTAATTGTGGCCTATTGTTTAAATGGCTTCATTTGGAGGGCCTGTGGGGAATAGAAAAGGACTCCATCAAACTCTCCTGAGCCTGGTGGCTTCTGAGTCCCCTGGCAGCCATGTCTGCTATACACACACTTATAGAAACACACACACACACTTATAGAAACACACACACACACTTATAAATACACACACACTTATAGAAACACACACACTTATAGAAACACACACACTTATAGAAACACACACACTTATAAATACACAGACACTTATAGATACACACACACACTTATAGAAACACACACACTTATAGAAACTCACACACACTTATAAATACACACACACACTTATAAATACACACATACTTATAGAAACACACACACACTTATAAATACACACAGACACTCATAGAAACACACACACACACTTATAAATACACACACTTATAGAAACACACACACATTTATAAATACATACACACTTATAGAAATACACACACACTTATAAATACACACACTTATAGAAACACACACACACTTATAAATACACCCACACTTATAGAAATACACACACACTTATAGAAATACACACACACATATTTATAAATACACACGCACACACAAACACATATTGAAATACACACACATTTATAAATCACACACACAAACACATATTTAAATACACACACATTTATAAATACACACACACAAACACATATTGAAATACACACACATTTATAAATACACACACATTTATAAACACACACACAAACACATATTTAAATACGCACACATTTATAAATCACACGCACAAACACATATTTAAATACACACACATTTATAAACACACACAAACACATATTTAAATACGCACACATTTATAAACACACACAAACACATATTTAAATACACACACATTTATAAACACACACACAAACACACATTTAAATACACACACATTTATAAACACATACACAAACACATATTTAAATACACACGTTTCATCTCCAAACTGAGGATGAACTTCACATTGATGGATATGACAACACATTCAGATGTGATAGGGCTGTTGCTGCAGCGTAAACTATTGATGGGTGGGCCTATAATTAGTTATCCCCCCCACCCAATATCACCACCAGCTGTCACTCACTATACGCACTATATCACAATAAAAAATAGACTAAATAAGGATTGTGTTTGAATTAAGCTTATTACCATGCCTTTGGTTTAAATAGATCATAACATTATCTTCATCAATATCTAAGGTCTGAATACTTCAAATAGTTATCCTGTATATATTAAGGGTGTGAATACAATACTTTTAGTTGTTTTAAATACATGTAAAACTGTTTGTGTATGAGTTATTATGTCAGTATCATCCACCGAATAGAATTATCTTCCTCTACAATGATTACCATCACTATGTATTTAGCTTGTAGGCCTACAATAAAAACTAGACTAAATAAATGCTGAGTCATTGCGTGGTCTCCTGGTGGTTCTTTCTCAAGGGGAGAAGGGAAGTAAGTCCTCCTCATGGAGGAGAAGAACTGAACACCAAGCTCTGACTAACACAGCTATGCGTGTTAAGTCTGACATATTGCATCCTAAATAACAACAGAGTTACATTTGTTCCATTACTTTACTAGAGAGAAACAGCGTGAAATGACAATAACTAAACTAGTATTGAGCAGGTTGAAACGTGTTTACAATCATATCTGGTTCCGTTCTGGTCGCACATGCGCACTGGTACAAGGGACCGTCTATAAGGACCGTCTGTAAGGGAGCGTCTATAAGGACCGTCTATAAGGGAGCGTCTATAAGGACCGTCTGTAAGGGAGCGTCTATAAGGACCGTCTGTAAGGGAGCGTCTATAAGGACCGTCTGTAAGGGAGCGTCGTGTAATAAAATGTCATGATGTTATATTTCATTATGAATTAATGAAATATCCGATTATCACGCCAAGCTCTATGTAGAAACTACATAGAGCTTGGCGTGACAATCGGACATTATATTTCATAATGCTTGGTCTGCGGCATGATCGCATGGTCATAGATTAGATTCAAATGTGTTGTGGTGGTTCAACACATCGAAGTCCAGCTCCAACTGAGAGGACATTAAACATTGATATACACACGGAGATGCAGACAAGATCTTTATATTAGATTATATTTGCATTCGTGTAAACAAAATGTGTCTGAAGGCAATGAGATTGACGGGACCAATAACATAAATATATGAATATGGTTTCTGGTTCTCTTAGCAGCCCAACGGTAACGCGATGAAGAGCGGCTCGCTGGTTTGTTTGTCATTGTGTTGTTGTCCTCTGGCGCCCTCTGCTGGTCGGTCTGAGAGGTGGAGGACAGTCACGTCTATTTATATACTAGTCCTTTGTTTATTTTTATATACGTTGTTTGTTTATTTCTATATTAGTTATTTGTATGTCTATCTATCTATTTATCTATCTATCTATCTATCTATCTATCTATCTATCTATCTATCTATCTATCTATCTATCTATCTATCTATCTCTCTCTCTCTCTCTCTCTCTCTCTCTCTCTCTCTCTCTCTCTCTCTCTCTCTCTCTCTCTCTCTCTCTCTCTCTCTCTCTCTCTCTCTCTCTCTCTCTCTCTCTCTCTATTCTCACCACAGTATCTACTGTGTGTGTGTGTGTTTATCTATTTGTATCTATATGTATGTCTCTATATATTAATTATATTAATTGTAATATAATACGTTAAAATATCTATTATATTAATTTCTATAAAATTCATATTTAGAAAAGTCATATTCTTGTCTATAATGTTAATATCTATACTATTCATATCAATATGAATATATATAATGTTAATACTATTCCTATATATAATATTAATGTGGATTATGTTAATATATTTTATATTCATATTAATAATATTCCTATTCCTATATATATATATATATATATATATATATATATATATATTGATATATATATATATATATCAATGTGTACAATGTTTATATGTATTTTGTACAGTATATAAAGTTAATATATTTTAGATTCATGATATTCAGAATTATATATATATATATATATATATATGTAAATATATATATATATAATATCAATGTTATGTTAATATAATGTTAATAATATTAACATTATACACATTGATATTATATATGAATATTATAGATATTAACCTAATATCTATAATATATTCATATATAATATCAATGGGTATGATGTTAATATCTATAATATTCATAATAAAATCAATGTGTACGATGTTATTTTATATAATATTCCTATTACTATATATATATAATATCAATATGTATGATGTTAATATCTATAATATTCATGTTAATATCAATGTATATAAAGTTGATATCTATAATATTCATATTAATATCTGTCACGGCTACGGTGGTTGGCAGGGGGCGTGGCTTAGCCACGTGCGCTGGCGGCACACACACACACACACACACACACACACACACACACACACACCTGGACACAATCTCCCCGTGTAATTGTTTATCACCTCACCTGGGGTATATATACGTTGTCTTTCCTTTACCTCAGCGTGAGGTCGTTACTCTACAATGCACGTAGTTCTCCCGGCTGATACCCATCGCCTGCCAACTACCTGCCGGTACTTCGCACCCGATACTCCCGGTACAGACTCCTTCCCCCGTCCCGGACTACTAGCCGGTCAACTACCTGCCGGTACTCCGTGGATCGTCTCCACAGTGCACCCTGGTGACTTTGTATGTGTTTCCAGTAAATAAAGCCGTTCGTACCGCTCCACTGTGTGCTCCACTGCGTTCGGGGTCCAACCCACTCTCTCGTGACAAATATCAATGTGTATGATGTTAATATCTATAATATTCATATATAATATCAATGTGTATAATGTTAATATCTATAATGTTCATAATAATATCAATGTGTATGACGTTAATATCTATAATATTCATAATAATATCAATGTGTACAATGTTAATTTCTATAATATTCCTATTCCTATATATAATATCAATATGTATGATGTTAATATCTATAATATTAATATTAATATCAATGTGTATAAAGTTAATATCTATAATATTCATATTAATATCAATGTGTATGATGATAATATCTATAATTATCATATAAATAATATCAATGTGTATGATAATATATATCATTTTCATATTAATATCAATGTGTATGATGTTAATATCTATAATATTCATATATATATAATATCAATGTGTTTGATGTTAATATCTATAATATTTATATTTAATATCAATGTGTATGTTGTTAATTTCTCTAATATTCATATTAATATCAATGTGTATGATAATATCTATACAATTCATATTAATATCAATGTGTATGATGTTCATATCTATAATATTCATATTAATATCAATGTGTATTATGTTAATATCTATAATATTCATATTAATATCCAGGTGTATGATGTTAATATCTATAATATTCATATAAATATAAATTTGTATGATGTTAAGGAGCCTGAGCAGCATTGCATTCTACGGGAACACCAACAAGCTGCAACTGCCTTTCAAATCCTTGGAGGAGGAATTCAAGGTAACTAGAGCCAGAGAAGTGGTTCAATACAGGGACTCAAGTGATCCGAAGGTGGCTAAAGCAGGGATCCAAGTGAGGACTGGCAGGAAATGGAGGGCAGAGGAAGCAGTTCAAGAGGCAGAGGCAAGGCTGCGTCACAAGAGCCTGGTGGGAGTGGTCACACGAGGTCGAGCTGGGCTAGGATCCTTTCCAACTCCCCAAATGAACACCAGGGGGAAGGAAGGGCGCCGTCTTGTTCAGGAGGAGGTGAGAGCAGCAGTGGAGGAGACAAGAACCTGCAAGGCAGTGGGAATGAAGCAACAGGGAGCTTGGACGAGATGGGAGAATGCGGTTGAGAGGAAAGTGACCTGGGCTGAGCTTTGGAAAGCCGAGCCTCACCGCATCAAATTCCTAATCCAGGCAGTGTATGATGTGCTTCCAAGCCCGTCAAATCTGCACACATGGGGCATAGCAGAGACACCAGCATGCCCATTGTGTTCCAAGCGAGGAACCCTGGAACACATCCTCAGTTGCTGTACAAGGGCACTTGGAGATGGACGGTACAGGTGGAGGCATGACCAAGTCCTGAAGACCATTGCTGAAGCGATCAGCGCAGGACTGGCGTGGTCAAAGCAGTTCCGACACTCCAAGGACACCATCGCCTTTGTCAGAGCTGGGGACAAGCCAACTTCTGCCAGAAAAACATCTGCAGGCATCCTGACGTCTGCAAGAGACTGGCAGTTGTTGGTGGACCTTGAACATCAGCTGAAGTTCCCCAGCCATATTGCAGTCACCACCCTGCGACCAGACATTGTTCTTGTGTCTGAGTCCACCAAGCAAGCTGTGCTGCTGGAGCTGACAGTCCCGTGGGAAGATCGCTTGGAAGAAGCCTTTGAAAGGAAGCTCTCCAAGTACGCAGGACTGGTCAGCGACTGTCAGCAGGCTGGTTGGAGAGCAAGGTGTTTCCCGGTGGAAGTTGGATGCAGAGGATTCGCAGCCCGTTCCTTGGTCAGAGCCTTCAGCAGTTTAGGCATCGAGGGAGTGAGAAAGAGGAGAGCCATCCGCAGTACCACCGATGCGGCAGAGAGGGCCTCAAGATGGTTGTGGCTCAAAAGAGGGGAGCCATGGAGTCATGGTAGCTAGCTAGCCATCTGGACACAAGCTGGGGTCTGATCAGCCCCGGCTGGGTCACCTGGAGGAGGGCGTATGATGTTGCGAGACCCGAAACGTCCTATGATTCCAGGAACATCACTGAAGATGTGTCCAGACTAGGCATCAGTAGATGTATGTACACAGCGAATACCCTGAGTGATCAGTGACAGCCAGGAAAGACTGGATGACAACCATGAATAGTGTGGCGACTACTGGAGAGTCAGTGACAGCCCGGAGAGACGGCAACCGGGGCAGAAAGGGTTGGCAACCCAATCTGCATCCACTGAGAGGAGGAACCCAACCAAGCTACGATGAACTTAATGGAAAAATACCCCCAGGGGTGCCCGAGAGGGGGGGAGGATGAGCACCCCAGTCTGACGGACACAACGGTTACAGACCCAGGCAACGCACAAACGACTATGAGCAAGCAGTGTACATGCGGTAAAGTCTGCAAGAACATCCATGGCTTAAAGATCCACCGAGCGAGGATGAAGTGCCCGTTGGGAGCAGAAGCAACACAACGCACAGGTGTTACACCTGGTGAGACGCAGGAGGTGCCAGGCCCGGAGTCACCCCATAGTGCCCAGAACCTCCAAGTGTTGCAGACAACTCCCTCGAGCATCAAGTCTGACAGGAGGCGGATCAAATGGCCTGCAGCTAGCATGACCTCACTCTGGAAGCAGTTCGATGACGATGTCGACCAAATTCTGGAGGCAATGGCGAAGGGAGAGGCCGACAGGAAGCTACAAGCTATGACAACAATCATTGTCAGCATCGCAGCTGAACGGTTCGGCGAGGAGGAGAAGAAAAGCTCCGGAACATCTTACTCAAAGAATCAAAGAGCTGTAAGGATCCACAACATCAGAAAGGAGATGAAAGTGCTGAAGTCCCAGTACAAGGCGGCAGGAGAAGAGGAACGCACTGGCCTAGCCCAGCTAATGTGCATCCTTCGGAAAAACATCAGAGTTCTCCGCCGGGCCGAGTGGCATCGGAGGCGGCGGCGCGAGAGAGCACGTAAACGTGCTGCTTTCATCGCTAACCCCTTCAAGTTCACTAAGGATTTGCTGGGGCAGAAGCGCAGTGGCAAACTGGCCTCCTCGCAGGATGACATAGACCAACATCTGAAGCAGACGTACAGCGACCCCGCAAGAGAGCAGGAGTTGGGAGAGTGTAACAACCTCATAGACCCCCCTGAACCAGAAGTGCAGTTCGACATGTCGGAGCTGCAGCTAAAGGAAGTCAGGGAGGTTGTCCGCAAAGCAAGGGCAAGCTCTGCTCCAGGACCGAGTGGCACTTCATACAAAGTGTATAAGTACTGTCCCAAACTCCTGCTGCGTCTGTGGTACATCTTGCGAGTCTTCTGGAGAAGGGGGAGGATCCCTGATCAATGGAGAGTGGCTGAAGGGGTATGGATCCCGAAGGAGGAAAACTCCACTCAGCTAGACCAGTTCCGCATCATCTCCCTGCTGTGTGTTGAGGCAAAGGTTTTCTTCAGCGCTGTTTCCAAACGGCTGTGTACCTACCTGGCAGAGAACAACTACATCGATACATCTGTCCAGAAAGGTGGCATTTCAGGAATGCCAGGATGTCTGGAGCATACCGGTGTGGTGACACAGCTTATTCGGGAGGCCAGAGAGAACAAGGGCAACCTGTCAGTGCTGTGGCTTGACCTGGAGAATGCATTCGGCTCCATTCCACACAAGCTGGTTCAGTTCACTTTGACAAAACATCATGTCCCAAGCAGGTGTAGAGACCTCATTGCTGATTATTACAGCAATTTCAGGATGAGGGTCTCTTCAGGAGAAATAACATCCAGTTGGCACAATGTGGAGATCGGTATCATCACAGGGTGTACTATCTCTGTGACATTGTTCTCCCTAGCCATGAACATGCTCACTAAGTCTGCTGAGCCAGAGTGCAGAGGGCCCCGCACAAATTCCGGACAACGGCAACCACCCATCAGGGCATTCATGGATGACCTCACAGTCATGACAGAATCAGTCCCAGGCTGCCGGTGGATTCTGAAGGGGCTTGAAGAGCTGGTGGAGTGGGCCCGGATGCGTTTCAAACCCGCCAAATCCAGATCAATGGTGCTGAGGAAAGGGAAGGTGGTGGACAAGTTCCGGTTTAACATCGCAGACACAGCCATCCCATCTATCTCAGAGAAGCCAGTCAAGAGCTTGGGAAAAGTTTTTGACTGCTCTCTGAGAGACACAACATCTATCCAGTCGACCTGCACTGAGTTGGATGGCTGGCTGAAATCCGTGGACAAGTCAGGCCTACCTGGGAAGTTTAAGCCTGGGTCTACCAACATGGCATTCTTCCCAGGATTCTGTGGCCCCTCCTTGTCTATGCGGTCCCTATCTCAACAGTTGAGACCCTAGAGAGGAGGGTCAGCAACCACCTCCGGAGATGGCTTGGGTTACCAAGGAGCCTGAGCAGCATTGCACTCTACGGGAACACCAACAAGCTGCAACTGCCTTTCAAATCCTTGGAGGAGGAATTCAAGGTAACTAGAGCCAGAGAAGTGGTTCAATACAGGGACTCAAGTGATCCGAAGGTGGCTAAAGCAGGGATCCAAGTGAGGACTGGCAGGAAATGGAGGGCAGAGGAAGCAGTTCAAGAGGCAGAGGCAAGGCTGCGTCACAAGAGCCTGGTGGGAGTGGTCACACGAGGTCGAGCTGGGCTAGGATCCTTTCCAACTCCCCAAATGAACACCAGGGGGAAGGAAGGGCGCCGTCTTGTTCAGGAGGAGGTGAGAGCAGCAGTGGAGGAGACAAGAACCTGCAAGGCAGTGGGAATGAAGCAACAGGGAGCTTGGACGAGATGGGAGAATGCGGTTGAGAGGAAAGTGACCTGGGCTGAGCTTTGGAAAGCCGAGCCTCACCGCATCAAATTCCTAATCCAGGCAGTGTATGATGTGCTTCCAAGCCCGTCAAATCTGCACACATGGGGCATAGCAGAGACACCAGCATGCCCATTGTGTTCCAAGCGAGGAACCCTGGAACACATCCTCAGTTGCTGTACAAGGGCACTTGGAGATGGACGGTACAGGTGGAGGCATGACCAAGTCCTGAAGACCATTGCTGAAGCCATCAGCGCAGGACTGGCGTGGTCAAAGCAGTTCCGACACTCCAAGGACACCATCGCCTTTGTCAGAGCTGGGGACAAGCCAACTTCTGCCAGAAAAACATCTGCAGGCATCCTGACGTCTGCAAGAGACTGGCAGTTGTTGGTGGACCTTGAACATCAGCTGAAGTTCCCCAGCCATATTGCAGTCACCACCCTGCGACCAGACATTGTTCTTGTGTCTGAGTCCACCAAGCAAGCTGTGCTGCTGGAGCTGACAGTCCCGTTGGAAGATCGCTTGGAAGAAGCCTTTGAAAGGAAGCTCTCCAAGTACGCAGGACTGGTCAGCGACTGTCAGCAGGCTGGTTGGAGAGCAAGGTGTTTCCCGGTGGAAGTTGGATGCAGAGGATTCGCAGCCCGTTCCTTGGTCAGAGCCTTCAGCAGTTTAGGCATCGAGGGAGTGAGAAAGAGGAGAGCCATCCGCAGTACCACCGATGCGGCAGAGAGGGCCTCAAGATGGTTGTGGCTCAAAAGAGGGGAGCCATGGAGTCATGGTAGCTAGCTAGCCATCTGGACACAAGCTGGGGTCTGATCAGCCCCGGCTGGGTCACCTGGAGGAGGGCGTATGATGTTGCGAGACCGAAACGTCCTATGATTCCAGGAACATCACTGAAGATGTGTCCAGACTAGGCATCAGTAGATGTATGTACACTGTTAATATCTATAATATTCATAATAATAATGTGTATGATGTTAATATCTATAATATTCAGCTCTACAGAATCCCTTCTGTCCTCTTGCTCCTCCAGACCACCAGTGATGTCACCATCAGTGACCAAAAGGGGCGTGGCCAGGAAGGGGCCCAGGATGCTGATTGGTGGGTCTTGGAGCAGCCGGCCAGTCACAGCGCAGTCGTGGAAGTTGTGGCGGTGGACCTGCGTGAAGAAGCCGCCCACTGGCCGGTTCGGCCAATAGCACGACATCCTCAGAGACACCTGATAGGGGCAGTTGGTCATGGACACGGAGGACCTGAGACACACACACACACACACACACACACACACACACACACACACACACACACACACACACACACACACACACACACACACACACACACACACACACACACACACACACACATAGAGATACACATACATACAACACACACAAACAAACACAAATCTGTATATATATACACACACACACATATACAGTATACAGAATACAGACACGCACACACATATTTAGAAGTACACACACACACACACACACACACCACACACACACACACACACACACACACACACACACATAGAGATACACATACATACAACACACAAACAAACACACACACACATACTTATATACATACACATACACATACAAACACACACACTTATAGAAATAGTACTATATACGCACACACCTGCACACATAGTAGCATTGGAGTATGGCGCCGTACGAGATGGCTGCCGTGTCGCGAGCTCCCGCACGACGACGCAGTTTTTTGTTATTTATTCTTTTTATCGCAACTATTTTAGTTCAGGAAGTTAGCAGCACGTTCACTTATAACTTTTGCACACTTCGGGAGATCAGATCGACAGTCGCTCGCCGCCTACCAGAGTTTTTTCATTATTTCGACTCGGATGTCCCGCCCGAAGTCACAGCTGGATTATCTCCGACCATCTTGGGCACGATGGTGCTAGTCAGGCTGAGATGTCGATCCGATCGCCCCCCACTACCCACCATTCTACTGGCTAATGTACAGTCTCTGGACAATAAGTTCAATTCCACCGGGAAACTAAGGACAATTGTATCATCTGCCTTACGGAGACATGGATGTCGGAGGGGTTTACCGACGCAGCTATCGAGCCGACTGGCTTTTCCGTCCACCGGGCGGACAGAACAAAGGCTCTCTCCGGTAAAGATCGCGGAGGGGGGGTATGTCTCATGATAAATAGATCTTGGTGCAACCAAAGTCATGTACATCCCCTCAAGTCTTTCTGTTCCCCGGACCTGGAGTACCTGATGCTTATGTGCCGTCCACACTGGCTACCTCGGGAGTTTACAGCGGTAACCGTGACCGCTGTTTACATTCCCCCACAAGCCAACACAGACACAGCGCTGAAGGAACTGTATGGCGCTATCAGCGAACAGGAGTCGGCACACCCCGAGGCTGCTCTCATCGTGGCGGGGGACTTCAACAAGGCGAACCTGAAGAAGATTCTCCCGAAGTTCTACCAACACATAACGAGCAACACACAGGGCGAGCGGATCCTCGACCACTCCTTCCGTGATGGCTACAAGGCCCTCCTCCGCCGTTCGGCAAATCAGACCACCGCTCTATCCAGCTACTCCCCGCCTATAGGCAGAGACTGAAGCAGAAACCGATCGCTGTGAGGGAGGTCCAATGCTGGTCGGACCAATCAGACTCTATGCTGCAGGATTGTTTTGATCACGCTGACTGGCACATGTTCCGCGTTGCCTCGGACAATAACATCGAGTACGCGTCGTCGGTCACCGAGTTCATCAAGAACTGCATAGATGACGTAGTTCCGACCAAGTCGGTTCGGATATATCCCAACCAGAAACCGTGGATTAACGGCGATGTTCGCGCTGCCCTACATGCGCGTAACGCCGCCTTTGGCTCCGGGAATACGGAGGAATATACTAGAGCCCGTTACGACCTCCGTAAGACCATCGTCACTGCCAAGCGGACAGAGTGGAAGATAAATTCAAGAACCACGATGCGAGGGGTATGTGGCAGGGGCTGCAGACGATAACGAACTTCAGAGGGAGAACCAGTTGTGTAGAGAACTCCTCTACCTCCCTCCCAGGAGAGCTAAATACTTATTTTGCTCGGTTCGACGTAAACGGCAGCCCGCCGAAGCCAGCGCCGCCTGAGGAGACCAGCCTGCTGAACATCTCGGAGGCGGCTGTGCGCCGCACCTTCAAGCGGCTGAACATCCGTAAGGCGGCAGGCCCCGACGACATCCCGGGCCACGTCCTCAGAGCATGCGCAGACCAGTTGGCAGGAGTCTTTGCAGACATCTTCAACCTCTCCCTGTCCCAGGCTGTTGTCCCCGCGGTCTTCAAGATGTCCACCATCGTGCCTGTCCCTAAACAACCCAAGGTAACATGCCTGAATGACTATAGACCTGTAGCCCTCACCTCGATCGTTAGCAAATGCTTCGAGATGTTGGTCAAGGACTTTTTTGCTCCATTTTATTTTGCACCTGCCACGCTGGACCCATGGCAATTTGCATATCGTAAAAATAGATCCACGGATGACACAATTGCCATGGCCCTCCACACTGCCCTTTCCCACCTGGAGGGAAAGAACTGTTATGTGCGAATGCTGTTTGTGGACTACAGCTCAGCGCTCAACACAATAGTTCCTGCCAAGCTCGACACCAAGCTTAGAGGTCTAGGCGTGCCCCCATCCACGTGCAGCTGGATATTGGACCTCCTGTCGGACCGCCGCCAGGTGGTGAGGATGGGCAGCACCACCTCAGAGCCACTGACCCTCAACACGGGAGCCCCCCAGGGATGCGTGCTGAGCCCTCTCCTCTACTCCCTCTACACCCACGACTGCATGGCTATGCACAGCTCCAACGTCATCGTCAAGTTTGCTGATGACACGACAGTGATGGGCCTGATCGCCGGCGACGACGAGACAGCCTACAGGGAGGAGGTCGGATCGCTGGAGCAGTGGTGCCAGGAGAACAGCCTCGCCCTCAACGTCAAGAAGACCAAGGAGCTGATCGTGGACTTCAGGAGGCAGAGGGGAGAGCACAGCCCTATCTCCATCGACGGCGTTGCAG
This sequence comes from Muraenolepis orangiensis, assembly GCA_027704905.1. Taxonomy (NCBI): domain Eukaryota; kingdom Metazoa; phylum Chordata; class Actinopteri; order Gadiformes; family Muraenolepididae; genus Muraenolepis; species Muraenolepis orangiensis. The sequence goes on from CM051009.1 coordinate 12,546,422, forward strand.
TAGAGAGGGTCAGCAGCTTCAAGTTCCTCGGCCTGCACATCTCCGAGGACCTCACATGGTCCACGCACACCACACACATGGTGAAAAGGGCCCAACAACGCCTGTATTTCCTCAGGCGTCTGAAGAAATTCAGCATGGGCCCCCGTATCCTGAGAACATTCTATAACGGCACCATCGAGAGTGTTCTTACAGGGTGTATCACCGCCTGGTACGGGAACTGCACTGCACTCGAGCGCAGAGCGCTTCAAAGGGTGGTGCGGACGGCCCAGTATATCGTTGGAGGTGAGCTCTCCTCCCTCCTGGATATTTACAATCAGCAGTGCGTGGCCAAGGCCAAACGAATCATAACAGACATTGCCCACCCCAGCCACGAACTGTTCTCACTGTTACCATCAGGCAGGCGATACCGCAGTATCAAGTGCCGTACAAATAGGCTTAGAGATAGCTTCCACAGTCAGGCCATCAGGCTGCTGAACAAGGGCGTATAGCATATAACAATGTATATTTTTTTACATTGATTTATATATACATATTGCTCTTTTCTGTGCTGACATTTTGCATTTTATAAATTGCATTTTATTTTTAATTTTTAATTTTAATTTTTAATTTTAATGGTTTAATCAGGTGAGTCTTATTGATGGATTAAATGGTTTAATGAGTTGAGTCTTATTGATGGATTAAATGGTTTAATCAGGTGAGTCTTATTGATGGATTAAATGGTTTAATCAGGTGAGTCTTATTGATGGATTAAATGGTTGAATCAGGTGAGTCTTATTGATGGATTAAATGGTTTAATCAGGTGAGTTTTATTGATGGATTAAATGGTTTAATCAGGTGAGTCTTAGTGATGGATTAAATGGTTTAATCAGGTGAGTCTTATTGATGGATTAAATGGTTTAATCAGGTGAGTCTTATTGATGGATTAAATGGTTTAATCAGGTGAGTCTTATTGATGGATTAAGTGGTTTAATCAGGTGAGTCTTATTGATGGATTAAATGGTTTAATCAGGTGAGTTTTATTGATGGATTAAATGGTTTAATCAGGTGAGTCTTAGTGATAGATTAAATGGTTTAATCAGGTGAGTTTTATTGATGGATTAAATGGTTTAATCAGGTGAGTCTTAGTGATGGATTAAATGGTTTAATCAGGTGAGTCTTATTGATGGATTAAATGGTTTAATCAGGTGAGTGTTATTGATGGATTAAATGGTTTAATCAGGTGAGTCTTATTGATGGATTAAAGGGTTTAATCAGGTGAGTCTTATTGATGGATTAAATGGTTTAATCAGGTGAGTCTTATTGATGGATTAAAGGGTTTAATCAGGTGAGTGTTATTGATGGATTAAATGGTTTAATCAGGTGAGTCTTATTGATGGATTAAAGGGTTTAATCAGGTGAGTCTTATTGATGGATTAAATGGTTTAAGCAGGTGAGTCTTATTGATGGATTAAAGGGTTTAATCAGGTGAGTCTTATTGATGGATTAAATGGTTTAATAAGGTGAGTATTATTGATGGATTAAATGAACATGGATTATAAAGAACATTCATTCTGATGAACCTCTATTGGTCATGTCAATGCAACAGAGGTAAGTTAACATTGATAATAAAGCTTAATATGACACTTAAAACGGATAGATACCAGTTTAATCTTTGAGAATGTGTCGTATTTTGAAAGCTTGTTATATTATCAATTATGTGAAACATCTTTAATGTTTCATTCTCATCATATTCATGTAGATGAATACATATTTCCCTCTGTAATTAGAAGACGATTTAGACTTCTGACCAGAACTCTAAAGTAATATCAAATGGGAGTAAATTAATTAAATTACTTTCAACCACTGTGTAGATCATACCTTTAATTTAATGTTAATATAATAAATAAGTCCCAACTCTTGTCCTTGTGGCACCACAGTGGTGGAATGAGCTAGCGGCCGTCGTCATGACGACAGAGACGCTGGCCACGTTCCACAAGAGACTCCAAACCCACCTGCTGAGAGTCCACCTGGACTCTGCTCCACCAGCCCTCCCCTTTGATGACTATGGATTCATATTGGCACTCAATCCTTGTGCTTTTATGACTTGGTAAATCCTTGTGCTCTGCTTATTCTGCTCTTTTTATACTTTTTGTGCTTATAAGCACTTTGTTTTTTAACATATTGTACGTTCATGTTGTTAATGCACTTTATGACATTATGCAGGCATCCTAGTAGTTGTGAGATTTTCTCTATTGGCCTGCAATTGGGAATGCTGGGAACTTGTTCTACTCTTTATTTACCACAGAAAGAGATTGTTGTCTTCTTGTAAGTCGCTTTGGATAAAAGCAAATGTAAAATGTATTAAATGTATTATTTAACACTGTGCATGGAAATGTATCATTATAGATTATACATTATTATTATAGGCTGTTTTATATGTTATAAAGTAAATGACTACAACGATATTACAACATTAAACTATTGGGCTAAAACCATGGATGTATCAATGAGACACATAAACCAACATATCTTAATCAGGATCGGAGAAATAACAAATAAACCGATCCAAAACGTGCTCCATGGATGTAGAGATGTTCCACTGTGGCTTTGACCTGCATGATGGTAGTAAATAGTAAATAGTAAATAGTAAATATTAAATGACATACATGTAGTTTGTGTTACTGTTTTGTAACTGAGACTTTAATTAATGTTTATTGCATTAACTTTATGTATTCAAACATTCACAATAAAGGATTTACTGCATACAGCCCACGGAAGTATTATAAGATGATAGTATTATAAGAAGTTATGAATTACAGCCAATATCTATCAAATCTATCCATGATTATTTATGTTAATCCATCCATGATACAGACAGCAGGAAGCCTGGAGAACCGCGGTGTAGAACCAAGGTGTAGAACAGGATCTGTCACATGAACGCGCTGGCCGCTCAGTCCCGTGGGTCTGATACCCGTTCATTATTCTTATACAAATAACTCCCTGGACGGCTATTGGGGATTTTTACAACTTTTAGGACCTCATGATTCAAATAAAGGCTATTCAAGTGTTCGTACTGGGAAGTTAATTTCCCTGACAAAAAATGATACTCTGATTTATAGACGTCTCTTTCCCCATGTTAGTCAATGGGAAAACAATTTTTGGGCCCAACGGCACCACGTGACATCACGTGACTTGTAATTTCACCGTTTGGCCAAATGTGCTTCAACGCTTGGCCTACTTCCTGGGGGCTTGGAACAGGTGGGCTGACGTGACTACGGTCCTCTGGGACGGAGCGTTCTCCTGGGTGTAGTAACCCCAGGTGGCAGAGAGGGGGAGGCAGAGGAGCGTGGCTGGAGAGGAGAGTGGTGTGATGCTGGAATCACAACAATTTATAAGTGTATTATATAAGGCACACACACATGTTTATATACATATACACACACATGTGCATATAGATGTACACACACACACATAGAAGTATACACACACACCCACATACACACACACATATATAGAAAAACACACACACACATATATAGAAAAACACACAAGCGTGCATGCAGACACACACACACACACACACACACACACACACACACACACACACACACTCACACACACACACACACACACACTTACACACACACACACACACACACACACACACACACATAGAAAAACATACACACACATACACATACAGTATACAGACACATACACACACAGACATATTGAAATGCACATATTGAAATATACATCACAATACAAACACACCCACATTTTTATACACACACACACACACTTATAGAAATACACAAACACACACACACACACACACACATACACACATACTTACACAAACACGCACATAGAATTACAGACACATGCATATACAGTGTACAGACACACACACACATGGAAATGCACACACACACATGTTTATATACATATACACACACATGTGCATATATAAGTACACACACACACACACACACATATATAGAAAAACACACACACATATATAGAAAAACACACACACAAGCATGCATGCACACACACATACACACACACACACATAGAAATACACAAACACATTAACAAACACAGTATAGAATCACACACATATACAAAAACATATACACACACACACATATATAAATGCACACACACACTTATTTATTTACATATACACACATACACACACAAATATAAAGATACACACACAAAACACACATTTATAAATGCACACACACACACACACACACACACACACACACATATTGTAATGCACATACATACAGACACACACAAACACACACACATATTTATAAAAATACACACACACAGACATACTCAAACATATAGAAATACACACACAGATATAAAAATACACACAAATACACAGACACATATGAGTTTCTAAAAGGGATCCTGATTGATATTCTGTTATTGCACCACTAGGGGGCGCTGAATCCATCACCTTAATGGCAACATCATTAGGGTAAAGGAGACACAGGTGTGTGTGTGTGGTGTAGGTTTTTGGACTGGTGTTCAACACACACACACACACACACACATACCATAGTAAGTGACCAGAAGAAGAGAGCCAACACAAGACTTAATGAAAGGTTCATTCAGGGTAGGTTTGTTGAACCGTATGTTAAAGATGTTTGGGTAACTGATAACTGATATATTGATTACCCCACACATGCATCCACTGTTCCAGTAATGATCAACAACAGACAGAACCCTAGCAGCCTATTTCCTGTACAAGTTATTATAACCCTGAAGATATATTAATGTCACGTAATATTCATAACACCTAAACCCCAAATAAGCTCTATGTTTCTATGTAGGCCTTCCATGACTCTTAAGTCTCACTTAAGCGTCATGCTTTAACATCCAGGGCTGATGCATTTAAACATCACAAGTCTATTAGCAATCAAAACATTTAATCACCTAAGAAGTTGTGTGTCACAGACTGACCCTGATTGATATCCTGGTGGACAGAAACGAGTCTTGAACATAACTCTGAGGTTTCCTACGTGATGCTGTATATGTTCATCTGTTACTGTTCAAACTGATGTCACAGTACCCAATTTGTTTGAGTTAATTGGTCTGAAAGTTAACTTTGTAATAATTACATTCCCGTGATGGGTGTTACACAGACCACCCTCACCTGTCTCTAGTTCAATTCATAAACTAGCAGACTTCCGTACTGCGTACAATAACTCAGCCACGCTGGTTCTTGGTGACTTTCACTCCAGTTGGTTGATGAACGATGCACATGGTTTAGAAGACATGTGAGACCATCTCCATCTGTCACAGCTGATTGTCAGGGACGGGGACTTCGGAGGTGAACCCAAATGCACGACTCGATGACACACGTATCAAAATAAAGAGTCTTGACTGATAAATGCAGTAACACAAAAATTACTTTGATGGAAACGCTTAAAGCTCAAAAGCAAAAGACCTAACTACAAAAACCTGACAGTGGCGTGAAACATGACGTGGAAACATGACGCTTGTTCATACACATGAAACAAGTAAGAACTCTAACATGAAACAAGTAACACGTCTCAAAATGTGAAACCAGTACGAGCCTAACAAACAACAAATCTCTAATAAGCAACAAGTAGTCTAACAAACAACAAAGTAGTAAGAACTGGCGCTGAACTAAAGAAGACGCCGCCTATTTAAACACAAGGAACATAACAGGTGAAACAATGAGGTCCCAGGCAGCCAATCAGAGGGCAGGAAAACATGAGGGGGAAGATCACGGTGATGCGCTGCAGCTGAGAACTAACAAGGGGGCGTGGCTACCTGGACGAGGGCTGGGGAAACGGTGACATGAATGTGGGACGCGAAAGGGGCCGTGGCTATCCGGGCGAGGGCTGTGAACGCGGGGAGGCAGAACTGCCAACCTTGACAGTACCCCGCCCTTAAGGGAGGTCTCCTGACATCCCCAGAAGCACAAAGACAAACGTCCCCCTTGCAATGTCCATCTCCTCCACCGCTTCTTGGAGAGTCCCGCCCTCCTCCGAGGAAGACCCCTTCCTGTCCCCATACGAGGACTCCGACGAAAAGGGAGGAAGACTCTTCCACGGCGGCGGGAATGAAGCAAGCGGCGAACCAAGCACACAACGTCGTCAGACTGGAAAAGCGAGACGACGGTATACCTGAGAAGTGTGTTAAGGTGTTCCCAGAAGAACGGTATACCTGAGAAGAATGTACTGTATGTGTATAAAATATGTGTGTGCGTGTATTTATAAATATGTGTGTGTGTGTGTATACATATAGAAATTAGAGTGTGTATATGTGTATAAATATGTGTGTGTGTGTGCACTTCTATATGTGTGCATGCATGCATGTGTGTGTGTAATTATATATTTGTGTGTGTGTGTGTGTGTGTATTTGTGTGTGTGTACTTCTATATGTGTACGCATGTGTGTATTTATGTATATAAATGTGTGTGTGTGTGTGTGTGTGTATGAATGTGTATTTCTATGTGTATGTGTGTGAATTTCTATATGTGTGTTTTTATATATGTGTGTGTGTGTACTTCTATATATTTTTGTGTGTGTCTGTATACTGTAAATGTTTGTGTAATTATATAATTGTGTGTGGTTCTATGTGTGTCTGTGTATTTATATGTGTGTCTATGTATTTTTTCTATGTGTGTGTGTGTGTATATGTCTTTATTTATAAATGTGTGTGTGTGTCTGTCTGTCTGTCTGTCTGTCTGTCTGTCTGTCTGTCTGTCTGTGTGTGTGTGTGTGTGTGTGTGTGTGGTATCAGTGTATCAGTGGATACACTGATACGTCCATTGAGGAAAGGAAGGACCATCCTCCCTACAATTTCTGAGAAAAATAAATACACATCAATGGGTAAATTTAGAAGTGTGTATTCATGTGTTAAAAGTGTTCCCATGTACCCCATAACAGAATGACTCTCAGTAGTTAATATAGTTATAATATAGTTAATAGTAGTAGTAGGAGGAGAGTATTGGAGAATAGATAACAGAATGACTCTCAGTAGTTAATATAGTTATAATATAGTTAATAGTAGTAGTAGGAGGAGAGTATTGGAGAATAGATAACAGAATGACTCTCAGTAGTTAATATAGTTATAATATAGTTAATAGTAGTAGTAGGAGGAGAGTATTGGAGAATAGATAACAGAATGACCCTCAGGCCGCATGGTGCCAGAGGAAGGAAGCAGCCGTCCCAGCAGGAGGACTGGGCTCAGAAGTTGATCATTGGTGGGGAGGTCGCCCTGCCACACAGACATTGAGAGGCGTTAAGATAACGATGGCGGAGCAGGGTCTGACGGGAAAATACCGGACAGGATGAGGAGAAGGACGAGAAGGAGACTTTCGGGTGAACTACTGTCAGGCAGCTAACTGGCTATCAGCTCTGTCAGCTCGGTGGAGATCTCTGGCTCCCTGTTATTGCCTTGAAATGTATTGTATCAAAGCAGTCTTAATTAAATATTTTATTCTTTTGATTAGTTTATTACGCACGGGTCTTCTCCGTTTCCTCGGTTGGAGCACAGTTAATATGTGTATCCGAGGATCGGACAATAGAGCAAAGATCTGAACACGACAAATTTGGTGACCCCGACGTGATCCTCGACGAGGGCGCAAGGATGGACGAGAGGAGACAGCTGACCAACACTCCCAAGGGCCCAACACAGAGGTGAGCAGAACCATCTCATGAACTCTGCATAGGTAGACTAGAGGGATTAGGGGAGAGTGTTGAATAATCTCTGATGGTCCGGATCTGCGTTCTGAGAGGATCCGTCTAAACAGTAAGGATAAAATACCATTGTTTAATTAATGCAATGCATGGCTTTGACTGCTGAGATACTGTAATAATAAGACCAACTGGGTTGGCACGATCTGGGATCGGAAGAGGAGTCTGGGACACCTAGGGCCATAGGAAGAGACCATATAGGGAAACGAGACCAGGCCATTTGATCAGGTCGTCTGTGTATAACACCCCTTGTAACATCGTTCTCAATTCTGCGGTACCAATATTGTTTTGTAATTGTAGTGTATGTTATATGATATGTGCATGTTATATGATATGTGTATGTTATATGATATGTGTATGTTATATGATATGTGTATGTTATATGATATGTGTATGGGAATGTATTAATAAAGGAACCTAACAGAAGACTAAAATAGAACTGCCAGTGTAATTTGATCCTCCCCGCCTGAAAAGGTAGAAGCTTGGGTTGATCAAAAGACACCACGGTGGTTAACTAGGTTAGGCTTGTGTTGATCTAAAGACACCACGGTGGTTAACTAGGTTAGGCTTGGGATCCACAGGGGGAGACGGGGTTGGGACAGCATTGGATAGGCGGTCATCAGGTGTGTGGCTGGCGACCTTTAGCGGTGTCTCACAGCCACGCTGGGGGTGGTGTTGAGTTCTGTAGCGGGGTCTCACAGCCACACTGGGGGTGGTGTTGAGTTCTGTAGCGGGGTCTCACAGCCACGCTGGGGGTGGTGTTGGGTTCTGTAGCGGGGTCTCACAGCCACGCTGGGGGTGGTGTTGAGTTCTGTAGCGGTGTCTCACAGCCACGCTGGGGGTGGTGTTGAGTTCTGTAGCGGGGTCTCACAGCCACGCTGGGGGTGGTGTTGAGTTATGTAGCGGTGTCTCACAGCCACGCTGGGGGTGGTGTTGAGTTCTGTAGCGGGGTCTCACAGCCACGCTGGGGGTGGTGTTGAGTTCTGTAGCGGGGTCTCACAGCCACGCTGGGGGTGGTGTTGAGTTCTGTAGCGGGGTCTCACAGCCACGCTGGGGGTGGTGTTGAGTTGAGCACGGGGCCTATGTTCATGGGAGTCCTGTTACTAAATCATCTTGGTGGCATTGATTATTCATTTCCGTGCGTTTCATGGTGTTTCATGGTAGTGATCGATGGAGCTGTCTACTGTGCTGAAAGTTACTTCACGGCTTGACTTTCAGCGCCACGTGTGCGTGTGTGTGTGTTCATTTCCTATGGTTCTGAAATGCATGCGTTTGACAGCTTTTTCCAAATCCATATAGGAAAAAGTCATAGGCTATTTTAGTGTATTTTATACCCTAAGTATAAAACTAAAACACTATCTGTGATACTGTAAGCATTGTAACAGCCATGTGTGTTGGAGCGGCCAACAGGCGACAATAGAGACGTGACCACCTGGAGATTCTGTCTACAAGCTCGTGACTTAACAAAGGCACCCTGACCAATAGGAGTAGTAGATGTTTGTTGTACCCTGACCAATAGGAGTAGTAGATGTTTGTTGTACCGTGACCAATAGGAGTAGTAGATGTTTGTTGTAACGTGACCAATAGGAGTAGTAGATGCTTGTTGTACCGTGACTAATAGGAGTAGTAGATGTTTGTTGTACCCTGACTAATAGGAGTAGTAGATGTTTGTTGTACCGTGACCAATAGGAGTAGTAGATGTTTGTTGTACCCTGACCAATAGGAGTAGTAGATGTTTGTTGTACCCTGACCAATAGGAGTAGTAGATGTTTGTTGTACCCTGACCAATAGGAGTAGTAGATGTTTGTTGTACCCTGACCAATAGGAGTAGTAGATGTTTGTTATACTTGGGGGTGTGAGGAACTCTAATCCTGTGGGAGTTACAGGGAAGTGACACACGCATGCAGCAACATACACACACATTAGGGCAGCCATTGACGTTAGAAGCATGACACGCACCACAACCAGGCTCCTAAATACTGGATATCTAGAACATATTGATCCAGAAGATGTTGTCTTTTCTATAACTGATTTATATAACAATTAACAGAGGTATTTAATGAATCAACAACCTGACCCTAACCCTTCCAAGAGAAATGTTGATATCAATCATGTTAATAAGGTTAATATGTTAATGTAAAAAGATACGTAGGGGAGAGATGCTAATTCTGTACATGAACTCATTTGAATGTTGACGTACTAGTATAATACATTCTTATGGCACATGAGCTGAAATACAACCGGAGAGAAAGGAACATCAGCTATACTAAATGATAATTAGATTAGATTAGATCCAAATGTATTGTCATTAAACAGCACAAGTACAGTACAATGAAAATAATTCAACATCTAACCAGTGTTGCAGAAAAGTGCATGGTAATATAATTTACAGTTTAAATGTACAGGTTAAACGATAGTCTAGGTATTAAATGGGATATGCGCAGCATACTAATAGGTATATGTACATACAGGTAAGTGGGTATTTAACAGTATGCCGTTATTGAAAACAGGATAAATATATATATATAAATGTAAATGTGAGCATATATAAAGTGAGCATATATATATAATATATATATATGGCAGGTACAATAAACAGGTATCTTCGTAATAAATATGTAAACTATAGAGAGGTAGGTAGTTGTGATACAGTTTGTTTTTACAGTTTGTTTTTTATTTACATGTTTTTTCAGTTAGTCAAAGACATTGGTGGTGATTATTATAGGTGTTGAGCAGAGGTGTGGGGCAAGGGAGGTAGCAGGGGGGGGCAGAGGGGGGGCAGCAGGGGGGGGCGGCAGAGGGGGGGCAGCAGGGGGGGGGGGGCAGCAGAGGCGTGGTCCTGGTATTGGAACAGAGGGTGTGTTGCTATCAATAATCATATAATTAGATTTATATAGCGCTTTTCATGATATGCAAAGACGCTTTACAAAAAAAAGAGAGATAGTGTGATGGATAGCAACTATCAACAAAGTGATTTAACCTAAAATAGTTAAATATAAACAAAAAGGTGTTATGAAACTTAAAGTAAAAAAACTTGTAACCCTAAATGATATATTCAAGTATGACGACACCAATTAAAACGTTAAGTAAACCTGTGTCCGTCTTGAATGGAGTAAACTAAAGTGAGACATGTCTGTGATACAGCAATGTGAGGCTTTCTAATACACAACAAGTGTTTGGCTTTGGTCTTAATAACCGACTAAGGGTTTATGAGGAGAGGGTTTTATTACACCAGGTTTAGTTTAAATCTGGATAAACTCAGACGTGTGAGGCCAGTGAGTGTCTGAGACTGACAGTCTGTGAGTTGGAGAGTGGGTTTGATTGATGAGAGTGGGTTTAGTGCCCCAGCAGCTCTGCTGTTCGGGGGAACAATGTATCATGGGGTTTTTGTGAGTGAGTGAAAGAATGAGATGAGTGAAAGAGAATGAAAAGTGTACAGAGTGTAAGAGATACTGAGTGAAAGAGGAACTAGGTACTGAGAAAGAGGAACAAGGTACTGAGAAATAGGAAGGGGTACAGAGAGAATGGCTTACTGAGTTCAAGAAGCTCTGCACGGGAGGTCCGTTTCTGAGTTATTGCTCATTGATGTGTGAATGCAATAAAGCTAATAAAAATAGTTCAAACTTTTAGAACTGTGACCAAGTAAAATTTTATGACATAATTAAGGTTGAGTTTTGCTATTTTAAGATTCACAATAAAAATGTTTACTCAAAATTATTGTTTTTCTCTTCGATTTTTTCATTTTATTTATTTTGACATGTTACTTCTGGATGCTTGCAGACATTGAGGAGGAAATCCCTTGAGGTGCAGGTCTAACTGGGACAGGGTGAACCCAGCGGTCCCTGCTGGTCAGTTTTCAAGTGAGGATCCCCTCCCCCGTCCTTTCACTTCCTGATAGTGATCTCAAGCTTCTCCTTGGTGTCTGGCAGGAGGCAGACGGACCGGTGACCACAAGAAGAAGCTGTTCTTGTGTTTTATTGAGGAATTATTTTGTGAGATTGTTATTTCATTTCATTTATTTGTAATGACTATCTTTTGTTTTTTGTTTTAGATGAAGGTGAACATTGAAGAACATTGATTCTCTCTATACACACAAGGCCTCATAGATAACAAAATAGCAATAGGGCACATTCAACCATGGCCTAGTCAAGCATGTTGACATTCATTTCATAGATATGGCTGAAAGAAAGGAAGATAAAATATGTTGCTAAGTACTCACAGACACATTCACTAGATGAGTACACTAAGTGTAGCCAAAATGCATGGTTATCTCTAAGTCATCCCCAGATTCGGTAATCCAGAAAAAACGGAGTCTATACAACGGTAGCCAATAACATATTAAATGTTATCACCACACTATTAGGAATCAAATACAATGTCTTATTTGTCTATTATCCACAGTCAGCAAGACTAGTGAAAATGGTCAAAGAGACTGGTGGCAAAGGGGACCTAGCCATGATGAACTAACGCATGAGATAACAGAGTATACCAGAGCACTAATCAAAGCCGGACAAGTTCTGTTTTCTCAGGTGCAGCTTGCAGAGCAATGAGGGAAAACAGACCCCAGGTCTTGAGCCAGGTGACTGGGTGTGGATAAAAGTCCACAAATGCAAGTGGAATGAACCAAGGTGGACAGGACCATGGGAGGTAACATTGGCTACCTCACGCACCGTGAAAGTCTAAAAGAAAACAGGGGCTACCTGGCACCACCTGACACATTGTGCCCCAGCAAGACCACCTGCACAGAACCTAGGGGGGAATACAGGATCGATTGGCAAACCTTAATGATGGGAGGGCAAATAGTGGTGTTCCTTCTGAGCATCCTGACCATAACAATAACACTTGAACAAAACGTAGGCAATGACACGGAGAGAGTTAAGCAAGGATTAAAGGAAAAGGGCTCATAACACTGTACAGAAAAATTAACTTGATGTTTGTTGAAGGAGAAAAGGCATCAGAAGAAGTCTATTTTTAAAATAAATCAAATGAGGTAAGCTACTTTTGGGCGGACAAAGACATGCCTATAACCCACGGATCTTGCGGCGCAATAAGACCAAACATATGGGGAGTAAGAGTTTATGCATATTGGTGTGATTGCCAGGAATAGAGCTGGGTGATATCTAATACAGGGCTTAGAGATTGGGGGTACAATCCAACACCAGAGTTTAAAAACAGACTCACAGTTATAAAAATGACCATAACAGAGGTTGAGTGTAAAACAGAGAAATCGAACCCACTAGTTTTAACCCTAAAAGACCCAAAGACAATGGATACAGGAGTGTATGTATTGGCAGCATGGGAATCAGAACCTTATCCAATGGCAAGGTTCAACATAATAGTAGATGCAAAAGTGAAGGCCACTAATAAACGAGAACAAAATACCAGAAAAAACTAAAATCATCCAATACCTGGTTAACGCCACCCTCACAGAAACCATTGAATAGAAACAGACTATACTGATGTGAACCTATGGTTGCAGTGGGTGCAATACTTGGCTTATTAGTTAAACATCTAACTGTCTGTTCAAAACCTTGACCCCTACTAACTCCAGCACTGTTCAGACTAAACTCAAATTACGATGCAAATGGCTACGTGTGTGCACTAGAACTTGTCAAGGAAAGATCTACCCTAACTAACAAAACATGTCTCACACTGCATTTCTTATATAGTAGCCACCAGGGTGACCCCATTATTCATACTATCAGATGGACATTTGACATGTGAACAATAGGACAGCGGTACAGGAGAGAGGCAGTAGGAGTAGGCAGTGTAGCCGAATATAACTGCATCCATCCATCCATCCATCTATCGTCTACCGCTTATCCGGGTCGGGTTGCGGAGGAAGCAGCTTCAGCAGGGGACTCCAAACTTCCCTCTCCCTGACAACATGGACCAGCTCTGACTGGGGGATCCCGAGGTGTTCCCTAGTAAGTACTCCCTACTTGGAGTAGACAATATAACAATATAATATACAGTAACTGCAGTCACGTCCAAATGATAAAACCCTCCACAGCCAGAGCAGGTGGTGGTGTGGAGAGAAGGTCATACATCCAGTGCTACCAAAGCAATGGAAAGGGAGATGTACCTTGTGTTAGCTTATTATGCCATTTCATGTTTTGCCCACTAAGAACATCACGTATGAAACCTAACAGAAGGGCCCCAGGACATCCCAGGAGGTGGAAGGGAAGCTCTCCTCAAGGATCTTTGGATGACCAACCAACCCATAGATGATATAGGGGTACCCAGGGGGGGGGGGCACACAGATTCAAGGCTTGCAACCAAATAGCGGCGGGATTTGAACCAACAATATTCTAGTGGGCAACAATTAACAAAAATGTGTATTGGATCCATTACATATATTAGAATCAGCAGAGATTTGTTAATTTTACCAGGGATGCGGTAGCAGGATCGCATGAACAATTAGTTGTATGTGTGTGTGTCTGTGTGGCATGTTGTCTCTCTCTTTTTATCTCTCTCTATCTCTCTCCCCCCTTCCTCTTTCCCTCTCTCTCTCTCTCTCTCTCTCTCTCTCTCTCTCTCTCTCTCTCTCTCTCTCTCTCTCTCTCTCTCTCTCCATCTCTCTCTCTCACTCTCCATCTCTCTCTCTCTCTCTCTCCCTCTCTCTATCACAGGACCTTTAAAGATCTTTGTCATCCTGCTGGCTGTACTAGGAGGGGATGACCTCTGACCTCTGACCTCTGTAGGGTTGTGTCTGGAGGTCAGAACCCAGGTCTCCCCAGACGGGGTCGGTCCGGGTCATGTGTTGAGGACACTGTTATTGATGTATTTGGATTGGACTTTATTGAAGTTATTTCAGTGAAAATTCTGAAAAATTATTTTATTGTATTTTATTATAATTTATTATTTGTATTGTATATTGTATTTGTATATTATTTGTATTTTATTTGTATTTTATGAGTGTTTTCTCAGTATTTTATTCATATTTTATTGGATTTTATTTATATTTGATAGTATTTTATTAGTATTTTACTAACAATTTAGAAGTATTTTATTAGTGTTTTATTCGATTTTATTAATATTGTATAGTTTTTTATTAGTATTGTATTCTATTTTCTAAGTATTTCATTCCCTCTCCAGGATTGGACTTTATTGAAGTTATTTCAGTGAAAATTCTGAAAAATTATTTTATTGTATTTTATTATAATTTATTATTTGTATTGTATATTGTATTTGTATATTATTTGTATTTTATTTGTATTTTATGAGTGTTTTCTCAGTATTTTATTCATATTTTATTGGATTTTATTTATATTTGATAGTATTTTATTAGTATTTTACTAACAATTTAGAAGTATTTTATTAGTGTTTTATTCGATTTTATTAATATTGTATAGTTTTTTTATTAGTATTGTATTGTATTTTCTAAGTATTTCATTCCCTCTCCAGGAACCATCACGGTGGTGGAGAGGTTTGGGTGTCCCTGTGATCCTGAGAGCTGTGTTGTCTGGAGCCTAGTGCTCCTGGTAGGGTCTCCATGGCAGATTGGTCTCAGGGGAGGGCCAGACTAAGAATGGTCCAAAGACCCTAATGGACAAAAACAAGAAGAAGTACAGTGACTCCGCCCAGAGGAAGGCACACGCAGGCACACAGGCACACACACACACACACACACACACACACACACACACACACACACACACACACACACACACACACACACACACACACACACACACACACACACACACACACACACACTCTGCTCTCTCTCTTTAAAACTCTGTACTCTGTACTTACAACAGCCTGTTTTTACTCAATTGTGAGTTCTGCTTCTTGGCTCACTTCTCTTTGCTCTCTTGGCCCTGATTAGGACTTGCTCTGTAGGAGCGTCACCGGGCTGGAGAACACGCTAGGACCAGCTGATCAGATCAGGCTTCAACAACAGGCGATGACCGAAGCCACTCTTGAACTGACTATATAACTTCTCAAAGTCTTCTTCCAGAACTCCACTTTGCCAACCACTGCCTTCGTGTATGAAGCCTTGATCGCTGAGTCGGCACTTTGAAGAAGTGTGCATGGTCCGGGTTACTTTGGTCTGATACCTTGCAGTATTTTGCGATGCAATACGGCATTGTGTCGATATTGAACGATCTAAATCAACGCACAATGCACATGCCGAACAATAGTGACTGACTGCTCGATTGGCGACTGCGGCACTGTTGACGTCACAGCCGCTGAATGTGGTCACGTGACAGACAAAATGGCACCTCCCACAGAAAGATAGATTTTTTACAGCAACAAAAATGTAATTCAATAGAAAATAGCAGTGGGTGCTTGTGAAAAACTCCTTGTAATCACAACACAAAACAACTTCTGTGCACAAGATACTAACTTGTTCCCAAAAGATAAAAATATATGAACTTCTTGGACTTTAGGGGCTCCGTAGGATTTCAAGCGCTTTCATTACAAATTGGTTTTAATTCTAGTCAAATGTTGAGTGTTATGAAATCTCTGTTCTGTGATCACGTAATGGTTAAGGATATGACGTCATGTTTAAGAAAGCGGAAGTAACCTTTAAGCGGAAGCCAGGCAGCGATGCACGAGGTGGAGGCAGTTTGTCTCTTTGTGGAGACAAAGGAAACAAGCCTTTTAAACTGAACGGTGGACAGTGTTATAAGGTGAGTAGTGAGTGTTGACCAAGGGGTTAAAGAGTATGTCTCTAAACTTGTTATGCACCAGGGAGCCGGTTCAAACTGGAACACTTTGGTGATTTATTTTAAAAGTAATTTACCATTGTTAAGTTAATGTAGTTTTATATGTATACTATATGTTTATATGTCTGGTTATTTATCTGTGGGTCTCTGTCATTCTATCTGTCTATCTATCTGTCTGTCTGTCTGTCTGTCTGTCTGTCTGTCTGTCTGTCTGTCTGTCTGTCTGCTCAGCACATCAACCGACTGTTCCACACACACAACTGTTGCCAATGGCACATTTGTTCCAATTCTCACCGTGTGTGTGTGTGTGTGTGTGCCTGCGTGTGCCTGCGTGTGCCTGTGTGTGTGTGTGTGTGTGTGTGTGTGTGTGTGTGTGTGTGTCCCACTACAATATTCACCACAGATAATCTGTTTGATTTCAGCTACAAATGATATTATTTCTACAATTATTATTATACAAATTGTTCTGTTTACTGTTTTACCAAACCCGGAGGAAGTGTGTGTGTGTGACAGAGAGAGAGGGAGGGTGTGCTCTAGTGAGAGACACTGGTACAATATATATATATATATGTATATATAAACATATATAAATATGTATATATATATTGATATATACATATAGTGTTTAACTCTTTTGGTTTAGCCTTTTGTAGTTCTTTGTTACTTTTGTGATGTGAATGTGTGCTTCCCATGCCAATAAAGCTCTGTTGAATTAAATAGACTGGTAGAGAGAGGTTGAGCTGCAATAGGAGAGAGAGCTTAAAGGGATAGTTCACTAATAGGCTAGGAAAATGTATGTGTAAATAATTATGTTTTCTAAATATTCTGAAAATATGGTCGATTTCCGACTTTGTCTAGTACAGGGGTGGCCAACCCGCGGCTCTCGAGCCGCATGCGGCTCTTTGCCCAGTTTCATGCGGCTCTTCAGTTCATATCGAATTATATTTGTGTGTGTGTGTGTGTGTGGGGGGGGGGGGGTGGGTGCGCATCTGTGACTGTGTGTATGATGTGGCTCTTTGCAGTAACATAGTAACATTTTTGGCTCTTAACCTCTGACTGGTTGGCCACCCCTGGTCTAGTACAACAAATCGTGAGGATTGAATCCTCTTTATTGGTCACATACATGAAGACATACAGTGAAACGTGTTCTCTGCATTTAACCCATCCTAGTGTTAGGAGCAGTGGGCAGCTATTCATACAGCGCCCGGGGAGCAGTTAGGGTTAGGGTCTTCCTCAAGGACACCTCGACAGTTTTTTGCTAGGAGGAGCCGGGGATCGAACCAGCAACCTTCCGGTTGTGAGGCGACCGTTCTACCTCCTGAGCTAGACTGCCGCCCGTATTGCCGCCCGTTGCTGCCGCCGTATTTATCATTCTTATTGAAACATTTATCATAATTGCTAACAGTGCTAACAATTGCTAATCATAACAGTGCTCCGTTGTACACCTGCTAAATGGCGAGTTATGGAGGTGATTCATCCAGTGAGGAAGAAAGATTGAATTGAATGCAGAAAGAGGAGTTCAACCGTAGAGGTTTGAACCAAGGAGGCCCCACAGGGGCAGCAGTAGAGATCGTTGTTAAACTATATTCTATATAAGTTATAACTATATTCTATATAAGTTATAACTATATTCTATATAAGTTAGAACTATATTCTATATAAGTTAGAACTATATTCTATATAAGTTAGAACTATATTCTATATAAGTTATAACTAAATAAGAACGATTCCATTTGTTCCATCCAGTTTATTAAAGGACTACGACAATATACAAACAAGTCTCGGACGACCGCGGGTGTATTTACAAATAGCGTCTCAGCTTCCTGTTCCGGTCGCTGCGCTACTGTGCAGGGCCGTCTCTTATAGAGGCACTGTATAGCATATTCTCTATCTCCCCCAGAGTCTTTAACATACCAATGTGTAAAGGCTGAGAAAAATATAAATAACCAAACACACAAAAATGTGAATAAATGCCTGTATAACCCACCCCCAGATTATGTGATTATAAATCATGTGTCCATTATGTGACTAGCCCATGGAATAGTCCCTGTGCCAGGCAGGCGCTCTGGTTGCCCTGGTGGATCGGCGTAATTCCGCCCTCGGTGCAGGGGGCGACGCATTGGGCCCTGATGGGGGATCGGCTCCCGGGTCCAAAGGGGCCAGTGGTGACGCCCGAAGGATCGTGTGTGAATCGGGCGGCGTCCCACGCCGGGGTTGGGTCGCCAACGTGAGTACCGGTGGCGATGTGGGGGTCACAGGGTCGCAGTAGAGGTCAGGCAGACGTGGTGTCACAACGAGTGCTGGTAGGGTGACACGGGTCGCCAGGTCATCGTAAATTGATCAAGGAGGCGGAAGGTCGTTGCGAACAGGGCTGAACTTGTGTAGGAACCTCCTGTTCCGAAGTGTGACTCTGTCCGAGCCGTCGATCTTGACCACGTATTGGTCATTCTGGCGTACCTCCACAACACTGCCTGTCCTGTCCCATTTGTTGGGGTAGGGCCCTGTCTGGTTCTGTACACGGACCATGTCCCCTACCATGAGTGGCGGGAGGCGTTTTGTGTGCTCCGCCCAGGCATCAGCTGTGCGGATGTGGCATTTGCGGAGAGCCTCCTCCCTTGCCGTCAGTGTCTCACGCCAGGTCTCGTGTGGTCTGTACTTCCCAGGCCCCATCTGTATAGAAATGACCTGGTCTCAGTGGAGGTGAACTCTGGGCCCCCGTCCGATGTGAGCTCTTCTGGCGTCCTGTACGTCACGAAGGCCCGACGTAGGTGATTTATGAGGCCGGCTGCGCCCCCCGTCGACTTCGAGATGATCGGCCAGTTTGAGTACCGGTCCACCGTCACGAGGTAGTGCACGCCCCTGTGCATAAAGAAGTCCGAACACACCGCCTGAAAGGGGTAAACAGCTGGGATAGGCGGGGTTGGCGGCGCTCCAGGCTGTGAAGGTGCCATCCGGTGGCAGTGCTTGCAGTTCCTCCGAGTGGCGCTGATGTCAGCCGACATGCCTGGCCAGAACACGGAGGCTTCTGCGCGGGCGGTCATCATCGATACGCCCTGGTGGGCAGCGTGTAGGGCGCTCAGCACTTCTCTGCGGAGTGAGGGTGGTATAATTCCTCTGTCCTTGTACAGGATCACCCCGTCAGTTGATGTGATGTTCTCACGGTACTGGTGGAAGTCACGGATCGTCTTCGGCATCTCGAACTTCGAGTTGGGGATGCCGTCCGTCGCCATTTCCTCCAGAGTGCGCATCTCACCGTCACTGCTGGTGGCCTCCCTGACGCGATCCCATGTCACTGACGGCAATGATTCGAGGCCCGCAGTGCACCATACCAGGTCGTCCTCCTCAGTGTCGTCGTCATTCCCTGGCTCGGTCTGGTGTATGAAAGACAGTACATCAGTGTGCGTACTGGGTGGAAGGTGGGCCACTACGCCGTTGTCATCCGGAAGGTCCATAAGTGATGGCCGTGTGGTGCCAACCAGCCTACGTGACATGGCATCCGCCGCCTTGTTCCTCATGCCCGGGACATGCACGATGCGGAAGTGATAACGCAAGGTCTTCTCCTTGAGGTTCCGCAGGCGGGGGTTCGGTATGTCATCGAGCGCTCGGTCTGCAAGGAGTCTCAGCAGCGGCTTATGGTCTACCGCTACGATCAAGTCCTCGCATCCCAACACAAAGTAGCGTGCCTTGTCCAATGCGTCCGCGACCGCGAGAGCCTCGCCCTCTATGAGCGCGTATCTGGACTCCGCCGCATGTGTGAATCTGCTGCACCGATGGTTGGAAAATAACCCTGGTTGGCAGCAGATTCACGCATGCGGCGGAAGGGTCTGACTGGTGTACATCGGCAGTGTTTCTGGAAGAACCAGAATCCAATGCCCTCCTTTGACCAGTCCGTGGCGATACATGTTGGCTTGGTTTTGTCAAAGATGCGGACACCACGCTCAATTTCTTGGATGATCACATCCTTTGACTCACGGAATATCTCTTCCAACTCCGTGGACCACTCGAAGCGTTCTCCACTCTTCAGGAGCTTCCGGAATGGCTGCATACGCTCGGCCATGCTGAAGGCGTAGGCCACCTGGTTGACCAGCCCGAACCACGATCTGATGTCCGTGACATTACGTGGTTGTGGGAAGTCGTGTATCGCCTCCAGGTAGCGACTGCACGGTGCAGTTTGGCAGGCAGAGTGAAAGGTGCAAGAAACCCTAAAGGGTCATAAATGGAGCTAACTTCAGACAGGATCCCTCTCCTTGTGTGTGGCTGTGTCTTGGTGGTGACATTGAATGTAAAATTGTCATCCTCCACGCACCACTGCACACCAAGTGCTCTTTCTGTTGGGAGTCGATCTCTGTCTAGATTGAGCTCTTTCACCTCTTTAGCTCTGTCTGCTTCAGGAACTGAGTACAATACTCTGCGGCTGTTAGTTATCCATTTGGAGAAGTGGAAACCTCCCCTATGACAGGCAGCTGTGAGCTCTTTGATAAGAAGTATTGCTTCCTCCTCCGTGGCTACAGATTTTAAGCAATCATCCACATAGATGTTGTTTAGGATGGTGTCAATTACTTCAGGTCTGAATTGATTCCGGTTATCCTCAGCTGTCCTTCGGAGCGCATAGTTTGCGCAGCTGGGTGATGACACAGCACCAAAAAGGTGCACAACCATACGGTATTCAAGAGGGTCAACACCTATATCACCCCCTGGCCACCACAGGAATCTCAGATAATCAACATCTTGTTTTTCAACTTTCACTTGATGAAACATTGCCTGAATGTCTCCCATTATTGCAATAGGCTCCTGTCGGAACCTGGTGAGCACTCCTATGAGAGGTTTGATTAGATCAGGACCCTGGAGTAGCTCTGAGTTGAGCGAGGTACCCTTGAAAGATGCTCCACAGTCAAAAACCACTCTGAGCTTTCCTTTTTTAGGGTGGTACACCCCATGATGAGGTATGTACCAAACCGTCCCATCCTTTTGCTTCAGCTGCCCCTGTGGCACTGCCTCGGCGTATCCTTGTTCAATGACATCACTGAGGAAACGGGTGTACTCCTCCTGGTATGATGCATTTTTTAAGAACTTCCTTTTTAAGCTCAAAAGTCGTTGTTCTGCAACCTGCCGATTGTTTGGCAGTGAAACATCATGCCTCCTGAATGGCAATTTAAAACTGTAGTGTCCATCCACAATGCTGGTTGAATCTTCAACAATTTTCAAAAACTGTTTGTCCTCTATTGACATTTCCTTTTTGTCCTCATAGGATTTTTCAACAAAGTCAGTATTGTACTGTGTGACCAGTAAGTCCTGAAGGTCAACTACTGAAATCCTGTTGATAGAGACTGAAGATGTATTGTTGGCCTTTGTACCTCCTCCTCTTAATGGACCATTGACCACCCATCCTAGCAGTGTCCTTACTGCATATGGGCCTTCTCCTTGGCTGTTGATGACCTGTTGTGGTTCCATTACCTTATGTGCATTTGTGCCAATCAGCAAGCCAATGTCTGCATCTATGGTGGGGAGTCTGATGTTTTTGAGGTATGGCCACTTGGATATATCTGACTGGTTGGGAATGTTACCTTCTGTAACAGGCATGGTTTTCTGGGTGTAAAATTCTGGGAGGGCTATAAAGTTGTTGCCATGAAGCTCACTCACCTCCAAACCGGTTACTATGTGGCTACTGACAGTCTTTTCTTGACCCATGGTACGGAGAAGGATGTTGGTTCTTTTTCCTCTTATATTCAGCTGATGCATGAGACTATTTGTGCAAAATGAGGCTTAACTGCCAGGGTCAAGGAATGCATATGTTTGGATAATCTGATTTCCTTTGCTGGATTTGACTTTAACAGGCACAATAGCTAGCACACACTCTTCTTCACCGGCCCCAATATGCCCACATGCTTTCGGAGACGCACTGGCCTGTGCCATTTCAGACATTTCAGTTGTTTCTGATGTTCCTTTCCGCTTTCTTATATGAAGCACAGTTGGATGGTTTTGTTTGCACTCTTTACATGTTAAGCGTTTATGGCAATTGTTGCTCATGTGTCCTTGTACAAGACATCCTAAACATATTCCCCTTTCTTTCAGAAACATGATTTTGTCTCTGTGCAACTTCTTCCTGAATTGATGACATGCATCCATTGTATGGGCACCTGAACAGAACAGACAGAAAAGTTTGTTTGCAGCTTGGGAGCTGTCCTGTGACTGGGAATTATAGTCCATGTTGGTTATGCTGGTGGCAAAGCTGCTGCCAGTGGCTTTTGCCCTTTTGAATATGGTTGGTTTCTGAACTTTTGGGGTAGTTGGGTCCTGAATGTTGCCAAATACAGGGTCTGTAAGGATCTTCACTTGGTATTCAAGGAACCTGACCAGGTCACAAAATCTTACTTTGCCGTTATGCTTTTCCTGTAGCACACAGACTTCAGATCTCCATTTCTCTCTGATTTTATATGGCAACTTGGTGACCAGAGCCTTTAGATTGGAAGACAAGTCAAGTTCCTCCATATAAGTTATTTCCTCCATTGCATTACAGCACCCTCTTAAATATAAAGCAAATGCCTCCAAAGCTTTAGGATCCTCAGGCTTGATAGAAGACCATGACAGGGCCTTTTCTATATAAGCATTAGCGATCTTGAATTCATTGCCATAATGCTCTTGGAGGAGCTCCTTAGCTCTACGATATCCCCTCTCTGGTTCCATATATAGACATGTTCTGATAAGTTCCCTAGACTGCCCCCTAGTGTACTGTTCCAAATAGTACAACCTGTCTCTTCCAGAGAACGTTTTGGCTTCAATGAAATGCTCAAAAGCCCTCATAAATGATCTGTATTCAACTGGATCACCTTCAAATACCTTGATGTCCTTTCTAGGCAAAGAGGAATGATGAGATTGCTTGACAAGAGAGGCAGTCATTTCATTTAGCTTTTCTAAGATACTGTAGAGAGTTGCATCATGCACTGGGGCTTGTTGTTTGGGCATTTTAAAGTCATCCTTTAATTGTGTAACATGTGATTGGGTTGGTTTAGAGGTTTTGTCCTGCATTGAGAAAAGTAGTTGGTCAGGCTGTGTGCCACCATATTGTTTTTGAATATAATATTCTGTTGGTTTAGGTGGCGGTCCCTGGGGATATGAGCGGTATTGCGGTTCCTTTGGGCGCACACTTTGTGTATTGGTAGTGCTCCTATGCACTGGTTCCTTTTCGGGCAACTTGTGTATTTCGCCCCCTTTATCAAAATATTCATTCATTCCATCCCTTGTTGGTGGAGGTGCGCTTTGAGTCTGAACATGACTTGGTGTTTCCACAATGGTAAGAACATTGATTTTAGCAGTGGCCGCATCCAACTCAGCCTGCACACTTAGTGTTTCCTTTCTTTTTCTTATTTGCTCCATTTCTTTAAGGAGTTTCCCCTCTTCCTCCTCCAACACCTGTTTATTTTTTAGTGCCTTTAATTTTGCAATTGCAGCAGCCTTTTCGGCTTCTGCACATATGCGAGCAGAAGACACAGCTGAGTGCGAGCTGCTTCTAGACCTGCTTGACACATTCGAACCTGAGCTGTGCTTGGATGATCTCCAGGCAATAACAGACGCGCTGTCACCAAGAGCAATGCACTCATCAGACCTGGTTGTGGGTCCTGACATCCATTCCGTAACAACATCAATAAAGTCATTACTGCTGCACATTTTTGATTGAAACCATTTCTCACTTTCATTTATTTCATCGGACTCATTGAGCAGCGTATGATATGACAAGTGAGCATCTTTAAAAGCGTCCAACAGTGTTTTGTACTTGGCCCTGTTTTCCAGAGTTTGTATTTGCGCGTTGAGCGCATTTTTGCAACGTGTTCCTCGTCCCTTTCATGGGAAACTTCAACTTCGGGTTCACTCTCGGTAAACCTCGCAACATTTGATTCTGTTGTTCCATCCATTTCTTGATCCATTTGCAGTTCCTCAACTGCTCAACATGTTACTCCAGTTACTCAACATGAATACATACAAGGCAGTACACGCGCACTCTTATATGGGTCCAATCCATTCAAAAAGATTACATTCAGTTTTATTGCATTTCGGGTAGCAAGGGTGGGGGTTTAGCGCAACTTCTAATTATGCAGCTGCCATGAAATCAATTAATGTCAGTTAATGCGCATCAAATGTCACTTTTCTTTGCTCCTATATGAACTCCGGCAGCAGCACCCATGACCCGAGACGCACACACACCTTCTGTGTGTGTTTGAGAGAGGAGGTTTTTTACAACAAAAAAATGTAATTAAATAGAAAATAGCAGCGGGTGCTTGTGAAAAACTCAGGGTATATTTAGAAGTTACTGTTTTATTGCCTATGTGCTTTTTCAAATTAGTGAACTATCCCTTTAGGTCTTGTGTGGGCTCTCTTCTGGTCACTTACACTTACTGCAGGTAGTGGTCAGAGGTAAGTAAGGAAGAGGTAGGGGTTAGAGGTCATTAAGGAGCAGGTAGGGGTTAGAGGTCAGTCTAAGCTTGGTATCTGAAACTGAAGATTCTACTATTCCCTGAAGTCTTAACATCTCCGGTTAACCTGCAAATCCAGCTCCTTGAAATATGCTTGGGTCTCCGGTCTACGATGAATGAGGAGAGAGAGGAGGGGGATCCTACCTCTAAAAGCACTCTGTCTGGGGAACATGGCCACCAGAGCAGAGCTAACAGGTGAGAAGAGGATCTCTAAGTGTCTGTGACTGTGGTCCATCTCAGAGCTCAGCAGTGATGTATCAGGACACCGTCGTTACTGTCAGTAAAAGCTGTGTGTGTGTTCTGTTGAAGCCCAGAGCAGAAGGAGAGAGCAGACTCCCCTGGACCCAGCTGTGTCTCCATGAAGAGTGACTGGTCTATGGATCATCCTACTCAGTTTAAAGATGGGAATCAGTCTATTGAGAAGAGGTGAGGGTTGATCAGATTATAACAATTCAGCATCTATTGAACATCCATAAATCCTGGCTCTTGTTTTTTTAGAAGGATACAGGAGAGAGCAGGCTCCCCTGGACCCAGCTGTGTCTCCATGAAGAGTGACAGGTCTATGGATCACCCTACTCAGTTTAAAGATGGACACCCCTCCAGAGAGGAGAGGTAGGAGTTTCAAACAGACTGTGTGTGTGTGTGTGTGTGTGTGTGTGTGTGTGTGTGTGTGTGTGTGTGTGTGTGTGTGTGTGTGTGTGCGTGTGTGTGTGCGTGATGTATCAGGACACCATTGTTAGTGTCAGTAAAAGCTGTGTGTGTGTTGTGTTGAAGCCCAGAGCAGAAGGAGAGAGCAGACTCCCCTGGACCCAGCTGTGTCTCCATGAAGAGTGACTGGTCTATGGATCATCCTACTCAGTTTAAAGATGGGAATCAGTCTATTGAGAAGAGGTGAGGATTCATCTCAGATTATTAATATACAGTATATATTGAACATCCATAGGTAGAGAGGAGAGGGAGGAGTGTCAAACAGGTGATGAAAACCGACCACTTGGTTGCTACCAGACTCTGCTGATACTGATGTTTTGACTACAGGAGAAATAATACAATCATACGTTTGTGTGTGTGTGTGTTTTTTTTTTTGTGTGTGTTCTCCACAGACAACACCAGCAGAGGTCAAAGGTTACCAGTGCTCGGTCTGTACAGCAGCATCAAACAGAGCTGATCAAGGTGTGTAAAAGTCCAACAAGACCTTCAGCTCTACATGAACATTAAAAAGCATCTCTTGTGGTGCTCAGAGTCTCCAGGCTTCCCTCTTTAGACCAGACGTGAATCAAGGACAGATGCTTCTGATGTCCTCAGCTCACAGGAAAGTTCTCATTCATGTTCTGTTCCAGAGGGCTGAGGAGAACGCACACGCTTTTCTAGACCAGGAGCTGAAGAAGCTCTGGAGGGTTCTCTTCCCACATGACCCACAAGGCTCAGAGAGTCAGAGGGAGGAGGAGGAGGAGGAGGAGGAGGAGGAGGAGGAGGAGGAGGAGGAGGAGGAGGAGGAGGAGGTGGAGGAGGAGGACGATGGGAAGAATGAGGAGCAGAGGAGGCGCGCCATAGAGGGAGTGACTGACATCACACTGCTCTGCCTTCTGGAGATGAACCAGGAGGAACTGGCCCACACACTGAGGAGTGGTAAGAGACTCTTATTTAGAACACATAGAAGAAACTCTTATTTAGAAATCATAGAAGAGAGTCTTATTTAGAACACATAGAAGAGACTCTTATTTAGAATACATAGAATATACTCTTATTTGAAAATATAGAAGAGACTCTTATTTAGAAAACATAGAAGACTCTTATTTTGAAAACAGAAGAGACTCAAACAGAGACTTGTTGGAGGTCAAATGGTTTGATCCAGATGTGTAGGGTTAATGTGAGGCTTTCAGGTTGAGTGGTTTAATCCAAGGGCAGATATGTAGGGTTATTGTAGGGGCTTTCAGCTTTAGTGGTTTAATCCAGATATGTAGGGTTATTGTTATATATTATATATATTATATATTATTGTGGGTCTATTAGGTTAAAGAATGTTACACAATATACTGCAGATCAACAGCCTGTCAACATATGTGACGTTATATCAGCATATCAAGTCAGTAATAGTAATGGTATAGTAATAGTTAATTATAATGTATTATAGTACTGTCATTACACCAATCATATTGATGTGTCAATATCACGTATAAGACCTGTCTTCTGGGTTCTCTAATTTAGGAACTGTTGCAGTCGAGTGCCAACATAACATCAAGTCTCATCTGATGCAGAAGTTCAGGCATATGTTTGAGGGAATCGCTAAAGCAGGACAGCCAACAGGTCTGAATGACTTCTACACAGAGCTCTTCATCACAGAGAGAGTCAGTGGAGAGGTCAACAAGGAACATGAGGTCAGACTGATTGAAAAATCTTCCAGGAAACCAGCCAAGGAGGAAACACCAATCAAATGTGAAGACATCTTTAAATCCTTACCTGGACAAGATCAACCAAGCAGAACAATAATGACAACTGGAGTGGCGGGCATTGGTAAAACCGTCTTAACACACAAGTTCACTCTGGACTGGGCTGAAGGCAAAGCCAACCAGGACATCCACTTCACGCTTCCCTTCACTTTCAGAGAGCTGAATTTACTGAAAGAGAAAGAGTTTAGCTTGGTGGAACTTCTTCATCACTTCTTTATTCAAACCAAAGGAATCCGCAGATATGACCTGTTCCAAGTTGTCTTCATCTTGGACGGTCTGGATGAGTGTCGACTGCCTCTGGACTTCCAGAACAATCCGATCTGGACCGATGTCACAAAGTTGACCTCGGTGGACGTGCTGCTGACAAACCTCATCAGGGGCGACCTGCTTCCCTCCGCTCGCATCTGGATAACCACACGCCCTGCGGCAGCCAATCAGATCCCTGCTGAGTGTGTTGGCATGGTGACAGAGGTGAGAGGGTTCACCGACCCACAGAAGGAGGAGTACTTCAGGAAGAGATTCAGAGAGGAGACTCTGGCCAGCAGAATCATCTCCCACATCAAGACATCACGATGCCTCCACATCATGTGTCACATCCCAGTCTTCTGTTGGATCAGTGCTACAGTTCTGGAGGACTTCTTCAAAACAACCCAGACAGGAGAAAAGATGCCCAACACCGTGACTCAGATGTACATCCACTTCCTGAGGGTTCAGTCCATACAGGGGTACAGGAAGTACCATGGGAGAGCTGAAACAGATGCAGTCTGGAGTTCACAGGGTAGGGAGATCATTGTTGCTCTGGGAAAACTGGCTTTTAACCAGCTGGAGAAAGGCAACCTGATCTTCTATGAGGCAGACCTGGCAGAGTGTGACATGGATATCAGAGCAGCCTCAGTGTACTCAGGAGTGTTCACCCAGATCTTTAAAGAGGAGTGTGGGCTGTACCAGGACAAGGTGTTCTGCTTTGTCCATCTGAGCCTCCAGGAGTTTCTGGCTGCTCTTCATGTCTTCCTGTCCTTCATGGACACTGGTGTCAATCTGCTCTCAGATAAACATCGGCAAGGCAAGTGGGCTATTCTTGTTGGAAAGAAAACAGAGGTCCAACTCCTCTACCAGAGTGCTGTGGACAAGGCCTTACAGAGTGAGAACGGACACCTGGACTTGTTCCTCCGCTTCCTTCTGGGCCTCTCCCTGGAGACCAATCAGATTCTCCTACCAGGTCTGCTGAGACAGACAGGAAGTAGCTCACGAACCAATAAGCAAACAGTGTCTTACATCAAGAAGAAGATACGTGGAGATCTTTCTCCAGAGAGAAGCATCAATCTGTTCCACTGTCTGAATGAGCTGAACGACCGTTCTCTGGTGGAGGAGATCCAACAGTACCTGACATCAGGAAGTCTCACCACAGAAGATCTCTCCCCTGCTCAGTGGTCAGCTCTGGTCTTCATCTTACTGTCATCAGAAGAGGAGCTGGACGTGTTTGACCTGAAGAAATACTCTGCTTCAGAGGAGGGTCTTCTAAGGCTGCTGCCAGTGGTCAAAGCCTCCAAAACATCTCTGTAGGTTCACTAATAACATGTATTACAATACACAATTTACATTATACTACAATATGAAAGTTATAATAATATACAAAACATCTCTGTAGGTTCACTCATACCATGTATTATAATACACAATATACAATATACTAGATTATGAAAGTTATAATAAAATACAAAACATATCTGAAGGTTCAATAATAAAATGTATTACAATACAAAAACATTATACTAGAATATAATATATACTAGAAGTCATATACATAGACAAAACATATATGTAGGTTCATTAATAACATGTATTACAATATACATTATACTAGAATATTAAAGTCATAACAATATACAAAACATATGAGCTGGGAGCAGGCTATAGGAGGGAGCCTATTTTAATATTTTATTTTCTAAACGACACAACATTTGGATTGTGAACCATTAGTAACAGCACCACTTCAGTTGGAAGTCCAGTAACAACTGGGTATTATACCAGGAAACACCACAACTGGGTTTTTCCCTAGTCTATTCAGATTACCAGATTAGTTTTTCAATGAGAATGAATACTGGACAATTCTGGACCGGGCAACACATTCCACTACTATATTGGCTGTTAAATATTACCTACAGTGCTGTTATAATTTGTTAAACTTATATTTCTTATTTATAATGCTAGTAGAGACTGTGTTTTAATGGTGGTTTTAAGTGGTTTAAATTCTCACTAGCCCTTTCAACACAGTTCCTAACATGTTCCTGTTGATGTTGTGTGAAGGCTGAATGGCTGTCATCTGTCAGAGAGATGCTGTGAAGCTCTGGCCTCAGTTCTCAGCTCCAACTCCTCCAGTCTGAGAGAGCTGGACCTGAGTACCAACGACCTGCAGGATTCAGGAGTGAAGCTGCTCTCTGCTGGACTGGGGAGTCCACACTGTACACTGGAGACTCTCAGGTCAGTTGGACTCAATGAGCAAACACTTACAGCACAGGGTTTGATATCAGAAGACATTCAACTGGTTTACAGCCATAAAAGTACCAATTCACACATCTAAATAGAGAATATTCATAAGAGTAACTCATCTGTTGTGTGTGTGTGTGTGTGTGTGTGTGTGTGTGTGTGTGTGTGTGTGTGTGTGTGTGTGTGTGTGTGTGTGTGTGTGTGTGTAAAGGTTGTCTGGCTGTCTGGTCACACAGGAAGGCTGTGCTTCTCTGGCCTCAGCTCTGAGCTCCAACCCCTCCCGTCTGAGAGAGCTGGACCTGAGCTACAATCACCCAGGAGACTCAGGAGTTACGCTGCTCTCTGGTGGACTGGAGGATCCACGCTGGAGACTGGACACTCTCAGGTACGGAGAGGACAGCTCACCTCTCAGGGACCGTGTCTCCTACAAGGATTCAGCCAGCCGCTAGATGAAGTGTTACCAAGGCAGCTGTAACTCATGTTGTGTACAAAGTGATGATCCAGCAGATCATGAGTGTGAATTTTTCAACTGCTCTCTCTTTGTTTCCCACAGGGTGGAGCACGGTGGAGGATGGAGGCTGAAACCAGGTCTAAAGAAGTGTGAGTGTCTGTTTAGTTTGAGTCATCACAACACACACTCACTCTTTAGATGGAAGGTCCATCCACAGAGGAGGAGGTGACGTGGGGGAATGATGTTCATGTTCATTCCCTACTGGGAATGAACATGATGTATATTATCAATATTAATATTGATTAGATCCATGATGTTTTACATGATGTATCTTATCAATATTAATATTGTTAACCATCACAATGAATCCTCCTTTTATAAAATACAACAGGTATTATTACTGATACATGGTTATTTATTTATGAATTATTATTGGTTATTAGTAGAGTTATTATATTATTAGACCATAAAAATACTCACATTATTAAAGGGTAAGTAAACAACCGTTTTAGCAGACCATCTGCCTACCAGTTTCCAAAGAGTCGTAAAGGTTTTATAAAAAATGTACAGTTTTCGGTTCCAAAGGAGCAGGTTTAAGGGGCGTGGCCAAACGCTGTCCAACCCACCCTCACTGGAGCCAGGGGGCGGAGCCAATAGAAAACCACTCTGGGAAAACTGGTTTATCTGGAAGTAGACAACATGTCTCCCGTTTGATAACTTTCTACATTTCAGTCCAAAACATCAGAAATGCTGACCTGAATGCAGCTTTCCCTTTAATATTAGTGTGTGTACTTTATATTATATTATAACAACTACTGTTATTCTTATGATTATCATCATCCTTATTGTTAAAATAAGGACACACGTATCAAAATAAAGAGTCTTTACTGATAAATACAGTAACACAAAAATCACTTAGATGGAAACGCTTAAAGCTCAAAAGCAAAAGACCTAACTTCAAAAACCTGACGGTGGCATGACGTGGAAACATGACGCTTGTTCATACACATGAAACAAGTAAGAACTCTAACATGAAACAAGTAGCAAGTCCCAAAACGTGAAACAAGTACGAGCCTAACAACCAACAGTATAACCAAAACACCAAAACAGTATATAATGAACATAATATAATGAATGAGGTCCCAGGCAGCCAATCACAGGGCAGGAAAACATGAGGTGGAAGATGACGGTGATGCGCTGTAGCTGAGAACTAACAAGGGGGCGTGGCTATCAGGACGAGGTCTGGGGAAACGGTGACAGGCATGCGGGACGTGAAAAGGAGGCGTGGCTACCTGGGCGAGGGCTGGGGAAACCAAGGTGACATGACTGAGGGACGTGATAGGGGGCGTGGCTACCTGGGCGAGGGCTGGGAACGCGGGGAGAAAGAACTGCCAATCCTGACACCATTGAAGAATAAAACAAATTTATAAGTGTGAATGATGTTTTGAATAACGATTACTATAATGTATTATAATTATGAATATTATTATTTATTATTATTAATACACATATTAATATTAATACTATAATAAATAAATAATTAAATAATTCATTAATTAATTATACTATTATTATTATTACTATTATTATAAGTGCTGTTATTATTATTATTAATATTATTATATAAATCCAATAATAATATTATTATTATTATGATTGTTATGTAAGACATTAGAACATAATAATCCTTATACTACTAATATATTGATCACACACACAGAGCCCATGTGGTTACGCTGAGGGACTGAGAACATCAGGAGAACACAAACTACAGTCTGGGCTCAGTTTCTAGGAACAACAACAACAGTTCAGCAGACTAATCATGTCTTGTTCTCCATCAGATGTGTGTGAACTCACACTGGACCCAAACACAGCCTGGAGAGGACTCTCTCTGTCTGAGGACAACAGGAAGGGGACGAGGGTTGGAGAGGAGGAGAAGTATCCTGATCACCCAGAGAGATTTGACCACCGTCACCAGGTGTTGTGTAGAGAGGGTCTGACTGGCCGCTGTTACTGGGAGGTGGAGAGGGAAGGATGTGTTGTTATAGGAGTGACATACAGAGGAATCAAAAGGAGAGGACGGGGTGTTGACAGCTTGCTTGGATTCAACAACAAGTCCTGGAGTCTTTATTGTTCTGATGATCGTTACTCTGTCCGGTACAACGGTAGTAGAACAGTCATAGGTCTCCCCCCCTCTAACAGAGTAGGAGTGTATGTGGACCGACCTGCTGGCTCTCTGTCCTTCTACAGAGTGTCCCCAGATGGAGGAGGGTCCTCAGACACACTGACACTCATCCACACCTTCCAGTCCACATTCACACAGGAGGACCTCCTCCCTGGGTTTGGGTTATTGAGTTCTGGTTCCTCAGTGTCTCTGTGTCGGTTGTAGCAACACACACACACACACATGGAAATACACATACATACAAACACACACAAATATTAATATACACACATTCAAACACACATACACACACTGTTGTGGAAAGGGGCGTGGCTGGTCACGAGGAAGAGGGAGCGGCCAACCTCCCTCTCCTCCTCACCTATACCACCACCCTCACCTCCCCCAACTCCTCTTCTCCCTCACCTCCTCACCTCCATCACCTCCCTCTCCTCCTCACCTCCCCCACCACCCTCACCTCCCCCAACTCCTCTTCTCCCTCACCTCCTCACCTCCATCACCTCCCTCACCTCCTCACCCCTCTTCTCCACCACCTCCCTCACCTCCTCACCTCCCCCACCTCCTCACCTCCCTCAACTCCTCACCTCCCTCAACTCCTCACCTCCCCCCCACCCTCACCTCCTCTTCTCCCTCACCTCCTCACCTCCATCAGCTCCCTCTCCTACTCACCCCTCACCTCCCTCACCTCCCTATTCTCACCCACCTCCTCACCTCCCCCACCTCCCTAACCTCCCCCACCTCCTTACCTCCCCACCTCTTCACCTCCCTCACCTCCCCCACCTCCTCACCTCCCTAACCTCCCCCACCTCCTCACCTCCCTAACCTCCCTAACCACCCCCACCTCTTCACCTTCTCACCTCCCCCACCTCCCCACCTCCTCATCTCCTCACCTCCCCCACCTCTTCAACTCCCCCACCTCCTCACCTCCCCCACCTTCTCACCTCCCTCACCTCCTAACCTCCTCATCTCCCCCACCTCCTCATCTCCCCCACCTCCTCACCTCCTCATCTCCTTACCTCCCTCACCTCCTCACCTCCCTAATCTCCCCCACCTCCTCACCTCAATCACCTCCCTCACTTCCCCCAACTCCTCTTCTCCCACACCTTCTCACCTCCCTCACCTCCTCACCTCCTCTCCTCCCCCACCCCCTTTACCTCCTCACCTCCCCCACCTCCTCACCTCCCAAACCTCCTCACCTCCCTAACCTCTCCCCCACCTCCTCACCTCCCCACCTCCCTAACCTCCCCCACCTCCTTACCTCCCCCACCTCCTCACCTCCCAAACCTCCTCACCTCCCTAACCTCTCCCCCACCTCCTCACCTCCCCACCTCCCTAACCTCCCCCACCTCCCCACCTCTTCACCTCCCTCACCTCCCCCACCTCCTCACCTCCCTAACCTCCCCCACCTCCTCACCTCCCTAACCTCCCTAACCACCCCCACCTCTTCACCTTCTCACCTCCCCCACCTCCCCACCTCCTCATCTCCTCACCTCCCCCACCTCTTCAACTCCCCCACCTCCTCACCTCCCCCACCTTCTCACCTCCCTCACCTCCTAACCTCCTCATCTCCCCCACCTCCTCATCTCCCCCACCTCCTCACCTCCTCATCTCCTTACCTCCCTCACCTCCTCACCTCCCTAATCTCCCCCACCTCCTCACCTCAATCACCTCCCTCACTTCCCCCAACTCCTCTTCTCCCACACCTTCTCACCTCCCTCACCTCCTCACCTCCTCTCCTCCCCCACCCCCTTTACCTCCTCACCTCCCCCACCTCCTCACCTCCCAAACCTCCTCACCTCCCTAACCTCTCCCCCACCTCCTCACCTCCCCACCTCCCTCACCTCCCTCACCTCCCTCACCTCCCTCACCTCCCTCACCTCCCTCACCTCTTCACCTCCCTAACCTCCCTCACCTCCCCACCTCTTCACCTCTTCACCTCCCTCACCTCCCTAACCTCCCCCACCTCCTCACCTCCCCACCTCCTCACCTCCCCACCTCCTCACCTCCCTAACCTCCCCCACCTCTTCACCTCCCTAACCTCCCTAACCACCCCCACCTCTTCACCTTCTCACCTCCCCACCTCCCCACCTCCTCACTTCCTCATCTCCTCACCTCCCCCACCTCCTCAACTCCCCCACCTCCCCCACCTCCCACCTCCCACCTCCTCACTTCCTCATCTCCTCACCTCCCCCACCTCCTCAACTCCCCCACCTCCCCCACCTCTTCACCTCCCTCACCTCCTCACCTCCCTCACCTCCTCACATCCTTAACCTCCCCCACCTCCTCACATCCCCCACCTCCTTCACCTCTACCACCTCCTCACCTCCTCACCTCCCCACCTCCTCACCTCCTCACCTCCTCATTTCCTTACCTCCCTCACCTACTCACATCCCTAACCTCCCCCACCTCCTCACATCCCCCACCTCCTTTACCTCTACCACCTCCTCACCTCCTCACCTCCCCACCTCCTCACCTCCTTTCCTCCCCCACCTCCTCACCTCCCAACCTCTGTCACCTCCTCACCTCCCCCACCTCCTCAATCACCTCCCCACCTCCAATCCTCCCCCAACTTCTCACATCCCCTACCTCCTCACCTCCCCACCTCCTCATCTCCCCCACCTCCTCACCTCCTCATCTCTTCACCTCCCTCACCTCCTCACGTCCTTACCTCCCCCACCTCAGACACACAAACACACACACATATTTATAAACATACACACACACACACACAGACATATTCAAACATATAGAAATACACACACAGACATAAAAATACACACACATATACGCGCACATATACACACATCTTAAAATACACACACGCACACACATGAGTTAGTAACAGGGATCCTGATTGATCTTCTGGTCATCAATACAAGTGGTCCATGGGAACAGATACTGATGGTCCTGTTGGGACTTTAAAGTGAATATTGATTCCTTGTGTTGGGAACACGTATTAAAGAGATGTCCTCACCTGTTGAGGATTTAGAACGTCTGCTATTCTCTTATTGGAGTCCTTCTGTTTGTTGAGGACATGGGAGGGACCATTGATTCTGTTGTTTGTTCATAAAGCCTCAAGGGGAGGAACAGTCACTAGATCACACTGGATGTTGTGCTGCTTTGGGACCACCATTGTTCCTCTTTCTTCACCTGAAATCCTCCACGAGTACCTACCTGCTTCTTAATGACCTCTGACCCCTACATGCTCCAAAATGACCTCTGACCCCTACCTGCTCCTAAATGACCCCTGACCTCTACCTGCTCCTAATCAATGTAAATGTATTCACTGTCAGTATGTTTGTATGATAAATGAATAATAATAAATAATAAATATATATAATAAATATTGAGGCTGCTTATCAAATTGCATGTTTTAATAATATATGTTATTGCACCACTAGGGGGCGCTGAATTCACCACCTTAAGGCCAGCATGATTTGGGTAAAGGAGACACAGGTGTGTGTGTGTGTGTGGTGTACGTGTTTGGACTGGCGCTCAACACACACACGGTCAGTGACCAGAAGAAGAGAGCCAACACAAGACTTAATGAAAGGTTCATTCAGGGTAGGTTTGTTGAACCGTATGTTAAAGATGTTTGGGTAACTGATAACTGATATATTGATAACCCCACACATGCATCCACTGTTCCAGTAATGATCCACAATAGACAGAACCCTAGCAGCCTATTTCCTGTACAAGTTATTATAACCCTGAAGATATATTAATGTCACGTAATATTCATAACACCTAAACCCCAAATAAGCTCTATGTTTATATGTAGGCCTTCCATGACTCTTAAGTCCCCCTTAAGCGTCATGCTTTAACATCCAGGGCTGATGCATTTAAACATCACAAGTCTATTAAGAATCAAAACCTTTAATCACCTGAGAAGTCGTGTATCACAGACTGACCCTGATATCCTGGTCGACACAAATGGGTCTTGAATATAACTCTGAGGTTTCCTACGTGATGCTGTATATGTTCATCTGTTACTGTTCAAACTGATGTCACAGTACCCAATTAGTTTGAGTTAATTGCTCTGAAAGTTAACTTGG
The DNA here is from genome assembly GCA_027704905.1 of Muraenolepis orangiensis. Classification (NCBI taxonomy): domain Eukaryota; kingdom Metazoa; phylum Chordata; class Actinopteri; order Gadiformes; family Muraenolepididae; genus Muraenolepis; species Muraenolepis orangiensis. The sequence continues at coordinate 12,582,920 of CM051009.1, forward strand.
TAATAATTACATTCCCGTGATGGGTGTTTACAGACCACCCTCAGCTGTCTCTAGTTCAATTCATAAACTAGCAGACTTCCGTACTGCGTACAATAACTCAGCCACGCTGGTTCTTGGTGACTTTCACTCCAGTTGGTTGATGAACGATGCACATGGTTTAGAGGAGATGTGAGACCATCGCCATCTGTCACAGCTGATTGTCAGGGACGGGGACTTCGGAGGTGAACCCAAATGCACGTGTAACACGTGTATCACCTGTGTGTAATGGACTTATGACCACTACCATATAAGGTATTAATCCTGGGCTAGTAATCGTTAAGGTTCGGCTACTGGAGCATTTAAGAGTAACTCAATGATGAGACAAGACAGGTGTGTAGAATTAAAGAAGCGCCGGCTTGTATTTAGAAAAATAGAAGTAAAGGGAATGGTACCAAAATACACATATAACAGACATAGACAAAATACAATGAGCTCAGTAAAAAACAAATGTGACTTGTAGTCACCACTTGACATCAGTGATGTAATCACTGTAAATTTTACTTTTCTTAAACCCTTTAAATGTTTTGGGTGAAACAACCTTTAAGTTTAGGATTTGATTCCTACGGGTTTTAAACTATGGGTGCACCCTGGTAAATATATTTTTTAACTGTATGGTAAGTATGAATATTAATCCCAATACAGCATGAAATCACAATCACCTTCAAGTCAATCCACAATAACACATCAATCCCCAGTCAATAAACCCAACATGAACCACAGATGGATGGATGTGAGTGAGTCCAATGACAGTCCAACTACACTGTGGAGTGCAGTACTATGGGATGGATACCGTGCAGAGTTCCGAGTTCCTTGTCAAGTTCAGTTCCATCCACCACACTGGCAGAACCACAGATTCAGTGCAGAGTGAGTCGCCAAGGAGAATCCCAAGATGGTCTTCGCATGTAATCTCCTTCAGCAGCTCGCCATCCCTGGTAGACCCAGACTCTGGCCTCATCCAAAAAACCTGACCTGTATGACATGCATACAGGACCACATGAAAAACTATAATTAACAGTGTTTCACAATAAGGGTCTTTCAATAATTAAAATAAAATGACAATCTTTCTAGTAGTACAACAAACTTATACTATTAAAATAAAATACATTCTCAAAATGAAAAATAAAATAAGATACATTGTAATAAAGTGCTTTTCTCACCAATGTCATCCAAATAAAGTTATCCTGTAATCACCAGGACTGGTGATGCAGTACAGAGGCAGCACACACCCAGCACACTCAGCTAGGAATGAAAGGTGTGGAAAATATGCTCACTTAGCAGCCCATTCTATCAAAGGCTAAATCATGACAAAACATACAAAAATGAAATAGAAGCAACACACTGCCATCTACAGTGGTGACATGAAATAGTTCTGTTCCATTTAAAGTGCAAAATATATCCTACATTGTAAAAATAGGTAGGTTAGCTTGGAACAACAATACTAGCAATTAGCCAAACATTTGTATTGACTTCGCATGGTAGCTTAGCCTATTGGCTGCTAACACTGCTAACCGCATGGCTGCTTGGCTGTTAATGTAGCTAACAAAGTTTGTAGCAACTCACCAATGTTGTTTGAAACAACTCTCAGCCCTCTGGCAACACCGAGATGATGGGCAAGGCGTGCGCACTGTCCACTATATCCACTTTTAGATTCAAACTTATTAATTTGCCTGTGCTCTGTGACTAGGTCTCTCTCCTTCAGCGCAGGTTGGTTCTGTGTGAGTGGGGGTTCACAGCAGAGCAGCGGCAGAGACAGAGAAGGGGCGGGGCAAGTAATAGAGGGGTGCCGTCTGATTGGGGGAATTCACAGGTCTTTGTATCATTGGCTGGCCACTAGTCAGCAGCAGTCAAGCTAGGCAGACTTGCTCCTCCTTTTCACCAGTGACATTACCGACAGAACATCCTCATCTATCCATCAGTACAAGGAAATTGTTATCAGTGGAGGGTTTGAGGATCCTGAAAAAGTCACATCAGCAGCTGGGATTGATGTATCTCCCCTACAAGCTACACATGAAGAAGCGGATACACGCATACTACTACATGCAGCTGATGCAACAACGAAAGGGTTTCAGAGGCTCATCATTCAGTGCCGAGACACAGATGTGTTGCTGCTACTACTTGTATTTGCAAACCAACTAAGCCAAGAAGTTTGGATGAAAGCAGGAACAGCTAAGAAACCACGCTACATCAAAGTCCATCAAATCACACTACCAAATGAGATGCTCGATGGTCTGTTGGCATTTAATGCCATCACTGGATGTGATACTACAAGCCAGTTCACCGGAATTGGAAAAAGGACAGCATGGAAAGTGTTCCAGCAGTACCCGAATCTTCTCCACAACTTTGGTGAGGATGAAGTACCAAGTACCACTTCCCTATCCTTGGCAGAACAGTTCGTATGTAAGCTCTATGACCTTAAGTCAACCAGCAACTCTATACAAGAAGTTTGCTGCGCTCTCTTTCGAAAACTTAAAGCCAATGTTGATACATTACCACCAACAGAAGATGCATTGTCAATGCACCTCAAGAGGGCCCACTACCAAACAAAGGTTCGGAAACAGTCACTAGTGACACATCCACAACTGCCCTCACCAATCAATTGTGGTTGGCAGATGATGAATGGTATGCTGGTCCCCATGCTTATTACCAAGGAACCTGTACAATCCACATGCGTACAGCTGACCGTGTGTGGATGCAAGGAAAGTGGAAGTCAGTGCAGTACCAGACAGTGTCTCTGTCGCAGAAGAGGACTGTATTGCAGTGGGGCGTGTGGATGTGATTGTGCAGCGTGGTGCATGAACTCCAATGACATTCAAGAGACTAACGGTGAAGAAACCGATCTTGATCTGGATGTTGTGGTGCGGCCGCCAGAAAAAAGCACATCAACAACTTGATCTTCAGTGTGCGATTCTCAGCCCTCCACATCAGCACGTGCACTGAGGGTGCAGGGGCGTACAGATCGCCGTTTGTAACCAGCAAACCTTCAGTCTGAAGTGCCTTCTAGGTCCTAACGGTATGTACCTGAGATTCTAGACTTACCAAGTTTACTACCTTGCTGTGCATCCAGTTGTTGTGCCATTCTGACCTCCTCAGTGTCTCCTGTGCCCCATTGGATTCCTGGGCCTGTCCTCGTCCTCGTAGACACCAAGATTCTAGTGCCCCACGCTGCCTTGACTACACCTCGTCTCCCGTGCTCACGCCTTAGCCTACACGCACACTAACAACACTTCCAACATTCCCATTCTGCACACAATATGCACTACACACGCTTTACACTCATACACATGGTCAGGGACACATTTCATATCCAGAATTCCAGTTGCACCATACACGTCCCAGAAATTTCCCTCCCTCCTCCAAATAAACACGCCTGTTTAGTAGGGTCTAGAACCTCAATTCAGTGACCATTCTATGGCGAAGATGTTTCGATGATTGATTTGACTTCTATGGACCTTTTATAAAAAATTTAGCCCCCAGGTCCCTCCCAAAAATCCCGGGCCTTTTTGCCAGAGGGCCAAATCCAATGGCCGCTGGCGGCATCTTGAAAAATAGACATCAGCATCACCATGGCGGGCAAGGATGATGGATGACACCTTGTGGACGTAGTCCGACCACTTGTATGGGGTGCCATCTTGCGTCTGCCGATCTTCTGCTGATGGAGTTGCCATCCTCCAGATCATGCCCATGTCGATGAGAGCAATGTAGGGTTTTTGCAGATGTGCAGATTGGAGAGATAGCTTCTGGATGAGCTTGCTCTTCTGCGTCTTCCTGTAAGTGCCGTTGGAATTGAATAAGGCCACACACTCGACAACACGATGTTCCAGCAACTCAGGGAGGTTCACAAGTTGACTGACCTCAACCAGGTCGATCACTGCCTTGAGAGCGCTCCGCTCCATCTCAGCAGCTCTCGCCTTGTCCTCCCCGGGCTTCTCCGTGTATGGCACCTTGGCAAACGTCAAGCAATTGCTCAGAGGGAAGCGTGCATGGAGGGAGGTATTCTTACTGAACACCCGGTCTTGCAAGAAGCTGGTACATTTCTCCTCTCCTGCAGAATGGGCTGAGTTGAAGTCCGCAATGAGTTCATCAGAGGCAGGCAGGGCTGACTGTAGGGTGCGGAGGGTGGGTGAGGCCGGGTCGAACGGGAAGGAGTCGAACTCATGCATGCATGCGACCAGGTCCTGCACGCACGGCTCATCTTCTCGCATCTGTTTCGGGCCACACTCCATGTGCTTTCTCTTGGCTTCTTTTTGGTTAGCCAGGGTGTTGTGAGCTGCCCGGATCTGGGCCACATTGTTCACATTTCTGGAGTGCACCAGCAGCTGCTTCTCATTCTGGAGGATGGAGAGCCAGCCAGACTTCATTTTGCTACCCTTGTTCATTGTACACTCGATCCACATGTCCCAGGCCATGTTGGAGTAGGGGTTGCCTGTGATGGACTGAGTGAAGTCAGTACGAAGGAAGGCGACCTGATCAGCAGGGAGACATGTCAGCATTGCCCAGAAGTCAGGCAGCCACCTCCCATACTTATTGTTGTCGTATGCTACCATCCATGGCAGCATGGCGCGCAGAGAGCTGACATACTCGTCCCAGTTGCAGATATGGACTGCGTGCACATTCTGCATGAGCACATCTGTCATGGACAGGAAGTCCCTCCAGTAGTCCGCCATGTCACTGGCCTCCACTTGGGTTGGTGATGAGACTCTCAAGGTCAGCATCATCCTCCAGTGCCACATGAACAGCAGCGCGGGATTCTTTGGAGAGACTCGTATCTCTCAGAATCTCAAGGTTCTCCCTCGTCTCATCAGCCAGGTTGGGCACGAGCCTCCCCTTTACCAGCTGACTCAGGAGCGCCTCATACATGAGCCTCAAGCAATGCAGCCCCCTCTTGTAATGCTTGCCTTTCAGCGCACGATCGACGGAGCCCTCGGCAATAACTCCTCCCGCCACAAGTACATTTCCTAGCTCACTCCCCTTGTAGCGCTTGTAGATAGTGCTCATCATCACACACTGTGTATGGAAGGGACCAAGAAAGGGCACAATGTCACGGTACTTGTTTGGGTTCTCGGCCTTGAGCAGGGTGATGAGGACATACACAGGATGATCTCCCACTAAGAAGGCAAAGGGCATGCGCTTAGTGGCGATGATGGTAGACAGCTTGTCCATGACGTCGTTCACAACTGACTTGTTGGGCGGTTGATTGTAAGACGTATGAAAATAAGCCTTGCTCTTCCTCTGCTCCATATTCAAGCCAGCGTGAAACCCGCTGTAGGAAGGGATAGTCTGCTCAGCTGCATCAGGGCCATCACCATTTATGTCCGCACGAGCAAGTGCATGAATAATGCTCCGCTTGCGCTGAGGCTCTGTACTTGACGAGAATGTAGTGGGCTTAGGGCGGATGGGAGGCTCACCGCGCTTGATGGTCCTATATGGTGTAACTGCCTGCATCTCAGACACCTTCTCAGTCAGTGCCCGAGACACAGTCTTGGCGTCATTGATGCGTGCATGCTCATCCTGGATGTTTGCCTCATACTCCCATACAAGACGTTCTAGACGCTGCAGAAACATCCAGTTACAACGGTGTGCAGTACCCCCTCCTGTCAAGGTGTCATTGAGAAAGTCATCATTGTCAATGATACTGATGCTTGGTTCTCCCTCAGCGATCTCGTCAGGACACACCGAACACCGCTCGAGGTCATGCATGGTCCAGACATCACGTAGGAGAAGCACGTTTGAGTAGCTGATCCCCTTGCCCAGCTTGTAGTAAGAGTCAACAAGCTCCTTACTGCGAGTCATCCCGTGAAGGGTGACGGTGGCATTGATGGCGGTAGTGGTGGGTCGCATTGTGACGTACTGTGTGATGAGAGAGGTGAGAGAGAGTGTGCTTGGAGACAGATCTACCCCTTTCTTACCCCGTAAAGCAGATAGCAGCTGCACCATGAGAAGCGAGAGCTCTTCCTCCTCCTCTAGCTCCTCGACCCTCGGCGGCCATGGGACGAGTTTGATTGACTTGATGTCAACCCTGAGCCGCTCAGCCACATTGCACACCAGTTGCTCACTGCTGACACCGATGGAGGAGAGCGCTGCTTCGACATATGAACCACCCCCAGACATGTCATAGACTAGGTCGCTCTGGTTCCTCTGAGGGCGGGAGTGGAAGCCGATCTTGCCCTCAAACTCCCGGGTCAGGATGTCTTTGATGTAGGATGACTTGACCCCGGATGTTGGGATGCCATACCGAGACATTATACAGCTGTAGTCTCGGAGGAGGCTCTGCAGTGACCTTAGCTCATGTTCCTCAAAGATAACTATTTTCTACTAAATGCCTACACCTTCAAAATCAGTGTACCAACCAAGTTATATTTGTGTAAACCTTGGTGTATTATACATAATTTGAAAGGTAATGGCATGATCTACCAGAATAAATGATCAAATATAGTTTAAATGTACTTTAGAAGGTGACAATTTTCACTGAAAAACATTGAAAAGTTACGTTTTCACTCTACTGGATGGCGGCCATCTTGGATTTCTGGGTCAAAATGATGTCATAACGTCAAACTGATGTCAGAATCGGAATCCTCATGGTTGAATTGCATGAAAAATTGTCTTCATACATGATTCTAGGTGCTCTGGTTCAAAAGTTAATTTTTCAAGATCTTGGATTTGGCCCTCTGGCAAAAAGGCCCGGGATTTTTGGGAGGGACCTGGGAGCTACATTTTTTATAAAAGGTCCATAGAAGTCAAATCAATCATCAAAACATCTTAGCCAGAGAATGGTCACGGAATTGAGGTTCTAGACCCCACTAGTTGGCTTGAACATGCCTAAACCCTGAGTTGCTATGGTTTCTTCCGACCCTAACACTGGATTAATTTTATTGTTTTAGTTTTTATTTTGTTTTATGTAATATTTTGTATACATACAATGGTTCCATTACTGGGAAGATGATCCTCAGTAATCCACAAAAATATTTTGTCTTATCATGGTATCCAAGTGTATTGTCAAAGTACAACATTAAAAAGTCAAAAAGCATTAGCACGAAAGGTCACCTCGAGAATCATATAGATTTCCGCTTGGACATTTCATTATTCAAACCTGTGTAGTATTGCACTGTATCAAATTACTGTGCTCTAACTTGGCAAAAGTACCTAGCATACATTGGAATCATGATTCCTAAATTATTTGGGCTACTATCTCATGTTTCCAAGCTGATATTCACTCTAAAAACATGTTTTTTTTAGGCGGAAATTTAATTTTTGACTTTTTTCTAGCTCTATTTTCTCTGACACAGTAACATCCATTTACATTCTGACACTTCTGCAGCCATCCCACTGCTGTCACCTTTCTTTTGATACCAGGATTATCTATATGGCCCTTGTGATTGGGGAGATATTCTATATTTATTGTGGGCATGTCATTTCGAGCAGGCAATCTGAACAATTGGCCTGAAATGGCCTCTAAAAGTCACAAAATAATTTTTCAATTTGTCAACCACCCTAGAACATCTTACATAGGTCCCCTCTTACCAAAAAAATATGTTGACAGCTTCTACCCAAACATGGCAGCAAAAGTGTTAACGGAAGCACTTTTCAGGATTTGCCCACTGACTATTGCTGATCTTAACATAACGCAGCAGTGAAATAGCAGGAAGTGAGTCAGCCAGTACCTCTGCCTCCCTGGGGGGCACGTTACAGACAGAGGGCATTGTGGGTAATATGCTAGCTAAGAAAGTCAAGTAGAGAAAGTCAAGTGCACCGCATCTGTCACAAGTGCGTTGTTCGGTTGGACCCAGAACGCAGACGGAGACCAGAAAGGGGAGAACAGGGGTTTTATTCGGCACAGAACACAATCGTATGTTATTTGCAGGACAAACGAGGGATCTGGAACCGGGAGGTCGAGGTGCGTCGAACCGACAGGTGGTAGACGAATGAATAGTTGGGGACAGGCGATGGGTCGGTTTACCGGGAAGTCGAGGTGCGTCGAGCCGACAGATAGTAGACGAAGGGATCTTCGGGGACAGGCGATGGGTCGGGTTACCGGGAAGTCGAGGTGCGTCGAGCCGACAGGTAGTAGACGAAGTGCCCCAATGCAGTGTTGAACGCCGTCTTCCACTCGTCCCCCTCCCGGATCCGGACGAGATGGTAGGCATTGCGGAGGTCCAATTTGGAGAACACCGTCGCATGACGGAGCGGCTCGAAGGCTGGGTCGATGAGTGGCAAGGGGTACTTGTTCTTGACGGTGATATCGTTTAGACCCCGGAAATCGATACACGGCCTCAACGAGTTATCCTTTTTAGTAACAAAGAAAAACCCAGAACCCACAGGCGACGACGAGGGTCTGATCAGGCCCGCTGCCAGTGAGTCGTGAATGTAGGTCTCCATGGTCTGTCTCTCGGGCCGGGACAGATTGTAGAGTCGCCTAACTGGCAAAGACGCGCCGGGAAGGAGATTGATGCTGCAGTCATATGGTCTGTGAGGAGGTAAGGAGACGGCCCGTTCCTTAGAGAACACCTCCCCGAGGTCGTGGTAAACACGGGGGACGGATGAGAGATCGGGAGGGCTCGGGACCGGGCGGGTGGGTGGGTTGTGTGGAGCTAGAGCGGACCGGAGGCAGTTCGAATGGCAGAACATGCTCCAACTTATCACGGAACCCGCCAACCAATCGATGTGTGGATTGTGGATAGCCAACCACGGTCTACCCAATACCACAGGGGTGTGGGGGGAGGAGATGACGTGTAACTGGATGGTCTCCCGGTGATTCCCTGACAGAACCAGAGTGAGAGGAACCGACCGTTGGGTGATCCGGGCCAACGGCTTGCCATCCAGCGAGTTCACCTCCAATGGTGGCTGTATCCGCTCGGTGGGAATACCGGCCCGTACGACTAGAGCGGCATCAATGAAACTGGCATCAGCTCCGGAGTCCACCAACACCTTCACCGGAAGACTCTCCTTCGCCCAAAGGAGATGTGCGTGAAAATGGGAGCCTGCCAATGGAGCTGGAGAGCGGGTCGCATCCTGGCACCTCAGGGACCCCGCCGTCACTGAGGGGCCTGATCTTTTGGCCGACGATTACAGTCGCGAAGGGAGTGTCCCAATCCTCCGCAGTAGAGACAAGCTCCGGTGTCCAGCCTCCGCTTCCGTTCCTGCTGGGAAAGGACCACGCGATCCAGCTGCATCGGCTCCTCCGCGAAGGAAGCAGTGGACCGAGGATATCTCCTTTCCTCCGCTGGGCGGGAGACGCTTCCGGAAGGACCCGGGGCGTCCCCCCACTGCATAGCTAGGTCTGACACCTGAATGGCCCGCTGGACGGCCTCATCCACAGTGCCCTTCTCGCCCCGCAGCGCCACCTCCTTGCCCAACTCCCGGTTGAGTCCGTTCTGGAACGCGGACAGGAGCGATTCCTCGTTCCAACCCGACTCCACCGCCAACCGACGAAACCGGGCGATGTACTCCCGAAGACTGAGCATTCCCTGCTTAAGCCGCAGCAGGAGTTGTCCAGCCTGGGCGCCCCGTATGGGGTGGTCGTACACCCTCATCAACTCCAATTCAAGAGCCACAAAAGTCTCCACAAGAGGAGAACCGTGCGCACGGAGCGCATCATACATAGCGAGGGGACCTCCCTCCAGCAGGCTCACTCCCCGCTTCCCTCGTAAAGCGGGACGGCTGTGCGTTAAAGATGTTCCTGCACTGACCCAAGAAGCTCCGGCAGGTGTCCGGATCCCCAGAGTACCTCGGCGGGGGCGGGATGTGTGGCTCCGCGGAACCAGCAAAAGCCAGAGTTTGTGAAACCACCGCCTCGAGCTGCGCTATGGGACTCCGTGAGGTCCACCAGCCGGGTAATTGTCGCATGGGCTTCCGCGAGATGTTTCTCCCACTGCGCTGCGTAAAGGTGGATTTTGCGCTTCACCCGATCTCCGTCGCCGGGGTCCATTATGGCTCGTTCGTTCTGTCACAAGTGTGTTGTTCGGTTGGACCCAGAACGCAGACGGAGACCAGAAAGGGGAGAACAGGGGTTTTATTCGGCACAGAACACAATCGTATGTTATCTCCAGGACAAACGAGGGATCTGGAACCGGGAGGTCGAGGTGCGTCGAGCCGACAGGTGGTAGGCGAATGGATAGTTAGGGACAGGCGATGGGTCGGTTTACCGGGAAGTCGAGGTGCGTCGAGCCGACAGGTAGTAGACGAAGGGATCGTCGGGGACAGGCGATGGGTCGGTTTACCGGGAAGTCGAGGTGCGTCGAGCCGACAGGTAGTAGACGAAGGGATCTTCGGGTTGACAGGGGGCGTGGGGGCCACCGTAACCGTGACAGCATCAGTCCGTTTATATCTGACTGGAAAAATGGAAGATTATATATAAGCTAAAACATCTCTCAAAACTTGACTTTCAATCAAAACTGGAAGTGATTTCTTATCTTGTCCATTCATTTTATATCTTGTATATAAAATTAGATTTAATTTATATATGTATATAAGACTGTATATACTTTAATTTGTATTGAATGAGTATGAATTGTGATGGCAAATTAAAAACACACGGAAGGTGCAGAGTGTTCTCTCTGAGCCGCTATGAATGTAACGTTCTTCTTTGGCCAAATCTGTACCTTACCTGTGTGTGTGTGTGTGTGTGTGTGTGTGTGTGTGTGTGTGTGTGTGTGTGTGTGTGTGTGTGTGTGTTTGTGTGTGTGTTAAGAATGCTGATATGGGATATGAAACATAACCAGTAGTCAATGTGCAAGCAGCCAGTGGAATGGTGAATTTATGCTACTCTGTTGGTTTCATACATTTGTAAATCTGACTAAGAAAGAGTCAGTGCCTCCCCAGCCACGAACCTCACCGCACGTCACTGGTTCCTTCTCATGTTACGCTTAATGACTTCATAAATAAGATACCAGAGATTAGCTTTGGACACACACTTTGCTACTGCCATATATGTGTTTGCTATGAGGTACGCAGGATGGGCTCTGAGTGGTGAACCATTGGCTCATGATCCCTCCTTAAACCAGACCTCTCAGTTCACTCTACAGGCCTTCATTCACTCTCTTGTTCAGGAAGGACTTCAAGCTATCTCTTCTGTTGCTCTAGTCTGGAAATAAGTCATTTAGAATATAGTCCTGTCAAATGTAGTCCCACTGGATAAAGGCGTTATAAGAATGATCTCAATAACCATTGGCCAATTTCCACATTGTCCCTTCTTTCTCAAATCCTGGAGTCCTTAGTTAATAATTAGCTCACCTCTCAAAAGATTTTGTGTTTAGTCAGCACCAGTCAGGGTTCAGAGATAAACGTGGAACTGTCACTGACACTATCTTGATATCTGGCTGGATCAAAAAGTTAGTCACCAAAGCTAAAGTTCCAAAGTTCAGCAGGAAGTGGATGATTGAGGCTGTTATGTTTTCTATTTCCTGTAAAGCGTCTTTGAGCACCTGGAAAAGCGCTATATAAGTCTGATATATTATTATTATTATTATTATGTTATCTGGAGACACGCCTCCACTCGTAAAGCCCTAGATTCAGGTCATCCTCCTCTCCAATATGTGTTCCCCTCATGACGATTATTCCACACACAATTGGTTCTTGTAAGAAGAGCTTGGGTGGACATCCCTAACAGTAAGACATCTCCTTGTTCACCAAGCCCTTACTGGCACCTTGTCATCATATGTTATCTGGTCCTATAGTCACCTTTCAACCGCTTCAAGTGATTGGCTGATGCTCAAAGTACTGTTCTGGATTATTCATACATGGTTTGTGAGTGATAGAGTCAAGAGTATCTTTAGGAGAAGACTGTTGTCTTTTAAAGAATATTAAATACAATAGAATGAATAACATAAAAGGTATAGGTTAGACACCAGGCAGGTGCACACATAGACATCAAAGGGGGCTAGAGCCCCTGCCCCTTTTCTTCCTCCAGAGAAAGTGCCCTTTTTATGGGATGCTTTTTTTTTTTTTTTTTTTTTTTTTTAAATAAATTAATATATATCTACTGTTTGCGCACAGTTTTCCTTTCCTCTCTCTAACATCCCTCCCTCCCTCCCTCCCTCACCCCTCCCTCTCTCTACCCTCCCTCCCTCCCTCCCTCCCTCCCTCCCTCCCTCCCTCCCTCCCTCTACTTCTGCTGCTCAGCGGTGTGGACAGTCATCGGCAGTCCCTTCAGACAGGTAGCAGCACCTCCCACCTTACAGTCCCATGTGATTGTTACATCATGGCACTACACTCAGTGCACGGTATCAATGCACAATGTTATATATGTGGTGACCGGATCTTGTTTCATTCAGTGTGTTCATTAAATGGAGTAGGCTCAACTCCAACGTTAACTCCCGTCTCATTCTCCATTTTTCGAACATAACATTGGCGACGAGAATGGCTGATTGTTCGATACCACCACCCTCTCCCTTCCTAGCCACGCCGGGCGAGCCACTGATGCCGTGGCCCCGCTGGATTTCCTCGTTCGAGACTTATATCCTAGCTGCCGGCTTGGAGAGAGTGTCCGCGGAGAGGAAACGTGCACTGCTGCTGCACTGTCTAGGAGCAGAGGGACAGCGTGTGTTTGAAACTCTCGGCCCCGCAGCAGGATACACTGTGGCCCTACTGAGGAGTCATTTTGCCACCCCACAGAGTGCTCTCCTCCACCGCGTCATATTTGGACGGAGGCACCAGCGGCCGGGTGAGTCGGTGACGCAGTACGTAGCTGATGTACGAGGTTTGGCGAGCTCGTGCAAGTTTGGCGCGTTACAAGACAAACTGATCAGAGACCACCTCATACTGCACACAAACTGTGACAAGATTAGGGAAAGACGATGACGTGACACTAGCAGCAGCTCTACACCTAGCTGTTCAGGTTGAATCTGCTCTCGAATGTGCAGCTACATTGTCGGCATCTTCCAACTCGCCAGCAGTGGACGAGGCAGCGGGCGCGCATGTGCGACTCACGTGAGTGCAGACAGCAGCGGGGGGAGTGTACAACTAGCCTCTCAGTCACGTGACCGCTCACACCAGCCGTGTGGGAATTGTGGCTTTCCTGCACACAACTCAAGAGCTCAGACCTGTCCTGCCCGTGGTAAAACCTGCTCCAACTGCGGGAGGCTGAATCACTTCCACAAAGTCTATAGGTCTACCCCAGCTAGAGCCTCCCAACCACCTACCACGATCATCCACAATGTCAACTCAGGACGAGTGCCATTTAAAACATGTTCATTGATGGTTGGTGATGTCACTCTGCCCCTCCTCCTAGACACGGGTGCTACGGTGTCCATCCTGAACTGGGTGACTTATAAACAGTTCTTCTCCCACGAGCCACTGGGCCCGCCCACCACCACGCTGCGTGGCTATGCTAACTCCAAGATTGACATTGTGGGCTCCCTACAGCTTCCCGTGAAATACGGAGAGAAGACACTGCCAGTCTTCAGGTTCAATATTGCATGCCACGGGACCAACCTCCTAGGCCTCGACCTCTTCAACAGCCTCGGTTTCACTCTGTTAGACACCTCTGGCTCTGAGATCCACACCGTTGCCATCCCCTGGCAGCAACAGTGGCCTGCACTGTTCAGTGGTGTGGGCTGTCTCGATATTTTCGCCCACCTACTTCAGGGTCAGGGACGAACTGTCATGCTGGAACAACACCTGCATCGCTCGCGTGCTCTGCACGGTGGTCCCGAGTGCCCTTCGGGCGTGTATCCTGACTATGGTGCACGAGGGCCACTTGGGCATAGTCAGGCTCAAGCAGCGGTGCCGTGATTTGGTGTGGTGGCCAGGCATCGACAGGGAAATTGAGACCCTGGTTAAGGACTGCACTGCTTGCCTTCTTAGTGGCAAGACCAGGGCCCCTGCCCCACCCCCACCCATGCAGCCGTTGGACTGGCCGTTCCAACCCTGGGAGCACCTGCAACTCGAAATCTGCCGTGAGCTGCACGGGGTACCGCATCACCAGGGTTTCCTCATCGTTATCTACGACCTGCACTCTAAGTGGCCGGAGGTAAAACCCGTGGGCTCGGTCACAGCCAAGGTGTTGGTTGACATTCTTGACTCCCTGTTCACGCGTTGGGACCTGCCCAAGAGGATCACAACCGACAATGGTCCCCAAATGGTCTCCCACGAACTGTCCTCTTATCTGGAGGGGAAAGGGATCCGCCACATTCGCACAGCGTTCTACAACCCAGCGGCAAATGGGGGGGTGGAACGGCTGAATCAGTCACTAAAAAATGGCATCAGGGCCCACCTGGCACAAGGTACACGCTCATCAACAGCCTCCTCCAGACGCTGCTGCATTACCGGGCTACCCGACACGCCACCACAGGAGTCTCCCCAGCCCCCTCATGCTGGGGCGGGAGCTTCAGCTGCCTCTGGATAGGCTCCGCCCCACACCGGCTCAGGCCCCAGCCCATCCGGGTCAAGCCACAGTCGCCACACACCAGCGTCTGATGAAGAACCGTTTCGACAGGGCCCGACGTGCTAGGCCACCTGCCATGGCTGCCTTGGACTGGGTCAGGATCCGCCTGCGTAAGGTGCACGCCCCCGCCGGCCCAGGCCGGGGTGTGCCTGCTGCTACAGCTCTGCCGGCCGCACGATTCGATGCCGCACCAGCCCCAGCCCCTCTAGCCCAGCCGGACGTCGTGGGGCTACCGCCAGTGGTTGTTGTTGCACCTGAGCCCCGCCCAGTTCTGGCACGCAGCAGGCCGGAACACCTGCGTGATTTTGTAACTGACTATAACCCGTAGGTTCCGTGAGGGGGGGGGGGGGGGAATGTTACATCTGGCACTACACTCAGTGCACGGTATCAATGCGCAATGTTATATATGTGGTGACCAGATCGGCGTTAACTACGCCTAATTAAAATGCGCTAATTTGCATGTATTTACCAAGGCATTGCAGGTGAAAAGACATATCACCTCACAACTTCCCCAGATAGTTACTTACGTCAAGTCAGTATTTTCCCCTGAAATGTTATGTTTAAATATGCAGATTAGCTTTAAATTGATAGATGAATTCAGACAGGGTAGTAAAACGAACACCATTTAGTTTTTTGGAGTTTTCTTTCCATTTGAGAGAAACGAAAACATGGAAGCAAAATAGACGAAAATAACAAAATTGACAAGTACATGAAAAAACGATATTTTTGCCTGTAATGTCCTGCCATACACAGTATGAATGAAGTAACTTCATAATTTTGATTGTTAATAACTATTAATTTGACTAGTTTGTTGTATGCTGATAAATCATAATCATGATACAGCGACCCACCCTCATATGTGAAAGGAGGGAATTGTAGTTACACTGAAACTAAGTCCTTGTCAACAGCACTTATTTGATGTTATGTGTGCGGTAAGTGTAATAATAATAATAATAATAATAATAATGTATTGGATCATTACTGTATTCAGGCAATTCAGGCAATTCAGTATTCTATTGCTTGGCTTAACTTTTGGTTTTAAAAAAATAAATTTGAAATGATTATGGGAAGTGCCCTTTTTCTCACTTGAGCTCCTGCCCCCGAAAATGTCTGTGCACGTCCCTGTTAGACACCAATGTAAAGGTTTAACAAAGGGAACATGCGTGTGCAGGTTGTCTGGCTGTCTGGTCACACAGGAAGGCTGTGCTTGTCTGGCCTCAGCTCTGAGCTCCAACCCCTCCCGTCTGAGAGAGCTGGACCTGAGCTACAATCACCCAGGAGACTCAGGAGTTACGCTGCTCTCTGCTGGACTGGAGGATCCACGCTGGAGACTGGACACTCTCAGGTACGGAGAGGACAGCTCACCTCTCAGGGACCGTGTCTCCTACAAGGAATCAACCAGCCGCTAGATGAAGTGGTTTACCAAGGCAGCTGTAACTCATGTTGTGTACAAAGTGATGATCCAGCAGATCATGAGTGTGAATGTTTCAACTGCTCTCTCTTTGTTCCCCCCAGGGTGGAGCACGGTGGAGGATGGAGGCTGAAACCAGCTCTAAAGAAGTGTAAGTGTCTGTTTAGTTTGAGTCATCACAACACAAACTCACTCTTTAGATGGAAGGTCCATCCACACAGCAGGAGGTGACGTCCTACTGGGAATGAACAAGATGGATCTTATCAATATTAAAATTCATTAGATACATCATGTATCTTATCAATAATAATATTGATTAGATACATCATGTCAACCATCATGTATCTTATCAATATTATTATTGATTAGATACATGATGTTTTACATGATGTATCTTATCAATATTAATATTGTTAACATCACAATGAATCCTCCTTTTATAAAATACAACAGGTATTATTACTGATACATGGTTATTTATTTATGAATTATTATTGGTTATTAGTAGTGTTATTATTATTATTAGACCATAACAATACCAACAATATTAAAGGGTAAGTAAACAACCGTTTTAGCAGACCATCTGTCTACCAGTTTCCAAAGAGTCGTAAAGGTTTTATAAAAAATGTACAGTTTGGGTTCCAAAGGAGCAGGTTTAAGGGGCGTGGTCAGACGTGGCCAAACACAGCCTGGAGAGGACTCTCTCTGTCTGAGGACAACAGGAAGGTGACGAGGGTTAGAGAGGAGAAGAAGTATCCTGATCACCTCTGACTGACCGCTGTTACTTGGAGGTGGAGAGGGAAGGAGATGCTGTTATAGGAGTGACATACAGAGGAATCACAAGGAGAGGAGGGGGTGATGAAAGCAGGCTTGGATTCATCAACAAGTCCTGGAGTCTTTATTGTTATGATGATCGTTACTCTGTCCGGTACAACGGTAGTCAAACAGCCACACATCTCTGCCCCTCTAACAGAGTAGGAGTGTATGTGGACCGGCCTGCTGGCTCTCTGTCCTTCTACAGAGTGTCCCCAGATGGAGGAGGGTCCTCAGACACACTGACACTCATCCACACCTTCCAGTCCACATTCACCCAGGAGGACCTCCTCCCTGCGTTTGGGGTATGGGGTTATGGTTCCTCAGTGTCTCTGTGTCCGTTGTAGCAACACACACACACACACACACACAGGTTTTGGTTTGTAGTTCAAACCCTGAGTTGTGGGGCCCACCTTTCCCTTTGCCCTAGAGAGACATGAGTTACACCAAACTGCTCCTAAAAATATCAGGAAAATGTCAGACTATTTACAATTAAATTCTAGTAAAATAGTCTGGAGATTTGAGGACCTGACGTTCTACATTCACTGTGGGGACTGTGGGCGTTTCCTAACATAATCATGACTTATGAGAACCCCCCTGGTTTAGCAGGACATTACCCCCACACACACACACACACACACACACACACACACACACACACACACACACACACACACACACACACACACACACACACACACACACACACACACACACACACACACACACACACACACACACACACACACACACACACACAGCTAGTCCCTGGGTTATGAGGACCAATGGTATATCAGGACATTACCTACACACACACACACACACACACACACACACACACACACACACACACACACACACACACACACACACACACACACACACACACACACACACACACACACACACACACACACACAGCTAGTCCCTGGGTTATGAGGACCAATGGACATTACCTACACACACATGTAGCAAACCTGTAGTCATGAGAACAATAAATGTTTACCTGTACATTAACCTTACAACTAGTGTTCAACATGTTGATACTGAAAACCCCCATTATTAGTTTTCTTTATACCAGCATTTTAATAAACCAAAATGTAGTGTTAGATGTGTCTGAGCGTGGTGAGGATGTGCTAGTGGTGTGTGTGAGACATTAAACCTGACTGAGCCCAGATGAGCATTGGAGAGTTTGATAAGAGACAAAGGGGACAAAGAGAGACCAATTTATCATTTTCTCAGACTTCAGAGACCTGGAAAGATGGCAGCAGCACTTGCTCAGTCTAACATTATTGAGAAAGGGTATTGAAAAATAGAGAAATGTTGTCTTTAAATTGGACACAAATGTCCACGCCCAAACATAAGGATTCAAAGGTCGACGCAATAGCTAGGTTGCCTATTAGGATTAAGAGATATAAAATGATCTTAACAATAGTTATCTATACATACGTATTTGTGTTAAGATTAGTGTCTTTAATGATGTTGAATATAAATGGTATTTTTGTATACACACAAATATTCTATGTCATATTGTCATATTGGTACTGTATTGTGAATTTTGACAGTTTGTCAGAATTAAGGTATAGATGATAGTGTCTTGACTGAAAAAAAGAATAACAGCTAAAACAAAGAATAGGTTAAACTTGACCAAACTGTTTAAAGATGTGGTTATTATTTTAGTCACCGTTTATGCTTAAAAATAGTCATGAACAAAAACTGTAAACATCCACATTTGTTAACATTTTAAATAAAGCACCCTAATGGCCTGGTTTGGAAAAGCATTCAGAGTATCTTTATTGATAACTGGCAATTCTGCTATTGTGACAACATTGCCTTACACAAACCTACACAACAGTCAAATGAAAAAATACTTATTTACTTACCTATTTGTCAGCTTATGTCAAAAGTGCTGTACCAGTCGAGTGTCAGAACGTGACAGAATTCAGAATATATGCCAATTAAAGCCTAAGAACATCGACATAAACAAAAACATGTACTGTTACTACTGTATCAGTCCTGCTAACTGTAACTTGTACTGTAAACAAACAGCCACCCTAACCACTACTGTTAACCAGTCTCTATAAGACCATGTATGTTTCCTCAGGCCCCTGTTCCTTACTAAACCTGGTAGGTTTTGAACAGTTAGTTCTCTTCAAACAGGGTCCTCACACTCACACTTTGTTGCAAGGTGTCCCTTTTTAATGCCTGCTTTAAAGTGTTTCAGCACAGCACTAACTTCCTTTAGGCTCCAGGGCCTTTTAAAAGATCTTCTTTGGTCAACCTCTGCCCATAAAAATAAGATATTTGTCTTGTTTTGATTGTGTAGAAAATGACACATTAAATGTTGATTCAAAACGTTCTTTGAATACCATATTCAAAAGTATCATGTATGGGTTAGCTATACTTACATAAAAATATGTTAAACACACCACCGTGTACTCAAGGAGAAGACAGACAGAATCATACAAGCAGCGGCAAAATTGGGACTCACAAACCCAACAAAGACACAGGAGATGAGATCCATTCAAGGAGCAGCAACCCCAGCCTCAGCCCCCCTGGAGGAAGAGGAGGCCTTCACATACCTGGGAAGATGGATGGACACCACAGGAGGGACAGACGCAGACATAAAGAGCAGGATCAGCCAGGGTTATGTTTAACATCCTCAGGCTCCAAAACCATCTCAACTAACACCAAACTACGCATCTTCAACTCCAATGGGAAACAGGTGATGCTGTATGGATCAGAAACATAGCCAACAACACAACAAACAACCACCAGACTGCAAACATTCATCAACAACTGCCTTAGGAGGATCCTGAACATCTGGTGGAGGAACAAAGTCAGGAATGTGGACCTGTGGGAGAGAACTGGACAGGATCCCATTGACCTACAGATCCTAAATAGAAAGTGGAGCTGGATAGGACACTCAGGAAATCAGCCAACAAAATCACCCGACAAGCCCTAAAGTGGAACCCACAAGGGAAGAGAAAAAGAGGTCACCCCAAGTACAGCTGGAGGTGGGATGTCCAGGCAGAGATGTCTTTGAGTGGGCAACACTGGGGATACCTTGAAAAACTTGCCCCCAATCGAGTGAGATGGAAGACATTTGTCAATGGCCTATGCTCCCTGGAGGAGCCAAGGGCATAACTAATTAACCATGTACTCAAATGAATTATATTAATAGTATTCTGTAAATATACATTCAATAACTCTGTAAACTGTAAACAAAGTATACTTTTCCAAAACATGATTGGAGAATAAATGTTTTTTTATTATATATATATATATATATATATATGTGTTAAAAAAGAGTCTCAAAAGTAGTGTATTTCTTAAAAATACACAAGTAGTACTGACTTTTAATTTATGCAAATTCCTTGTGTGTGTAAATTTACTTGGCTATAAACCAATGATAGTAATAAAACAAATTACTTAGTTTTTATATAATCTATACAAATGTAACATTTGCCAACCACCTGGACTGCACTCCTGCATTGAAACCCTAAAAGGGTAAGCAGCTTGAAAACAAAGGGAGGAATGGGTGAAGTCCTGCCTTTGGAGCAGGTCACCTCACCCTTGGTTTCACACTGATTTGTTTCTCCTTAGAAAACCAGAAATGCTTTTATAAGTAAAGCTTTTACAGACTCAATTCATTTGTGGGGAACCTACAGTATAATTTTGAAAGCCAATATTTACCACATATAAACCAAAGAAAAAAGCTGTAACTGAACTGGACCATGAAAACATGACCCATGTTGATGTTGATGTAGTGTTCAGTTAAGCTTATCCTTCTCAATGGTGCTATGGGTTTTTTAGTGTTTACAGTTATCAATAGGAACAAACATTAATCGGTATCCCAGTCAAAATGGATCCAATTGCACTCTTTATACCTTTGGAACTCTTGGCCTGATCCTGGATCAATTTCTTCTTTTTCCCTAAAAAAAAAGAAGACAAAACTTCAAAACTTAAAAGCTCAGAATGCAGACAAATCATATTTGTTGTATCTTGACTGTCCACACTGTCTTGCATATGAGCAGGTTAGATTTTTGTGGCATATTTCATCTATTTGTATTTGCTGCCTCCGTGTTTTTTAACTAAAACAGAAAGCTGCAAGTGTGGAACAGAGAGCCGTGGTCTCTTCCTTGGGGAACAGGACAGTTGTAGAGAAGTCCTCATGACAACGGACAACATCCCTGACAGTGAAGGCTGCTTCATATCAGTCCTCTGCTGTCATTGTGCTGCACTGGACTGGACACCATGGCATGTGTTACGCTAGAGGTCAAGCACAGGACACTTTGAACATGTCTAGAGCATTAAGAGCTGTCGGACTAAAACATCTTAAAACCTTTTAAAGAGGCAGCCTTAACATGAAATGAGTCTCTCTCCAGGCCCAAGTTATCAAAAAAGACCTCTAATGTTATATTGCTTATTTAATTTACCTTTTGGAGTTGTTGGCTTTATCCTGAGTCAAATCCACACTTTTGATTTTTCCTAATAACAGAAACAAGACTTCATAATCAATTTCACGATACAACCTGACAATTCACATCTTAAAACTAAGAGCATCAGAATTCCAAAAGTATTTTTAAAAGCAGCAGTGCAAGTTCATGCAAACTTTGCTTGCATTTCATATTTTAACAACTACTAAACTTGTGGTTTAGGTGATTTTTATATCCAAGAAACAGTGATAGTAAAAATAATAAAATCTATGTCTTGATCAACCAAAAAGGCATGACATATAAGTAACCTATAGGTATAGATGTTTAACTTTACCCCTAAAGACCTATAAGTAACCTATAGGTATAGATGTTTAACTTTACCCTAAAGACCTATAAGTAACCTATAGGTATAGATGTTTAACTTTAACCCTAAAGACCTATATGTAACCTATAGGTATAGATGTTTAACTTTACCCACCCTAAAGACCTATAAGTAACCTATAGGTATAGATGTTTAACTTTACCACCCTAAAGACCTATAAGTAACCTATAGGTATAGATGTTTAACTTTAACCCTAAAGACCTATAAGTAACCTATAGGTATAGATGTTTAACTTTAACCCTAAAGACCTATAAGTAACCTATAGGTATAGATGTTTAACTTTACCCCCTAAAGACCTATAAGTAACCTATAGGTATAGATGTTTAACTTTACCACCCTAAAGACCTATAAGTAACCTATAGGTATAGATGTTTAACTTTAACCCTAAAGACCTATAAGTAACCTATAGGTATAGATGTTTAACTTTACCCACCCTAAAGACCTATAAGTAACCTATAGGTATAGATGTTTAACTTTAACCCTAAAGACCTATAAGTAACCTATAGGTATAGATGTTTAACTTTACCCCCTAAAGACCTATAAGTAACCTATAGGTATAGATGTTTAACTTTAACCCTAAAGACCTATAAGTAACCTATAGGTATAGATGTTTAACTTTAACCCTAAAGACCTATAAGTAACCTATAGGTATAGATGTTTAACTTTACCCCCTAAAGACCTATAAGTAACCTATAGGTATAGATGTTTAACTTTAACCCTAAAGACCTATAAGTAACCTATAGGTATAGATGTTTAACTTTACCCCCCCTAAAGACCTATAAGTAACCTATAGGTATAGATGTTTAACTTTACCCCTAAAGACCTATAAGTAACCTATAGGTATAGATGTTTAACTTTAACCCTAAAGACCTATAAGTAACCTATAGGTATAGATGTTTAACTTTACCCCCCTAAAGACCTACAGTGACATTGTGGTGCTAATAAAGCAACAAAAGGAAGGTACAGATATTAGATATTGTTCTATATGGTCTGTTCCAAATCTGAACCATAAAACGCATACTGAAAGAGCACATCTGTATCACATACCCCTTAGCACAAGGGCAGGATCTGACTGTTCATCTCCATCATCTTTATTTTCCACGTAGTCTTGGTTTTCTCCATCATCTTCATCGTCTCTATCATTATTTTCCATGTAGTCTTGGTTTTCTCCATCATCTTCATCGTCTCTATCTTTATTCTCCACCTAGTCTTGGTTTTCTCTATCATCTTCATCGTCTCTATCTTTATTTTCCACGTAGTCTTAGTTTTCTCCATCATCTTCATCGTCTCCATCATCGTCTCCATCAGTTCTTTCCCCCTCACCTACTTCCTGATCCAGTTCTATTTCATCTAAAGAAAAAGGCTTTTGAGGAGGACATACTCAATCCACATGCATACAACCTCGAAAATGCTACTTTTGTCATCCATTTATTCCATATTAATCTGAGTTTATTCTTCTATTTCATCTTAGTCTCTGGAGCCCCATGTGAATTCTATCTCATTTCCCTGTCCTTTTAGTCTGTTCTTTTAAGTAGTTATATTTCTTCTCACTGCTTGATTGTTGTTTTAGAATTAATCTTGTTTCTGTCATGCACGTTGTAAAGAAAACTATTGAAAAAGGCTTTTGTGTTACTAATATTAGCAATAATAAACCTTCAATCTGAATCTCGTCAAGGGATTTTCCTTGGAATGTTGCCAAAGACCCGTTCTCCATTGCTAGTAGAAGCTATTTCTACAGTTGCCTCTGACAGCAGATAAAAGTAATTTTTCAACTAAATAACTAAAAGAATAATCCATTTTGGGTAATCGAGCAGCAAATTTACCAAAAGCGTATTCCACGCCAGATGAAATCAAATAAAAATATGTTATTTGTGTCATCTAGACCAGGGGTTCTCAACCGCCGGGCCGCGGACCGGTACCGGGCCGTGGAGGTGTTACTGCCCGGCCGCGAAACAGCTGTGTGTTTATCATCATATTTGACTCAAATAATTTGAGTATAGGTGAACGGCGGGCGGTATAATCTATATATAGAGATTATATATATAGTATAATCTATATATATAGATTATATAGCGGTATATATGGGCGGTATAATCTATATATATAGATTAAATATATATCGGGATAACGAGAGACGATCAGTTGCACGCGCTACTAAAGAGACTACGCGCTAGTGACATGTCGGTCGCGAACGAGCCGTTTTTTTTTTTACGGGTGCTCCGCGTACATGCGCGTTTATACTGAAATCGAGCCCTGCCGTTTTGTGGATTACAAAGGATTACTTGTTGTTAACAGTTGGACTGGGTGAGGAACCCGTTCAGAGTGACTGAGAGCAGCAGCAGCCTTCCTGACAGACTGCAGGAAAACCTGGTGGATTTGTTCTCTGATCGTGGGCAAAAGATGGCATATGCTGAAAAGTCACTGACAGAGTTTTGGTGTGATGTTGCAAAGGATTATCCAGAGCTGGGTAAATGTGCATTGAATGAACTCTTGCCTTTTGGATCTACCTATATGTGTGAAGTTACCTTCCCGGCCCTCACTCACATCAAAACCAAGCAGAGGAACAGACTGAATGTGGAGAGCAGCCTAGTGACGGCTGTGGCCACACTGCCCCCACAACTATCAAAGCTTATGAAAGATAAGCAAGCTCAAGTGTCTCATTAAAAGCTCTAGTGACTTAATAAAATATGTTGATTATATATATATATATATTATTATATTATATTTGATTGTATTCTATTTTATCTCGTTTTGTTCTAGTGTGGTTGCGTTGTTGTTGCTGTTCTTGTACTTTCACAGTTTACACAGTTTATACTACTGTTATTGTGGATGTTTCTATTGCACTATTCTATTCTATGTTGAGTTGTGGATGGAGCCTCATATGCATGCATGCACCTGATTCATGTGCATATGATAATAAAACCTTTGAATCTTTGAAACTGCTAGAAGTGAGTATTATTTTCATTCACAATAAGTGTCAATGTCAAGTTTAAATTAATTTGTATTAAGGGTGAGTTATAAAAGTGATTTTCATTTATTTAATGAGTAGTTTGGTTGAATACAATTACAAAAGGTTTAATATAAGAGAAAATGTAAGGCGAATCATCCAAATAAGTGAGGGGGTACCAGCTCAAGGGGTACACAAGACAAAAAAGATTGGGAACCACTGATCTAGACCTTCACTTTGTGAAAAAATTCCACGGTACTCCACCACAAAAGTTGATGGTGCCATGTATTCCTGTGTGAACACACCTTTTCCTACAACAGCAAGAAAATATCATTAACATTGATGAAAGGGATAAACCATGACTGGGTAAGATGATCAACACAGTTAATCAAATACAGGCTTCATCCCGGGTAGGCCACCCACATTTAACAGAGCCTAAAGGTAAATCTGGAGTAAAAATGTTATATTTGCTTGATCAGCACGGACCCCTCTCTACAACCAAGCTCCACACCTGCATGTACAAGGTGTTGGTTAACAGTACTGTGACAGTTTTTAAACTTTACGATGCATGTACTGCTTGAATTCAGTAGGGTTGCTGTGACTGACTATATCAATGGCGTTGAAACAATGCTAAATATGAGATGAATAACTTACCTTTAAATGTGTTAATGAACCTTGCTTCTAGGAAGGGTTTGTCTTTGGTCAAAGTGATGTGCTCAACGGCATCCTGTTCAGGAGTCTTTCTCCTGCTGCTTTCTGTCATCTCTGCTAAAGATAATAACAGAACATGCTGAATATAAGGTAACAAACCAATATTAATTTATAGTAAAGAAATCATTAAAAATTGCCTATAGTTTCCTTAACAATCACTGGTGATTTTTGATATTCTTAGTTACATGTTGCTCAGAGGTATCATAATATTCATGTCTAGCTCCGAAGTGTGCGCGTTCTACTTTAAAACGACGGCTCGTCATCACGATCCAAACCTCATGTTCTACTTTAAACACACGGCTCGTCATCACGATCCAAACCTCATGTTCTACTTTAAACACACGGCTCGTCATCACGATCCAAACCTCATGTTCTACTTTAAACACACGGCTCATCATCACGATCCAAACCTCATGTTGTACTTTAAACACACGGCTCATCATCACGATCCAAACCTCATGTTCTACTTTAAACACACGGCTCGTCCGTCACGATCCAAACCTCATGTTCTACTTTAAACACACGGCTCGTCCGTCACGATCCAAACCTCATGTTCTACTTTAAACACACGGCTCGTCATCACGATCCAAACCTCATGTTCTACTTTAAACACATGGCTCGTCATCACGATCCAAACCTCATGTTCTACTTTAAACACACGGCTCATCATCACGATCCAAACCTCATGTTGTACTTTAAACACACGGCTCATCATCACGATCCAAACCTCATGTTCTACTTTAAACACACGGCTCGTCCGTCACGATCCAAACCTCATGTTCTACTTTAAACACACGGCTCGTCCGTCACGATCCAAACCTCATGTTCTACTTTAAACACACGGCTCGTCCGTCACGATCCAAACCTCATGTTCTACTTTAAACACACGGCTCGTCATCACGATCCAAACCTCATGTTCTACTTTAAACACACGGCTCGTCATCACGATCCAAACCTCATGTTCTACTTTAAACACACGGCTCGTCATCACGATCCAAACCTCATGTTCTACTTTAAACACACGGCTCGTCATCACGATCCAAACCTCATGTTCTACTTTAAACACACGGCTCGTCCATCACGATCCAAACCTCATGTTCTACTTTAAACACACGGCTCTTATCTGCAGTAGAAATCGGATAAACCAGGGTCTGTTTGATCAATAATCATAAATACATGTGGTTTTCTGTTTAGTCAGACTACCAAATGACGTTGTATTCCGTGTAACATGTAGGCTAACCATTTAAATGTTAAATGTGTCCCACAAGACAGGACGCCAAACGGCTCGTTAAAAGTCACAGCTTGATGTTAACATTATTATGATTTTGAATGCACTACGTACCGTATATGAATCCTTTGGAGATAATAACACATGAAAGTAATTCAGTAATAAATGAACTTTGCAATGGGGCGCATGTTTCATCATGGCGACGCACAGAGTCGATCAAACAAAGTAATAAACCAACAGTAATCACACTATAACTATATACGAGTTAACATATTAACGAAGAATTTGTTGATTTTTCATTTGATATTAACTACAACTGCATGGTCACAATTGGTGATATTAAAATGTGTTTGTCGGCTGTATTTCCAGCAGCATAGTTGTGTTGATGCTAACGTGTAGCTAACTAGCTAACAAACAGACTTATTTGGTGGTTAAAACACTATAAAGCATCACTTTAGCTTAGTGGTTAAAAGTCTGGATTATTAAAAGAAGATCGGCATCCACATTGTCCTCTTCGTCGTGTAACCTTGACCTACCTGATTGACACGACTGCGGCCAATCCCTGAGCAGCACTCATGAACAGTCATGAAGGCAGCCAATCACGGACGACTGCCTGACTGACAGCACGGCACGCCAATCACTGCCTGGTTGAGTCACAAGCAGCCAATCAGTGAGCAGGTACACCAGGAATCAGGTAGAACCGGGTTATAGGGACACGACGAGCATACACACGGTACACCAGGAACCAGGTAGAACCGGGTTATAGGGACACGACGAGCATACACACGGTACACCAGGAACCAGGTAGAACCGGGTTATAGGGACACAACGAGCATACACACGGTACACCAGGAACCAGATAGAACCGGGTTATAGGGACACAACGAGCACACACACGGTACACCAGGAACCAGGTAGAACCGGGTTATAGGGACACGACGCGCATACATACGGTACACCAGGAACCAGGTAGAACCGGGTTATAGGGACACGACGAGCATACACACGGTACACCAGGAACCAGGTAGAACCGGGTTATAGGGACACAACGAGCATACATACATACGCACACAAACACATACACACACACACTTATAGAAATACACATTCACACACACATTTATACACACACACACAGACATATTGAAAAACACAAACATACAAACACACACATATGTAGATACAGTACATACACACACACATACAAACATATACATGCACACACAAGCATGCACAAAAAAACACACATACACACATATAGAAATACACACACACACACACACACATATATTGAAATACACTTGCATACATGCACACACCCACACATAGAAGTGCAGACACAAACACACTTATATAAATACACACACACACACACACATTCAGTATGTATATACATACAAACACACACACACATATAGAAATACACACACACATAAAAATACTCACACACACACACAATTATATAGAAATACACACGCATGCATAAACACCCACACATATAAAGAAGTGCACGCACACACTCATAGAAATACACAAACACTCATAGAAATACACACACACACACACTCATAGAAATACACACACACACACATGTCAACACGTTGGACATGCTAACCTCATTTGGTCAAATGGTCAAGTACTTTTTTTGTGCTCTAATATTCAGTCTGTCTTCACTCTAAACTCTAAAGGCTCTGACATGAGTTAGTAACAGGGATCCTGATTGATCTTCTGGTCATCAATACAAGTGGTCCATGGGAACAGATACTGATGGTCCTGTTGGGACTTTAAAGTGAATATTGATTCCTTGTGTTGGGAACACGTATTAAAGAGATGTCCTCACCTGTTGAGGATTTAGAACGTCTGCTATTCTCTTATTGGAGTCCTTCTGTTTGTTGAGGACATGGGAGGGACCATTGATTCAGTTGTTTGTTCATAAAGCCTCAAGGGGAGGAACAGTCACTAGATCACACTGGATGTTGTGCTGCTTTGGGACCACCATTGTTCCCCTTTCTTCACTTGAAATCCTCCAAGAGTACCAGATGTTTCTCCTATGACCTCTGACCTCTACCTGCTCCTTAATGACCTCTGACCCCTACCTGCTCCTTAATGACCTCTGACACCTACCTGCTCCTTAATCACATGTATTAACTGTCAGTATCTTTGTATGATTTGTTTGTTTGTAGCCTTTATTTAACCAGGTGAAAGCCCCTTGAGATCAAAAGATCTCTTTTTCAAGGGTGACCTGCAGCACATTGGTTACACATGTAACATAAAAATAACAGAACAACAATAAGGACGACATACAACATCAATTACAGGGTACAGTTTACAAACTCTATTTACAGTGACAGGTACCATGAGTATCAAACAGCATGTCACCCAGCCCAGTTTTAAAATGATGCAGGGGAACCAAAGTGCTCAGTTTTAAACATTTTTGCAGACTGTTCCAAGTTAGTGGAGCTGCACAACTAAAAGCTTTCTTCCCTAAGACAGTCCTAGCACTTGGCACATTTAATAAAACCACATCATGAGATCTCATGAAGTACTTTCAATTCGTCGAGAGATCAGAGAGCAGATATAAGAAGGTAGTTTACCCAGCATGGCTTTGTAGATGAACATGTACCAATGACTGAGCCTCCATACAGTGAGTGAAGGCAGACCTGCCCTGGCATACAGGGTACAGTGATGAGTAAGTGCTTTACAGTTAGTAACAAATCTCAGAGCACTGTGATAGGCGGCATCTAACTTTTCCAGGTAATGGGCAGGTGCATTCATATAAATCAAATCACCATAGTCCAGCACAGGTAAAAAGGTCACAGTGACTAGCCTTTTCCTGGCTTCAAATGAGAAACAGGACTTGTTTCTAAAAAAGAAACCTAGCCTAACCCTCAGCTTTTTAAGCAGATTAATGACCTGAAGTTTAAAAAAGAGACAATCATCAAGCCAGATACCAAGGTGTTTATAACAGGTAACCACGTCGAGTACTTGTCCTTGCATAGTAACAATATCTAAAGCAGTCTCTGGAGTCTTTTTAGCTTTTGAAAAGAGCATTACCTTGGTTTTCTCAACATTTAAAAGAAGCTTAAGCTCAGCGAGCTGCATCTGAATAATGTTAAAAGCAGCCTGTAATTTAACAACAGCCTCCTTAATGGAGGGACCTGCACAATACATCACGGTATCATCCGCATAAAAATGTAAAGTAGCTTCATCCACATTTTCACCTAAACTGTTGATATAGATGGAGAATAAAAGTGGACCTAAAACAGAACCTTGGGGAACACCATTAGCAATGTTCAACCACACAGAAGTGAGCCCATCAAAGTGAACACATTGGGACCTTTCAGAGAGGTAGTTCACAAACCACCCCACTGCATGGTGCATATGCCAATACTGAGTAGCCTCTGCTTTAAGATGCGATGATCGACGGTATCAAACGCTTTGGAAAGGTCAATAAATAGGGCTGCACAACTCTGCTTATTATCTAAAATACTCGCCATATCATTCACCACTTTCATTGTCGCAGTGATGGTGCTATGTTTCTTTCTGAAACCTGACTGATATTTAGACAGGATATCATTTTTACATAAAAACTCCTTTACTTGTTCACTCACTAGGCGTTCGAGCACCTTCATCAGAACTGACAATTTAGAGATTGGCCTGTAGTTATTTAAAATAGTTGCCTCCCCTCCTTTTAGTAAAGGCAAGACATAAGCTGCCTTCCATACTTTTGGAATTGCATTTGTGCTGAGGGAGAGGTTAAAAAGAGTAGTGAGAGGTGGAGCAATACAATCTGCAGCTATCTTTAAAAAGAAAGGTTCTACATTGTCCGGGCCAGCCGGTTTCTTAGGATCTAACTTAGATAATGCTTCATGAACAACATTAACAGTAAAAGGAGTAAAACTGAAAGGGTTTCCCAAACCAAATTGTTCAGAATTGTTCTGGCTTTCCAAAATTTCCTAGGATTATTTAGGTTTTCTGTGGTAACTGACAGATAATACTTAGACTTTGCACTTTTGACATGTGAAGTGAAGCTATTCCTTAGCTGCCTAAAACGCAGCCATTCTACCTCTGAGCCTGATTTCCTAGCCTTTGCCCAGGCCTTGTTTCTCTCATGCAGGAGACCAGACGGTTCAGCAGACAAACCAAGGATTGTCTCGGGGGGAACATTAGTTAGAATGAGATCAATTAGGGAGGATTTATTTGGGGATGATCTCTGACCTCTACCTGCTCCTTAATGACCCCTGACCCCTACCTGCTCCTTAATGACCTCTGACACCTACCTGCTCCTTAATGACCTCTGACCCCTACCTGCTCCTTAATGACCTCTAACCTCTACCTGCTCCTTAATGACCTATGACCCCTACTTGGTCCTCTATGATCCCTGACCCCTACCTGCTCCTTAATGACCTCTGACCCCTACCTGCTCCTTAATGACCCCTGACCTCTACCTGCTCCGAAATCACATGTATTCAATGTCAGTATGTTTGTATGAAGCTGTCTGATAAATGACTAATAAATATTGAGGCTGCTTATCAAAGTCATGTTTTATTAATATATGTTGTTGCACCACTAGGGGGCGCTGAATCCACCACCTTAAGGCCAACATGATTAGGGTAAAGGAGACACAGGTGTGTGTGTGTAGGTTTTCAGACTGGTGCTCAACACACACTCTAGGATTGATAGTAAATAAATGTAAACACTTTAAATTAACATCAAGCTCTAGGATTGATGCTAAATGAAATGTTAACACTTTAAATGAACATCAAACTCTAGGATTGATACTAAATGAAATGTTAACACTTTAAATGAACATCAAACTCTAGGATTGATACTAAATGAAATGTTAACACTTTAAATGAACATCAAGCTCTAGGATTGATACTTAAATGAAATGTAAACACTTTAAATTAACATCAAACTCTAGGATTGATACATAATTAAATGTAAACACTTTAAATGAACACCAAGCTCTAGGATTGATACTAAATTAAATGTAAACACTTTAAATGAACATCCAGCTCTAGGATTGATATGTAACTAAAAGTAAACACTTTAAATGAACACCAAGCTCTAGGACTGATCCCAAATTAAATGTAAACACTTTAAATTAATATCAAGCTCTAGGATTGATACGTAATTAATTGTAAACACTTTAAATGAACACCAAGCTCTAGGATTGATACAAAATTAAATGTAAACACTTTAAACGAACATCGAGATCTAGGATTGATACTAAGATAAATGTAAACACTTTAAATGAACAGTCTGAAATAACTCAGTAATACATTTAAATCCTCCTTGAGTAAAGCTAAGGCCAATTATGACATAGAATGAATCTCTAGCTGTTCTAAAAATCTGTCAACATTCTGGAAAGCAGTGAAGGTAAACCATAACAAGTCCACTATATCTGTTCCTTCTCGTTACGCTTAATGACTGCTTCATAAATAAGATACCAGAGATTAGCTTTGGGCACACACTTTGCTCCTGCCATAAATGTGTTTGCTATGAGGTACGCAGGATGGGCTCTGAGTGGTGAACCATTGGCTCATGTTCCCTCCTTAAACCAGACCTCTCAGTTCACTCTACAGGCCCTCATTCCCTCTCTTGTTCACAAAGGACTTCAAGCAATCTCTTCTTAGTCTGGAAATAGGTTATTTTGAATATAGTCCTGTAAAATATAGATAAAGGTATTATAAAAATTATCTCAATAACCATTGGCCAATTTCAACATTGTCCCTTCTTTCTCAAATCCTGGAGTCCTTGGTTAATAATCAGCTCACCTCTGAAAAGATTATGTGTTTAGTCAGCACCAGTCAGGGTTCAGAGATAAACGTGGAACTGTCACTGACACTATCTTGATATCTGGCTGGATCAAAAAATGAGTCACCAAAGCTAAAGTTCCAAAGTTCAGCAGGAAGTGGATGATTAAGGCTGTTATGTTATCTGGAGACACGCCTCCACTCGTAAAGCCTTAGATTCAGGTCATCCTCCTCTCCAAGATGTGTTCCCCTCATGACGATTATTCCACACACCATTGGTTCTTGTAAGAAGAGCTTGGGTGGACATCCCTAACAGTAAGACATCGGTATCTCCTTGTTCACCAAGCCCTTACTGGCACCTTGTCGTCATATGTTACCTGGTTATTAATCTGGTCCTATAGTCACCTTTCAACTGCTTCAAGTGATTGGCTGATGCTCAAAGTACTGTTCTGGATTATTCATACCCGGTTTGTGAGCAATGGAATAATATTATCTTTAGGAGAAGACTGTTGTATTTTAATGAATATTAAATACAATACAATGAATAACATGAAAGGTACAGGTTAAACACCAGGCAGGTGCCCACATAGACATCAAAGGGGGCTTGAGCCCCTGCCCTTTTTCTTCCTCCAGAGAAAGTGCCCTTTTTATGGGATGCTTTTTTATTTAATTTTTTTATTATTATTTTAAATAAATGAATATATATCTACTCCTGTTTGCGCACAGTTTCCCTTTCCAACAAATACATTGATTGAATAAAAGATAAAAATATGAGGTCAAAAATATGCAGATTAGCTTTAAATCTATAGATGAATTCAGACAGGGTAGTAAAACGAACACCATTTTGTTTTTTGGAAGTGTTCTTTCCATTAGAGTGAAAGAAAACATGGAAGCAAAATAGACCAAAATAACTAAATTTAAAAGTACATGAAAAAACTATCTTTTTGCCTGTAATGTCCTGCCTTAAACTATTAATTGTACTAGTTTGTTGTATGCTGATAGATCTTAATCATGATACAGCGACCCACCCTCATATGTGAAAGGAGGGAATAGGCCTATATCACACTTCCTGCTTCCGGGGCCGTGAGCAGTGTACTCGTTCTTCCGGTAGTTACCCCAGATACGTGACAAACTGTGGCCGCCTCCTCCCCTCTCTGTTATTGTAATGTACCGGCTGCTCAACGTCTAAACAAAGACTGCCCTACCTCAGTTTACACCATTACCCAAAGACAAAGTCCTCCGCAAGTCTTGTGTGAGGCTGATAAGGAGGATGAAGGTCCCTCGTTTCATGTTCTCAGGGGTAGCACGTATGTCTGCAGTTTGTACATTGACAAGGAGAGCATATACGTCTCGAAAAGTGGGCGGAATAGGCTAATAATGTCGGGTATGTGTGTGATTAAAACCACTGGTCCTGACCCCCACACGCACTCCATCTCTCATCCGAATAGAGCCACATATTGTCGGGTATGTGTGTGATTTAAAGCACTGGTCCCAAGTAGGATTGGGCGATACGGACCAAAATCCGGTATTTTTTGGCTGCATCGCGATATACGATATATAGATATATATATATATACATATATATACATATCTCTATAGGTATTTTATACAAATTTGGTTATATTCACAAGAATAACAGGCATTCCCTTTTAGAAAAGATACAGCTGCACACTACATATTAACACGGAAATTAAAAGGTACATTGAAATAATCAAAATCCATCAAATAAATCGCCTATATTATATACATAGGCATACCTCTGATTCTACACAAAATTACCTTCGTTATTCAAGATTCAAGATGACTTTATTTATTCGGGGGGAAATTAAGGTGCAACAGTTGAGACAGGGGGAATAAATGCACACAAAGTATACTAATACCTAAAAACTAAATAACAACAAAATAAACTAGTATAAACTAAATATAACTGAATGAAATCTAAATGTATGTGTTATATATGTGTTATATGGCGATATATCCAGATAGAGCCACAAGACACAATGTCGGGGAATTGTATGATTCGGATTTAGACTTCTTCACTGTAGAGTTCATTCACTAGTTGAACCACATCGTCTGGACCGACTTTTGGAAGGTTATGCAGCGATGGATGTCATGGATGTCCAGCGATAACTGTCCTCCATGGTGAATGCCAAGCTTGGGATACACTGCTTCAGCGATTTTTAACGGGTACTTCCGGCGTTCTAATTTAACGTGATATAACAGGCCACACAAGATCTTGCATATTCCAGGTTGTGGTTGAAGGTGTCATAGGTTGGCCCCTAAGGACAGCACTGCAGGGTCAGGAAGGGGTCCTACAAACACAAGTTACAGGAACCATTCATCAGTCAATTAAATCAGTAAAGCACCATCTGCAGGTTTTAATATTATGCCCATGTTCTAAAAAAAACAACAACTACACAATAAGTGATGAAATTAATAAAGATGATAAACATACCTGCATAGGCTCGATACAGCGTAGATTTGACACTGCTGCGTCGAGGAGCCTTAGGCTTCCGGACCACAAGTTCGGACTTATCCCCTGGAATGACACAAAAAGAAAATAGATGCTGTTGCAAGTGTCAGAGAATATCGGGATAATTCAACACACAAGTCATATTGTACATCCTCTTCAGGGAACTGCTGCTTTGAGAAATAGAGGGAAACTCCATGCAAATGTATACACTTTAAGTGATGTGTTGGTCTTAGAAGTCTTAAATGCTAGAATCTTAAACATCTTTGAGTAGTCTATACAGTATGTATAGCTATATCTGAGGGATCCAGACAAAACATACCTGTGTCCTTGGTCGGTGCCATGACTGAATCTCACTGGTGCAGGCCAGTGGTGTTTGCACACTTTTCACCCCATGATGCTGTAGTGAGCCGTCTGGAATAGGAGTGCGACCACGTGATTACACAACACCTTTCCAGCAGCACACGAACAGGAGCATCCATTTAACTGCACGGGTGTGACTGCACGCAGCACAATCTAGAAATGGAGAACATGAGACAGCAGACATGGAGCAGGATATATATATATATATGTGTGTGTGTGTGTGTGTATATATATATATATATATATATATATATATATATATATATATATATATACACACACACACCGAATAATGGATGCCGTTCTCTGTCTGTAGTTGAACTTATCTGACACACTGTTCATCATTTAAGGTTCGTAAGGTTTCATTTAACCTTACGAGCTAGCAAGCTAGCGGTGACACAACAGAATCTAAGCACTCTGTGTATATATATGTATATATATATATATACATATATATACACACCAGTGGCGAAGCGTGTCTATCACAACTGGACCTTCTGTAGACCAGGGGTTCCCCAACTTTTCAGCCCGCGACCCCCAACATAACAGACCCCCCCCCCCCACTATCACCGGAGGGACTGGAACATTAAAAACAACGTGTGCACAGATCTTCACCATCGAGAACATCGTGAAGTCCAAGGGGGGGGGGGGGGGGGGGGGTAATCGTGATATTGAAAATTGT
The DNA here is from genome assembly GCA_027704905.1 of Muraenolepis orangiensis. NCBI lineage: Eukaryota > Metazoa > Chordata > Actinopteri > Gadiformes > Muraenolepididae > Muraenolepis > Muraenolepis orangiensis. The sequence continues at coordinate 12,618,541 of CM051009.1, forward strand.
GTGGGGCTTTTTTTTCAGCTGCAAATGATACTGTCGTGAATCTGTCGGAATCAAAATTCCTTTATTCGTCACCCGTACATATATCAAAATATCTATGCACACGTTATTATTAACAATAAAAACCTCATGGTCACATCAAGAGGATTCTGAAATCATCTCGCGACCCCCCCCCCCCCCTCGGGGTCCCGCGCCCCCCCCCCCCTCGGGGTCCCGCGACCCCCACTTTGGGAACCCCTGCTGTAGACCACCACCCCCACCATCACCACCACCATTCGAAAATTCAGTTGTTCTAGTCAGACGGACGTCACGGAGGAGTCACTTTATGCCTTATATCATTTAGGCAGATCAGATTGTCGCAGCCAATTCCCATGTGTACCCTAGTTGTAAAGCAGTGTCCATGTAGTGAAGTAACAGACCACCACACACAGGCTATCGGTTAAAGGGACGGTCTAACACGCTTCACGTGAAAAGGCTTAACGTAACTTTGGAACTTTAAGTTCCAAAATAGCGATCAATAATCACCAAATGTCTCTGGCATATGTCTTGTCATTAGCACTTTCACCTGTCAAAATGAAAGTGAAAAGGTGAAAGTGCTAATGACAAAACATATGCAAATTAGGTGATTATTGATCGCGGTTTTGTAACTCTTAGTTACGTCAAGTCTTTTCACGTTAAGCGATGCAAAGAAAGATCAAGTCCAAACTCTCAATTCAAATGCACAACAATGCTTAACAAACCCAAGTCAGCCATTAACTAATCAGTCAACAAGTGTGTGGAAACAAAATGCAACAACCAGCTGAGACAAAACCAGCAAAGACAAATGAGTGTCACTCACCAATGATGTTCACTTAAAGACCAAATCCATTCTCCTGTCCTTCTGGATGAATGGTTCGACCACCATCAGGTCATAAAGATGATCGCTTTTCAGATCCAAAATAAGTTCCAATTCCCTGCTCTCTTGTCGGTCCCAAACAGCAACACTCCCATCAGTAGAGCCTCTTGTGGCTAGTAGAGCCCGTTAGCCACGGGTATCTTTCCCAGTTGCTACTCTGAAAATGGCGAACATAGCCTGCTTTAACTACTTGAGTCAGCTCCAGATTGTCAGGTGTTGGACGGCCTTTTTTAATAATGTCCATCTTAACATTAAATGGTCGTCTTGAAAATGGTTCAGACAATAAATCCGCAACGACATCATCTTCACCTGTTGCCATTTTGACGTAAAAAAAACAACGTAGAAAACGTAACACTACGCTAGATCCACTCTCGCGCCAGCCACCACCTTGCACCTTCTAGCTCCATATTGAGCTGCGGGGAAATCTAAAAGAATACGCCCATTGGCTACAAATCACGATATGATTGGTTGATCAAATTGTCAATCCAAACGTACGCTATCATTCCGTCTAAGGGCCAATGTCAGCGGGAATACTTTGGTTGATTACGTTGGATATTCTTCCCAGCAACCCAGAAAAATATCTGATTGGTTGCATTGTTTTTCCAACACAAAACCACTCAAATGCGTCGTGCATGGACCGAGAAAGACAAACAAATCAACGTAACACTGTAATATAACACAGATACGATTCTCATTTATTCATTTTATTTAAATTTTATTAAATGTTATTAAATTGTATTACATTTTATTAATACAATTAATTTCGAGTTTTTGGTTTCATCTGAGAGTTCCAGGGTCTTCTCTGAATACCTTGAAGGCCCTGACGCTTCACCACTGATACACACACCGAATAATGGATACCGTTCTCCGTCTGTATTTGAACTTATCTGACACCAACCTTGCGAGCTAGCAAGCTAGCGGTGACACAACAGAATCTAAGCACTGTATATATATAGAGACAGAGAACGGTATCCGTTCTGTCTGTAGTTGAATTTATCTGACACACTGGTCATTTTCATTAAACCTTACGAGCTAGCAAGCTAGCGGTGACACAACAGAATCTAAGTACTCTGTATATACATATAAATATATATATACAGAGAACGGTATCCATTATTCGGTGTATATATATACACACCAGTATACACCGAATGGATACCGTTCTGCTTGGCTTAAAACATTTTTTTATAAATGATTATGGGAAGTGCTCTTTTTCTTACTTGAGCTCCTGCCCCCGAAAATGTCTGTGCATGTCCCTGTTAGACACCAATGTAAAGGTTTAACAAAGGGAACATATAACAAATGGTTCGGTCCAGACAGAAGTCTCAGTTCACACAGAATGCAATCTAGTGTGGATGGAGTGAGCCCCGAGGGGAAGTAACCAGGGCTGATGTAGCATGGATGCTCTTAGTCCTGTCAGCCGCTTGACTTGAAACATCTGCAGGTGCTTCTGCTTCCTGTCACGACAGCGGATTAACAAGGCCTCAAAGACATGTTGTTAGGGCCTCAAAGACATGTTGTTAGGGCCTCAAAGACATGTTGTTAGGGCCTCAAAGACATGTTGTTAGGGCTTTAAAGACATGTTGTTAGGGCCTCAAATACATGTTGTTAGGGCTTTAAAGACATGTTGTTAGGGCCTCAAAGACATGTTGTTAGGGCCTCAAAGACATGTTGTTAGGGCCTCAAAGACATGTTGTTAGGGCCTCAAAGACATGTTGTTAGGGCCTCAAAGACATGTTGTTAGGGCTTTAAAGACATGTTGTTCTGGCATCAAAGACATGTTGTTAGGGCCTCAAAGACATGTTGTTAGGGCCTCGTGTCCTTGGGTAATCGTGGGGCCAACAGAGCCTTGGGACCTGCTGATAGGCCCTTCATCAACAGGACAGAAACAACTAAACTAAAAGGATATTACATTTACAATTACAACAGTAGTAGTAGCATAGTGGTAGTACTAGCAGTAGTACTAGTACTTTAGTAGTAGTAGTAGTAGTAGTACTATAGTAGTAGTAGTAGTACTATAGTAGTAGTAGTAGTAGTAGTAGTAGTAGTAGTACTATAGTACTATAGTAGTAGTAGTAGTAGTAGTAGTACTATAGTATTAGTAGTAGTAGTACTATAATAGTAGTAGTAGTAGTACTATAGTAGTATTAGTGGTAGTACTATAGTATTAGTAGTAGTAGTACTATAATAGTAGTAGTAGTAGTACTATAGTAGTATTAGTGGTAGTACTATAGTAGTAGTAGTAGTAGTAGTAGTAATATAGTAGTAGTAGTAGTACTATAGTAGTAGTAGTAGTAGTAGTAGTAGTAGTAGTACTATAGTAGGATTAGTAGTAGTAGTAGTACTATAGTAGGATTAGTAGTAGTAGTAGTACTATAATAGTAGTAGTACTATAGTAGTAGTAGTAGTAGTAGTAGTACTTTAGTAGTAGTAGTAGTAGTAGTAGTACTATAGTATTAGTAGTAGTAGTAGTAGTTATATAGTAGTAGTAGTAGTACTATAGTAGTAGTACTATAGTAGTAGTAGTAGTAGTAGTAGTACTATAGTAGTAGTAGTAGTAGTACTATAGTTGTAGTAGTAGTAGTAGTAGTAGTAGTAGTTGTAGTAGTAGTACTATAGTAGTATTAGTAGTAGTAGTAGTACTATAATAGTAGTAGTAGTAGTAGTAGTAGTAGTACTATAGTAGTAGTAGTACTATAGTAGTAGTAGTAGTAGTAGTAGTAGTAGTAGTAGTAGTAGTAGTTGTAGTAGTAGCAGTAGTAGTAGTACTTTAGTAGTAGTAGTAGTAGTAGTACTATAGTATTAGTAGTAGTAGTAGTAGTACTATAGTAGTAGTAGTTGTACTATAGTAGTAGTAGTAGTAGTAGTACTATAGTAGGATTAGTAGTAGTAGTAGTACTATAATAGTAGTAGTAGTAGTAGTAGTAGCCGTACTGCACTTTCCTCTGATTTATATGAAGGGTGTTCATATAAATGTGTGTGTGTATTGATATAAATGTGTGTGTGTATTTATATAAATGTGTGTGTATTTGTATAAATGTGTGTGTGTATTTATATAAATGTGTGTGTGTATTTATATAAATGTGTGTGTGTATTTATATACATGTGTGTGTGCATTTATATAAATGTGTTTGTGTGTCTGAGAAATGGTTTAAATTCAGTTTATTGACGGATGTCAGCATCCATGTGTGACTGTTCAGTGTTGTTATCTGTTTTGTGATCGCAAAGAACCCGGATTTGTGTGGGGGCGGGGCCACGAGACGGGGGCGGGGCCACGGCACGGGGGCGGGGCCAAGATACGGGGGCGGGGCCACGAGACGGGGCAGGGGCCACGAGACGGGTCCATGAGATGGACTTGAGAGAGACTTGGAGAAAACAAAATAAACCTTTAACCCTAAAGCCAGGCAGCATGAGGTGGAGGCAGCTCCTCTCTTTGTGGAGACTAAGGAAACAAGCCTTTTAAACTAAACGGTGGACAGCGTTATAAGGTGAGTAGTGAGTGTTGACCAAGGGGTTAAAGTGTATGTCTCTAAACTTGTTATGCACCAGGGAGCCGGTCCAACTGGAACACTTTGGTGATTTATTTTAAAAGACATTTACCATTGTTAAGTTAATGTAGTATTATATGTATATTATATGTTTATATATCCATCTTTAACATACGGTTCAACAAACCTAACTTGAATGAACTTTTTATTAAGTCTTGTGTTAGCTCTCTTCTTCTGGCAACTTAGTGTGTGTGTGTGTGTGTGTGTGTGTGTGTGTGTGTGTGTGTGTGTGTGTGTGTGTGTGTGTGTGTGTGTGTGTGTGTGTGTGTGTGTGTGTGTGTGGTGTGTGTGTGTGTGTGTGTGTGTGTGTGTGTGTGTGTGTGTGTGTGTGTGTGTGTGTGTGTGTGTGTGTGTGTGTGAGAGAGAGAGACGCCTGTGTCTCCTTTACCCTAATCATGTTGTATAACAGCCATAAATGGCTTTGATAAGCAGCCTCATATCTTAAGATTTATTAATCATTTATCAGACAGCTTCATACAAAGATACTGACAGTGAAAACATGTGATTAAGGAGCAGTTAGGGGTTAGAGGTCATTATGGAGCAGGTAGGGGTCAGAGGTCACTAAGGAGCAGGTAGGGGTCAGGGGTAATTTAGGAGCAGGTAAGGGTTGGAGGTCATGAAGGAGCAGGAAGGGGTCAGAGGTCATTAAAGAGCAGGTAGAGGTCAGAGATCTGGACCATTACCTGACTAACACCACATCCTGCTTGGTAGTATAGTCCTCATGGTTAACCTGAAGTGACTCACTAACCCACATCCTGCTTGGTAGTATAGTCCTCAGGGTTAACCTGAAGTCACTCACTAACCCCACATCCTGCTTGGTAGTATAGTCCTCAGGGTTAACCTGAAGTGACTCACTAACCCCACATCCTGCTTGGTAGTATAGTCCTCAGGGTTAACCTGAAGTGACTCACTAACCCCACATCCTGCTTGGTAGTATAGTCCTCAGGGTTAACCTGAAGTGACTCACTAACCCCACATCCTGCTTGGTAGTATAGTCCTCAGGGTTAACCTGAAGTGACTCACTAACCCCACATCCTGCTTGGTAGTATAGTCCTCAGGGAAGCAGCATGTGAGGCTCACAGCAGGAGTCACCGTGATAACTGAACTGAGATCAGTCTAAGCTTGGTATCTGAAACTGAAGATTCTGCTATTCCCTGAATTCTGTCTTATCATCTCCGGTTAACCTGCAAATCCAGCTTCCTGAAATCGGCTCGGGTCTCCGGTCTACTATGAATGAGGAGAGGGAGGAGGGGGATCCTACCTCTAAAAGCTCTCTGTCTGGGGAACATGGCCACCAGAGCAGAGCTAACAGGTGAGAAGAGGATCTCTAAGTGACTGTGACTGTTGTCCATCTCAGAGCTCAGCAGTGATGTATCAGGACACCATCGGTAGTGTCAGTAAAAGTTGTGTGTGTGTTGTGTTGAAGCCCAGAGCAGAAGGAGAGAGCAGACTCCCCTGGACCCAGCTGTCTCTCCATGAAGAGTGACCGGTCTATGGAGCATCCTGCTAAGTTTAAAGATGGGAATCAGTCTATTGAGAAGAGGTGAGGGTTGATCAGATTATAACAATGTAACATCTTTTGAACATCCATAAATCCTGGCTCTTGTTGTTCTAGAAGGATACAGGAGAGAGCAGACTCCCCTGGACCCAGCTGTGTCTCCATGAAGAGTGACCGGTCTATGAATATTCCTAACAAGTTTAAAGATGGGAATCAGTCTATTGAGAAGAGGTGAGGATTCATCTGACATTATAAATATACAGCATCTATTGAACATCCATAAATAGAGAGGAGAGGGAGGAGTTTCAACAGTTGATGACAACTGACAACTGTGTGTGTGTGTGTGTGTGTGTGTGTGTGTGTGTGTGTGTGTGTGTGTGTGTGTGTGTGTGTGTGTGTGTGTGTGTGTGTGTGTGTGTGTGTGTGTGTGTGTGTGAATAAGTGAATGTCCAGATGTAGGTTCAGTTAATGAACTTGTTTTCACTTTTATTTATTCACACTTGCACTCAATGACTGCCTGGTTTATATCTGTTCCACCAGTGGTCTCAGGTAACACACACTGTCATCTCTTTCTCCGCCTCTAGAGGGAGCCCTGACTCACACACTGTCATCTCTTTCTCCACCTGTAGAGGGAGCCCTGACTCACACACTGTCATCTCTTTCTCCACCTGTAGAGGGAGCCCTGACTCACACACTGTCATCTCTTTCTCCACCTCTAGAGGGAGCCCTGACTCACAAACTGTCATCTCTTTCTCCACCTCTAGAGGGAGCCCTGACTCACACACTGTCATCTCCTTCTCCACCTCTAGAGGGAGCCCTGACTCACACACTGTCATCTCTTTCTCCACCTCTAGAGGGAGCCCTGACTCACACACTGTCATCTCTTTCTCCACCTCTAGAGGGAGCCCTGACTCACACACTGTCATCTCTTTCTCCACCTCTAGAGGGAGCCCTGACTCAGACACTGTCATCTCCTTCTCCACCTCTAGGGGTTCTCAAACTTTTTACAGGAAACATGTTCTACCCAATGCCTGTTTCATAGTAACAGAAACACATTTACAGCAACATGTTACGACCACTTAAGAGGATCTCTAAGTGTCTGTGACTGTGGGCCATCTCAGAGCTCAGCAGTGATGTATCAGGACACCATCGTTAGTGTCAGTAAAAGTTGTGTGTGTGTTGTGTTGAAGCCCAGAGCAGAAGGAGAGAGCAGACTCCCCTGGACCCAGCTGTGTCTCCATGAAGAGTGACTGGTCTATGGATCATCCTGCTATGTTTAAAGATGGGAATCAGTCTATTGAGAAGAGGTGAGGGTTGATCAGATTATAAAAATGTAACATCTTTTGAACATCCATAAATCATGGCTCTTGTTGTTCTAGAAGGATACAGGAGAGAGCAGACTCCCCTGGACCCAGCTGTGTCTCCATGAAGAGTGACCGGTCTATGAATATTCCTAACAAATTTAAAGATGGGAATCAGTCTATTGAGAAGAGGTGAGGATTCATCTGACATTATAAATATACAGCATCTATTGAACATCCATGAATAGAGAGGAGAGGGAGGAGTCTCAAACAGGTGATGAAAACTGACGTGTGTGTGTGTGTGTGTGTGTGTGTGTGTGTGTGTGTGAATAAGTGAATGTCCAGATGTAGGTTCAGTTTATGAACTTGTATTCACTTTTATTCACACTTGCACTCAATGACTGCCTGGTTTATATCTGTTCCACCGGGGGTCTCAGGTAACACACACTGTCATCTCTTTCTCTACCACTAGAGGGAGCCCTGACTCTCACACTGTCATCTCTTTCTCCACCTCTAGAGGGAGCCCTGACTCACACACTGTCATCTCTTTCTCCACCTCTAGAGGGAGCCCTGACTCTCACACTGTCATCTCTTTCTCCACCTCTAGAGGGAGCCCTGACTCACACGCTGTCATCTCTTTCTCCACCTCTAGAGGGAGCCCTGACTCACACGCTGTCATCTCTTTCTCCACCTCTAGAGGGAGCCCTGACTCACACACTGTCATCTCTTTCTCCACCTCTAGAGGGAGCCCTGACTCACACACTGGCCGTGTTCCATTTCAGGGTCTGCAGCCTAAAAGGCTGCATTTGAAGGCTGCATACGTCACAGCAGCCGCGACAAGGCTGTCCCATTCCGTAGGCTCCTTCAAATGCAGCCTTCAAATGCAGCCTTAATTTCCCGAAATTGAAGTGTGCATCGATGCAGTACCTCGGTCTGCCCCGTGGTCTATTCCCACCTGTACCTCGGCCTGCCCCGTGGTCTCTTCCCACCTGTACCTCGGTCTGCCCCGTGGTCTCTTCCCACCTGTACCTCGCTCTGCCCCGTGGTCTCTTCCCACCTGTACCTCGCTCTGCCCCGTGGTCTCTTCCCAGTTGGATGTGCCTGGAAAACCTCCCTCGGGAGGCGACCAGGAAGCATCCTCACTGGATGAACCACCTCAACTGGCTCCTTTCTACGCGAAGGAGCAGCGGCTCTACTCCGAGTCCGATGTATATGTGTATATCTATATATATATCTATATATATATAGATATATCTATATATATATATACATATATACCATGGGTAAATAAAGATTGGTTAATATTGGTGAAGTTATAATTCCTATTAATATATATATATACATATACATATATATGTGTATATATATATAAGTATATTGTATATATATATATATATACATATATATATAGCATATACTCACATATTACATATTATTACCATGTTCATTATTTACAAAAGACATAACTCGACGTACAAACTCCATCCAGTTTTAACACGCAATTGATTTCCCTCGTATTATTAAACTCTCAAAAAGAGGCTTCTAGTTGGACTATCTCAGCGGCTCTGGGGTGCGTTTCCCGAAGCCTTCTTAACGCTACGTCGTTCGTAAATTCCACCTTAAGCTGTACCTTAACGTCTCGCCGTGTTTCCCGAAACGTTCTTAGCTAAGTATACCTTCCGTAAGTGACACTTTCGTAAGGCAGGTCTGGACCTCTCTTAACTCTACCTTAGCGATGTTGTCAGCTCTCTCCGCTAGTGGCCACCACTGTTCCGACCCGCAAGCCTCTGAAATCAGCTGTTGGCCTAGTTTAATTTCAATCTGTGAATCAATATGTAGTTCATAACGGTAATAATATACAACAAAAATACCACATTAATGGGAATGTTTTCATGCTGAAATTGTACATTACGGTGGATACATTTTGCACTTTATTGAACATGAAATCGCCTCTTAAACTCCTAAAACTCGAAAACAGTGCTTCACGTTTCAGCGCCACCTCATCCAGCATGACCTCCATGTCCACATTGGTGAAGCTGGCGGACCGCTTTTTGCGATGTTTTTGCCCTGACATATCTCATGTTACATATCTAATGTTCATTTCTTGTTTTATTGAAATTGTCAGCCAATCAGAGTGAATTGTGAACTACACCAGTTATGTGATGGGGCTGCTGGTTAATCAACCCTAATTGCAAAGTTATTTAAGGCACCATGACAATGATATAAAAAATATTTAATATCAACCTTTTCTTGCCAAATAAGGTGGACTGGTAGGTGGCGTAATTTGCTGAGGTGGTGTAGCGGGAAGAGGCTTGATTTCACAATCTGAGGTGGCGGGCTCGTGCCACCAGTAGGCAATCATTAGATTTACCGTTTGATAATTGAGTTTGTAAGTTTTAAATTCTATGAATATGTTCTCAGTCATGATAAATGCAATATTCTTTAGTATTCCTGCAGTGTTTTATTGATAAAGAACACCACATCCTCTCATAACGCGGTGAAACAGTCGCTACCTGGAGTGAAAAGTCGATTCTCGAGTCATCGATTTCAGCATAACCTTCAGACGTAAGAAGGTAACTAAGCACCCTAGGTAGTTCGGGGAACACACGTAGAACAGTAAACAACTTTAGTAAGGTATACCTTTCAAGTCTTCGTAACACGCTAAGAGACAACATTATCGGGAAACCCACCCATGGTCAGCGCGCGACGACGGTGGGCGTGGCGCTTCGTGACGCAGCTGGTGACGCATTCAGGAAGAACTCCTTAGGCTAGACCGTCCCATTTAACACGTTTTTGAAGCAGCCTTCGTCTGCATCCGAAGGCTGCAGACCCGGAAATGGAACACGGCCACTGTCATCTCTTTCTCAACCTCTAGAGGGAGCCCTGACTCACACACTGTCATCTCTTTCTCCACCTCTAGAGGGAGCCCTGACTCACACACTGTCATCTCTTTCTCCACCTCTAGAGGTGGAGAAAGTTGTTGTGTAATATTGTCCATTTACCTTTATCTTTGTGTGTGTGTGTGTGTGTGTGTGTGTGTGTGTGTGTGTGTGTGTGTGTGTGTGTGTGTGTGTGTGTGTGTGTGTGTGTGTGTGTGTGTGTTCTCCACAGACGACACCAGGAGAGGTCAAAGGTTAGCAGTGCTAGGTCTGTACAGCAGCATCAAACAGAGCTGATCAAGGTGTGTAAAAGTCCAACAAGACATTAGCCTTCAGCTCTACATGAACATTATAAAGCATCTCTTGTGGTGCTCAGAGTCTCCAGGCTTCCCTCTTTAGACCAGACGTGAATCAAGGACAGATGCTTCTGATGTCCTCAGCTCACAGGAAAGATCTCATTCATGTTCTGTTCCAGAGGGCTGAGGAGAACGCACATGCTTTTCTAGACCAGGAGCTGAAGAAGCTCTGGAGGGTTCTCTTCCCAAATGACCCACAAGGCTCAGAGAGTCAGAGGGAGGAGGAGCAGGAGGAGGAGGATGGGAAGAACGAGGAGCAGAGGAGGCGCGCCATAAAGGGAGTGACAGACATCACACTGCTCTGCCTTCTGGAGATGAACCAGGAGAAACTGGCCCACACACTGAGGAGTGGTAAGAGACTCTTATTGAATCATGAAAGCTCTATTTAAAGCATAGAAGAGACTGATATTTAAATAAAAACATAGAAGTGACTCTTATATATAAAACATAGAGGAGACTCATATTTAGAAAAAATGGAAGATAATTATACTTAGAAAACATAGAAGAGACTCTTATTTTGAAAACAAAGAAGAGACTCTTATTTAGAAAACATACTAGAGACTCTTATTTTGAAAACACAGAAGATACTCTTATTTTGAAAACATAGAAGAGACCTTTTGAAAACATAGAAGAGACTCTTATTAAGAAAACAAAGAAGAGACACTTATTTTGAAAACATAAAAGACGCTCATATTTTGAAAACATAAAAGAGACTTTTATTTAGAAACATAGAAGAGACTCTTATTTTGTCTTATTACATGTAGGGTTATAGTAGGGGTATCAGATTAAGAGATGCAACTATCTTGTTGATTCAGCATATCACGTCAATTATAGAAATAGTTCATTAGAATGTATTATAGTAATAGTTCATTATAATGTATTATAGTACTGTCATTACACCAATCATATTGTTGAGTCAATATCACGTATAATACCTGTCTTCTGGGTTCTCTAATTTAGGAACTGCTGCAGTCGAGTGCCAACATAACATCAAGTCTCATCTGATGCAGAAGTTCAGGCGTGTGTTTGAGGGAATCCCTAAAGCAGGACAGTCAACAGATCTGAATGACTTCTACACAGAGCTCTTCATCACAGAGAGAGTCAGTGGAGAGGTCAACAAGGAACATGAGGTCAGACTGATTGAAAAAGCTTCTAGGAAACCAGCCAAGGAGGAAACACTTATCAAATGTGAAGACATCTTTAAACCCTTACCTGGACAAGATCAACCAAGCAGAACAATATTGACAACTGGAGTGGCCGGCATTGGTAAAACCGTCTTAACACACAAGTTCACTCTGGACTGGGCTGAAGGCAAAGCCAACCAGGACATCCACTTCACGCTTCCCTTAACTTTCAGAGAGCTGAATTTACTGAAAGAGAAAGAGTTTAGCTTGGTGGAACTTCTTCATTGCTTCTTTATTCAAACCAAAGGAATCCGCAGATACGACCTGTTCCAAGTGGTCTTCATCTTGGACGGTCTGGATGAGTGTCGACTGCCTCTGGACTTCCAGAACAATCCGATCTGGACCGATGTCACAAAGTCGACCTCGGTGGACGTGCTGCTGACAAACCTCATCAGGGGCGACCTGCTTCCCTCCGCTCGCATCTGGATAACCACACGTCCTGCGGCAGCCAATCAGATCCCTGCTGAGTGTGTTGGCATGGTGACAGAGGTGAGAGGGTTCACCGACCCACAGAAGGAGAAGTACTTCAGGAAGAGATTCAGGGAGGAGACTCTGGCCAGCACAATCATCTCCCACATCAAGAGATCCCGAAGCCTCCACATCATGTGTCACATCCCAGTCTTCTGTTGGATCAGTGCTACAGTTCTGGAGGACTACTTCAAAACAACCCAGACAGGAAAAGAGATGCCTAACACCGTGACTCAGATGTACATCCACTTCCTGAGGGTTCAGTCCATACAGGGGGACAGGAAGTACCATGGTAGAGCTGAAACAGATGCAGTCTGGAGTTCAGAGTTCTGGAAGATCATTGTTGTTCTGGGAAAACTGGCTTTTAACCAGCTGGAAAAAGGCAACCTGATCTTCTACGAGGCAGACCTGGCAGAGTGTGACATGGATATCAGAGCAGCCTCAGTGTACTCAGGAGTGTTCACCCAGATCTTTAAAGAGGAGTGTGGGCTGTACCAGGACAAGGTGTTCTGCTTTGTCCATTTGAGCATTCAGGAGTTTCTGGCTGCTCTTTATGTCTTCCTGTCCTTCATGGACACTGGTGTCAATCTGCTCTCAGATAAACATCGGCGAGGCAAGTGGTCTATTCATGTTGGAAAGAAAACAGAGGTCCAACTCCTCTACCAGAGTGCTGTGGACAAGGCCTTACAGAGTGAGAACGGACACCTGGACTTGTTCCTCCGCTTCCTCCTGGGCCTCTCTTTGGAGACCAATCAGATTCTCCTATCAGGTCTGCTGAGACAGAGAAGAAGTAGCTCACGGACCAATGAGAAAACAGTGTCTTACATCAAGGAGAAGATAAGTGGAGATCTCTCTCCAGAGAGAAGCATCAATCTGTTCCACTGTCTGAATGAGCTGAACGACCGTTCTCTGGTGGAGGAGATCCAACAGTACCTGACATCAGGAAGTCTCTCCAGAAGATCTCTCTCTCCTGCTCAGTGGTCAGCTCTGGTCTTCATCTTACTGTCATCAGAAGAGGAGCTGGACGTGTTTGACCTGAAGAAATACTCTGCTTCAGAGGAGGGTCTTCTGAGGCTGCTGCCAGTGGTCAAAGCCTCCAAAAGATCTCTGTAGGTTCACTAATAACATGTATTACAATACACAATATACATTATACTAGAATATGAAAGTGATATCATATACAATACATCTCTGTACATTTAGATTAGAATAGATTAGATTCAAATGAATTATCATTGTACAGCACAAGTACAGTACAGATAAAAAAAATTGCAATCTAACCAGTGCAAATGTTGCGGTAAATTGCATGGAAATATATTATTTACATTGGTTAAATATGATGTAAGGTTCACTAACAACATGTATTTTAATACACAGTATACATAATATTAGAATATAAAAGGAATATAATAAACATAACATATCTGTAGGTTTATTAATAACATGTATTACGATACAATATACATTATACTAGAATATTAAAGACATTACAATATACAAAACATATGAGCTACAAATTCCACTCCAATATTTGCTGTTAAATCTTACCTGCAGCACTGTTATCATTTGTTAAAATTACGTTTCCTATTCATAATGCTCGTAAAGACTGTGTTTTAATGGTGGTTTTAAGTGGTTTTAAGTGGCTTTTGGTGGTTTTAAGTGGTTTTAATTCTAATAAGCCCTTTCAACACAGTTCCTAACATGTTCCTGTTGATGTTGTGTGAAGGCTGAATGGCTGTCATCTGTCAGAGAGATGCTGTGAAGCTCTAGCCTCAGTTCTCAGCTCCAACTCCTCCAGTCTGAGAGAGCTGGACCTGAGTACCAACGACCTGCAGGATTCAGGAGTGAAGCTGCTCTCTGCTGGACTGGGGAGTCCACACTGTACACTGGAGACTCTCAGGTCAGTTGGACTCAATGAGCAAACACTTACAGCACATGGTTTGATATCAGAAGACATTCAACTGATTCCATGCATTGAGGAGATCTTTAGAACCAGGTGATCATCTCCATGACTAAGGACCGCAACCACCCTGGGCACCATCTCTTCTCCCCCTACCGTCCGGTCGCTGGTTCTGCAGCATCCGTACAAGGACTACCAGGTTTAAGGATAGTTTATATCCACAGGCAGTGACCTCCTGAACTGCTAGGAGCGCTGACACTATCATGTCATTACATTAACGATCATACATTCATACATTACACTATCATAACATTGTCATTAACATTACACTACCATAACATTGTCATTAACATTACACTATCATAACATTATCATTAACATTACACAATCATACTTTGCTGGACTTTCTGGACTCATCACAGTTACTGTACTGCACTGTATTCATGATGCTGCTGCACTACTGGCACTTTAAAATGCTTTAATATGCTTTATGTACAATTCAAATCATGTACATATCATCCATCAGTCACTTTATAGTTATTTGTATTGTCATTTTTATTGTGTATAGTATTTTTATAGTATTGTGTTTTTGAAATTCATACTGCAGGAGGGAATGGGAGTAAGCATTATATTGTACTTGTTGCAAATGGCAAATACATCTCTTGAATCTTAGATTACATCCATAAATGTACAATTTCAGACACCTAAATTATTAATTTTCAGAGAAATAACGTAACATATTTAAGATGTTGTTGCCATCATTATATAAGGTGTATGTTCAATTCTTAATATAGAATACATCTCTGGAAGTTCACTAATCACATGTATTTTAAGCAACAATATACAATATACTTGAAAATTAAAGTCATAATTATATTCAAAACATATCTGTAGGTTCATTAATAACATGTATTACAATATACATTATACTAGAATATTAAAGTCATTACAATATACAAAACATATGAGCTGGGAGCAGGCTACAGAAGGGAGCCTACTTTAATATTTTATTGTGACTACAACATTTGGATTGTGAACCATTAGTAACAGCACCACTTCAGTAGGAAGTCCAGTAACATACTGGGTATTATACCAGGAAACACCACAACTGGGTTTTTCCCTAGCCTATTCATATATGTGAATACTTGTTTTTCAATTAGAATGAATACTGGACAATACTGGACCAGGCTACAAATTCCACTCCAATATTGGCTGTTAGATTTTACCTACAGTGCTGTTATCATTTGTTAAACTTATATTTCTTATTCATAATGCTAGTAATGACTGTGTTTTAATGGTGGTTTGAAGTGGTTTTAAGTGGTTTTAATTCTAGTAAGCCCTTTCAACACAGTTCCTAACATGTTCCTGTTGATGTTGTGTGAAGGCTGAATGGCTGTCGTCTGTCAGAGAGATGCTGTGAAGCTCTGGCCTCAGTTCTCAGCTCCAACTCCTCCAGTCTGAGAGAGCTGGACCTGAGTACCAACGACCTGCAGGATTCAGGAGTGAAGCTGCTCTCTGCTGGACTGGAGAGTCCACACTGTACACTGGAGACTCTCAGGTCAGTTGGACTCAATGAGCAAACACTTACAGCACAGGGTTTGATATCAGAAGACATTCTACTGGTTTACAGCCATAAAAGTACAAGTGTGTGTGTGTGTGTGTGTGTGTGTGTGTGTGTGTGTGTGTGTGTGGTGTGTGGTGTGTGTGGTGTGTGTGTGTGTGTGTGTGTGTGTGTGTGTGTGTGTGTGTGTGTGCAGGTTGTCTGGCTGTCTGGTCACACAGGAAGGCTGTGCTTCTCTGGCCTCAGCTCTGAGCTCCAACCCCTCCTGTCTGAGAGAGCTGGACCTGAGCTACAATCACCCAGGAGACTCAACAGTTACGCTGCTCTCTGCTGGACTGGAGGATCCACGCTGGAGACTGGACACTCTCAGGTACGGAGAGGACAGCTCACCTCTCAGGGACCGTGTCTCCTACAAGGATTCAACAAGCCGCTAGATGAAGTGGTTTACCAAGGCGGCTGTAACTCATGTTGTGTACAAAGTGATGATCCAGCAGATCATGAGTGTTAATGTTTCAACTGCTCTCTCTTTGTTCCCCCCAGGGTGGAGCACGGTGGAGGATGGAGGCTGAAACCAGCTCTAAAGAAGTGTGAGTGTCTGTTTACTTTGAGTCATCACAACACACACTCACTCTTTAGATGGAAGGTCCATCCACACAGCAGGAGGTGACGTCCTACTGGGAATGAACATGATGGATCTTATCAATAGTAATATTGATAACATACATCACGTATCTTATCAATAGTAATATTCATTAGATACATAATGTATCTTATCAATTGTAATATTGATAAGATCCATCATATTCATTCCCATTAATATTCATTCATCATTAATATTGTTAACCATCACTATGAATAATACTATGAAATACAACAGGTATTATTACTGTTACGTATGGTTATTTAGTGATGAATTATTATTGATTATTAGTAGTGTTATTATTATTATTAGACCATAACAATGCTAACATTATTAAAGGGTAAGTAAACAACCGTTTTAGCACACCATCTGCCTACCAGTTTCCAAAGAGTCGTAAAGGTTTTATAAAAAATGTACAGTTTGGGTTCCAAAGGAGCAGGTTTAAGGGGCGTGGTCAAACGCTGTCCAAACCCCCCTCACTGGAGCCAGGGGGCGGAGCCAATAGAAAACCACTCTGGGAAAACTGGTTGATCTGGAAGTAGTCAACATGTCCCCTGTTTGATAACTTTCTACATTTCAGTCCAAAACATCAGAAATGCTGACCAACACGTTTTGAGACCCAAACGGAGCAGCTTTCCCTTTAATATTAGTGTGTGTATTTAATATTATATTATAACAACTACTGTTGTTCTTATGATTATCATCATCCTTATTGTTAAAATAAGACCTGAAGAATAATAACACATATTTATTAGTGTGAATATTGATTACTATAATGTATTATAATTATGAATATTATTATTTATTATTATTAATATAAATATTATTATTAATATTTTTATCAATTAATTGATTATGAATTAATTTATTATTTATACTATTATTATTACTATTATCATAAGTGTTTTTATTATAATTATGATATATATAGCCAATAATATTATTATTATTATTATTGTAACTATTATTATAAGTGTTGTTATTATTATTAATATTATAATATATATACAATAATATTATTATTATTATTATTATTATTATTATGATTGTTGTGTAAGACATTAGAACATAATAATCCTGATACTACTAATATATTGATCACACACACAGAGCCCATGTGGTGACGCTGAGGGACTGAGAACATCAGGAGAACACAAACTACAGTCTGGGCTCAGTTTCTAGGAACAACAACACAACAGTTCAGCAGACTAATCATGTCTTGTTCTCCATCAGATGCGTGTGAACTCACACTGGACCCAAACACAGCCCACAGAGGACTCTCTCTGTCTGAGGACAACAGGAAGGTGACGAGGGTTAGAGAGGAGAAGAAGTATCCTGATCACCCAGAGAGATTTGACTACTGGGTCCAGGTGTTGTGTAGAGAGGGTCTGACTGGCCGCTGTTACTGGGAGGTGGAGTGGAAAGGAGGTGTTGATATAGGAGTGACATACAGAGGAATCAATAGAAGAGGACGGGGATATGACAGCAGGCTTGGATTCAACAACAAGTCCTGGAGTCTTTATTGTTTTGATGATGGTTACTCTGTCCGGTACAACAGCAGTGTAACAGCCATAGGTCTCCCCCCCTCTAACAGAGTAGGAGTGTATGTGGACCGGCCTGCTGGGTCTCTCTCTTTCTACAGAGTGTCCCCAGATGGAGGAGGGTCCTCAGACACACTGACACTCATCCACACCTTCCAGTCCACATTCACCCAGGAGGACCTCCTCCCTGGGTTTGGGTTAGAGGATTATGGTTCCTCAGTGTCTCTGTGTCCGTTGTAGCAACACACACACACACACACACATGAAAATACACACAAATATTTATATACACACACAAACACACATACAAACACACACATGCACATATTTATATGGACACACACACACATTCAAACACACATACACACACTGTTGTGGAAAGGGGCGTGGCTAAGCGGTGCGCTGGTCATGAGGAAGAGGGAGCAGCCAACCTCCTCTCCTCCTCACCTCCCCCACCACCCTCACCTCCCCCAACTCCTCTTCACCCTCACCTCCTCATCTCCATCACCTCCCTCACCTCCTCACCTTTCTCCTCCCTCACCTCCCCAACCTCCTCTCCTCCCCCCCCCCTTCACCTCCTCACCTCCCCCACCTTCCTCACCCCTCACCTCCTTACCTCCCCCACCTTCCTCACCCCTCACCTCCCCACCTCCCTCACCTCCCCCACCTTCCTCACCCCTCACCTCCCCCACCTTCTCATCTCCCCCATCTCCTCACCTCCTCACCTCCCTCACCTCATTACTCCCCAACTCCTCACCTCCCCCATACACAAATTTACATATCATACACACATATTTATAAATACACACGCGCGCACACACACCACACACACACACACACACACATATTGTAATACACATGCATACAGACTCACACAAACACACACACACATATTTCTAAATATACACCACTATACGATATACTCAAACATATAGAAATACACACACAGACGTAAAAATACACACACATATACGCGCACACAAACACACATCTTAAAATACACACACACACACACAGTTAGTAACAGGGATCCTGATTGATATGTACACCTTGTAAGTCGCTTTGGATAAAAGCGTCTGCCAAATGCCCTAAATGTAAATGTAAATGTAAATATTCGGGTCATCAATACAAGTGGTCCATGGGAACAGATACTGATGGTCCTGTTGGGACTTTAAAGTGAATATTGATTCCTTGTGTTGGGAACACGTATTAAAGAGATGTCCTCACCTGTTGAGGATTTAGAACGTCTGCTATTCTCTTATTGTTTTGTTGAGGACATGTAAGGGACCATTGATTCTGTTGTTTGTTCATAAAGCCTCAAGGGGAGGAACAGTCACTAGATCACACTGGATGTTGTGCTGCTTTGGGACCACCATTGTTCCCCTTTCTTCACTTGAAATCCTCCAAGAGTACCAGATGTTTCTCCTATGACCTCTGACTCCTACCTGCTCCTTAATGACCTCTGACCCCTACCTGCTCCTTAATGACCCCTGACCCCTACCTGCTCCTTAATCACATGTATTAACTGTCAGTATCTTTGTATGATTTGTTTGTTTGTAGCCTTTATTTAACCAGGTGAAAGCCCCTTGAGATCAAAAGATCTCTTTTTCAAGGGTGACCTGCAGCACATTGGTTACACATGTAACATAAAAACAACAGAACAACAATAAGGACGACATACAACATCAATTACAGGGTACAGTTTACAAACTCTATTTACAGTGACAGGTACCATGAGTATCAAACAGCATGTCACCCAGCCCAGTTTAAAAATGATGCAGGGGAACCAAAGTGCTCAGTTTTAAACATTTTTGCAGACTGTTCCAAGTTAGTGGAGCTGCACAACTAAAAGCTTTCTTCCCTAAGACAGTCCTAGCACTTGGCACATTTAATAAAACCACATCATGAGATCTCATGCAAGTACTTTCAATTCGTCGAGAGATCAGAGAGCAGATATAAGAAGGTAGTTTACCCAGCATGGCTTTGTAGATGAACATGTACCAATGACTGAGCCTCCGTACAGTGAGTGAAGGCAGACCTGCCCTGGCATACAGGGTACAGTGATGAGTAAGTGCTTTACAGTTAGTAACAAATCTCAGAGCACTGTGATAGGCGGCATCTAACTTTTCCAGGTAATGGGCAGGTGCATTCATATAAATCAAATCACCATAGTCCAGCACAGGTAAAAAGGTCACAGTGACTAGCCTTTTCCTGGCTTCAAATGAGAAACAGGACTTGTTTCTAAAAAAGAAACCTAGCCTAACCCTCAGCTTTTTAAGCAGATTAATGACCTGAAGTTTAAAAAAGAGACAATCATCAAGCCAGATACCAAGGTATTTATAACAGGTAACCACGTCGAGTACTTGTCCTTGCATAGTAACAATATCTAAAGCAGTCTCTGGAGTCTTTTTAGCTTTTGAAAAGAGCATTACCTTGGTTTTCTCAACATTTAAAAGAAGCTTAAGCTCAGCGAGCTGCATCTGAATAATGTTAAAAGCAGCCTGTAATTTAACAACAGCCTCCTTAATGGAGGGACCTGCACAATACATCACGGTATCATCCGCATAAAAATGTAAAGTAGCTTCATCCACATTTTCACCTAAACTGTTGATATAGATGGAGAATAAAAGTGGACCTAAAACAGAACCTTGGGGAACACCATTAGCAATGTTCAACCACACAGAAGTGAGCCCATCAAAGTGAACACATTGGGACCTTTCAGAGAGGTAGTTCACAAACCACCCCACTGCATGGTGCATATGCCAATACTGAGTAGCCTCTGCTTTAAGATGCGATGATCGACGGTATCAAACGCTTTGGAAAGGTCAATAAATAGGGCTGCACAACTCTGCTTATTATCTAAAATACTCGCCATATCATTCACCACTTTCATTGTCGCAGTGATGGTGCTATGTTTCTTTCTGAAACCTGACTGATATTTAGACAGGATATCATTTTTACATAAAAACTCCTTTACTTGTTCACTCACTAGGCGTTCGAGCACCTTCATCAGAACTGACAATTTAGAGATTGGCCTGTAGTTATTTAAAATAGTTGCCTCCCCTCCTTTTAGTAAAGGCAAGACATAAGCTGCCTTCCATACTTTTGGAATTGCATTTGTGCTGAGGGAGAGGTTAAAAAGAGTAGTGAGAGGTGGAGCAATACAATCTGCAGCTATCTTTAAAAAGAAAGGTTCTACATTGTCCGGGCCAGCCGGTTTCTTAGGATCTAACTTAGATAATGCTTCATGAACAACATTAACAGTAAAAGGAGTAAAACTGAAAGGGTTTCCCAAACCAAATTGTTCAGAATTGTTCTGGCTTTCCAAAATTTCCTAGGATTATTTAGGTTTTCTGTGGTAACTGACAGATAATACTTAGACTTTGCACTTTTGACATGTGAAGTGAAGCTATTCCTTAGCTGCCTAAAACGCAGCCATTCTACCTCTGAGCCTGATTTCCTAGCCTTTGCCCAGGCCTTGTTTCTCTCATGCAGGAGACCAGACGGTTCAGCAGACAAACCAAGGATTGTCTCGGGGGGAACATTAGTTAGAATGAGATCAATTAGGGAGGATTTATTTGGGGACTTAATGTTAGGGCGAGTAGGACTGTCAACAATCTGAGTAACAGTCAATGAGATACAAAGGTTTTTAAAATCCTCTGATACTGCAGTTAACCAGTCCCAGTTCCTTGTTGTCTAGTTGAGCTAAAAGATTTGCCAACGAAGACAAGGAGTCCTTGACAGCTGAGGGGGGTCTGTAACAGCCCACCACCACCTGTTGACCCTTTGCTACTTCCATATTTAAGGCAAAAAATTCTAGTTGTTTACTGATAGATTTGGAAACCATCTTGGTTACACAAAACTTATTTTTCACATAAATGGCAACGCCACCACCTTTATTAGGTCTGTCGGTACGATATACACTGTAACCATTTAAGGATATGTCAGAGGCCAATATGGATTTATTTAGCCACGTTTCTGACAAGACAATGACATCAGCGTCAGTCGAGCTCGCCTAAATGCGGACAAAATCTAGTTGACCTAACAGACTGCGCACATTTAAGAGAATGAAACCCAGCCCAGACCTAGAGTTAAAACCAGCAGGAGTAGCGATCTGACTACTACTACTGGGCGCTCCAGGGTTAGGTTATACATTTCCTGATAGCAATAATAACAAGAAAACCAGGCATCTTTTCCTCTTATTAATATATTATTACTGCCAATTTGCACTATACGTATTGTTGTGTATTGTATATACCTACGTATTACTGTTATAATACTGTAAATTATCTTCATTTATCAATACATTTAGACTTCATTAGAATTTTTAACTTTTTTGTTTATAATAGTTTTATTTTAGTTAGTTGTTGTTTTGTTTTTTAGCTTAGGTATTAGTATTTTTGTGTGTGCATTTATTCCCCCTGTGTCAACTGTTGCACCTTAATTTCCCTCGGGATTAATAAAGTTTTCTGAATCTGAATTCTGAATCTGAATTAATCGACACACATACATTGTCATCTTCTTTAAAATCACCAGCAAAGTCTGTGAAAGTGTGACTAGAGCTCAAGAAGCAGTCCTGAAGAACCATCATAGCAGGCAAGTGAAAAAGACAAACATATTTTGTCGAGCAGATTGTCTGCGACAAGGCAACCGGTAATTGTTTGTGTAACACGTCCGAACCTTTGCAGGGGATGCCCACTGCGGGTGGGAGAACAGACCTGAATCCAGTAGACTTCTCAGAATGACTAGACATCTTCTCATAGTCCAAAACAGTTAACAGGCACAGCAGACTCACGATATGGGCCATTTCCCCAGACCAGCACACAGTATCCGCCATGTTCCTGTTCAGCGCGCGGGTGGGAAAGACAACGAGACCGCGCCGCGTTCAAGGACCATCCAGCACGTCAGAGCCATGATTTTGCGTATGAAGCTGTCTGATAAATGATTAATAAATCTTAAGATATGAGGCTGCTTATCAAAGTCATGTTTTATTAATATCTGTTATTGCACCACTAGGGGGCGTGAATCCACCACCTTAAGGCCAACATGACTAAATAAGGATTGTGTTTGTATTAAGCTTATTACCATGCCTTTGGTTTAAATAGATCATAACATTATCTTCATCAATATCTAAGGTCTGAATACTTAAAATAGTTATACTGTATATATTAAGGGTGTGAATACAATACTTTTTGTTGTTTTAAATACATGCAAAACTGTTTGTGTATTAGTTATTATGTCAGTATCATCCACCGAATAGATTTATCTTCCTCTCCAATGATTAGCATCACTATGTATTTAGCTTGTAGGCCTACAATAACAACTAGACTAAATAAATGCTGAGTCATTGCGTGGTCTCCTGGTGGTTCTTTCTCAAGGGGAGAAGGGAAGTAAGTCCTCCTCATGGAGGAGAAGAACTGAACACCAAGCTCTGACTAACACAGCTCTGCGTGTTAAGTCTGACATATTGCATCAACAGAGTTACATTTGTTCCATCACTTTACTAGAGAGAAACAGCGTGAAATGACAATAACTAAACTAGTACATGTGGTTCCGTTCTGGTGGTGCATGCGCACTGGTTCAACGGACCGTCTATTACAGGGATGGGAAAATTGCGGCCCGACCTCCTTTTTGTGCAGCCCTCTGATCAATTTAGAAACAATGTAATAAACAAAAATATATATATTTTTTTTTAAATAGTTTTAATTGTAGTACTGATACCCCAAATACTAGACCCCAAACACTAGACCCCAAAATCGCGCCAAATACCATGAGAGATGAGCACAGCCCTCTGTGGATGTGAGTTAGCTTCCACAATGTCTCTGAGACATGGCCTTTCTCACTGACATAACTGGACATCTCAATTACTTGAATGTCCGGTTGCAAGTTAAAGATCAGACCGTGTGGACCTTTCTGGTCATGTTAATAGTTTTCAGAGGAAACTCGGCCCGTTCAAAGATAACCTTGAGTCAGATCCCCCGAATTTGAAACACTTCCCCGCATGTGGAGAGCTGCGCAAAGACATCCCCGAATGTGAGACGGCGATCCACCGCTACAGAGAAGCCATTGAAATGTTGTTGGATCAATTCAACAAACGCTTTCAGGATTTCCCCGACATGCAAGGCACAATCCAGCTTTTTGAGTCCCTCTCAGCGGTGGTGAATGACCAGCCACCCCAACTACAAACGGATCTGTGCGAGCTACAATGAGACGTATGTTTTCCAAATGAAACGCTTCCCTCTCTTGAGAGATGTTGCGCTTCAACAGGCCAGCATGTTGGGGAGCAGATACATATGTGAGAGCAACTTCTCCACCATGAAGCCCATCAAATCAAAATAGAGAAACAGACTGTCAGACCAAACATTGTTTCATCTGATGCAGCTGGGATGCACTGGCCTCCATGTTGACATTCACCCTATTGTGCGTCAGCAGAAACAGGCTACAAGTGGCTTAGGTTCAAGTTCAAGTGAGGGAACTAATGTCTGGGTTAGTGTTTATGACTTATGTCATCTTAGTGTTTAATCTTAATGCACACGCATTTTCTGTGCTTTCAAATTGTTTAAAATAGTTTTATTCCACTGTGAAATAACTTGTTTAATACATGCCACAAAATTAAATAACATTTCTATGAACTGATATTTGTTTTGTGAGCTTATTAGACAATGTTCCCTGAAAGATTGAAAAATGTCAATGAAGATGTCAGACTTAGTATATGTGTTAATAATAACATACAATACATGGAATGTGTGTGTGTGTGTGTGTGTGTGTGTGTGTGTGTTCCAAGTTAATCTGCGGCCCCCTGGTGGCCAGTACATAAATTATGTGGCCCCCACCACCCTCCAGGTGGCCCATCCCTGGTCTATGAGGACCGTCTGTAAGGGAGCGTCTATAAGGACCGTCTGTAAGGGAGCGTCTATAAGGACCGTCTGTAAGGGAGCGTCTATAAGGACCGTCTGTAAGGGAGCGTCTATAAGGACCATCTGTAAGGGAGCGTCTATAAGGACCGTCTGTAAGGGAGCGTCTATAAGGACCGTCTGTAAGGGAGCGTCTATAAGGACCGTCTGTAAGGGAGTGTTTATAAGGACCGTCTGTAAGAGAGTGTCTCTCAGGACCGTCTGTAAGGGAGCGTCTATAAGGACCGTCTGTAAGGGACCGTCTGTAAGGGACCGTCTATAAGGACCGTCTTTAAGGGAACGTCTATAAGGACTGTCTGTAAGGGAGCGTCTATAAGGACCATCTGTAAGGGACCGTCTATAAGGACCGTCTGTAAGGGAGCGTCTATAAGGACCGTCTGTAAGGGAGCGTCTATAAGGACCGTCTATAAGGACCGTCTGTAAGGGACCGTCTATAAGGACCGTCTGTAAGGGAGCGTCTCTCAGGACCGTCTGTAAGGGAGCGTCTATAAGGATGGTCTGTAAGGGAGTGTCTATAAGGACCGTCTGTAAGGGAGTGTCTATAAGGACCGTCTGTAAGGGAGTGTCCCTCAGGACCGTCTGTAAGGGAGCGTCTATAAGGACCGTCTGTAAGGGACCGTCTGTAAGGGACCGTCTATAAGGACCGTCTTTAAGGGAGCGTCTATAAGGACTGTCTGTAAGGGAGCGTCTATAAGGACCGTCTGTAAGGGACCGTCTATAAGGACCGTCTGTAAGGGACCGTCTATAAGGACCGTCTGTAAGGGAGCGTCTATAAGGACCGTCTGTAAGGGAGCGTCTATAAGGACCGTCTATAAGGACCGTCTGTAAGGGAGCGTCTATAAGGACCGTCTGTAAGGGAGCGTCTCTCAGGACCGTCTGTAAGGGAGCGTCTATAAGGACCGTCTGTAAGGGAGCGTCTATAAGGACCGTCTGTAAGGGAGCGTCTATAAGGACCGTCTGTAAGGGACCAATGCCGACCAATGCCGGACCAATGCCTATAAGGACCAATGCCGTAACCATGGAGTCAACATTGGGGGGGACCAAAAATTCGATCTAAATTTGAATACAAATTTCCTGCCATTCTAAAGGAAAATAGATACAAATTCACTAACACATGGGATACCATAATGTCTAATGTATTACATCGCTCAATTTTATTTTGTTTAGCTTTTCTTGTTTCATTGTATGCTGTGGCAGAGATTAGGGATGAATAAAGTACAACTATAACCATAATCATATTAAAGCATTTCAATCTATAGAAAGGTCTGTGCCACGCAATTTCAGTAGAAACAGGAACACTTTATTGCCCTTTTATTTTACAGTCACAATTCGCACTAGCTGCTTGCCGCTCAATCAAAATCAAAAGACCCCCCACTTCCTCCCAGACCCCTGCCCAAAAAGCCTAACCCTCAAGCAAAGGACCCAAAAGCCTTTTTGCGCTTATTGTTGGCACTGATAAAAGACTGGCATATTCCTTCAAGGTCCAGTCTGTCCAGTTTCTTCTGGTGCACATGACATATGGCCACATTATTCAGCCTTGTTTGACTCATTGATGATCTAAGCCATGTCTTAAGCCTCCTCAGGGCAATAAAACTCCTCTCAGCCTCTGCAGAAGAGGCAGGGACAACCAACAGAAGCCTTACCACCTCACAGCTTCCACCTGACCGAAGAGACCTCTCACCTCTGGCACCATTTGGCACCAGCACTGACTCATACTGCATGAGAACTGAGCGGATGGCAGGGGTATGTACAGTCCACCTGGTGGGACAGAGAGGCTTCAATGAGGTGAAACAATGCTCTGATTTTGCGATATCCTGAAAAATCAACTTGAACTTGCCAGATTGATTAAAGAAGCCCCCCAATTCATGGACCAGACCCATTGAATCTCTTACTAGTGGAGAGGCTCCGTAATTAAGTAATTAAGTTCACGTAGTGCGGACCACAGTGACAATACCCAGCCAGCGGTTGTTCTTTCCTTAAAATGGCTTGCACTCCTTGCAATCGTCCAGCCATGTCTGCGGCACCATCATAAGTTTGTCGTCGGAGTTGAGACAGAGGAATCACATCACATGCCACCTTGGCTATATTTTGCCCTGTTGTTGATGACACTTGGTAGAGTCCCAGGAGTTCTTCTTTTGGTTGTAGATCTGCATCTACAGAGCGCAAACGTATTGACTCCTGCTCAACTCCTGATATATCCTGGGTGCCATCAATGATGAGTGCGAACTGGACCACTGGCATTGATGTTATTTCCGACACAATTTCTTTGATGATTGTATTGGCCATCAGCTTTAACAGTTCGTTATGCAATTCTGGACTGGTGAAATTGAAGTGACCTTTTAGCCAGGAGGTCAGCTCTGCATCGCCTGTTGCCTTGTACTTTAGAAGCTGGCTGAAATTCCCACTCTCCTTCTGATCGCCTCGAAAAGCCAGACCTTGCCGCGCCAAGTACCTCACACCCCCAGCAATCTTCATCAGATTTCTTCTTGCTTGTTGATGCCGTCTTTCAAGCTCACGTGAAAGTTGCACATTAACAGGCCTTGGCTCCTGAATCCTAGTCATCACAGCTAATTTGTGACACTGGCTGTCTTTATGCACACTAAATTTCTCGAGTGCCTTCTTCCAATTGTTAAAACATCGTCTTGACAAACGCTGAATCTGCTTTTGAAGCAAGCTTAGACTTTTGTGCTGCAAAGTATTTAGCACAATAGAAACAGAGGACCCCACAGGATTATTCGGTCTTAACCATCAATATTAGCTCCTTTCTCACTCACCTCCATGTCACCAGCACACACTCTCCCTGTCCGGTCGCCATGCTGACATTCTCTCTCTCCCTCTCTCTCTTTACTCTGAACACACCAGAGTGAACATGGAAGAAATATTATCAGTAAACAAGCTATATGACTGGTAACAATACTCATTTTTTCACTGCTCTTAACTTACTTTTCTTCTTTTCTGAGGCTGCCCAAAAAACGGTCCAATGTCACTGCCACCCTTCCTCTTGCTCATGAGATGACTCACTGTGAAATTACACATAAATTATTGACACTTTACTCAAACTTCACGTGGACTTTCTGACAAATATAATGTAATAAAGACATTAACGTTCGTTGAATATGCCCATGAACACTGTTGGGGATGAGAGAGCTGTAGTCAGCTGCAGCTGCTGTTGCCACTTTGAGTCTCTCTGGGTGGGTGGACCTCTTCCTTGTTCGATATTCCTTCTGATGTTCATCGATGGCCTCTTGGACTTCCAGGGCTGACCATTTACTGATAGGAGTACACTTGAACACGCTGGACAGGTCAGGGTTGGAACAGTTCCGGATGAACATCATAGCAACTTTAGCAGACATGTTCTCCATCTTCCTCCACTCTTTTGTAGGTGCCTGTCAGCGTGCTCAGCCGCTGTATTTAGTCGGACCCAGTAGTCCACTGGTCTCTCACCTGTATAAGGCTGTGTGGTGTAGAAGTCAGCCATTGGTAGGCTGGACATCTTCTGAGTATTTCGTATACTACTTCAGGGTATACAGTCTTGTCAGAGTTACTCTTCAACCCCACCTTGACAATGTTCTTTGCCCTCCCCATGAGATGACTGAGAACTTCATCCACCTGTTCTGTAGTAGGGGCAGCCTTTTTTATGTAGATACATGTCCATCACTTCTATCCACTCTTGGACTGTGTATTTGTCTGTGCCATCTCCTCTATACATTGCTGGCTGCTTGACGTCTGCCTTCAACAAGATATTCAGTCGGGACATGTCAAGTGTGGGGGGTATAGGCTCTAACACTGATGGAGTTATGAGGGGTGGAGGACTCATTGTGGAGATGGGTGTGTTACTGGCTAATATGCGACAGCCTTCACCAATCTGGGTCCCTAGCTGTTCTAGAAGGTCATGTAACTGTCCTAGGGTGTCACTATTAGTAGCAGCGGGAGTAGAGGACATAGGCCTCACTACAGGGGTAGCATCATCCACATCTAGATTAAAACAGCCTGGCCGCCTAGCCTGCCCCTGGTCTGGAACACTTGCATATGCAAACTCCCTACCCCTCCCAATACTGGCAAATGGTGTAAACGCCATTATAGTTCAGATGCAACCAATACAATGCAATTAATGCAGTTCAGATAATACAGCTCAATACAATAAACTGAAAACCTGAAAACTGTGTGAAAGATTAGAATAAATTCAGATTCAGCTAAAAAAACAAAAGACTACTTTTCTCAATAGTCACAACGACCCATGGATTTCTCCTGCCCACGGCACAATCCTCTTACTTGCTTACAGCTTGACCTCGGTGATCTGCAGTGGCAGATCTGATGAATCCGGGTCAGCAGCGTTGGATATAAGATAATTAAACATTTTTATTAGCAATTCCGAGCGTTCTAAATCCAGCGCGAGCTATGGTGCAACCCTCCTGCGTGTGAGTATCTTTGAAATGCTTCTGACGATCATGAATTATGTATTATGTACTATTTCATAATAATGAATTAATTTAATTAATTCTGGCACCTTTGGTATTACATAGATGTCACACATTACAGTATTACATCTTTCCACACTCTACAAATGACAAAAGAAAATAGAAAGAATCCACATGAATAAATATGTATTAGATTACATCCAAAATGACACCGTCGTTTTCCACATACATTGCGTGACACAAGCCTGTCAAACCCTGGCTAGCCACTAAAACCAGCTAGCCCACAGCTAGTTACGTTAGCTACTATTCTTGAAAAGTTTGGCTTTAACATCAGAAGTTCTGACGTTCGGTGTATCATAGGTCTAGATTTATAGTTACTTAATTATATATATATTGTGTGTTTGATAGTTTAACTTAAACTGTCTGTTATTTGCACTGTCTGTTATTTGCACCATCGTTCTTGAAATCTCGCTGTACTCTGTGTAGTGACAATAAAAAGGAATCTAATATATTGTAGATGTACATCCTCTTCAGGGAACTGCTGCTTTGAGAAATAGAGGGTTTATGAACCACTTATACATAGGGTTGGGAGGGTTACTATGTAAATGTAATTATTGCCTGAATACTGAATACATGGCTCTGAAAGTAATCCGAATCTGAATACAGTTATGTGTCTTAAAAAAAGTTACGTATTCAGATTACTTTTAGCATACTTTTGGAATACTTTTTCCATCACAGATGGGTATGTTTTGGTGTACAGGAGACAAAAAAAGCTAATGGAAACTGAAAGTTATTTTACTGTTGTAATTGTGAGCCGCGAAGAACATGCTTGACAGCTGTGGCATTTAACAAAATCAAAAGTTGAGTCAAAAGTTTGAGAAACGCGTGTATGACATTGGCCGCTTCTTATCAACTGACGAAGAAGGCGTGGGTTTGTGGCAGGCACACAGATGGCCACATTAACAACAAGAACAACATTCTTGATTAGTTCATTAAAGATAAACTGTCGCTACCGGCCCTACTGTCCTCCCGGGCAGGTGGAAACTTTAAGGTTAGCTTTACTCGTGAGTGAATATCAAGAACTACCACACCATAGCTATCACCATAGCTATGGACCCAGAATTGGGTCAATATTCTAACGCGCAAAATAAGCTACTCACAAGCGAAAAATGTGCTTTTACACACACATAAAATGACACTGGCGCGCAGATTAAACCCCCCCCTGCGGTTAGAGACAGCCCTCTTGCTCGCTTGCGGGAGTGTCAGCCTCTCTCGCTCGCGGAGTCTGTCTGCGCATTAAATCTCGTCCAACTGATCTTGCTGCTGTCACTCCTCGGCTCTTGGTAGTTCAGGCATTGATCAAACCTGGCAACTCCGGGCTTCCTGGCAGCTGTCAATCAAAGTCCAGTGGCTCCACCCCATAGTGTCAGAAACTTTTCACACGTGCGCAGACAGACTCCGTGAGCGAGAGAGGCTGACACTCCCGCAAGCGAGCAAGAGGGCTGTTTCTCTCGCGAGCGAGCGCATAGCCACTCATGGGGGGTTTAATCTGCGCGCCAGTGTCATTTTAAGCACGTGTAAAAGCACATTTTTCGCTCGTGAGTAGCTTGTTTTGCGTGCTACAATATTGACCCAATTCTGGCTCCATACAATTCTGGCTCCATACAGTGGACTGACAGTTAAATAACCAATCACAGCAGCGCAGCCACGACTGGCGCATGTGGGTGCCCGACCATCTCCATGGGTGCTCGACCATCTCCGTGGGTGCTCGGCCATCTCCGTGGGTGCTCGACCATCTCCGTGGGTGCTCGGCCATCTCCGTGGGTGCTCGACCATCTCCGTGGGTGCTCGACCATCTCCATGGTCTAAACTGGAGGGTTCATTAACATAACCATTACGAAATAAAATAATATAGATTACTTATGGGCCAACTACAAAAACATACCAGAACTGATGGAAGGCAAATTAAAACATGACTGACCTGCTTGGAGCATCAACGCTAACTGAAGCTGGACTCGGACGTGCGACAGCGAAATGCACCCCCGGGTACAAAATAAAGTCATGCTTAAACAAACAAAGGCGGAACCAATTTACATATGAAAATAATATATAATTTTAGTTCACAATAACAGAAAATAAAGATTTTCGAGTATACAAATAGCCAAAATAAAAAAGTCATAGAGTAGTAATTTTTTTAGTTCTTTTTAATATCAGTTAGGCTATATATTGGGGGGGGGACATTTTGAGCATATCTGAATATTGGGGGGGATGTTTCCCCCCCAATATATATGGTCAATTCGGCCTTGGTGGTAACCCTACCCCAAGGGTATGTCATACCAGTACTAGGTAGTAGAGAGAGAGAGAGAAGGCACCAGACCGACATACACGTCACATCCGGGAGAGGACGCTGGCGCTGCTTGTTCGCCGCTTCTCCTAGCTGTAGTTAAGTTGTTTTTGTTTTTGGTTTTGTTTTGTTTTACTTTTCGTGTTGTTGTAAGATATTACCCTTCAACAACTAAGGTGTTTTGGATACCTGTTGCTCACTTTCCGCTGCTATCGGCGGCTCCCGGACGGCAAACGCTAGCTGGCTAACTAGCCACTAGCCTCCACAGCTAGCCAGCTAGGACAGCTGCATCCACAGCTAGCCGGCTAGCACAGCCTGCCGGATAACCTGCTGCTTTGACACAGACCGTTTCTCCCAGCTTCTTCCCCTCCTGCCATGCTACGGATCACCATCCATAGCAGCTCCAGACGAGAACCTGCGGCCACCGGCATGTTGTCAAAGTATTCCATCCCGCAACTGCTGAGTCTCAACAATCGCACAACTCCAGCCATCAAACACCTTGGACTACTACGCCGACCTCGTTACATCCACAGAGGCTCTCGTAGAAAGTTTGTTTACCACCAACCCTGCCCGCCTGTATCATCCATTCTTTCCATCTGGACCACTGTCGCACGTCTGCCGCGTCATCAGAGCGCTGCCGCTCTCGGTGTAAACAACAGGGGAAACACCGCGAGACTGCTACACACTGAGTTGTGCGGAATACGTGGAGTGGATTCCAGTTTACTCCGGACCCTACAGAAATCCACCATTTCATCCACAGTCAAAATAGAACAGTTTAATGCACAATCCCTTACAAACAAATCATCATTCATACAAGACCACATCATGGACAAGGGAATAGACTTTATGTGCCTCACGGAAACGTGGCAACAGCCTGAGGTTTACTCTGCCCTAAATGAAGTCTGTCCCCCTGGCTACAGCTACCTGGAAAAAGCTCGCAGCACTGGTCGTGGTGGCGGCTTAGCAATAATACATAGAAATGCACTGGAACTGTCCCCCCTGCCTCTGCCTGTGCTATCCTCATTTGAATGCCTTGGATTTAAATGTAAACCCCCCCTCCCACTGACATTACTTCTCATCTACCGGCCTCCCAAACCCAACTCAGCTTTCATCCCAGAGATGCACGACCTTCTCACTACACTCTGCGCTACCTCTGCCAACATTATAATACTAGGAGACATAAATGTTCACGTTGACACCCCCTCCTGTCGCTATGCAGCCGAGTTCCTACACCTCCTGGACTGCCTCAACCTAACACAACATGTTGATGTCCCCACACACACTAGGGGACACACACTGGACCTTGTCATCACAAACTCTGCCCCCATTAGTAAACTATCAGTGTACGATCTAGGTGTGTCGGATCACAAGGCCATCTCAATGGAGCTGTCGCTCCTGCTACCCCGCACCAAACCCAAGCGTCAAATCCATTTCAGAAATCTGAAAAACATCAACCCCGACACCATGACTTCGGATCTCCAGCATCTCTCCACAATTACTCCTACATCAGTCAATGAATCTGTGGACTTTTACAATAAATCTCTGCGTAATCTCCTGGATCTCCACGCCCCTGTCAAAACCAGAACAGTTACCTTCACACGCTCAGCCCCCTGGTACACCTGCGAGCTGCGGAAAATGAAGACAGCGGGGCGTGTCCTTGAGCGGCGCCTCAAGGTTTCTGGACTCACTGTTCACAGACAGGCATACCGGGGCCACCAAAAGGCCTATGCAAAGTCCCTCAGAGACACACGGTCAAAATTATACTCCACTATCATCAACAATAGCCCTGGCAACTCCAAGCAACTCTTTTCCACCATAAATCATCTCCTCAAACCTCAGACTCCCTTACACCACCAGAGGAGCAGTGTGATCATTTTATCACATTTTTTAGGAAAAAAGTAGAGACCATCCGCTCTCTCCTCTCAAACTCCGCTGCTCTCCCAGTCCTGACCGTCAACCCCCAACCCGGACCTACCCAGCCTCTTTGCTGCTTCACTGATATCTCGCAGCATGAAGTTGAGGCCATCATCAAAAAGATGAAACCCTCCACCTGTGCCCTGGACCCCTTTCCCACAGCCCTGGTCAAATCGAACATTGGTGCCATAAGTCCCCTGATCACTTCAGTGATAAACCACTCCATCCAGTCTGGTCATGTTCCTTCCCCATTAAAAGCTGCTATCATCAAACCACTCCTCAAAAAACCCACCTTAGACCCTGAAGTCCTGGCTAATTATAGACCCATCTCCAACCTGCCATTTCTATCAAAGGTGCTGGAGAAGGTAATTGCCATTCAGATTCACGAACATCTCAAACACAATAACCTCTTTGAAAAGTTCCAGTCTGGTTTCCGCCAGGGCCACAGTACAGAAACTGCCTTAGTCAGGGTGACCAATGACCTGCTGATGACAGCTGACACCGGATCTCCATCCCTCCTCATCCTCCTGGATCTAACTGCAGCGTTTGACACCGTCGACCATAACATTCTACTCCATCGTCTTCGCTCGACAATTGGACTCTCTGACTCTGCCCTAAACTGGTTCACCTCATATCTCACCGGGAGGACTGAGCACGTCACCTTGGGAGCGGCAAAATCACAAACACACTTTGTGAACTGTGGTGTCCCTCAAGGATCAGTCCTCGGCCCCACCCTTTTCACCATATACATGTCCCCCCTTGGTCGTGTCATCAGCCGGCATGGAATATCTTTCCATTGCTATGCTGATGACACGCAGCTCTACATCAGAACAAACCCAACCCCTTCCGCACCTCTGCCATCATCCAACATAACCACATGCCTGGAGGAGATAAAGGTGTGGATGAAGCAAAACTTCCTTCAATTAAACAGCTCCAAGACTGAAGCCATTCTAGTTGGCACTCCACATCAGGTCCTTTCATCCTCCATCACCAGCATCACCTTCTCCGGTCAGAACATTTCACTCTCATCAACTGTCCACCAATCTGGGTGTTAAAATGGATCCTCACCTGACCTTTGAGGCCCACATCAAACAAACATGCAAGACCTCCTTCTACCACCTCAGAAATATTGCTAAACTCCGTCCCACACTCAGTCTATCAGATGCTGAAAAGCTTGTCCATGCCTTTGTCTCCTCCAGGCTAGATTACTGTAACGCACTTCTCATTGGGATTTCTGCCAAGAACATCCAGAAGCTGCAGTACATCCAGAACAGCGCTGCTAGGATCCTGATGAGAGTGCGGAAGTATGAGCACATCACGCCCATACTCAAATTATTGCACTGGCTCCCGGTCTCACTCAGGATTGACTACAAAATCACCCTCTTCACCTATCAGTGCATTCATGGAAATGCGCCCTCATATATCAAAGAACTTCTCACCCCACAAAATTCCACGAGGAGCCTACGCTCTGAAAAGGCAAACCTCCTCCTTCCCCCCAGGACCAAACTGAAAACCATGGGAGACCGAGCCTTCTGCTCCGCTGCTCCGAGACTGTGGAATGCCCTCCCAAACCAGCTGAGGACACCACAGACTGTGGATGTTTTTAAAAAAGGCCTAAAAACACACCTTTTTAGAATAGCTTTTCACTAGATTTTTAAAAAACCCCACTGGTTGCCATGCCGGCGTAAACGTCGCTGCTTTTATTCTGTTTTATTTAAACCATTTTTACTCTGTAGCACTTTGAGTTTTGCCCATGCAAATTAAAAGTGCATTATAAATATAATTGTATTATTATTGGTGGTGCAGGCAGACACCTGATGAAACCATGGGGTTTGGATCACCGTTTATAGAATAAACATGGCTTTGGATCTATGGACTAAATGATCCAAGAAACTGGTTGTTTTAATATTTGATGTGGAGGGCCAATAAAGATTATTACACATGTAAATGTGCCTCGAAATTGGGCAAGGTTATTTAAAAATGGTAATTTTGCAATGTTGTAGAGAAGAGAGGCAGGCATTGTGTTTGGTTGACCTGATGTAAGAGTTGGTCTTTGTGGATGGAGGGAGGATGATGGAGGTAGATGTGTTCAGTTCAGAGCCCTGGACCTGAATGAGTACCGGCTACAACCCGCTCTCTATCCAGGACCCAGTCCACCCGCACTATACACTATATATATATATATATATATATATATAGTATATACATATATACTATATACACGCACTAGTTGACGTCATTTGCATAGCCTACATTTGACAGTTACCAGTTATGTTTTTTGTAGCACTAGAACCTAATTTTACATCATTTTGGGGGACAAGAAGTGACAAGAAAAGCTCCCTCCATTAGCCTTAACGTGGCGGTAGCACGTTAGCTCTTCCGTTTTCGCTTGGCAGCCGTAAGAAATGTATTTAATCTTTCTTTAATTCCTTGTGGGTTTGCACACGACCAAACAATCAGAGGAGAAAGACATCAACAAACAGCACAGAGCTTCACAACGGTGGGACGTACTTTTGGAAAAGTTTATTCTGAAACGAAACAGAGTTATAATAAATAAAACTTTCCGGCGGAGGGGAGGGAGGGAGGGAGGGAGGGAGGGAATGACATGGGGGGGGGGGGGGAGGGTGTGGTAGCGGTTCTGGCCAGCGGGTCTCCCCGTGTATCAACCCCCAGCGCCTTGGGCGTAGCTGGGTCAGTGGTGGCTTGACTTGGCGGGGCGGCGGGTGGTGGGGGAAGGTCCACCCTCACTTGATGAGCGGTCACCCCTCCCCCCCCCGGTGCTCACCCCGCGGGGGGGGAGGGGGGGAGGGGGGGAGAGAGAGAGAGAGGGGGGGGGGGGGGGTGTATGCCAGAGGGGGGGGGGGGGGGTGTCCAGAGAGCGAGACGAGAAGAAGATAGAAAAAGAAGAAGAAGAAGAAGAAGAAGAAGAAGAAGAAGAAAGAGAGCAAAGAGGAGACAGAGGCCAGACATCCCTCATGTCCTTGTCTTTCCTTGTTGGTTGGTCTTTAGCAGCGCCGGGCGCCGCCGCCGTATCCTAGCGCTCGCCCGGCGGTCTGTAGCGAGCTACAGCGTCCTCGTGCGTCCTCACCGCTTAAATGGACAGGATGTGCTTGACGAAACCTGAGGACAAAACACACCAACAGACAGACGGTTAGCCTGGGAGAGGCTAGAGGAGAGGAGCTAACTGACAGTACGGCTACAGCAGGAAGTGACCATATATATAACCTGAGACAGGAAGTGACATTATATAACCTGAGACAGGAAGCGACCATATATAACCTGAGACAGGAAGTGACCATATATAACCTGGGACAGGATTTGACCATTATATAACCTGAGACAGGAAGTGACCATATATAACCTGAGACAGGAAGTGACCATATATAACCTGGGACAGGAAGTGACCATATATAACCTGAGACAGGAAGTGACCATATATAACCTGAGACAGGAAGTGACCATATATAACCTGGGACAGGAAGTGACCATATATAACCTGAGACAGGAAGTGGCCATATATAACCTGTGACAGGAAGTGACCATATATAACCTGAGACCGGAAGTGACCATATATAACCTGAGACCGGAAGTGACCATATATAACCTGAGACCGGAAGTAACCATATATAACCTGTGACAGGAAGTGACCATATATAACCTGAGACCGGAAGTGACCATATATAACCTGAAACAGGAAGTGACCATATATAACCTGTGACAGGAAGTGACCATTTATAACCTGTGACAGGAAGTGACCATATATAACCTGAGACCGGAAGTGACCATATATAACCTGAGACAGGAAGTGTCCATATATAACCTGCAACAGGGAGTGTCTATATAACGTGCAACAGGAAGTGTCCATATATAACCTGCAACAGGAAGTGACCATATATAACCTGAGACAGGAAGTGTCCATATATAACCTGCAACAGGAAGTGTCCATATATAACGTGCAACCGTGACCGTATATGTTGTGAAGCAGGAAGTGACCATATATGGCGTGCAGCAGGAAGTGACCGTATAGGGCGTGCAGCAGGAAGTGACCGTATATGGACGTACCCTCGTAGTGGATGCTGCCGTTCTCGTCTTCCTGTCCCTGCATCAGGGCGTCAATCTCCTGCTCGTTCATCTTCTCACCTGGAGGGGGAGGAGGCACATGGTTACTACACACACACACACATATATATACACACACACACATACACACACATATACACACACATATACACACACATATACACACACACACACATATATATATACACACATATACACACGTACACGCATACAAGCACATCTACACATACCTACACATACACACATAAACACAATCACACACACACACACTCACCCCTACAGACACCCTCACACACACACACACACACACACACACACACACACACACACACACATATCTATATTCAGACACACACACGTATAGATCTACTTTATATGAATATTTAGATATTATTATGTACCATTTGCTCATCAGCTGATAGTTGCCATATTGATATATTTATTCACACTATGTATTTATACCAAGGGTTGAATGCATAATTTAATAATAATAGTATTAACGTTATTAATAATAATAATAATAATAATAATAATAATAACAACATTAACGTTAATAATAGTAATCATAATAATAATCATACTATTATTATAATAATAATAACAACAATATTAATAAATAATGATATTTATAATAATAATATAATAATAACATTACCGTAAATAATAATAATAATAATAACAATATTAATAAATAATATTATAATAATATAAACAATTGTTATAATATAATAATAATAATAATATAATAATAATAATATAATAATAATCATAATAATAATAATAACAATGTTAATAAATAATAATAAGAAGAAGAAGAAGAAGAAGAACAATGTTAATAATAATAATAATAAGATAATAATAATAATTGAATATTAATAATAACATTTCCGTTAATAATAATAATAATAATAGTACATATATATACATACATATACATGTATATATATATGTATATATATATACATATATATATATATATATGTAGTATAATCTGATAGTAGTAGTAGAAGGGTACCCAGGGTGGAGAGGACGATACGGAGCTCAGCTCCCGACACGGTGCCGTTTCCCTCCTTGTCGAAGACGCGGAGTCCCTCCACGTAGTCGTCGTACGTCCCCTTGGGGGCGCTGTCCACCTGCTTCAGCATGGGCAGGAAGCCGTCGAAGTTCAGCCTCTTGTTTTCCATGTCTGGAGGAACACACACACACACACACACACACACACACACACACACACTCCAGTTAATTTTTGCTGGGCGGGGGCTTATTAATCACTTTTAATTATTCAAATGGTTTCTCACCATTGGCTTACTATTTGCTAACACTAGCTAACCATTTTTAATGATGGTGGTTTGATTTGGGGATTCCCTCTAGCTCCTGCATGTATGTGGTAACTACCACACCACTACTACTACTACTACTACTGCTACTACTACTACTACTACTACTGCTACTACTACTACTACTACTACTACTGCTAATTCTACTACTGTTACCACTACTACTACTACTACTACTACTACCACACTGCTACTACTACTATAGTACTACTACTACTACTACTGCTACTACTACTACTACCACACTACTACTACTACTACTACTACTACCACCACACTACTACTAGTACTACTATAGTACTACTAGTACTACTACTACTACTACCACACTACTACTTCTACTACTACTACTACTACTACTAATCCTACTACTACAACTACTACTACCACACTACTACTACTACTACTATAGTACTACTACTACTACCACCACCACCACCACACTACTACTGTTA
Source organism: Muraenolepis orangiensis (assembly GCA_027704905.1). Lineage (NCBI taxonomy): Eukaryota > Metazoa > Chordata > Actinopteri > Gadiformes > Muraenolepididae > Muraenolepis > Muraenolepis orangiensis. The sequence goes on from CM051009.1 coordinate 12,657,771, forward strand.
CTACTACTACTGTAGTACTACTACTACTGCTACTACTGTTGTGCTAAATCTAAAGCTGGAGGATTGAATGTCCACCCAGTGAGACTAGTCCCTCATCATCTAACCCATCCTAGTCTGAGGAGCAGTGGGTATCAGCTAGTGGCTACACAGGGGAGCAGGGGAGGGTCTGGAGCCTTGCTGCTCAAGGGCACCTGGGCAGGGCAGCCCAGGTGGGCGGTGTGGAGCCCTCACCCTCAGCGGAAGGCTCTCCCAGGATGGTGCGGACCTCCTTGTTGGTGGGGTTCTGGCCCAGGGCGCGCATGATGTCAGCCACCTGGCTGAAGGCAACCTGGCTGTCACCCACTCGGTCAAACAGACCGAAGGCCTCCTTGAAGTCTGGAGGAGGAGACAGAGGGATGGAGAGGGAGAGAGAGATGGAGGGGGAGAGAGATGGAGGAGAGAGATGGGGAGGGAGAGAGAGATGGAGGAGAGAGATGGAGAGGGAGAGAGAGATGGAGGGGGAGAGATGGAGAGGGAGAGAGAGATGGAGGGGGAGAGAGATGGAGGAGAGAGATGGAGAGGGAGAGAGAGATGAAGGGGGAGAGAGATGGAGGAGAGAGATGGAGAGGGAGAGAGAGATGGAGGGGGAGAGAGAGATGGAGGGAGAGAGAGATGGAGAGGGAGAGAGAGATGGAGGGGGAGAGAGATGGAGGAGAGAGATGGAGAGGGAGAGAGAGATGGAGGGGGAGAGAGAGATGGAGGGAGAGAGAGATGGAGAGGGAGAGGGAGAGAGAGATGGAGCAGAGAGATGGAGAGGGAGAGAGAGATGGAGAGGGAGAGAGAGATGGAGGGAGAGAGAGATGGAGAGGGAGAGAGAGATGGAGGGGGAGAGAGAGATGGAGGAGAGAGATGGAGAGGGAGAGAGAGATGGAGGGGGAGAGAGATGGAGGAGAGAGATGGAGAGGGAGAGAGAGATGGAGGGGGAGAGATGGAGAGGGAGAGAGAGATGGAGGGGGAGAGAGATGGAGGAGAGAGATGGAGGAGAGAGATGGAGGGGGAGAGATGGAGAGGGAGAGAAAGATGGAGAGGGAGAGAGAGATGGAGGGGGAGAGAGATGGAGGAGAGAGATGGAGAGGGAGAGAGAGATGGAGGGGGAGAGAGATGGAGGAGAGAGATGGAGGAGAGAGATGGAGAGGGAGAGAAAGATGGAGAGGGAGAGAGAGATGGAGGGAGAGAGAGATGGAGAGGGAGAGAGAGACGGAGGGGGAGAGAGAAGGAGGGGGGAGGAGAGAGAGATGGAGAGGGAGAGAGAGATGGAGGAGAGAGAGATGGAGAGGGAGAGAGGGAGGGGGGAGGAGAGATGGAGGGAGAGATGGAGGGGGAGAAGAGAAGGAGAGGGGGAGGAGAGGGAGAGATGGAGGGGGAAGGAGAAAGAGATGGTAAGAATCCATTTTCATTGTACAAATTGTCTAGCAATCCACAAGACACTCTTACAAACAAAGACTAAATCTAAATGATCACACCCCCCACCCCCCCCCCCCTCCCTGTCGTAACCCCCCAGGGAGCGCGCCCCCCCCCCAGTTTGGGGACCACTGGACGTGAGGGTCGGTCCACACACCAGACACACCAGACACGGGACAGCTGCTTCAAAACACGCTGCAACTCAAACTCAAAGACCAGGGAGTTTGTTGGAGACGGGAATAAGTGAGCCGATCACAGGGGGGTCTTAAGTGATTACCACGACAACAGCTGAAACCACACCCCCAACCTCCATCAGCAGCTGGTGGGGTTGGGGGGAGAGAGAGAGAGAGAGAGAGAGAGAGAGAGAGAGAGAGAGAGAGCTATGCCGGGATATATAAGGGCAGCACCCAACTGCACCCACCCAAGTTAAACTTGAGAACGCTGAGGGCTGAGAAACACACACCACCCTCACCCCCTCCCTCCCCCCACCCTCACCCTCAACCCCTCCCTCCCCCCACCCTCACCGACGGTGGTGTTTGGTTCAGAGGTGGGGGAGGCAGAATGGCGTCTCTGTGTTATGTGCGGTATGCGAGGCACCAGCTGTGCGACACCTCGAAAAGAGACGTACATATATATAAATATACATATATAAATGTACGTATATATATATATATATATATATATATATATATATATATATATATATATACACGTATATTTATATATGTACGTCTCTTTCCGAGGCGTCGCACAGCTGGTGCCTATATATGTATATATACGTATATATATAAATATATATATATATATATACGAGATATACAAATTTATCTCATAAATATATATATATGAGATAAACGTGTATATCTCGTATATATATATGAGATATGTGTGTGTATGTGTATATACACATATATCAGTACAGAGTGTCCTGGCTGTGGACCAGACCCTGTCCTCCCTCTCTCTCTCTCTCTCTCTCTCTCTCTCTCTCTCTCTCTCTCTCTCTCTCTCTCTCTCTCTCTCTCTCTCTCCTCTCTCTCTCTCTCTCTCTCTTTCTTTCTGTCTCTCTCTCTCTCTCTCTCTCTCTCAAAATTAAGAGAGGGGGAGAGAGAGAGAGAGAGAGAGAGAGAGGAATACTCGCAGATAGTTTGAGGATTCACGAAATTATCAATTTTTTTTTAGGGAAAACTATCTGTTGAAATAACTGAAGGGATGAGCGTTTCTCTCGACGCCAGGGGGGGGGGGGGGGGAGAGAGGGGGAGAGGGGGAGAGAGGGAGAGAGGGAGAGAGGGGAGAGGGGGGAGAGGGGGAGAGGGGGAGAAGGGGAGAAGGGGAGAGGGGGAGAAGGGGAGAGAGGGGGAGAGAAGGGGAGAAGGGGAGAGGGGAGAGGGGAGAGAGGGGGGAGAGGGGGAGAGGGGGAGAGGGGGAGGGCTAAAGTTGGCATTCGTCATGCTGACGGTGTGAGGAACACCGGCTTAATTTAGACAGCTCCTTCTAGACAGCTGTCCTCCTCCTCAAGACACACACACACGCTCACGTGTCACTTCCTGTGGGCGTGCGGTGACACTTGAAGGACAGGAAGTTAACTCCGATCAGAGAGAGAGAGAGTTTTTTTAACGCTCTTTCGAGACTCAACCATCTCAGGGCTTTTTTTGGGGTTTTTTTGGGGGGGTTTTGTCGTGAAAAAAAAAATCGAATAAAAATCTAACTAATCAAATCAATCAAACGCTCTCCTTCACAAAAGACCAAGCGGTACTTTGCTACTTTAAACATCGGCCACCGAAATGATCCTAAAGGGCTTTAAGTTAGGGAGAAAGTCCAAAACCTATTCCACCTGTTAGTAAAGGAGCGGGGCATGCGTGATGATGTCATCAGTTATGTCATTCTTACCCTCAATCTGGTCTGCTGCGAACTCGGTCTGCGTTGCGTCGCGACACACGCACACACGCACACACACGCACACACACACACACACACACACAGAGTGATTAGAAAATGACATTTGCAATATGTATATACATTATAAGTGATATAGTTCATATAGTTATGACATTGAAAACAGCATTCACAAGTGCAGCCTCACGCACGCATGACGTCACACGGGGTGACATTTCTAGATCACTTAATTAACGTGTCCAGATCGTCCATTCATTAAAATAACTGAACTTAAGCTCACGTCACGACACACGACAGCATGGATTTAACCCCTGGAAATACACACACACACACTATCCCAAAAAGCGAAAGATCCCTAAACACTTAAAACTTACTTTAAAGTGTTAATAACACTTTAAAGTGCAATTAACACTTTGGAAAGTGTTATTAATACAACTTTAAAGTCAGAATAACGAAACCTAAGCTGATTCCAATTCGATCCGTAAAAAACAAACTCGAAAGAAAAGAGAAGTAGCAGTGCGTTACAACGCGACATCAAGGCGCGATATACCATCCACGACACACTATCCACGATATACCATCCACGATATACCATCCACGACATACTATCCACGATATACCATCCACGATATACCATCCACGACATACTATCCACGATATACCATCCACGATATACCATCCACGACATACTATCAACGATATACCATCCACGACATACTATCCACGACATACGGTTCCAAAAAAGGTCCCCCCCAAAAAGCCCAGAGAGTGCCGGTCCGCGGGGTACACACCATGATGTCGGAGGGATGGAGACGGTGGAGCGAGGAGGCCGGGGTCCCAGGAGAGGAGAGAGAGGAGGAGAGAGGAGAGAGAGCGAGTGGTCCTGTGCCACGCGCGGACCCCCTCTTCTTATTTTATCCCGGGACGGTGACGTCACGTATGCTAATGAGCTCGGGGTAGGGGGGGGGCGTGTGTATGTGTGTGTGTATGTGCGTGTGTGTGCGTGCGTGTGTGCGCGTGTGTGTGTGTGTGCGCGCCGCGTGTGACCACACGTTGAGTCTTTAGAAGGGGTCGAGGCTATTTTTACAACCGCTTTATGACCCAAACGTAGGCGCTGCTCTGTGAGTAGGGGGGGAGAGAGGGGGAGGGAGGAGGAGAGAAAGAGGGGGAGAGAGGGGGAGAGAAAGGGGCGGGGGGGAGGGGGTGGAGAGAGAGAGGGAAGAAATGGCGAGAGAGAGAGAGAAAGGGGGGAGGAGAGGGAGAGAGAGGTAAGAGACACATATAGAGAGAGGGAGAGGGAGAGAGAGAGAGAGCGAGAGAGGGGGGGAGGATAGACCTACCTGTTGGGGAGCTTGGGGATCGGGGGAGGAGGTATTTTTAGCTCCTCCCACGGGGCGGGATGGGAGGAGCCTACATCCCAGACGGCCCGTGGACTGAGTGACTACACGCCTTGGTACACGCCGTAGAAAAGAGGGGATCAGATTTAGATTAGTTTCATATTGGTAACCCGGTGAGAACAGCCCTGATGGACACCCCCCCCCCCCCCCCCACACACACACACACACACACACACACACACACACCTCGACGCACACACAACACCCCAACACACACACGCACGCACCAACACGCGCACACCCCAACACGCGCACACCCCAACTCACTCACACACACACACACACACACACACACACACCAACACCGCACAGCGGGATCTGGAATATTCCAGCAGAACCCTGAGAACGTCCTTCCTCCCTTCTGTTCGTTATGCACAATAACACGATAATACTTAACACGATAATATTATATATATATAATATAATATATAATAAAATAATATTATAATATTATATATAATATTATATTATATATAATATTATATATTATAATATTATAATAAATATACTATTATAATATTATATATAATATTAGAATATATAGAATATTAGAATATAATATTATATAATATTAAATATTACAATATCATAATATGATATTTTAATATTATATCAATTATTATAATATGTTTTATAGAGAGAGAGAGCTGTCCCATTGAAGCCTACTACTGGTTATGTAGGCTGTCATCACACTGTTCACATACAGCCCATTCACACACACACACACACACGCACACACACTCACAAACACACACACACACACACACACACACTCACACACACACACACACACACACGCACGCGCACACACACACACACACGCACACGCACACACACACACACTCACACTCTCACACACACAAACCCCAACACCCACACCCACACTCACTCACTCACACACACACACACGAACATACACACCCCAACACACTCACTCTCTCTCACACACACACACACACCCCAACATACACACACACACACACACACACACACACACACACACACACACACTGCACACACACCCCAAAACACACACACACACACACACACCCCAACATACACACACACCCCAACATACACACACACACCCCAACACACACACACATACACCCCAACACACACACACACACACTCTCTCACACACACACACACGAACATACACACCCCAACACACTCACTCTCTCACACACACACACACACACCCCAACATACACACACACACACACACACTCTCACACACACACACACACACCCCAACACACTCACTCTCTCTCACACACTGCAAACACACCCCAAAACACACACACACACACCCCAACATACACACACACCCCAACACACACACACCCCAAGACACACACACATACACCCCAACATACACACACACACCCCAACATACACACACACACACCGCAACACACACTCACACTCTCTCACACACACACACACCCCAACATACACACACGCACACCCCAACACACACACACACACCCCAACGCACACACACTCTCTCACACTTACACACACACCCCAACATAGACACACATACACACACACACACCCCAACATACACACACACCCCAACACACACACACATACACACACACACAAACATACACACCCCAACACACTCACTCTCTCTCACACACTCACACACACACCCCAACATACACACACACACACACACACTCTCACACACACACACACACACCCCAACATACACACACACCCCAACACACTCACTCTCTTCCACACACTGCAAACACACCCCAAAACACACACACACACACACCCCAACATACACACACACCCCAACATACACACACACCCCAACACACACCCCAACATACACACACACACCCCAACATACACACACACACACACACCGCAACACACACACTCACACTCTCACACACACACACACATCGCAACACACACACATACACCCCAACATACACACACGCACACCCCAACACACACACACACCCCAACGCACACACACTCTCTCACACTTACACACACACACGCACACACCCCAACGCACACACACTCAAGTCAAGTCAAGTCAAGTTTATTGTCACTTCACAGTTTACAGTTTAGTATAAAGCAGTGATGTGAAATTGATGTGAAAAATAGATAAAAAATTGAATAAAAAATAGAATAAAGAATATAAAATAAAAATAAAAAATGCAATTTATAAAATGCAAAAATCAGCACAGAAAAGAGCAATATATATATATAAATCAATGTAATAAAATATACATTGTTATATGTTATACGCCCTTGTTCAGCAGCCTGATGGCCTGACTGTGGAAGCTATCTCTAAGCCTATTTGTACGACACTTGATACTGCGGTATCGCCTGCCTGACGGTAATAGTGAGTAAAGTTCGTGGCTGGGGTGGGCAATGTCTTTTATAATTCTTTTGGCCTTGGCCACGCACCGCTGGTTGTAAATGTCCAGGAGGGAGGGGAGCTCACCTCCAACGATATACTGGGCCGTCCGCACCACCCTTTGAAGCGCTCTGCGCTCGAGTGCCGTGCAGTTCCCGTACCAGGCGGTGATACACCCTGTCAGAACACTCTCGATGGTGCCGTTGTAGAATGTTCTCAGGATGCGGGGGCCCATGCTGAATTTCTTCAGACGCCTGAGAAAATACAGGCGTTGTTGGGCCCTTTTCACCACGTGTGTGGTGTGCGTGGACCATGTGAGGTCCTCGGAGATGTGCACGCCGAGGAACTTGAAGCTGCTGACCCTCTCTACTGCAACGCCGTCGATGGAGATAGGGCTGTGCTCTCCCCTCTGCCTCCTGAAGTCCACGATCAGCTCCTTGGTCTTCTTGACGTTGAGGGCGAGGCTGTTCTCCTGGCACCACTGCTCCAGCGATCCGACCTCCTCCCTGTAGGCTGTCTCGTCGTCGCCGGCGATCAGGCCCATCACTGTCGTGTCGTCAGCAAACTTGACGATGACGTTGGAGCTGTGCATAGCCATGCAGTCGTGGGTGTAGAGGGAGTAGAGGAGAGGGCTCAGCACGCATCCCTGGGGGGCTCCCGTGTTGAGGGTCAGTGGCTCTGATGTGGTGCTGCCCATCCTCACCACCTGGCGGCGGTCCGACAGGAGGTTCAGTATCCAGCTGCACATGGATGGGGGTACGCCTAGACCTCTCAGCTTGGTGTCGAGCTTGGCAGGAACTATTGTGTTGAATGCTGAGCTGTAGTCCACAAACAGCATTCGCACATAACAGTTCTTCCCCTCCAGGTGGGAAAGGGCAGTGTGGAGGGCCATGGCAATTGCGTCGTCCGTGGATCTATTTTGACGATATGCAAATTGCCATGGGTCCAGCGTGGTAGGTAACACGGAGCAAATAAAGTCCTTGACCAACCTCTCGAAGCATTTGCTAACGATCGAGGTGAGGGCCACAGGTCTGTAGTCATTCAGGCATGTTACCTTGGTTTGTTTAGGGACAGGCTCTCACACTTACACACACACACACAAACACACACACACCCCAACATAGACACACATACACACACACACACCCCAACATACACACACACACACACACACACACCCCAACATACACACACACCCCAACATACAAACACACACACACCAACAGACACACACACACACACACACACGCACACACACTCACACCTCTCGAACACACACACACACACACCCACACTCACTCACTCTCTCACACACATACACCCCAACATACACACACACACACACACACCCACACACACTCTCACTCACTCTCTCTCTCTCACACACACACACACACCCACACTCACACCACACACACACACACACACACACACACACACACACACGAACATACACACCCCAACACACTCACTCTCTCTCACACACACACACACACACCCCAACATACACACACACACACACACACTCACACACACACACACACCCCAACATACACACACACCCCAACATACACACACACCCCAACACACACACACATACACCCCAATATACACACACACACACCGCAACACACACACACACACACTCTCTCACACACACATACACACACAGTCTCTCACACACACACACACACCAACACACACACACACACATGTGTAATACCTAATAGACCAGTTTAACCACAATAAGCTCCTGGTGTGTGCTGAGAAAATCTTAACTTCCACAACTGTTCAAAATAAATTCAATTAAATTATATTAAATGACGCCCATCTCCCTTTGATCTCCTGGTATTTGGTATGTATTTAAATACACATTGTAGTACTCACTTTAACTATCTTTTGCTGAGTATTTCAGACAAAAACATTTCATATTCTTCTGCCTTCATCCCTATGGGTCAACGATAATTAACCCTGAAGAGAGAGAGAGAGACACAGAGAGAAGGGAGGGAGAGAGAGGGAGGGAGGGAGGAGAGAGAGGTAAGAGACAGAGAGAGGGGGAGAGAGAAAGGGAGGGAGGAGAGAGAGGTAAGAGACAGAGAGAGAGGGGAGAGAGAGGGAGGGAGGGAGGAGAGAGAGGTGAGAGACAGAGAGAGGGAGGGAGGGAGGAGAGAGAGGTGAGAGACACAGAGAGAAGGGAGGGAGAGAGAGGGAGGGAGGGAGGAGAGAGAGGTAAGAGACACAGAGAGAGGGGAGAGAGAGGGAGGGAGAGAGAGAGAGGTGGGAGACACAGAGAGAGGGGAGGGAGAGAGAGGGAGGAGAGAGAGAGAGAGGTAAGAAACACAGAGAGAGGGGGGAGAGAGGGAGGGAGGCGAGAGGTGAGAGACACAGAGAGAGAGGGAGGGAGGGAGGGAGGGAGGGAGGGAGGAGAGAGAGGTGAGAGACACAGAGAGAAGGGATCGAGAGAGAGGGAGGGAGGGAGGAGAGAGAGGTAAGAGACACAGAGAGAGGGGAGAGAGAGGGAGGGAGGGAGGAGAGAGAGGTGAGAGACACAAAGAGAGGGGAGGGAGAGAGAGGGAGGAGAGAGAGAGAGGTAAGAGACACAGAGAGAGGGGGGGGAGAGGGAGGGAGGGAGGGAGGAGAGAGAGGTGAGAGACACAGAGAGGGAGGGAGGGAGGGAGGGAGGGAGGGAGGGAGGGAGGGAGGGAGGTGAGAGACACAGAGAGAGAGAGAGGAGAGGAGGGAGGAGAGGAGAGGGAGGAGAGAGAGAGCTGAAAGACACAGAGAGAAGGGAGGGAGAAAGAGGGAGGGAGGAGAGAGAGGTAAGAGACAGAGAGAGAGGGGAGAGAGAGGGAGGAGAGAGAGGTGAGAGACACAGAGAGAGAGGGAGGGAGGGAGGAGAGAGAAGGGAGGGAGAGAGAGGGAGGGAGGGAGGAGAGAGAGGTAAGAGACACAGAGAGAGGGGAGGGAGAGAGAGGGAGTAGAGAGAGAGAGAGGTAAGAGACACAGAGAGAGGAGAGAGAGAGAGAGAGAGGGAGGGAGGGAGGGAGGGAGGGAGGGAGGGAGGGAGGGAGGGAGGGAGGGAGGTAAGAGACACAGAGAGAAGGGAGAGAGAGGGAGGGAGGAGAGAGGTAAGAGACACAGAGAGAGGGGAGAGAGAGGGAGGAGAGAGAGGTAGGAGACAGAGAGAGGGAGAGAGAGAGAGAGAGAGAGAGAGAGAGAGAGAGAGAGAGAGAGAGAGAGAGAGAGAGAGAGAGAGAGAGAGGGAGGGAGGGAGGAGAGAGAGGTAAGAGACACAGAGAGAGGAAAGAGACACAGAGAGAGGGGAGAGAGAGGGAGGGAGGGAGGGAGGAGAGAGAGGTAAGAGACACAGAGAGGGGAGAGAGAGGGAGGGAGGGAGGAGAGAGGTGACAGACACAGAGGGGAGAGAGAGGGAGGGAGGAGAAAGAGGTACGAGACACAGAGAGAGGGGAGAGAGAGGGAGGAGAGAGAGAGAGGTGAGAGACAGAGAGAGGGAGGGAGAGAGAGGGAGGGAGAGAGGAGAGAGGTAATTGACACAGAGAGAGGGGAGAGAGAGAGAGAGAGAGAGAGAGAGAGAGAGAGAGAGAGAGAGAGAGAGAGAGAGAGGAGACAGAGACAGAGAGGGGAGAGGATAGAGAGGGGAGAGGGATAGAGACAGAGAGAGAGAGAGACAGTCAGAGACAGAGAGGGACAGAGAGAGAGAGGGAGTGGGGGAGACAAAGAGAGAGAGACCGAGAAAGACAAAGAGAGAGACAGAGAGAGAGAGAGCGAGAGAGCGAGAGCGAGAGCGAGAGCGAGAGAGAGAGAGAGAGAGAGAGAGAGAGAGAGAGTCAGCCTCTCTGGTGATTGACAGATGATTTCTATATCCGTCCCTCGGCTCCCCGGGAGTCTTGCAGAGGTGTCGGTTTCTCCCAACTGGTCGCAAGGAGTGGGTGAGGGTGGAGAGGAGGGTGGAGGTCCTCCTCAAGGACCCAGCTGGCTGGACGGCTTAAAAAAGCATGAACGCCTCCACTCATTGTGGCGGTGGTTGCGACGGTGGCTGTTTCCCGTTGACCTTATTTGGACGTGAGGCGAGTGGTTGGGGGGGCGGGGCTTATCGGAGCTCAGACACCCCCCCCTCCCCCCCCCCCCCCCCCCGGCCCACCTGGGGGGGGGGGGGGGGGGGTTTAGGGTTTAGGGTGTCTCATTAGGAGGATCCTGTTCATACATTAGCGGAATTAGTACATTTTATGCTAGCAGCTGTTGCTGCCGACGAAACTTTCAAGGCGGGGACAATTTTTTTTTATATTTTCTTTTCGTTTTCGTCTTCCATTTTCGTGTCTTCATCAGGAGGTTCTTCTTTGAGCGGCCGATCGTTCATCAATTCGCCGGACATACTCTACACTGACATGAAGCGACAACAGCCCCCCCCGGTGGCCGCACCACGCAACTACACGCTACTCATCATTTATTAGATTAGATTACATTAGATTCTAATTTATTGTCAGTGTACAGCACAAGTACAGTACAGCGAAAATAATTTAGCATCTAACCAGAGTGAAAATGTTGCAGTAAAGTGCATGGTAATATAGTATAATTTACAGTTTAAATTTACAGGTTAAAAGACAGTCTAGGTATAAATGTGATATGAGCATAATAATAGGTATATGTATATACAGGTAAGTGAGCATTTAACAGGTAGTGATCAGGGGTATGCTATTATTGAAAGCAGGATACAAATGTAAATGTAGATGTAAATGTATATACAAGTGAGCATATATAATGTATGGCATATATAAATGTATAGCAGGGGGGGCTGCAGCAGCCAGGGGGGGACACCAGAGGTACAGCAGGGGGGGGGGGGGGGGGCGACAGCAGAGGCGTGGCAGCAGGGGGGGCTGTCTTCGTGGGGCAGAGTTCAGGGAGATGACAGCCGAGGGGAAGAAGCTGTTCCGAAGCCTTGACTTGGAACAGAGGTTTCTATAGAGGAGGGCAAACAGTCCATGGTCAGGGTGAGAGGGGTCATCCACTACTTTTTGTGCCTTCCTCAGACACCATTTGTGTCTGACACAGTGCAGTTGCCGTAGCACACTGTGATGCAGTTGGTGAGGATGCTTTCAATAGCACACCGGTAAAAGTTCACCAGAATCTGAGGGGACAGGTGGGCTTTCCTCAGTCTCCTCAGGAAGAAGAGACGCTGGTGAGCCTTCTTTACCAGTGAGGCAGTATTGAGGGACCAGGAAAGGTCCTCGGAGATGTGAACCCCCAGGAATTTGAAGCTGGAGACACGCTCGACCTCCGCTCCGTTGAGGATGGGGGCGTGTGCGGTCTTCTTGGTGTTGAGGGCCAGGTTGTTGTCAGCGCACCACGCCACCAGGTGCTGGACCTCCTCCCTGTAGGCTGCCTCATCGCTGTTTTTGATGAGGCCCACCACCGTTGTGTCGTCAGCAAACTTGATGATGGTGTTTGTACCATGTACAGGAGTGCAGTCGTGGGTGAATAGGGAGTAGAGGAGAGGGCTCAGCACACAGCCTTGTGGAACGCCGGTGTTTAGGGTGAGGGTGGAGGAGGTGAGATGGTCTAACCTGACTGACTGGGGTCTGTTGGTTAGGAAGTCTAGTAACCAGTTACAAACTGAGGGGTTGATGTCAAGGTTCTTGGTGGGCACCAAGTTTGAAGATGAGTTTGGAGGGGATGATGGTGTTAAATGCTGAGCTGAAGTCTATGAACAGCATTCTCATGTGGGTGTTGCTCTCATCCAGGTGGGAGAGAGCGGAGTGAAGGGCTGAGGAAATGGCGTCCTCCGTGCTCCTGTTCTCATGGTAGGCAAATTGGTGCGTTCTGTTTTTTATTGTCCGGAATGTTTGGCGGTTTACACTTTACAGCGTTTATTTTTCATTCATTCTCATAATACGATGCGATTACATTACATAGCGGACCGTGCGGCTAATTCAATTCAGAAAGGGTCAGCACAATATTCACACAGTTAGTCTAAAACGACATGGAAACAAGACTTCAACTTCAAGATCCCTTAGCGTTTCAACTTAAAGATCCCTTAACGTTTCAACTTAAAGATCCCTTAATGTTTCAACTTAAAGATCCCTTAATGTTTCAACTTAAAGATCCCTTAATGTTTCAACTTACTGATCCCTTAATGTTTCAACTTAACAATCCCTTAATGTTTCAACTTAAAGATCCCTTAATGTTTCAACTTAAAGATCCCTTAATGTTTCAACTTAAAGATCCCTTCATGTTTCAACTTAAAGATCCCTTCATGTTTCAACTTAAAGATCCCTTAATGTTTCAACTTAACGATCCCTTAATGTGTCAACTTAAAGATCCCTTAATGTTTCAACTTAAAGATCCCTTAATGTTTCAACTTAAAGATCCCTTAATGTTTCAACTTAAAGATCCCTTCATGTTTCAACTTAAAGATCCCTTAACGTTTCAACTTAAAGATCCCTTAATGTTACAACTTAAAGATCCCTTAACGTTTCAACTTAAAGATCCCTTAATGTTTCAACTTAAAGATCCCTTAACGTTTCAACTTAAAGATCCCTTTATGTTTCAACTTAAAGATCCCTTTATGTTTCAACTTAAAGATCCCTTAATGTTTCAACTTAAAGATCCCTTAATGTTTCAACTTAAAGATCCCTTAATGTTTCAACTTAAAGATCCCTTAATGTTTCAACTTAACTATCCTTTAATGTTTCAACTTAAAGATCCCTTAATGTTTCAACTTAAAGATCCCTTATGTTTCAAATTAACGATCCCTTAACATTTAGACGTCTTCCCAAACAAGCGCAAAAATTACCCTCAAGTCTGCCTCAAGAACATTTTAATGTAAAGATAATCTAAATGGCTGCTTCTCTGGCTAACACAAACCGGACACACACACACACACACACACAGTCACCACAGGAAGTAGCCGCAGCATGCCACAGGAAGCAGTGGTGCACGACAGGAAGTGATGCTGTTCTGGGTCTCGGCGGCTCTCGAAGAGGCCAAGTTTGACGAGGCGTCGTAGCGCCTGGAGGGGGCGGAGTCTCACACCTCGAAGGCCGGGAACTTGGATTTCATTGGCTGCAGCAGGTCCACCAGGAAGTAGATGGTTCCTGCCATGCCTGTGCACAGGAAGTGGTTCGGTGATTTCCTGTCGCTGTAATAACTAGGAGGAGGTAATCATTACCGTTTAACTAAAGCTCTCATTACCGTTTAACTAAAGCTCTCAATACCGTTTACCTAAAGCTCTAATTACCGTTTAACTAAAGCTCTCATTACCGTTTAACTAAAGCTTTAACTAAAGCTCTCATTACCGTTAAACTAAAGCTTTAACTAAAGCTCTCATTACTGTTTAACTGAAGCTCTCAATACCGTTTACCTAAAGCTCTAATTACCATTTAACTAAAGCTCTCATTACCGTTTAACTAAAGCTTTAACTAAAGCTCTCATTACCGTTAAACTAAAGCTTTAACTAAAGCTCTTATTACCGTTTTAAAAAAAGCTCTCATTACCTTTAACTAAAGCTCTCATTACTGTTTAACTAAAGCTTTAACTAAAGCTCTCATTACCGTTTAACTAAAGCTCTCATTACCGTTTAACTAAAGCTTTAACTAAAGCTATTATTGCCGTTTAACTAAAGCTCTCATTACAGTTTAATTAAAGCTCTCATTACCGTTTAACTAAAGCTTTCATTACTGTTTAACTAAAGCTCTCTTTACTGTTTAATTAAAGCTCTCATTACGGTTGAACTAAAGCTCTCATTACGGTTTAAATAAAGCTTTCATTACCGTTTAACTAAAGCTGTCATTACCGTTTAATTAAAGCTTTCATTACCATGTAAGTAAAGATCTCATTACCGTTTAACTAAAGCTCTCATTACTGTCTAACTAATGCTCTCATTACTGTTTAACTAAAGCTGTCATTACCATTTAACTAAAGCTCTCATTACCGTTTTACTAAAGCTCTCATTAATGTTTAACTAAAGCTTTAACTAAAGCTCTCATTACCGTTTAACTAAAGCTCTCATTACCGTTTAACTAAAGCTTTAACTAAAGCTCTCATTACCGTTTAACTAAAGCTTTAACTAAAGCTCTCATTACTGTTTAACTAAAGCTCTCATTATCGTTTAACTAAAGCCCTCATTACCGTTTAACTAAAGCTCTCATTACCATTTAACTAAAGCTTTAACTAAAGCTCTTATTACCGTTTAACTAAAGCTCTCATTACCATTTAACTAAAGCTCTCATTACTGTTTAACTAAAGCTTTCATTACTGTTTAACTAAAGCTCTCATTACTGTTTAACTAAAGCTGTCATTACCGTTTAACTAAAGCTCTCAATACCGTTTACCTAAAGCTCTAATTACCGTTTAACTTAAGCTCTCATTACCGTTTAACTAAAGCTTTAACTAAAGCTCTCATTACCGTTAAACTAAAGCTTTAACTAAAGCTCTTATTACCGTTTAACTAAAGCTCTCATTACTGTTTAACTGAAGCTCTCAATACCGTTTACCTAAAGCTCTAATTACCATTTAACTAAAGCTCTCATTACCGTTTAACTAAAGCTTTAACTAAAGCTCTCATTACCGTTAAACTAAAGCTTTAACTAAAGCTCTTATTACCGTTTAACTAAAGCTCTCATTACTGTTTAACTGAAGCTCTCAATACCGTTTACCTAAAGCTCTAATTACCATTTAACTAAAGCTCTCATTACCGTTTAACTAAAGCTTTATCTAAAGCTCTCATTACCGTTAAACTAAAGCTTTAACTAAAGCTCTCATTACCGTTTAACTAAAGCTCTCATTACCGTTTAACTAAAGCTTTAACTAAAGCTATTATTGCCGTTTAACTAAAGCTCTCATTACAGTTTAATTAAAGCTCTCATTACCGTTTAACTAAAGCTTTCATTAATGTTTAACTAAAGCTTTAACTAATGCTCTCATTACCGTTTAACTAAAGCTCTCATTACCGTTTAACTAAAGCTTTAACTAAAGCTCTCATTACCGTTTAACTAAAGCTTTAACTAAAGCTCTCATTACTGTTTAACTAAAGCTCTCATTATCGTTTAACTAAAGCTCTCATTACCGTTTAACTAAAGCTCTCATTACCATTTAACTAAAGCTTTAACTAAAGCTCTTATTACCGTTTAACTAAAGCTCTCATTACCATTTAACTAAAGCTCTCATTACTGTTTAACTAAAGCTTTCATTACTGTTTAACTAAAGCTCTCATTACTGTTTAACTAAAGCTGTCATTACCGTTTAACTAAAGCTCTCAATACCGTTTACCTAAAGCTCTAATTACCGTTTAACTTAAGCTCTCATTACCGTTTAACTAAAGCTTTAACTAAAGCTCTCATTACCGTTAAACTAAAGCTTTAACTAAAGCTCTTATTACCGTTTAACTAAAGCTCTCATTACTGTTTAACTGAAGCTCTCAATACCGTTTACCTAAAGCTTTAACTAAAGCTCTCATTACCGTTAAACTAAAGCTTTAACTAAAGCTCTTATTACCGTTTAACTAAAGCTCTCATTACTGTTTAACTGAAGCTCTCAATACCGTTTACCTAAAGCTCTAATTACCATTTAACTAAAGCTCTCATTACCGTTTAACTAAAGCTTTATCTAAAGCTCTCATTACCGTTTAACTAAAGCTTTATCTAAAGCTCTCATTACCGTTAAACTAAAGCTTTAACTAAAGCTCTTATTACCGTTTAAAAAAAAGCTCTCATTACCTTTAACTAAAGCTCTCATTACTGTTTAACTAAAGCTCTCATTACTGTTTAACTAAAGCTTTAACTAAAGCTCTCATTACCGTTTAACTAAAGCTCTCATTACCGTTTAACTAAAGCTTTAACTAAAGCTATTATTGCCGTTTAACTAAAGCTCTCATTACAGTTTAATTAAAGCTCTCATTACCGTTTAACTAAAGCTTTCATTACTGTTTAACTAAAGCTCTCTTTACTGTTTAATTAAAGCTCTCATTATGGTTTAACTAAAGCTCTCATTACTGTTTAAATAAAGCTTTCATTACCGTTTAACTAAAGCTGTCATTACCGTTTAATTAAAGCTTTCATTACCATGTAAGTAAAGATCTCATTACCGTTTAACTAAAGCTCTCATTACTGTCTAACTAACGCTCTCATTACTGTTTAACTAAAGCTGTCATTACCATTTAACTAAAGCTCTCATTACCGTTTTACTAAAGCTCTCATTAATGTTTAACTAAAGCTTTAACTAAAGCTCTCATTACCGTTTAACTAAAGCTCTCATTACCGTTTAACTAAAGCTTTAACTAAAGCTCTCATTACCGTTTAACTAAAGCTTTAACTAAAGCTCTTATTACCGTTTAACTAAAGCTCTCATTACCATTTAACTAAAGCTCTCATTACTGTTTAACTAAAGCTTTCATTACTGTTTAACTAAAGCTCTCATTACTGTTTAACTAAAGCTGTCATTACCGTTTAACTAAAGCTCTCATTACTGTTTAATTAAAGCTCTCATTACGGTTTAACTAAAGCTCTCATTACTGTTTAACTAAAGCTCTCATTACTGTTTAATTAAAGCTCTCATTACCGTTTAACTAAAGCTCTCATTACTGTTTAAATAAAGCTTTCATTACCGTTTAACTAAAGCTCTCATTACGTTTAATTAAAGCTCTCATTACCGTTTAACTAAAGCTCTCATTACTGTTTAACTAAAGCTTTCATTACTGTTTAACTAAAACTTTCATTACCATTTAACTAAAGCTCTCATTACCGTTTAACTAAAGCTTTAACTAAAGCTCTTATTACCATTTAACTAAAGCTCTCATTACTGTTTAACTACAGCTGTTATTACCGTTTAACTAAAGTTCTCATTACCGTTTAACTAAAGCTCTCATTACCGTTTAACGAAAGCTCTCATTACCGTTTAACTAAAGCTTTAACTAAAGCTCTAATTACCGTTTAACTAAAGCTTTAACTAAAGCTCTCATTACTGTTTAACTAAAGCTCTCATTACTGTTTAACTAAAGCTCTCATTACCGTTTAATTTTAATACATTTTTTCATTACGGTTTTAACTGCCAATTAAGGAGTGTGTGTGTGTGTTGTTTACCTTCAAACAGAGAGAAGGGAGTGTCTGGGGTCCTACAACCATGCTCTCCATATCTCATACACCAGTCTGCAAACTGGAGGGAGAGGAATGGGGGGAGAGAGAGAGAGAGAGAGAGAGAGAGAGAGAGAGAGACACACAGACAGACAGATAGTCATAGTGTGTATGTGTGTGTGGGTATGTATGTATGTATGTGTGTGTGTATATATGTATATATGTGTGTGTGTATATATGTATATATGTGTGTGAGAGTATGTATGTATGTATGTATGTATGTATGTATGTATGTATGTGTTGTGTGTATGTGTGTGTGTGTGTGTGTGTGTGTGTGGTGTGTGTGTGTGTGTGTGTGTGTGTGTGTGTGTGTGTGTGTGAGTGTGTGAGTATCACCATGCAGGCCCGGTACAGGTGTCTGGGGTCCAGGGTGGTCCTGTAGAGAGCCAGGAAGGTGTAGGCGTTGCCGGCGGCCCCGTGACACAGGCCGTAGCCCTTCTTCAGGAGGCCACAGCGCCACACCACCTCTCCACACCGCAGGGCCGCGCCCAGGTACTGCGCCTCCTCAAACACCTGGGGGGGAGGAGGCGAGAGGGACGCAACCACCTCATACCCTTCCTCAGGACTGGCGCCTCCTCCTGTCTCGAACACCTCCTTCCGTGTCTCCTACTCATGTATGTACAACCTCACATCTACCACCTCCTCCTCCTGTCTCTACCACCTCCTCCTCCTGTATCTACCTCCTCCTGTATCTACCACCTCGTCCTACTGTATCTACCACCTCCTCCTCCTTCTGTATCTACCATCTCCTCCTACTGTATCTACCACCTCCTCCTACTGTATCTACCACCTCCTCCTCCTCCTTCTGTATCTACCACCTCCTCCTACTGTATCTACCACCTCCTCCTCCTCCTTCTGTATCTACCACCTCCTCCTACTGTATCTACCACCTCCTCCTACTGTATCTACCACCTCCTCCTCCTCCTTCTATATCTACCATCTCCTCCTACTGTATCTACCACCTCTTCCTACTGTATCTACCACCTCCTCCTTCTGTATCTACCATCTCCTCCTACTGTATCTACCACCTCCTCCTACTGTATCTACCACCTCCTCCTCCTCCTTCTGTATCTACCATCTCCTCCTACTGTATCTACCACCTCCTCCTACTGTATCTACCACCTCCTCCTTCTGTATCTACCATCTCCTCCTACTGTATCTACCACCTCCTCCTACTGTATCTACCACCTCCTCCTTCTGTATCTACCATCTCCTCCTACTGTATCTACCACCTCCTCCTACTGTATCTACCACCTCCTCCTCCTTCTGTCTCTACCACCTTCTGTCTCTACCACCTCCTCCTTCTGTCTCTACCACCTCCTCCTTCTGTATCTACCACCTCCTCCTGTATCTACCACCTCCTCCTCCTGTATCTACCACCTCCTCCTACTGTATCTACCACCTCCTCCTCCTTCTGTATCTACCACCTCCTCCTACTGCATCTACCACCTCCTCCTACTGTATCTACCACCTCCTCCTCCTTCTGTCTCTACAGCCTTCTGTCTCTACCACCTCCTCCTTCTGTCTCTACCACCTCCTCCTTCTGTCTCTACCACCTCCTCCTATCTCCATCATCTCCTCATATATAGCACCTCCTCCTCATCTATCCATTTCCAATTCATACATAGCACCTCCTCCTCATCTATCCATCTCCTTCTCAACTCTAGCACCACCTCCTCCTCCTCCTCCCTCCATTGCCTTGTCATATCTAGCACCTCCTGATAACTAGTTCCTCATCTCTTATTACTCCTTATATGCAGCACCTACTCTACCTGTTCACCTATCCATCTCCTCCTCCTCATATCTCATCAGGTCACACGCCTCACGTCTGGCTCCTCCTCCTTTGGCATCTAGCACCTCCTTCACCAACCTCCTTCCCCTTCTCCTCCTCCTCCTCTTACCCTGTAGGCCTGCAGGAGCATGTAGACGACCCCCGGGGCTCCGTGGCACCAGTGGACCAGGTGGTTGGCCTCCTCCCCGAGGCAGGCCGGGTAGTTCCCCACCGGGGAGGCCAGGCGGGTCACGTAGTCCACACTGGGCCGGACCAGACCTCGGACCTGCTCCTCCCTCGCCACCACGCCCGGCTGGAGGAGACACCAGGAGGTCAGAAAGAGAGAAAGAGAGACAACTGGCTGGACTCACCTGAGAGAGAAGCTAACCACTAGCTGGACTCACCAGAGAGACAAGCTAACCACTAGCTGAACTCACCTGAGAGAGAAGCTAACCACTAGCTGGACTCACCTGAGAGAAAAGCTAACCACTAGCTGAACTCACCTGAGAGAGAAGCTAACCACTAGCTGGACTCACCTGAGAGAGAAGCTAACGATTAGCTGGACTCACCTGAGAGAGAAGCTAACCACTAGCTGGACTCACCTGAGAGACAAGCTAACCACTAGCTGGACTCACCTGAGAGAGAAGCTAACCACTAGCTGGACTCGCCTGAGAGAGAAGCTAACCACTAGCTGGACTCACCTGAGAGAGAAGCTAACCACTAGCTGGACTCACCTGAGAGAGAAGCTAACCACTAGCTGGACTCCCCTGAGAGAGAAGCTAACCACTAGCTGGACTCACCAGAGAGAGTATCAAACCACTAGCTGGACTCACCTGAGAGAGAAGCTAACCACTATCTGGACTCACCTGAGAGAGAAGCTAACCACTAGCTGGACTCACCTGAGAGAGAAGTTAACCACTAGCTGGACTCACCTGAGAGAGAAGCTAATCACTAGCTGGAGTCACCTGAGAGAGAAGCTAACCACTAGCTGGACTCACCTGAGAGCGAAGCTAACCAGTAGCTGGACTTACCTGAGAGAGAAGCTAACCACTAGCTGGACTCCCCTGAGAGAGACGCTAACCACTAGCTGGACTCACCAGAGAGACAAGCTAACCACTAGCTGAACTCACCTGAGAGAGAAGCTAACCACTAGCTGGACTCACCTGAGAGAGAAGCTAACCACTAGCTGAACTCACCTGAGAGAGAAGCTAACCACTAGCTGAACTCACCTGAGAGAGAAGCTAACCACTAGCTGGACTCACCTGAGAGAGAAGCTAACCACTAGCTGAACTCACCTGAGAGAGAAGCTAACCACTAGCTGGACTCACCTGAGAGAGAAGCTAACGATTAACTTGACTCACCTGAGAGAGAAGCTAACCACTAGCTGGACTCACCTGCAAGAGGTAGTAGTAGATGCCAGCCAGGCCGTGGGCGGCGCCGACGTACTGCTCCTGGTACCACTCGTACATCAGCGGACTCTGCTCTTGGATGCGGAACTTTCTGGACAGACTCTCCCCCGAGGCCAGGACCGCCTCGCTGATCTGGGACAGGGAACGTCGTTAAGATGACCAGTCAACAGCTACCAAAATAACAAGGTCACTCTAACCAAGTACCCTAGCACTGCATGCTTTGTACCCTAGCATGCAATGTACCTTAGCACTGCATGCTATGTACCCTGGCATGCCGAGCGTTCTAGCATGCTATGTACCATGGCATACAAAGCACACTAGCATGCTTTGTACCCGAGCATGCCGAGCGTTCTAGCATGCTATGTACCATGGCATGCCAAGCACCCTAGCATGCTTTGTACCCTAGCATGCTATGTACCCTAGCATACCAAGCGTTCTAGCATGCTATGTACTCTAGCATGCTATGAACCATGGCATGCCAAGCACCCTAGCATGCCATGTACCCTAGCATGCCAAGCCCCCTAGCATGCCTTGTACCTTAGCATGCCAAGCACCCTAGCATGCCATGTACCCTAGCTTTCCGAGCACCCTAGCATGCCATGTACCCTAGAATGCCGAGCCCCCCTAGCATGCTAAGTGCCCTAGCATGCTGTGTACCCTAGCATGCCGAGGGTTCTAGCATGCTATGTACCATGGCATACCAAGCACACTAGCATGCTTTGTACCCTAGCATGCCGAGCGTTCTAGCATACTATGTACCATGGCATGCCAAGCACCCTAGCATGCTTTGTACCCTAGCATGCTATGTACCCTAGCATGCCAAGCGTTGTAGCATGCTATGTATCCTAGCATGCTATGAACCATGGCATGCCAAGCACCCTAGCTTGCCAAGCACCCTAGCATGGCATGTACCCTAGTATGCTGAGCCCCCTAGCATGCTGCATTCCCTCGCGCTGCCGGCTAGCCACCCACCTGCTGTATGTAGTGCAGGGGGATGCGATGGTGGCCCAGCTGCTGGTTGATGAAGACCAGGGCGTAGAGGTAGCCCACCCGGCCGTACAGCAGCTCGTCGGGGAGCCCCCCGGACACCACGCCCGGGTACAGCTGGAGCAGCCTGGGAGGAGAGCGGGACATCCTCAGTGCTCAGCACTAACCATGCACGGCTACTTCCTGGCCCAGACGCGCTCCACCCTGCTGCTAAGAACGCCGGGAGCACAGGCTCCCGGGCGACACCCAGTTTGTCCTGTTTGATGGACCGTTAACTCGGTGAAACACTGCTTCTTCTGCTTCTGCTTCCAGGCAGTACAATTGTGCTTCTTCCTCTTCCTCTTCCTCTTCTTCAATGTGTGTGTAACCCACATTAAAACATAGTAAATACATTAGTAAAAGTGTATACATATGTTTTAAATATTGTTTAAAAAACATTAAAGTTATTAAAAGATAGAGGTTAATATTAGTTAATGACATCCCTTTAAGAATAAAACTAATAAAAGTTGCTATGGCACTGCCGCTTTAAGAGATCGCGAAAAAGAGAAACCCGGAAGAGAAGTACGAGCAAGTCATTTTCTGATAGTTTCTTTTAAAAAGTAAAGAATAGTTAAAAACGGTCAGCAACTCAAGCGGACGGATATGATCAGGATATAAACCAGGATATAAACCAACGGTGTTTTTGTCAACAATGTTTTTTGGATTGTAAATACTTAGATCCTAGACGGAGAGTGTTGTGCTGCGCGTTGGGGAGGACACCCACGCGCTCAGAAGCGAGATGGCGAGCCAGACCCTTGGAATTGTATAAAACCTTCGAGCGTTGGAGAGGACGTTTTTTTTTCTCAAAGGACAATAGGCGACCTCACTGCCAGAGTGGTAGGAGTGTTGAAGTTTTTTACCAGAACTGAACATTTGTGATACAGTGGACTGTACTGAACTGGACTGGAACTTTATTTTTTGTACCTTGGGTTATCATTCCTGTCAGATGTTATGATTTGTTGTACAATGTTTTTGCATTTGATTTAGATACAGGAATTATTTATTACTTTATTCACTAAAATTGCTGGATTGCATCTAAACCGCCTGGTCTCTGGTCCAATTATTTTACCATATATCCGCTCCACCAGAACCTAGAACTGGTCCAGTAGCCTAAAACGTTTGCCCAGGTTAAAGAGTGCTACAACTTGGCGAGCTAGCCAGGAGCGGTTAGCAAAACAGATTTAAAACTAGCAACCAGAGACCAGATAGATCAATATGGATGAAATTCAGGCATCTGGCGTAAAAATACCTAACTCGCTCTTAGTTAGTAGCCTGACAGATTCAGAGACAGACGAGGAACTTTATGATTTCTTAAAGCAATATGGCTCAATTCAGAGAATAATCCCAGTAGACCTGCCCCAGTATGGATCCGACAGGCAGATGATTGTGGAGTTTGCATATGGCACAGCTGTACAGTCACTGTTAGACATGTTGCCATATAAACTTGTAAGCAAGACTAAGACGGATATTAGTTTTGATATCAAAGCCTTGGCAGGAGTGTACATTTCTACAGTTGGCCAATCCACTACACAAATGTACATTGAGGAATTGAAGAAAATTGCGAAGCACAGTGGCAAAGACCTTACAGATGTGTTGAGAAGGGAGCTCCATCACATCAGTGAAACTGTTAAACAAGAGGATCGTGAGAGTCAACAAGAAGACTCTGAAACAAACTTTGATGAAGATCTTGACAGTGTTACACAGGTGAGTCGACAGCCCAGTGGGCTTCCCCCACAAAGTGTTCATATCCCTGAGCCCAGGTCAGCATCATATCAACAACCCACCAAAGAAAGGACACGGCCTACTCTAACTTTCACTGATCTCTATCCATCTGATCAGCAGAAGATTGTTGTTGAACATATTGTGAAGCATGAAGACTCTACAGCACAAATGCATGCTTCATTGAGACTCAGACCCTTCTCTGGACGCTGCCCCCGTCCAAACAACGAAGTTGACTATGAGACATGGCGCTCTAATGCAGAATTCCTATTGAATGATTCTCAACAGTCAGATCTTCACAAATCACGAAGAATACTAGAAAGCCTCTTGTCACCTGCAGTTGACATAGTGAAAAATCTAACCCCTAACTCATCCCCATCAATGTATTTGAACATTCTAGACTCAGCCTTTGGCACAGTCGAAGATGGAGACGACCTCTATGCTATGTTTCTAAGCACACTGCAGAACAATGGCGAGAAATCTTCAGCCTACCTTCTACGACTACAAGTAATGCTGAACACCACCCTCAGGAGAGGTGGAGTAAAAGCAATTGATCTGGACAGCCAGCTTCTGAAACAATTTTGCAGAGGCTGCTGGGATAATGCTCTACTTTCAGAACTAAAGTTGGAACAAAAGAAGCAAACCCCACCTACTTTTGCAGAGCTCCTCTTGCTGCTTCGCACTGGAGAGGACAAACGCAACTCTAAAGAATGCCGAATGAAACAGTACTTTGGTGTTTCAAAACAGAAAGTGACCTCACAATTTCAAGCTGCCTCTTCTGAGTGCACAGGAGAATGCAACGCATTACTGCAAAGACGCAATGAGTCGCGATCTGAAATAGACGACCTGAAAAAACAAATAGCTAAATTGCAGTTTCAGCTGTCACGACTCTCACTCAAAGACGACAAAACCAGCTCAAATAAAGCACACCTCAGAACTACTACCAACGGGACTACGCAGAAGCAAATACTGCCCAGCAACCCTCATAACAATAACAACAACCATAGTAAACAGCCAAGACCCTGGTATTGTTTCCGATGTGGTGAAGACGGGCACATCAAACCTCAGTGTGAAGGTGAACCCAACCCCTCTCTTGTAGCCTTCAAAAGGAAACTGTTGAGAGAGAAACAGATGGAATGGGAGATGAAAAATGGTCATTTACCATCAGATCATTTAAACTAGCATCAGCCACTGTTGAGGGACAAATGGAGGCTGAGAAACTGATTAAGTGTCCCAAGGGGAAGCAACGTCCAGGGTTAGCATGTTCTAATTCAAAAGTAGTTACCATACCAAAAAGGCTCATTGGAGCTAAAACTACGGCAAAAGTGACTATTGCTGAGAAAGATTGTAACTGTTTATTAGACACAGGTTCACAAGTAACGACAATCCCCAAGTCATTCTACGAACTGAATCTGTCACACTTACCTATTGAGTCTTTGAACAACCTGCTCGAAGTGGAAGCCGCTAATGGCCAAGATGTCCCCTATTTGGGATATGTTGAAGTTAATATCACATTCCCCAGGAGTTCCCTTGGCCTTGACTTTGAAGTGCCCACTTTAGCCCTGATCGTCCCTGACATGCAGTCAACCCTGTCAACAGTCTTGATAGGTACTAACACCCTTGATACTCTTTATGAGTTGTACACAAGTGCTGTACTTCAGAACTCCCAGTCATTGCCCTATGGGTACAGAGCGCTTCTCCAAACCCTCGAACTGAGACAAAAACAGGAAGTGGACTCCAGTATTGGAGTTGTGAGACTGTCTGGAAAATATCCTGAGACTCTTGGCCCTGGTCAGACCAAGGTGTTGGAAGGATCAGTCAGCTGTAAGATACCAAATGTAGGAAAGTGGGTGGTGATCGAATCGTCAAAAACATCCTCCTTGCCAGGTGGCCTGATAGTTACAAATGGCTTAGCAAGTCTCCCGCCCAAACTACCTCATTGTGTACTAGTGATCCTCAAAAATGAATCAGACCACGATATCACTATCTCCCCAAAGAGCGTGATAGCTGAAGTCAATACCATTCGAAGTGTCCAGCCTGTCACACACAAGAATTCAGACACTCAAACAAAACCTGACCAAAAACCAAAGAACAAATTTGACTTTGGAGAGTCTTCAGTTCCCAATGAATGGAAAGAACGCATAACTGAAAAACTGAGCTCCATGTCAGATGTATTTGCACAGCATGATCTCGACTTTGGGCGCACTGACAAATTAAAACACCACATAAAGCTCAGTAACGAAACAACATTCAAACATAGAGCAAGACCCATACATCCACAAGACGTCGAAGCTGTACGTAAGCATCTACAGGAACTTCTCAGCGCTGAAATCATTCGTGAATCAGAATCCCCCTTTTCTTCGCCGATTGTGGTTGTCAGAAAGAAGAACGGTGATGTCAGACTCTGTATCGACTATAGAAAACTCAACCTCCAAACAGTGAAAGATGCATATGCTTTGCCCAACGTGGAAGAGTCCTTTTCAGCATTGAACGGGTCCAAGTGGTTTTCAGTATTGGATTTAAAGTCTGGCTTTTACCAGATTGAAGTGGAAGAGTCAGACAAACACAAAACTGCATTTGTTTGCCCACTTGGATTCTTTGAATTTAACAGAATGCCACAAGGAATTACAAATGCCCCAAGCACGTTTCAGAGGCTCATGGAGCGTTGCATGGGAGATCTGAACCTCAAACAAGCCCTTGTTTTCATTGATGACCTCATTGTCTTTTCGTCAACACTGGAAGAACATGAAGAAAGATTGTTAAATGTACTCACAAGGTTGAGAGAGTACGGCCTGAAATTATCTCCCGAGAAATGTAAATTCTTCCAGACGACTGTCAAATATCTGGGACACATTGTGTCAGAGAAAGGCATTGAAACAGACCCTGAAAAGATCACCTCACTCAAAACCTGGCCAAAACCAAACAACTTGAAAGAGCTAAGAACCTTTTTGGGATTGTGCGGTTATTACCGCCGGTTCATAAAAGACTATTCGAAGATTGTGAAACCTCTCAATGCACTCACTGCCGGCTATCCACCTACACAGAAACATCGGAAGCCCAATGTGAAACCAGAGAAATATCACAACCCTAAAGAAGCCTTTGGTGATAGATGGACAACAGAATGCAAGGATGCATTTGATACTATCATTGACAAGTTAACAACAGCTCCAATCCTTGGTTTTGCTGATCCCAAGTCACCATACGTCTTGCACACAGATGCAAGCACAATAGGACTAGGCGCTGTCCTGTACCAGGAACAGCAAGGACAGAAACGTGTTATTGCATATGCCAGTCGTGGCTTATCACAAAGTGAAGCCAGATACCCAGCACACAAATTGGAGTTCCTTGCCCTTAAATGGGCAGTCACAGACAAATTCCAAGACTATTTGTATGGAGGCCAATTTGTCGCTGTTACTGACAGCAACCCATTGACCTACGTCCTTACCTCTGCCAAGCTTGACGCCACAAGCTACAGATGGCTAGCCGCTCTGTCGACTTTCGACTTCCAATTACAATACAGAGCAGGGAAGCAGAATCAGGACGCAGATGGGTTGTCTAGAAGGCCACACAATGGGTTGGCAGATGATCTTATCTCACAGAAAGAGATGGAGAGGATACGGCAATTTGCTCAAAGGCACTTGCCTGAAAATGAAGGGTCATGCTTGATTGCTGCGAGCACAGTCAATGCCATTTGTGATAAACACCTGGTTCACAATACCATCAATGGAGAACCTGCAGATAAATTGTCTGGTACCACCTTAGTTTTGTCTCTAGCACAAAGTCCAAAAGCCATACCAGTAAGCTATGAAGAAGAGGATCAGCTCGGTGGCCTACCTGTCATTCCTCATCTCACCATTGCCGAGCTGGTTCAAAAGCAGAGAGCTGATACCTGCATCAGGGAAGTTATCAACCAAATGGAGACTGGAGAAAAACCTCCACCCTCTATCAGAAAAGAACTTCCTGAAATCTATCTGATGTTAAGAGAATGGAACAGACTTGAACTATTAAATGGCGTATTGTACCGCAGAAGACAAGAAGGTGCACGCATGTTTTATCAACTTGTACTGCCGGAGGAGCTGAGGCCCTCTGTACTAAAGAGCCTTCATGATGACCTTGGCCACATGGGCATTGAACGTACTCTAGACCTGGTCAGAGCGCGTTTCTATTGGCCTAAAATGTCAGCTTATGTGGAGCACAAAATTAAGACTTGTAATCGTTGTGTACGACGGAAGTCTTTACCTGAAAGAGCAGCACCACTTGTGAACATCACTGCCACAAGGCCACTCGAACTTGTGTGTATGGATTTCCTCAGCGTGGAACCAGACTCGAGTAACACCAAAGATATTCTGGTCATCACAGACCATTTCACAAAGTATGCAGTGGCCATCCCAACAACAAATCAGAAAGCACGAACTGTAGCTAAGTGCTTATGGGAACACTTCTTTGTGCACTATGGCATCCCTGAAAGACTTCACAGTGATCAAGGTCGTGACTTTGAATCTCGAACGATAAAAGAACTTTGTGAGCTCATTGGTACCCAGAAAATAAGGACTTCTCCCTATCATCCAAGGGGAAATCCAGTTGAACGTTTCAACAGAACCCTACTTAACATGCTTGGAACTCTTGAGAATCAAAAGAAGTGTCATTGGCGAGAACATGTAAGACCTTTAGTGCATGCTTATAACTGCACCAAAAATGAAGTAACTGGATTTAGCCCTTACGAGTTAATGTTTGGGCGACAACCTAGATTGCCAGTCGATCTGGCATTTGGCTTACCTGTTCATCATCAACCAGGTTCACACTCTCAGTATGTTCAAAACCTGAGATCCCATCTTGAAACAAGCTACAGAGTTGCTTCTGAAAATGCAACGAAAGTAGCAGATCGCAACAAAACAAGATTCGATAAACGTGTTGTTGAATCTACTCTAAAAGAAGGTGATAGAGTCTTGGTCAGAAACATTCGCCTCAGGGGTAAGCATAAGTTAGCGGACAAATGGGAGTCAGACGTTTACATCGTCTTAAAGCAATCTGGAGACATTCCAGTGTATGTTGTGAGGCCTGAAAATGGAAAAGGTCCACAAAGAACTCTTCACCGTGACCTTTTGCTGGCGTGTGGGTTCCTTCCTTTAACGCAAGTGGAAGATGAAGCTAACACACAAGTGCCCCCAAGACGGCCAAGAACTCGACAGCAACCAAGACAAGAAGGCTCAGATGAAGACGAATTCCAATCTGACCCAGATGAATATTTTCACGAAGGTCACAGGACCTGTGTTGAGACTGTAGATTTCAATAATATATCTGAAACTACAGAACATCCCCCTGATGAAACGGAACAAGAACCTCTTGAAATGGTATCCACTATTGAGCTAAATTCTTCAGATGTAGCCGAGGCTTTCCCTGAAGACGCCCCCGTAGAGGCCTCTGGTTTAGACTTATCTGCTGGAACCCCTGGAGAAAGTAACTTACCTGATCCTCATGGAAACAGTCCACCTGCTGGACAGAAACAAGAATACGTACCTGAACAGGACTTGAGTAGTGTCCATTCGCCAACTCAAGCTACTCCGGAGGAGAATGACAATGAAAGTAATATCAATCAACCTCAAACTGATATGGAGGGAGGTACCCTCAGAAGATCCACCAGAGACAGAAAGGCCCCTGAAAGACTGACTTACCCTGAGCTAGGAAATCCATTAGTTACGATAGTACAGTCTTTATTTCAGAGCCTTACGCAAGTAATAACAGAATCGCTCTTGCAACCTAAATTAGAAACACAAACAGTCCAGATAGAATAGACTCCTAAAGCAATGCACAGGGGCGTGCATTAGGTAAAGTGGGGAGGATGTAACCCACATTAAAACATAGTAAATACATTAGTAAAAGTGTATACATATGTTTTAAATATTGTTTAAAAAACATTAAAGTTATTAAAAGATAGAGGTTAATATTAGTTAATGACATCCCTTTAAGAATAAAACTAATAAAAGTTGCTATGGCACTGCCGCTTTAAGAGATCGCGAAAAAGAGAAACCCGGAAGAGAAGTACGAGCAAGTCATTTTCTGATAGTTTCTTTTAAAAAGTAAAGAATAGTTAAAAACGGTCAGCAACTCAAGCGGACGGATATGATCAGGATATAAACCAGGATATAAACCAACGGTGTTTTTGTCAACAATGTTTTTTGGATTGTAAATACTTAGATCCTAGACGGAGAGTGTTGTGCTGCGCGTTGGGGAGGACACCCACGCGCTCAGAAGCGAGATGGCGAGCCAGACCCTTGGAATTGTATAAAACCTTCGAGCGTTGGAGAGGACTTGGGGTTTTTTTTCTCAAAGGACAATAGGCGACCTCACTGCCAGAGTGGTAGGAGTGTTGAAGTTTTTTACCAGAACTGAACATTTGTGATACAGTGGGACTGAACTGGAACTTTATTTTTTGTACCTTGGGTTATCATTCCTGTCAGATGTTATGATTTGTTGTACAATGTTTTTGCATTTGATTTAGATACAGGAATTATTTATTACTTTATTCACTAAAATTGCTGGATTGCATCTAAACCGCCTGGTCTCTGGTCCAATTATTTTACCATATATCCGCTCCACCAGAACCTAGAACTGGTCCAGTAGCCTAAAACGTTTGCCCAGGTTAAAGAGTGCTACATGTGGTATGGTGTGTTGTGTATTTTAGAAGATCGGGTATCAGAACAAAAGACCAAAGTAGAACCTCTTGAAATGTGGAAGCTTGGTGTGTACTTTAAAAGATTAGTATGTATTTAGAGGGGTGTAGCGTGTACTTTACAGTATTCTGGTGTATTGAGAGGGGTGTAGTGTGTACTTTACAGTACTTTAGTGTATTTACAGTGGTGTAGAGTGTAATCCTACAGTATTCTGGTGTATTTAGAGGGGTGTAGTGTGTACTTTACAGTATTGTAGTGTATTGAGAGGGGTGTAGTGTGTACTTTACAGTATTGTAGTGTATTTAGAGTGGTGTATTGTGTACTTTACAGTACTGTAGTGTATTGAGAGGGGTGTACTGTGTACTTTACAATATAAGTATGTATTTAGAGGGGTATAGTGTACTTTACAGTATTGTAGTGTATTGAGAGGGGTGTAGTGTGTACTTTACAGTATTGTAGTGTATTAAGAGTGGTGTAGTGTGCACTTTACAGTATTGTAGTGTATTGAGAGGGGTGTAGTGTGTACTTTACAGTATTGTAGTGTATTTAGAGTGGTGCAGTGTGTACGTTACAATACAAGTGTGTATTTAGAGGGGGGTAGTGTGTACTTTACAGTATTGTAATGTATGAGAGGGGTGTAGTGTGTACTTTACAGTATTGCAGTGTATTTAGAGTGGTGTAGTGTGTACGTTACAATATAACGTACACACTACACACGACAGTATCCTAGTGTATTGGTACCTGTTGAGACAGTCCTCGGTGTCCTGCGGTCGCTGCATGCGGTGGTAAACCGCGGCGGCCACCGCCAGCGGCCCGGCATCTCCACACAGGAAGCTGACATCATGGCGACGGGTCAGGCTGCACAGGCTCCGCCCCACGGCGTCCAGCGCCTTGCCCAGGAAGGAGGCATCGCCGAACACGTCATGGAGGTGGAGGTAGAGCAGCGAGATGCCTGGAAACATATTACATAATACACGCTAGCCTCAACCGGAAACCTGTTAGAGGAACTACATGAACCACCTAGAGGCCGTTAGAGGAACTACATGAACCACCTAGAGGCCGTTAGAGGAACTACATGAACCACCTAGAGGCCGTTAGAGGAACTACATGAACCACCTAGAGGCTGTTAGAGGAACTACATGAACCATCTAGAGGCCGTTAGAGGAACTACATGAACCACCTAGAGGCCGTTAGAGGAACTAGATGAACCACCTAGAGGCCGTTAGAGGAACTACATGAACCACCTAGAGGCCGTAAGAGGAACTACATGAACCACCTAGAGGCCGTAAGAGGAACTACATGAACCACCTAGAGGCCGTTGGAGGAACTCCATGAACCACCTAGAGGCCGTTAGAGGAGCTACATGAACCACCTAGAGGCCGTTAGAGGAACTACATGAACCACCTAGAGGCCGTTAGAGGAACTACATGAAGCACCTAGAGGCTGTTAGAGGAACTACACGAAGCACCTAGAGGCTGTTAGAGGAACTACATGAACCACCTAGAGGCCGTTAAAGGAACTACATGAACCACCTAGAGGCTGTTAGAGGAACTACATGAACCACCTAGAGGCTGTTAGAGGAACTACATGAACCACCTAGAGGCTGTTAGAGGAACTACATGAACCACCTAGAGGCCGTTAGAGGAACTACATGCTAGTCTCTCTGGTGAACTGGTCTCTCTGGTGAACTGGTCTCTCAGGTGAACTGGTCTCTCAGGTGAACTAGTCTCTCTGGTGAACTAGTCTCTCTGGTGAACTAGTCTCTCTGGTGAACTAGTCTCTCTGGTGAACTAGTCTCTCTGGTGAACTGGTCTCTCTGGTGAACTGGACTCTCTGGTGAACTAGTCTCTCTGGTGAACTGGTCTCTCTGGTGAACTAGTCTCTCTTGTGAACTAGTCTCTCTGGTGAACTAGTCTTTCTGGTGAACTGGTCCCTCTGGTGAACTAGTCTCTCTGGTGAACTGGTCCCTCTGGTGAACTAGTCTCTCAGGTGAACTAGTCTCTCTGGTGAACTAGTCTCTCTGGTGAACTAGTCTCTATGGTGAACTAGTCTCTCTTGTGAACTAGTCTCTCAGGTGAACTGGTCTCTCTGGTGAACTAGTCTCTCTGGTGAACTAGTCTCTCTTGTGAACTAGTCTTTCTGGTGAACTGGTCCCTCTGGTGAACTAGTCTCTCTGGTGAACTAGTCTCTCTGGTGAACTGGTCCCTCTGGTGAACTAGTCTCTCAGGTGAACTAGTCTCTCAGGTGAACTAGTCTCTCTGGTGAACTAGTCTCTCTGGTGAACTAGTCTCTCTTGTGAACTAGTCTCTCAGGTGAACTGGTCTCTCTGGTGAACTAGTCTCTCTGGTGAACTGGTCCCTCTGGTGAACTAGTCTCTCTGGTGAACTGGTCCCTCTGGTGAACTAGTCTCTCTGGTGACCTGTCCATCCGGTGTAGGTGGTGCAGTCTCGCGGGTTGGCCGACTTCAGCCCGTCCTCCATGACCTCCAGAAGCTGACACACCTTCCCTCGGATCCGCTGGGAGAACTCTGGCGTGAGCTGGAACGCCGGGAGAACCACCTTCAGTACATTTCACTTGACAGAACAGAGTTCAGGAGAGTTTGGGGGTCAGATCACAGATTTGGAACGTCGATCTTGAGATTAAAACAAGGAAAGGCTGAGACAATCCCAACTTGTCGATAATAATCGTCAGCACTGTAATCATAACTCCCCATTTCTACATATAGTTACTATACATATTTCTTGTTTACATACCTGTATGATAGCCATGTACATTTTTACTGTACTTACCGTATATATATATATTAATCTACAACTGTTGATATAACTGAATACCCCTGCTCACTACCTGTTGAATACTTGTATACCTACGAAATAAGTATTGAACACATCAACATTTTGTCCAGTAAATGTATTTCCAATGAGCCTATTCAAGTGAAATTTGCACCAGACTCAAAAAATCCAGAAAAGAAATCGAAACATTAAAGTCCATATGTAAATAAAGTTATGTGTAATAAAGTGGAATGAAACGGGAAAAAAGTATTGACCACACTAAGAAAAAACAGTACACCACAGCATGGAAAGGCAAGGAACCAGCTGAAAACCATAAATAATTAGGAGGCAACTCTACCTCCAATCTGTGCTAATTAATGTCAGCTGGGTTACAATATATTGATGGGCTATAAAAGGTTGATTTGTTACCAAGGTCCCACACAAGAAACATCTAATGATGGGTAAAAGCAAAGAGCTCTCTCAAGACTTTCCCAACCACATTGTTGCAAAACATGAAAATGGAATTGGCTACAGATGTATTTCATGACTTCTGAATCTTCCAGTAAGCACCATTGGGGGCGTTATCCGTAAGTGGAAGCAACATCACTCCACCATCAACCGGCCACGCACTGGAGCTCCTCGCAAGACTTCTGATCAGGGAGTCAGAAGGATACTTAGAAGAGTAGCCAAAGAGGCAAGGACCACTAGGAAAGAGCTCCAGAAAGACTTGGAGGCTGCAGGTAATACTGTGACAGAAAGGACAGTAGGCAATGCACTCCACCGCCATGGCCTCCGTGCACGCTCAGCCCGCAAGACTCCACTACTGAAAATGTTGAAGCTTGTTTAAAGTTTGCCAAACAACATTAGGACAGGCCAGTGAACTACTGGGAGCATGTACTCATGTAATTTAAGTTTTTGGCTGTCACACAACACACCATGTTTGGAGGAGAAATGGCACTGCACATCACCCGAATAACACTATACCAACAGTGAAGTTTGGAGGTATCGTGGTGTTGGGCTGTTTCTCCTCTCGTGGTACTGGCAGACTTCATATCATTGAAGGAACAATGAATGGAGCCATGTACACAGAGATTCTTGAGATGAACCTGCTGCCATCCACCAGGATGCTGAGGATGAGACGAGGGTGGACCTTCCGGCAGGACAACGATCCAAAGCATACAGCAAAGAAAACTCGCAATTGGTTTCAGAGAAAGAAAATCCACTTGTTGGAATGGCCCAGTCAATCACCCGACTTAAACCCAATTGAACATTTGTGGAAGCATCTGAAGATCCAGATTCACAAGAGGGCCCCCCGCAATCTTCAAGATTTAAAGACAATCTGTGCAGAGGAATGGGCCGAAATCACACCTGAATACCGCGGGTGATCAGTTCCTTCATACAGGAAGCGCCTTGAAGCATCATAACAAACAAAGGCTTCTCCACTAAGTATTGAATTCATTTCAGTTAGTGTGTTCAATACTTTTTTCCTGTTTCATTTCACTTTATTACACATAACTTTATTTACATATGGACTTTAATGTTTAGATTTTTTTGTCTGGATTTCTTGAGTCAATACTAAAGTCTGGTGCAAATTTCATAAATACATTTACTGGGAAAAATGTTGATGTGTTCAATACTTATTTCCCCCATTGTATATACCTATCAGTTACCCAGTAGACTGTCTTTACATCTTATTTAACCACTGTACATTATATATTACCATGCACTTTACTGATACATTTGCACTCTGGTTCACTCTGTACTTGTGCTGTGCAATGACAATACATTTGAATCTAATCTAATCTAATAATAGTGATCCTAGTTATTTGGCACTGCTGTCGTTGAGTTATCCATATGGATATTAAAGGGCAACCATAAGACTGTCAAACTCCGATTACTCCAGTTGCAGTGGTGATAACTATTATACTATAACTACTATTATGATGACAAGTTAGCATTGTGACAGGATGAAATGATGTCCAAAAGTCTTTATGTTTATACAGTATATTTGTACAGTATATTTGTTTGTTCATACGGTATATTTCAACAGTATTTTTGTTAGTTTATACGGTATACTTGTACAGTATATTTGCCTGTTTATACAGTATATTTGTACAGTATATTTCTGTTTATACAGTATATTTATACAATATACTTGTACAGTATATTTGTCTGTTTATACAGTATATTTGTCTGTTTATACGGTATATTTGTCTGTTCATACGGTATATTTGTACAGTATATTTGTCTGTTTGTACGGTATATTTATACAGTATATTTGTCTGTTTGTACGGTATATGTGTACAGTATATTTCTGTTTATACTGTATATTTGTACGGTATACTTGTACAGTATATTTTGTACAGTATATTTGTCTGTTTATACGGTATATTTGTACAGTATATTTGTCTGTTTGTACGGTATATTTGTACAGTATATGTCTGTTTGTAAGGTATATTTGTACAGTATATTTGTCTGTTTATACGGTATACTTGTACAGTATATTTGTCTGTTAATACGGTATATTTTATACGGTATATTTGTCTGTTTGTACGGTATATTTATGTTTATACAGAGTATTTGTATGGTATATTTATACAGTATATATCTCTGTGTGTACAGTATATTTGTACAGTATTTTTCTTTGTGTACAGTATATTTGTACAGTATGTGTATACAGTATATATTTCTGTGTGTACCGTGTATGTGTACAGTATATATATATATCTCTGTGTACCGTATATGTGTACAGTATATTTATGTTTATAGTGTATATTTGTAAAGTATATATATATATATATATCTCTGTGTGTACAGTATGTTTATAGTATATATATATATATATATAACTGTGTGTGTACAGTATGTTTATGTGTATAGTGTATATGTGTACAGTATATATATATATGTCTGTGTGTGTACAGTATGTTTATGTGTTTAGTGTAAAGTATATATATATATATATATATCTGTGTGTGTACAGTATGTGTATGTGTATAGTGTATATGTGTACAGTATGTGTATGTGTATAGTGTATATGTGTAGAGTATATTTATGTGTATAGTGTATATGTGTAGAGTATGTTTATGTGTATAGTGTATATGTGTACAGTATGTTTATGTGTATAGTGTATATGTGTAGAGTATATTTATGTGTATAGTGTATATGTGTAGAGTATATGTATGTGTATAGTGTATATGTGTACAGTATATTTATGTGTATAGTGTATATGTGTACAGTATGTTTATGTGTATAGTGTATATGTGTACAGTATGTGTATGTGTACAGTATGTGTATGTGTACAGTATGTTTATGTGTATAGTGTATATGTGTACAGTATATTTATGTGTATAGTGTATATGTGTACAGTATGTTTATGTGTATAGTGTAGAGTATATTTATGTGTATAGTGTATATGTGAAGAGTATATTTATGTGTATAGTGTAGAGTATATTTAGGTGTATAGTGTATATGTGTACAGTATATATCTATAACTATCTATATCAGTGTGTAGTACCGTACCTTGCCCTGCGGGTCGAACAGAGCCTGCGTGGCCGCGGGGAGTCCATCGTAGTCCGGGTAGGGGTTCCCCAGAGCCCGGCTCTCCATCCTCACCCGGCTGGAGGAGGACCACATTACGAGACGACATTAGGGGGACCCTACACTCACCATCATCACTCATAATCATCATAATAATAATATATGAATCATATTATTACGGTATCGTCAATAGAGATAGAGGGGGGAGAGAGAGAGAGAGAGAGAGAGAGAGAGAGAGAGAGAGAGAGAGGTTTAGATATGCAGATTACTTTGAACCGTTTCTAGGGCAGACGTTCAGAACTCTTCGTGTTTCGTACGAAGAAGGAGGAGAAGAAGAAGAAGAAGGAGAAGAGGAAGGAGACGAAGTGTCAACCGACGATAAGAGCCGCGGAACCTTCGGAGAACACAACACCTCCGCGGGGCTCTGAGATGTTGTTGGTGTCCCCGTCTTCCTCGCTGGTGTTTAAATGTGACGTCAGAGAGACGTTAGAGAGACACGTCCGCCACACAGTGGGGACTACAGGGATAGGATATAGGGATATAACACACACTAACCCTCTCTAACCTAAACTAACCACCTCTAACCTAATATAACCATCTCTAACCTTAACTAACCATCTCTACCCTAACACCTAAACTAACCATCTCTAACCTAACACCTAAACTAACCATCTCTAACATAAACTAACCACCTCTAAACCTAATATAACCATCTCTAACTTTAACTAACCATCTCTAACCTAACACCTAAACTAACCATCTCTAACCTAACACCTAAACTAACCATCTCTAACCTAACACATAAACTAACCATCTCTAACATAAACTAACCACCTCTAACCCTAAACTAACCATCTCTAACCTAATATAACCATCTCTAACCTTAACTAACCATCTCTAACCTGACACCTAAACTAACCATCTCTAACCTAACACCTAAACTAACCATCTCTGATCTAACACCTTAACTAACCCTCAATAAATAAACAATTTGATCATAAATATGTTTTGTTCCAGTCTGATGTCTGAAGACTTCAACTTGAGATTCGGTCTCAATATCTAATAAAACACATTATCTATCTGACACGGGCACAGTTACACAGACCTGGATACACACACACACGCACACACACAGACTCACACACAAACACACACACATACATACACACACACACACACACACACACAAACACACACGCACACACACACAAACACACAGTCAAACACATACACACACACTCACACACACACACACACACACACACATACACACACACACACACACACAAACACGCACACAAACACACAGTCAAACACATACACACACACTCACACACACATACACACACACACACATACACACAAACACACGGTCAAACACATACACACACACACACAAATCACACACAGTCAAACACATACACACACTCACACACATCACACACAGTCAAACACATACACACACTCACACACACATACACACACACACACACACACACACACACACATACACACACACACACACACACACAAGCACACACACACAAACACACAGTCAAACACATACACACACACACACACATCACACACAGTCAAACACACACACACCCACACACACACACATACACACACACACACACAAGTATACAGAACACACACACAGAACACAGGGTGGAACTGATGCTGCACCAACTCCATCCCGTCAGAGGCGGTGCCGGCTGGTTGGATGCTGTGTGAGTCGTGTCGCTGCCATGGTAACGGCACAGCAAGCAGAACCCGAGACCAAACGCTGCCCCGCCCCATCAGGGAGGTAATTGGGAGGAGACTTACTAACACACCTCCTCGTCCTAGGGGGTTCTACCTGAGAGAGAGAGAGAGAGAGAGAGAGAGAGAGAGAGAGAGAGAGAGAGAGAGAGAGAGAGAGAGAGAGAGAGAGAGAGAGAGAGAGAGAGAGAGAGAGAGAGAGAGAGCGAGAGAGAGAGCGAGAGAGAGAGAGAGAGAGAGAGAGGGAGACCGAGCGTGGTGTGGTCCTGTGTCATGGACTCAGACCCAACCGTCTGTAGTGTGAGACCCTCTAGAGACCCTGCAGGTCCTCCCTCATGTCCTGTGGTGAGTAGAGGGTCAGATGGAGCAGTCAGAGCAGTGGGGCTAACGAGGAAGAGGCTCCTGGTCCTCGTTAGCCCCTTAGCCCGTTAGCCCGTTAGCCCGTTAGCCCCTTAGCTCTTTAGAGAGGGATCAGAGGGACCGGGTGGAGGTGCCCAGCCTGTCTGTCCCTCTGAACCCAGCTGTCATCCCCTGATGCTCGGCCCGCCGGGCGGTCCATCGATTGGCCGTTTACAAGGTCGCTACTTAACCTCCTCCCTGCTCCTCCCTTCTTCTCCCTTCTCCTCCTGCTCCTCCTTTCTCCTCCCTTCTCCTCCTGCTCCTCCCTTCTCCTCCCTCCTCCTCCTTCTCCTCCCTTCTCCTCCCTGCTCCTCCCTTCTCCTCCTTCTCCTCCTTTCTCCTCCCTGCTCCTCCCTTCTCCTCCCTTCTCCTCCCTGCTCCTCCCTTCTCCTCCTTCTCCTCTTTCTCCTCCCTGCTCATCCCTTCTCCTCTCTTCTCCTCCCTTCTTCTCCCTTCTTCTCCTTCCTCCTCCCTGCTCCTCCCTTCTCCTCTTGCTCCTCCCTTCTCCTCCCTTCTCCTCACTTATCCTCCCTGCTCATCCCTTCTCCTCCCTTCTTCTCCCTTCTCCTACCTTCTCCTCCTTCTCCTCCCTGCTCCTCCCTTCTTCTCCCTTCTTCTCACCTTCTCCTCCCTTCTCCTCCCTGCTCCTCCCTTCTCCTCCTCCTCCTCCCTTCTCCTCCCTTCTTCTCCCTTCTTCTCCCTCCTCCTCCCTGCTCCTCCCTTCTCCTCTTGTTCCTCCTTTCTCCTCCCTTCTCCTCCCTGCTCCTCCCTTCTCCTCCCTGCTCCTCCCTTCTCCTCCCTTCTCCTCCCTGCTTGTCCCTTCTTCTCCCCCCTCCTCCCTGCTCCTCCCTTATCCTCTTGCTCCTCCCTTCTCCTCCCTTCTCCTCCCTGCTCCTCTCTTCTCCTCCCTTCTTCTCCCTT
The DNA here is from genome assembly GCA_027704905.1 of Muraenolepis orangiensis. Lineage (NCBI taxonomy): Eukaryota > Metazoa > Chordata > Actinopteri > Gadiformes > Muraenolepididae > Muraenolepis > Muraenolepis orangiensis. Next base: position 12,698,028 of record CM051009.1, read on the forward strand.
CTCTTCCCTTCTCCTCCCTTCTCCTCCTTCTCATCCCTGCTCATCCCTTCTCCTCCCTTCTTCTCCCTCCTCCTCCCTTCTTCTCCGTTCTTCTCCCTCTTCCTCCCTTCTCCTCCCTGCTCCTCCCTTCACCTCCCTTCTCCTTCCTGCTCCTCCCTTCTCCTCCCTTCTCCTCCCTGCTCCTCCCTTCTCCTCCCTCCTCCTCCCTTCTCCTCCCTTCTCCTCCCTGCTTGTCCCTTCTTCTCCCCCCTCCTCCCTGCTCCTCCCTTATCCTCTTGCTCCTCCCTTCTCCTCCCTGCTCCTCTCTTCTCCTCCCTTCTTCTCCCTTCTCTTCCCTTCTCCTCCCTTCTCCTCCTTCTCATCCCTGCTCATCCCTTCTCCTCCCTTCTTCTCCCTCCTCCTCCCTTCTCCTCCCTTCTTTTCCCTTATTCTCCCTCCTCCTCCCTTCTCCTCCCTTCTTTTCCCTTATTCTCCCTCCTCCTCCCTTCTCCTCCCTGCTCCTCCTATTTGTGTAAGTGTGTGTGTATATTTGTGTACGTGTGTGTCGATTTGTGTATGTGTGTGTATATATTTGTGTACGAGTGTGTGTATATGTGTGCATGTGTGTGTGTATATTTGTGTGTGTGTGTATATTTGTGAACGTGTGTGTGTATATTTTTGAATGTGTGTGTGTAAATTTGTGTAAGTGTGTGTGTGTGTGTTTGTGTATATTTTAGTACATGTGTGTATGTATATTTGTCTATGTGTGTGTGTAGGTGTGTGTGTATATATGTGTGTGTGTGTGTGTGTGTGTGTTTGTATGTAGGTGTGTGCGTATAATTGTGTGTGTGTATACGTATGTACATTTGTGTACGTGTGTGTATATATTTGTGTACGTGTGTGTGTATATTTGTGTAAGTGTGTGTGTATATTTGTGTAAGTGTGTGTGTGTATATTTGTGTAGAGGTGTGTGTATATTTGTGTACGTGTGTGTGTATATGTATGTGCGTGTGTGTTTATATTTGTGTAAGTGTGTGTATATTTGTGTATGTGTGTATATATTTGCGTACGTGTGTGTGTGTATATTTGTGTGTGTATGTATATTTGTGTACGTGTGTGTGTATATTTGTGTATGTGTGTATATATTTGCGTACGTGTGTGTGTGTATATTTGTGTAAGTATGTGTGTATATTTGTGTACGCCTGTGTATATTTGTATATGTGTGTGTGTATATTTGTGTTCGTGTGTGTGTACATTTGTGTACGTGTGTGTATATTTGTGTACGTGTGTGTGTATATTTGTGTACGTGTGTGTGTATATTGGTGTATGTGTGTGTATATTTGTGTACATGTGTGTGTTTATATTTGTGTACGTGTGTGTGTATATTTGTGTACGTGTGTGTATATTTGTTTACTTGTGTGTGTATATGTGTGTACGTGTGTGTATATTTGTGCACGTGTGTGTGTATATTTGTGTGTGTGTGTATATTTGTGTACGTGTGTATGTATATTTGTGTATGTGTGTATATATTTGCGTACGTGTGTGTGTATATTTGTGTATGTGTGTGTGTATATGTGTGTATGTGTGTGTGTATATTTGTGTACGTGTGTGTGTATATGTGTGTGTGTGTATATTTGTGTACGTGTCTTTGTATATTTGTGTACATGTGTGTGTATATTTGTGTACGTGTGTGTGTATATTTGTGTACGTGCGTGTGTATATTTGTGTACATGTGTGTGTTTATATTTGTGTACGTGTGTGTGTATATTTGTGTACATGTGTGTATATTTGTTTACTTGTGTGTGTGTATATGTGTGTACGTGTGTGTATATTTGTGCACATGTGTGTGTATATTTGTGTGTGTGTGTATATTTGTGTACGTGTGTGTGTATATTTGTATATGTGTGTATATATTTGTGTACGTGTGTGTGTGTATATGTGTGTACTTGTGTGTGTGTATAGTTGTGTACGTGTGTGTGTATATTTGTGTACATGTGTGTGTGTATATGTGTGTACTTGTGTGTGTGTATATTTGTGTACGTGTCTTTGTATATTTGTGTACATGTGTTTGTATATTTGTGTACAGGTGTGTGTTTATATTTGTGTAAGTGTGTGTGTAAATTTATGTACGTGTGTGTGTATATTTGTGTATGTGTGTGTGTATATTTGTGTATGTGTGTGTATATTTGTGTACATGCGTGTGTATATTTGTGCACATGTGTGTGTGTATATTTGTGTACGTGTGTGTGTATATGTGTGTGTTTATATTTGTGTATATTTGTGTACGTGTGTGTATATTTGTTTACTTGTGTGTGAGTATATGTGTGTACGTGTGTGTGTATATTTGTGCACGTGTGTGTGTATATTTGTGTGTGTGTGTATATTTGTGTACGTGTGTGTGTATATTTGTGTATGTGTGTATATATTTGCGTACGTGTGTGTGTGTATATTTATGTACATGTGTGTGTGTATATGTGTGTACTTGTGTGTGTGTATATTTGTGTACGTGTGTGTGTATATTTGTGTACATGTGTGTGTGTATATTTGTGTACGTGTGTGTGTATATGTGTGTGTACTTGTGTGTGTGTATATTTGTGTACGTGTGTGTGTATATTTGTGTACGTGTGTGTGTATATGTGTGTATGTGTGTGTGTATATTTGTGTACGTGTGTGTGTATATGTGTGTATGTGTGTCTGTATATTTGTGTACGTGTCTTTGTATATTTGTGTACATGTGTTTGTATATTTGTGTACAGGTGTGTGTTTATATTTGTGTAAGTGTGTGTGTAAATTTGTGTACATGTGTGTGTGTATATTTGTGTACGTGTGTGTAGATTTGTGTATGTGTGTATATATTTGTGTACGTGTGTGTGTAGATTTGTGTATGTGTGTGTATATATTTGTGTACGTGTGTGTGTATATTTGTGTACCTGTGTGTGTTTATATGTGTGTACTTGTGTGTGTGTATATTTGTGTATGTGTGTATATTTGTGTACATGTGTGTGTGTATATTTGTGTACGTGTGTGTGTATATGTGTGTGTACTTGTGTGTGTGTATATTTGTGTACGTGTGTGTATATTTGTGTACATGTGTGTGTGTATATTTGTGTATGTGTGTGTGTATATTTGTGTACGTGTGTGTGTATATGTGTGTATGTGTGTCTGTATATTTGTGTACGTGTCTTTGTATATTTGTGTACATGTGTTTATATATTTGTGTACAGGTGTGTGTTTATATTTGTGTAAGTGTGTGTGTAAATTTGTGTACATGTGTGTATATTTGTTTACTTGTGTGTGTGTATATGTGTGTACGTGTGTGTATATTTGTGCACATGTGTGTGTATATTTGTGTGTGTGTGTATATTTGTGTACGTGTGTGTGTATATTTGTATATGTGTGTATATATTTGTGTACGTGTGTGTGTGTGTATATGTGTGTACTTGTGTGTGTGTATAGTTGTGTACGTGTGTGTGTATATTTGTGTACATGTGTGTGTGTATATGTGTGTACTTGTGTGTGTGTATATTTGTGTACGTGTCTTTGTATATTTGTGTACATGTGTTTGTATATTTGTGTACAGGTGTGTGTTTATATTTGTGTAAGTGTGTGTGTAAATTTATGTACGTGTGTGTGTATATTTGTGTATGTGTGTGTGTATATTTGTGTATGTGTGTGTATATTTGTGTACATGCGTGTGTATATTTGTGCACATGTGTGTGTGTATATTTGTGTACGTGTGTGTGTATATGTGTGTATGTGTGTGTGTATATTTGTGTACGTGTCTTTGTATATTTGTGTACATGTGTTTGTATATTTGTGTACAGGTGTGTGTTTATATTTGTGTAAGTGTGTGTGTACATTTGTGTACGTGTGTGTGTATATTTGTGTACGTGTGTGTGTATATTTGTGTATGTGTGTGTATATTTGTGTACATGTGTGTGTATATTTGTGCACATGTGTGTGTTTATATTTGTGTATATTTGTGTACGTGTGTGTATATTTGTTTACTTGTGTGTGTGTATATGTGTGTACGTGTGTGTGTATATTTGTGCACGTGTGTGTGTATATTTGTGTGTGTGTGTATATTTGTGTACGTGTGTGTGTATATTTGTGTATGTGTGTATATATTTGCGTACGTGTGTGTGTGTATATTTATGTACATGTGTGTGTGTATATGTGTGTACTTGTGTGTGTGTATATTTGTGTACGTGTGTGTGTATATTTGTGTACATGTGTGTGTGTATATTTGTGTACGTGTGTGTGTATATGTGTGTGTACTTGTGTGTGTGTATATTTGTGTACGTGTGTGTGTATATTTGTGTACGTGTGTGTGTATATGTGTGTATGTGTGTGTGTATATTTGTGTATGTGTGTGTGTATATGTGTGTATGTGTGTCTGTATATTTGTGTACGTGTCTTTGTATATTTGTGTACATGTGTTTGTATATTTGTGTACAGGTGTGTGTTTATATTTGTGTAAGTGTGTGTGTAAATTTGTGTACATGTGTGTGTGTATATTTGTGTACGTGTGTGTAGATTTGTGTATGTGTGTATATATTTGTGTACGTGTGTGTGTAGATTTGTGTATGTGTGTGTATATATTTGTGTACGTGTGTGTGTATATTTGTGTACCTGTGTGTGTTTATATGTGTGTACTTGTGTGTGTGTATATTTGTGTATGTGTGTATATTTGTGTACATGTGTGTGTGTATATTTGTGTACGTGTGTGTGTATATGTGTGTGTACTTGTGTGTGTGTATATTTGTGTACGTGTGTGTATATTTGTGTACATGTGTGTGTGTATATTTGTGTATGTGTGTGTGTATATTTGTGTACGTGTGTGTGTATATGTGTGTATGTGTGTCTGTATATTTGTGTACGTGTCTTTGTATATTTGTGTACATGTGTTTATATATTTGTGTACAGGTGTGTGTTTATATTTGTGTAAGTGTGTGTGTAAATTTGTGTACATGTGTGTGTGTATATTTGTGTACGTGTGTGTAGATTTGTGTATGTGTGTGTATATATTTGTGTACGTGTGTGTGTAGATTTGTGTATGTGTGTGTATATATTTGTGTACGTGTGTGTGTATATTTGTGTACATTTACATTTACATTTACATTTAGGGCATTTGGCAGACGCTTTTATCCAAAGCGACTTACAAGGTGTACATTAGTTGAAGCAGATGTGTGTGTTTATATTTGTGTACGTGTGTGTGTATATTTGTGTACGTGTGTGTATATTTGTTTACTTGTGTGTGTGTATATGTGTGTACGTGTGTGTATATTTGTTTACGTGTGTGTGTATATTTGTGTGTGTGTGTATATTTGTGTACGTGTGTGTGTATATTTGTGTATGTGTGTATATATTTGCGTACGTGTGTGTGTATATTTGTGTACATGTGTGTGTGTATATTTGTGTACGTGTGTGTGTATATGTGTGTATGTGTGTGTGTATATTTGTGTACGTGTGTGTGTATATGTGTGTATGTGTGTGTGTATATTTGTGTACGTGTCTTTGTATATTTGTGTACATGTGTTTGTATATTTGTGTACAGGTGTGTGTTTATATTTGTGTAAGTGTGTGTGTAAATTTGTGTACGTGTGTGTGTATATTTGTGTACGTGTGTGTGTATATTTGTGTATGTGTGTGTATATTTGTGTACATGCGTGTGTATATTTGTGTATGTGTGTGTATATTTGTGTACGTGTGTGTGTATATGTGTGTATGTGTGTGTGTATATTTGTGTACGTGTCTTTGTATATTTGTGTACATGTGTTTGTATATTTGTGTACAGGTGTGTGTTTATATTTGTGTAAGTGTGTGTGTAAATTTGTGTACGTGTGTGTGTATATTTGTGTACGTGTGTGTGTATATTTGTGTATGTGTGTGTATATTTGTGTACATGCGTGTGTATATTTGTGCACATGTGTGTGTTTATATTTGTGTACGTGTGTGTGTATATTTGTGTACGTGTGTGTATATTTGTTTACTTGTCTGTGTGTATATGTGTGTACGTGTTTGTGTATATTTGTGCACGTGTGTGTTTATATTTGTGTGTGTGTGTATATTTGTGTACGTGTGTGTGTATATTTGTGTATGTGTGTATATATTTGCGTACGTGTGTGTGTGTATATTTGTGTACATGTGTGTGTGTATATGTGTGTACTTGTGTGTGTGTATATTTGTGTACGTGTGTGTGTATATTTGTGTACATGTGTGTGTGTATATTTGTGTACGTGTGTGTGTATATGTGTGTATGTGTGTGTGTATATGTGTGTACGTGTGTGTGTATATTTGTGCACGTGTGTGTGTATATTTGTGTGTGTGTATATTTGTGTACGTGTGTGTGTATATTTGTGTATGTGTGTATATATTTGCGTACGTGTGTGTGTGTATATTTGTGTACATGTGTGTGTGTATATGTGTGTACTTGTGTGTGTGTATATTTGTGTACGTGTGTGTATATTTGCGTACATGTGTGTGTGTATATTTGTGTACGTGTGTGTGTATATGTGTACATGTGTGTGTGTATATTTGTGTACGTGTGTGTAGATTTGTGTATGTGTGTGTATATATTTGTGTATGTGTGTGTGTGTGTATATTTGTGTACATGTGTGTGTGTATATTTGTGTACATGTGTGTGTATATTTGAGTATGTGTGTGTGTAGGTGTGTGTGTATATATGTGCGTGTGTGTGTTTGTATGTAGGTATGTGTGTATAATTGTGTGTGTGTATACGTGTGTATATTTGTGTACGTGTGTGTATATATTTCTGTACGTGTGTGTGGATATTTGTGTAAGTGTGTGTGTATATTTGTGTAGAGGTGTGTGTATATTTGTGTATGTGTGTGTGTATATTTGTGTACATGTGTGTGTGTATATTTGTGTACATGTTTGTGTGTATATTTGTGTACATGTGTGTGTGTATATTTGTGTACGTGTGTGTGTATATTTGTGTGTGTGTGTATATTTGTGTACGTGTGTGTGTATATTTGTGTAAGTGTGTGTATATTTGTGTATGTGTGTATATATTTGCGTACGTGTGTGTGTGTATATTTGTGTACATGTGTGTGTGTATATGTGTGTACTTGTGTGTGTGTATATTTGTGTACGTGTGTGTGTGTATATTTGTGTGCGTGTGTGTATATATTTGTGTACGTGTGTGTGTATATTTGTGTAGAGGTGTGTGTATATTTACGTAAGTGTGTGTATATTTGTGTATGAGTGTATATATTTGCGTACGTGTGTGTGTATATTTGTGTACGTGTTTGTGTCTATATATGTGTACGTGTGTGTATATTTGTGTACATGTTTGTGTGTATATTTGTGTACATGTGTGTGTATATGTGTGTACGTGTGTGTGTATATTTGTGTACGTGTGTGTATATTTGCGTACATGTGTGTGTGTATATTTGTGTACGTGTGTGTGTATATGTGTACATGTGTGTGTGTATATTTGTGTACGTGTGTGTAGATTTGTGTATGTGTGTGTATATATTTGTGTATGTGTGTGTGTGTATATTTGTGTACATGTGTGTGTGTATATTTGTGTACATGTGTGTGTATATTTGAGTATGTGTGTGTGTAGGTGTGTGTGTATATATGTGCGTGTGTGTGTTTGTATGTAGGTATGTGTGTATAATTGTGTGTGTGTATACGTGTGTATATTTGTGTACGTGTGTGTATATATTTCTGTACGTGTGTGTGGATATTTGTGTAAGTGTGTGTGTATATTTGTGTAGAGGTGTGTGTATATTTGTGTATGTGTGTGTGTATATTTGTGTACATGTGTGTGTGTATATTTGTGTACATGTTTGTGTGTATATTTGTGTACATGTGTGTGTGTATATTTGTGTACGTGTGTGTGTATATTTGTGTGTGTGTGTATATTTGTGTACGTGTGTGTGTATATTTGTGTAAGTGTGTGTATATTTGTGTATGTGTGTATATATTTGCGTACGTGTGTGTGTGTATATTTGTGTACATGTGTGTGTGTATATGTGTGTACTTGTGTGTGTGTATATTTGTGTACGTGTGTGTGTGTATATTTGTGTGCGTGTGTGTATATATTTGTGTACGTGTGTGTGTATATTTGTGTAGAGGTGTGTGTATATTTGCGTAAGTGTGTGTATATTTGTGTATGAGTGTATATATTTGCGTACGTGTGTGTGTGTGTATATTTGTGTACGTGTTTGTGTCTATATATGTGTACGTGTGTGTATATTTGTGTACATGTTTGTGTGTATATTTGTGTACATGTGTGTGTATATGTGTGTACGTGTGTGTGTGTACGTGTGTGTATATTTGTGTACATGTGTGTGTGTATATTTGTGTACGTGTGTGTGAATATTTGTGTATGTGTGTGTATATTTATGTACATGTGTGTGTATATTTGTGTGTGTGTGTATATTTGTGTACGTGTGTGTATATTTGTGTAAGTGTGTGTATATTTGTTTATGTGTGTATATATTTGCGTACGTGTGTGTGTGTGTATATTCGTGTACGTGTGTGTGTGTATATTTGTGTACGTGTGTGTGTGTATATTTGTGTACGTGTGTGTGTATATTTGTGTACATGTGTGTGTGTATATGTGTGTACGTGTTTGTGTGTATATTTGTGTACGTGTGTGTATATTTGTGTACGTGTGTGTATATTTGTGTACGTGTGTGTGTATATTTGTGTACGTGTGTGTGTATATTTGTGTAAGTGTGTGTATATTTGTGTACGTGTGTGTGTATATTTGTGTACGTGTGTGTATATTTGTGTATGTGTGTATATATTTGCATACGTGTGTGTGTGTATATTTGTGTACGTGTATGTGTGTATATGTGTGTACATGTTTGTGTGTATATTTGTGTACGTGTGTGTGTGTATGTGTGTAGTGTGTGTGTGTACATGTGTGTGTGTATATTTGTGTACGTGTGTGTGTATATTTGTGTACGTGTGTGTATATGTGTGTACGTGTGTGTGTATATGTGTGTACGTGTGTGTGTATATTTGTGTACGTGTGTGTGTATATTTGTGTACGTGTGTGTTTATATTTGTGTACCTGTGTGTGTATATTTGTGTACGTGTGTGTTTATTTGTTTACTTGTGTGTATATGTGTGTACGTGTGTGTGTATATTTGTGTACGTGTGTGTGTATATTTGTGTGTGTGTATATTTGTGTACGTGTGTGTGTATATTTTTGTACGTGTGTGTGTATATTTGTGTATGTGTGTATATATTTGCGTACGTGTGTGTGTGTATATTTGTGTACGTGTGTGTATATGTGTGTACTTGTGTGTGTGTATATTTGTGTACGTGTGTGTGTGTATATGTGTGGACGTGTTTGTGTGTATATTTGTGTACGTGTGTGTATACGTGTGTACGTGTGTGTGTATATTTACGTAAGTGTGTGTGTATATTTGTGTATGTGTGTGTATATTTGTGTATGTGTGTGTGTATATTTGTGTTTGTGTGTGTGTATATTTGTGTACTTGTGTGTGTATATTTGTGTACGTGTGTGTGTTTGTGTACGTGTGTATATTTGTGTATGTGTGTGTATATTTGTGTACGTGTGTGTATATTTGTTTACTCTTGTGGGTTTATATGTGTGTACGTGTGTGTGTATATTTGCGTACGTGTGTTTGTATATTTGTGTACATGTGTGTGTATATTTGTGTACAGGTGTGTGTTTATATTTGTGTAAGTGTGTGTATATTTGTGTACGTGTGTTTATATTTGGGTATGTGTGTGTATATATTTGTGTACGTGTGTGTGTATATTTGTGTACGTGTGTGTTTGTATATTTGTGTACGTGTGTGTGTATATTTGTGTAAGTGTGTGTGTATATGTGTGTACATGTGTGTGTATATTTGTGTAAGTGTGTGTGTATATTTGTGTACATGTGTGTATATTTGTGTACGTGTGTGTGTATAATTTGTGTACGCGTGTGTGTATATTTGTGTACGTGTGTGTATATTTGTGTACATGTGTGTGTATATTTGTGTACGTGTGTGTATATGTGTGTACGTGTTTGTCTGTATATTTGTGTACGTGTGTGTATATGTGTGTACGTGTGTGTATATTTGTGTACATGTGTGTGTCTATATTTGTGTACGTGTGTGTGTATATTTGTGTACTTGTGTGTGTATATTTGTGTAGTTGTTTGTGTGTATATTTGCGTACGTGTGTGTGTGTATATTTGTGTACGTGTGTGTGTGTATATGTGTGTACGTGTGTGTGTATATTTGTGTACGTGTGTGTGTATATTTGTGTAAGTGTGTGTATATTTGTGTATGTATATATTTGCGTACGTGTGTGTGTGTATATTTGTGTACATGTGTGTGTGTATATGTGTGTAAGTGTGTGTGTGTATATTTGTGTACGTGTGGGTGTGTATATGTGTGTACGTGTGTGTGTATATTTTTGTACGTGTGTGTGTATATTTGTGTAAGTGTGTGTATTGTGTATGTGTGTATATATTTGCGTACGTGTGTGTGTGTATATTTGTGTACATGTGTGTGTGTATATGTGTGTACTTGTGTGTGTGTATATTTGTGTACGTGTGTGTGTGTATATGTGTGTACGTGTTTGTGTGTATATTTGTGTACGTGTGTGTATACGTGTGTACGTGTGTGTATATTTACGTAAGTGTGTGTGTATATTTGTGTACGTGTGTGTATATTTGGGTATGTGTGTGTATATATTTGTGTACGTGTGTGTGTATATTTGTGTACGTGTGTGTTTGTATATTTGTGTACGTGTGTGTGTATATTTGTTTAAGTGTGTGTGTATATGTGTGTACGTGTGTGTGTATATTTGTGTAAGTGTGTGTATATTTGTGTATGTGTGTATATATTTGCGTACGTGTGTGTGTGTATATTTGTGTACGTGTGTGTGTGTATATGTGTGTACTTGTGTGTGTGTATATTTGTGTACGTGTGTGTGTGTATATGTGTGTACGTGTTTGTGTGTATATTTGTGTACGTGTGTGTATACGTGTGTACGTGTGTGTGTATATTTACGTAAGTGTGTGTGTATATTTGTGTACGTGTGTGTATATTTGGGTATGTGTGTGTATATATTTGTGTACGTGTGTGTGTATATTTGTGTACGTGTGTGTTTGTATATTTGTGTACGTGTGTGTGTATATTTGTGTAAGTGTGTGTGTATATGTGTGTACGTGTGTGTGTATATTTGTGTAAGTGTGTGTGTATATTTGTGTACATGTGTGTATATTTGTGTAAGTGTGTGTGTATATGTGTGTACGTGTGTGTGTATATTTGTGTATGTGTGTGTATATTTGTGTACATGTGTGTGTATATTTGTGTACGTGTGTGTATATGTGTGTACGTGTGTGTATATTTGTGTACGTGTGTGTATATGTGTGTACGTGTGTGTTGTGGTGGAAATCTATGTAAATAAGAAAGCGAATTATCAATCAATAAGAACTGTCACACATGAACTCAATTAAGTTTGAAGATTTATCAAGCAAGCAGAACACAATGAACATATCCAAATAGACAAGTAGTCAAGTAGTCAAGTTGTCAAGTAGCAAAACAGACATATAGACAGTCAGTCAGACAAACATACAGACAAAGCTTTGTCGGGAGGTCCCAGATCCTATGGTTGAGAATAGGGAAATCCGCCGCAATGCTGGCAACACTCAGTATTTATCCCTCCTTAGGACTGCCCCTAGGACACTGTCTTTCACCCCAATGATGCAAGTCTTGACCACCTGGCTCCACCACCCCCATCCCCAGCACGGGAACAGAGGAACTCTCGTGCAGGCAGAGAAAGCCAGAGGTGTTGGACCAGGAGCGGCCAAGCCTTTGATCCAGCTCAATAGTTGTATGCCAACCCCCCCTCAACAGCTGTAGGCTGCAATAGCCACTGTCCCCCGCTGTGAGATAAACATTACAGTTGGTCAAGCAGGATAAGGATAAGGATAAGGATAAGGACCAGACCCCTCAGGACAATAGGACAAAAGGGTGATAGGGAGAATTACATGGGGGGGTCACAAGGTCAAAGAAACAGAGAGTGATAGAAGGGACAACATATGATTTTTCCATTACAGTGTATATTTGTGTACATGTGTGTGTCTATATTTGTGTACGTGTGTGTGTATATTTGTGTACTTGTGTGTGTATATTTGTGTAGTTGTTTGTGTGTATATTTGCGTACGTGTGTGTGTATATTTGTGTACGTGTGTGTGTGTATATGTGTGTACGTGTGTGTGTATATTTGTGTACGTGTGTGTGTATATTTGTGTAAGTGTGTGTATATTTGTGTATGTATATATTTGCGTACGTGTGTGTGTGTATATTTGTGTACATGTGTGTGTGAATATGTGTGTAAGTGTGTGTGTGTATATTTGTGTACGTGTGTGTGTGTATATGTGTGTACGTGTGTGTGTATATTTTTGTACGTGTGTGTGTATATTTGTGTATGTGTGTATATATTTGCGTACGTGTGTGTGTGTATATTTATGTACGTGTGTGTGTGTATATGTGTGTACTTGTGTGTGTGTATATTTGTGTACGTGTGTGTGTGTATATGTGTGTACGTGTTTGTGTGTATATTTGTGTACGTGTGTGTATACGTGTGTACGTGTGTGTGTATATTTACGTAAGTGTGTGTGTATATTTGTGTATGTGTGTGTATATTTGTGTATGTGTGTGTGTATATTTGTGTTTGTGTGTGTGTATATTTGTGTACTTGTGTGTGTATATTTGTGTACGTGTGTGTGTGTATATTTGTGTACGTGTGTGTGTATATTTGTGTATGTGTGTGTATATTTGTGTACGTGTGTGTATATTTGTTTACTCTTGTGGGTGTATATGTGTGTACGTGTGTGTGTATATTTGCGTACGTGTGTTTGTATATTTGTGTACATGTGTGTGTATATTTGTGTACAAGTGTGTGTTTATATTTGTGTAAGTGTGTGTGTATATTTGTGTACGTGTGTGTATATTTGCGTATGTGTGTGTATATATTTGTGTACGTGTGTGTGTATATTTGTGTACGTGTGTGTTTGTATATTTGTGTATGTGTGTGTGTATATTTGTGTACGTGTATATGTGTGTACTTGTGTGTGTATATTTGTGTACATGTGTGTGTGTATATTTGTGTACGTGTTTGTCTGTATATATGTGTACGTTTGTGTATGTGTGTGTTTATTTGTGTGTACGTGTGTGTATATTTGTGTAAGTGTGTGTGTATATTTGTGTACATGTGTGTATATTTGTGTACGTGTGTGTGTATAATTTGTGTACGCGTGTGTGTATATTTGTGTACGTGTGTGTGTATATTTGTGTATGTGTGTGTATATTTGTGTACATGTGTGTGTATATTTGTGTACGTGTGTGTATATGTGTGTACGTGTTTGTCTGTATATTTGTGTACGTGTGTGTATATGTGTGTACGTGTGTGTGTGTATATGTGTGCACGTGTGTGTATATTTGTGTACGTGTGTGTGCATATATTTGTGTACGTGTGTGTGTGTATATTTGTGTACTTGTGTGTGTATATTTGTGTACTTGTGTGTGTGTATATTTGTGTACGTGTGTGTGTATATTTGTGTACATGTGTGTGTGTATATGTGTGTACGTGTGTGTGTAGATTTGTGTACGTGTGTGTGTATATTTGTGTACATGTGTGTATATTTGTGTACATGTGTGTATATTTGTGTACATGTGTGTATATTTGTGTACATGTGTGTGTGTATATTTGTGTACATGTGTGTGTGTATATGTGTGTACGTGTGTGTGTATATGTGTGTACGTGTGTGTGTATATTTGTGTACGTGTGTGTGTATATTTGTGTACATGTGTGTATATTTGTGTACATGTGTGTATATTTGTGTACATGTGTGTATATTTGTGTACATGTGTGTATATTTGTGTACATGTGTGTATATTTGTGTACGTGTGTGTGTATATTTGTGTACATGTGTGTATATTTGTGTACATGTGTATATATATTTGTGTACGTGTGTGTATATATTTGTGTCCGTGTATTTGTATATTTATGTACGTGTCTTTATATTTGTGTACATGTGTGCGTGTATATTTGTGTACGTGTCTGTGTATATTTATGTACTTGTTTGTGTATATATTTGTGTACGTGTGTGTATATATTTGTGTACGTGTGTGTGTATATTTATGTACGTGTGTATATATTTGTGTACGTGTATGCGTGTATATTTGTGTACGTGTCTGTGTATATTTGTGTACTTGTTTGTGTATATATTTGTGTACGTGTGTGTATATATTTGTGTACGTGTGTGTGTGTATATTTGTGTACGTGTGTGTGTATACTAATGTACGTGTGTATATATTTGTGTACGTGTGTGCGTGTATATTTGTGTACGTGTCTGTGTATATTTGTGTACGTGTGTGTATATACTTGTGTACGTGTGTGTGCACACATTTGTGTATGTGTGTGTGCATATTTATGTATGTGTGTATATATTTGTGTACGTGTGTGCGTGTATATTTGTGTACGTGTCTATGTATATTTGTGTACGTTTGTGTGTATATATTTGTGTACGTGTGTGTGTATATATTTGTGTACGTATATATTTGTGTACGTGTGTGTGTATATATTTGTGTACGTGTGTGTGTTTATTTGTGTACGTGTGTGTGTATATTTGTGTATGTGTGTGTGTATATATTTGTGAACATTTGTGTGTATATATTTGTGTACGTGTGTGTATATATTTGTGTACGTGTGTGTGTATATTTGTGTACGTGTATGTGTGTATATTTGTGTACGTGTGTGTGTATATATTTGTGTACGTGTGTGTGTATATTTGTGTACCTGTGTGTGTGTATATTTGTGTATGTGTGTATATATTTGTGTACGTGTGTGTGTATATTTGTGTATGTGTGTGTATATTTGTGTACGTGTGTGTGTATATATTTGTGAACATGTGTGTATATATTTGTGTACGTGTGTTTGTATATATGTGTACGTGTGTGTGTATATTTGTGGTAATACACACGCAAGGGTAGGGTAATGAGGGTAATGAGGTTGATGAGGGTATTGAGGGTATTGAGGGTATTGAGGGTGATGAGGGTGATGAGGGTAATGAGGGTGATGAGCGTGATGAGGGTAACGTGTGTGTATATATGTGTACGTGTGTGTGTATATTTGTGGTAATACACACGCAAGGGTAGGGTAATGAGGGTAATGAGGGTGATGAGGGTAATGAGGGGGATGAGGGGGATGAGGGTAATGAGGGGGATGAGGGGGATGAGGGTAATGAGGGTATTGAGGGTAATGAGGGTGATGAGGGCGATGAGGGCGATGAGGGTAATGAGGGTGATGAGGGCGATGAGGGTGATGAGTGTAATGAGGGTGATTAGGGTAATGAGGGTAATGAGGGTGATGAGGGTGATGAGGGTAATGAGGGTGATGAGGGTAATGAGGGTGATGAGGGTGATGAGGGTAATGAGGGGGATGAGGGGGATGAGGGTAATGAGGGTGATGAGGGTATTGAGGGTAATGAGGGTAATGAGGGTATTGAGGGTGATGAGGGTGATGAGGGTGATGAGGGTAATGAGGGTGATGAGGGTGATGAGGGTAATGAGGGGGATGAGGGTAATGAGGGTAATGAGGGTATTGAGGGTAATGAGGGTGATGAGGGTGATGAGGGCGATGCGGGCGATGCGGGCGATGAGGGTGATGAGGGCGATGAGGGTGATGAGGGTGATGAGGGTAATTAGCGCAACAACCTCTGCATATTAATACACCGGAAATAAATACACATATACATCCTTACTATTATATACTTTTATATGGTATTATATATATGGTATTAATAATAATGATTATTATTATGTATAATTCTTATGATCCTCATTCTTCTTCTTCATATTGATGTTGTCAGTATTGTTATTGATATCGTTGTTATTATTAATATTCCTATTCTTATTACTACTATTAGTAGTATTTAGATCAGTGGGTGGTGCAGTACCTCTAGCGGCCGGCAGGTGGAAGTGTTGCAGCGCGGTGGGTCGCGGCTGGACGGTGGTTCTCCGCTCCGTGGGAACAGAACTGGACGTTCGATTTATTGACTCAATTCTGTACAATTAGTAAGAACCTCAAAAGATGAGGAACCATTAGAACGCTGTTTCCTCTCTATGTGAAGACTGTGTGTGTGTGTGTGTGTGTGTGTGTGTGTGTGTGTGTGTGTGTGTGTGTGTGTGTGTGTGTGTGTGTGTGTGTGTGTGTGTGTGTGTGTGTGTGTGTGTGTGTGTGTGTGTGTTTGCATGTGAGACATGTGTTTGAGAGTGAGACACATGTGTGTGTGTGTGTGTGAGAGTGAGACATGTGTGTGTTTGAGAGAGTGAGACGTGTGTGTGTGTGTAGAGTGAGACATGTGTGTGTTTGAGAGCGAGACATGTGTGTGTGTGAGACATGTGTGTGTGTGTGTGTGAGAGTGAGACATGTGTGTGTGTGTGTGTGAGAGTGAGACATGTGTGTGTTTGAGAGCGAACATGTGTGTGTGTGTGTGTGTGTGAGACATGTGTGTGTGTGTGTGTGTGTGTGAGACATGTGTGTGTGTGTGTGTGTGTGTGAGAGTGAGACATGTGTGTGTGTGAGAGAGTGAGACATGTGTGTGTGTGAGAGTGAGACATGTGTGTGTGTGTGTGTGTGTGTGTGTGAGAGTGAGACATGTGTGTGTGTGTGTGTGTGTGTGTGTGTGTGTGTGTGTGTGTGTGTGTGAGAGTGAGACATGTGTGTGTGTGAGAGTGAGACATGTGTGTGTGAGAGTGAGACATGTGTGTGTGTGTGAGAGTGAGACATGTGTGTGTGTGAGAGTGAGACATGTGTGGGGTTGAGAGCGAAACATGTGTGTGTGTGTGGGTGTGTGTGTGAGACATGTGTTTGAGAGTGAGACATGTGTGTGTGTGTGTGTGAGAGTGAGACATGTGTGTGTGTGAGAGAGTGAGACGTGTGTGTGTGTGTGTAGAGTGAGACATGTGTGTGTTGAGAGCGAGACATGTGTGTGTGTGTGTGTGAGACTGTGTGTGTGTGTGTGTGTGTGTGTGTGTGTGAGAGTGAGACATGTGTGTGTGTGTGAGAGTGAGACATGTGTGTGTGTGTGTGTGAGAGTGAGAATGTGTGTGTTTGAGAGCGAACATGTGTGTGTGTGTGTGTGAGACGTGTGTGTGTGTGTGTGTGTGTGTGTGTGTGTGTGTGTGTGTGAGAGTGAGACATGTGTGTGTGTGAGAGAGTGAGACATGTGTGTGTGTGTGTGTGAGAGTGAGACATGTGTGTGTGTGTGTGTGTGTGTGTGTGTGTGTGTGTGTGTGTGTGTGTGTGTGTGTGTGTGTGTGTGTGTGTGTGTGTGTGTGTGTGTGTGTGTGTGTGTGTGTGTGAGAGAGTGAGACATGTGT
>CM051009.1:12730399-12732899 GCA_027704905.1 Muraenolepis orangiensis
ACCACAAACGGTGTCTGAGGAAGGCATAAAAAGTAGTGGATGACCCCTCTCACCCCAACCATGGACTGTTTGCCCTCCTCCCCTCCGGGGGGCACTATAGAAACCTTTGTTTCTCAAGCAGGCTTAGGAACAACTTCTTCCCCTCAGCTGTCATCTCCCTGAACTCTGCACCACGAAGACAGCCCCCACCCCCCCCCCTGCTGCACCCCTCCTGCTGCCCAACCCCTGCTGCCCCTCCCCCCCTGCTGCCACACCTCTGCTCTCCCCCCCCACTCCCCGGCTGCCCCCCCCTGCTGCTGCACCCCCCCCTCTACTGCCCCCCCCTGCTCACGCCCCTGCCCCACACCTCAACACCTATAATAATCACCACCAATGTCTCTGACTAACTGTAAAAACAAACTACCTACCTCTCTATAGTTTACATAGTTATTATTAATAAGATACCTGTTTACTGTACCTGCCATATATATTTAAATATGTTGATAGAACTGCTCCTACTCCTGTATATACATATACATTTATATTTGCTCACTATATACTTTTACATCTTTATATTTGTATCCTGCTTTCAATAACTGCATGCCCCTGATCACTACCTGTTAAATGATCACTTACCTGTATATACATATACCTATTATTATGCTCATATCACATTTAAACCTAGACTGTCTTTTAACCTGTACATTTAAACAGTAAATTATATTATATTACCATGCACTTTACTGCAACATTTGCACTCTGGTTAGATGCTAAATTATTTTTGCTGTACTGTACTTGGAGGGCACCACCCTCTGGGTACCAGAGGGTGTGTGCCAATTACAGGGGTATCACATTACTCAGCCTCCCTGGGAAAGTCTACTCCAAGGTGCTGGAAAGGAGGGTTCGGCCGATAGTCGAACCTCAGATTGAAGAGGAACAATGCGGATTCCGCCCTGGTCGTGGACCAACGGACCAGCTTTTCACTCTTGCAAGGATCCTGGAGGGGGCTTGGGAGTATGTTTTGTGTTTTGTGGATTTGGAGAAGGCATATGATCGGGTCCCTCGGGAAATACTGTGGGGGGTGCTGCGGGAGTATGGGGTGCGGGGGTCACTGTTGAGGGCCATCCAATCTCTCTACTCCCAAAGCAAGAGCTGTGTCCGGATTCTCGGTAGTAAGTCAGGCCTGTTCCCAGTGGGTGTTGGCCTCCGCCAGGGCTGCGCTTTGTCACCCATCCTGTTTGTGATTTTCATGGACAGGATTTCAAGGTGTAGTCATGGAGGGGAGGGGTTTCAGTATGGTGGGCTCAGGATTGAATCTATGCTGTTTGCAGATGATGTGGTCCTGTTTGCATCATCAGTATGTGACCTTCAGCACTCACCTGCAGCAGAATATGAAGCGGCTGGGATGAGGATCAGCACCTCCAAATCTGAGGCCATGGTTCTTAGCAGGAAACCGGTGGATTGTCTACTCCAAGTAGGGAGGGAGTCCTATTCCCAAGTGAAGGAGTTCAAGTATCTCGGGGTCTTGTTCTCGAGTGAGCGGAGGATGGAGCGTGAGATTGACAGGAGAATAGGTGCAGCGGGAGCGGTATTGGGTGCACTTTGGCACACCGTTGTAACCAAAAGAGAGCTGAGCCAGAAGGCAAAGCTCTCGATCTACCGATCAGTCTTCGTTCCTACCCTCACCTATGGCCATGAACAATGGGTAATGAACGAAAGGACGAGATCGCGAATACAAGCGGCCAAAATGAGTTTCCTCAGGAGGGTGGCTGGTATCTCCCTGAGGGATAGGGTGAGAAGCTCAGTCACTCGTGAGAGACTCGGAGTAGAGCCGCTGCTCCTTCGCGTAGAAAGGAGCCAGTTGAGGTGGTTCGGGCATCTAGTAAGGATGCTTCCTGGTCGCCTCCCGAGGGAGGTTTTCCAGGCACATCCAACTGGGAAGAGACCACGGGGCAGACCGAGGTACAGGTGGGGTGAATACATCTCCACACTGGCCTGGGAACGCCTCGGGATCACCCAGTCAGAGCTAGTCGATGTTGCCAGGGAGAGGGAAGTTTGGAGTCCCCTGCTGAAGCTGCTACCTCCGCGACACGATTACGGATAGGCGGGAGAAGATGGATGGATGGATGGATGTACTGTACTTGTGCTGTGCAATGACAATACATTTTAATCTAATCTAATCTAATCTAATCTAATATATCATGATATATATAATATATATTATAAAATATATAATATATATCATAATATATATCATAATATATAATATATATATATATAATATATATTATAATATATATATTATATATGTTATAATATATATATATATATATATATATATATATATATAATATATATAATATATATATAATATATATTATAAAATATACAAAATATACAAAATATATCATAATATATATATAATATATATTATAATATATATTATATATGTTATAACATATATAATACGTATATATAATATATCATGATATATATAATATATTTTTTATATATATTATAA
>CM051009.1:12737899-12767899 GCA_027704905.1 Muraenolepis orangiensis
ATATGTTGTTTATATGTTGTTTATATGTTGTGTATATGTTGTTTAAATGTTGTTTATATGTTTATATGTTGTTTATATGATGTTTATATGTTGTTTATGTGTTTATATGTTGTGTATATGTTGTTTATATGTTGTTTATATAATGTTTATATGTTGTTTATATGTTATTTATATGATGTTTATATGTTGTTTAGATGTTTATATTTGTTAATTATATGTTGTTCATATGTTTAAATGCTTTAAAAAATGATGTTTTTTATATGATATTTATATGTTGTTTATATGTTGTTTATATGTTGTTTATATGTCTTTATGTTGTTTACATGTTGTTTATATGTTTTTATATGTTGTTTATATGTTAATTAGATGTTGTTTAGATGCTGTTTATATGTTGTTTATATGTTTATATGTTGTTTATATGTTTATATTATGTTTATATGTTTATATGTTGTTTATATGTTGTTTATATGTTGTTTATATGTTGTTTATATGTTAATATGTTGTTTATATGTTGTTTATATGTTGTTTATATGTTGTTTATATGTTTATATGTTATTTATATGTTGTTTATATGTTTATATGTTTTTTATATGTTTATTCGATGTTTATATGATATTTATATGTTGTTTATATGTTGTTTATATGTTGTTTATATGGTGTTTATATGTTGTTTATATGTTTATATGTTGTTTATATGTTTATATGTTGTTTATATGTTGTTTATGTGTTGTTTATATGTTGTTTATATGTTTAGAAGTTGTTTATATGTTGTTTATATGTTGTTTATATGTTGTTTATATGTTGTTTATATGTTTATAAGTTGTTTATATGTTGTTTATATGTTTATATGTTGTTTATATGTTGTTTATATGTTGTTTAGATGTTTAGAAGTTGTTTATATGTTATTTATATGTTGTTTATATGTTGTTTATATGTTGTTTATATGTTGTTTATATGTTTAGAAGTTGTTTATATGTTGTTTATATGTTGTTTATGTGTTGTTTATATGTTGTTTATATGTTTAGAAGTGGTTTATATGTTGTTTATATGTTGTTTATATGTTGTTTATATGTTTATATGTTGTTTATATGTTGTTTATATGTTGTTTATATGTTTATATGTTGTTTATATGTTGTTTATATGTTGTTTATATGTTTATAAGTTGTTTATATGTTGTTTATATGTGGTTTATATGATGTTTATATGTTTATAAGTTGTTTATATGTTGTTTATATGTGGTTAATATGATGTTTATATGTTTATATGTTGTTTATATGTTGTTTATATGTTTATATGTTGTTTATATGTTTATAAGTTGTTTATATGTTGTTTATATGTGGTTAATATGATGTTTATATGTTTATATGATATTTATATGTTGTTTATATGTTTATATGATATTTATATGTTGTTTATACATTCACTCACTCTTATCATTTGACCCTTAACCTCTCATAGTATAAACTTTAATCTAGGAAACATTCACCCAGGAAACATTCATCTAGGAAACATTCATCCAGGAAACTTTAATCTAGGAAACATTCATCCAGGAAACATTCATCTAGGAAACATTCATCCAGGAAACATTCATCCAGGAAACATTCATCCAAGAAATGTTAATCTAGGAAACATTCATCCAGGAAACATTCATCCAGGATACATTCATCCAGGAAACATGCATCTAGGAAACATTCATCCAGGAAACATTCATCGAGGAAACATTAATCTAGGAAACATTCATCTAGGAAACATTCATCCAGGAAGCATTCATCCAGGAAAGATTAATCTAGGAAAAATGCATCCAGGAAACATTCATCTAGGAAACATTAATTTAGCAAACATTCATCCAGGAAACTTTAATGTAGGAAACATTCATCCAGGAAACATTCATCCAGGAAACATTAATCTAGGAAACATTCATCCAGGAAACGTTCATCCAGGAAACATTCATCTAGGAAACTTTAATCCAGGAAACATTCATCCAGGAAACATGCATCCAGGAAATATTCATCAAGGAAACATTCATCTAGGAAACATTCATCCAGGAAACATTCATCCAGGAAACATTAATCTAGGAAACATTCATTCAGGAAACTTTAATCTAGGAAACATTCATCCAGGAAACATTCATCTAGTAAACATTCATCCAGGAAACATTCATCTAGGAAACATTCATCCAGGAAACATTCATCCAGGAAACATGTATCTAGGAAACATTCATCCAGGAAACTGTAATATAGGAAACATGTATCTAGGAAACATTCTTCTAGGAAACATTCATCCAGGAAACATTCATCCAGGAAACATTCATCCAGGAAACTTTAATCTAGGAAACATTCATCCAGGAAACATTCATCCAGGAAACATGTATCCAGGAAACATTCACCCAGGAAACATTCATCTAGGAAACATTCATCCAGGAAACATTCATCCAGGAAACATTCATCTAGGAAACATTCATCAAGGAAACTTTAATCTAGGAAACATTCATCCAGGAAACATTCATCTAGTAAACATTCATCCAGGAAACATTCATCTAGGAAACATTTATCCAGGAAACATTCATCCAGGAAACATTCATCCAGGAAACATTTATCTAGGAAACATTCATCCAGGAAACTTTAATATAGGAAACATTCATCTACGAAACATTCTTCTAGGAAACATTCATTCAGGAAACATTCATCCAGGAAACTTTAATCTAGGAAACATTCATCCAAGAAACATTCATCCAGGAAACTTTAATCTAGGAAACATGCATCCAGGAAACATGCATCTAGGAAACATTCATCTAGGAAACATTCATCCAGGAAACATGCATCTAGGAAACATTCATCCAGGAAACATTCATCAAGGAAACGTTAATCTAGGAAACATTCGTCCAGGAAACATTCATCCAGGAAACATTCATCCAGGAAACTTTAATATAGGAAACATTCATCTAGGAAACATTCATCTAGGAAACATTCATCCAGGAAACATTCATCCAGGAAACATTCATCCAGGAAACATTCATCCAGGAAACATTCATTTAGGAAACATTTATCTAGCAAACATTCATCCAGGAAACATTCATCCAGGAAACATTCATCCAGGAAACATTCATCCAGGAAACTTTAATATAGGAAACATTCATCTAGGAAACATTCATCTAGGAAACATTCATCCAGTAAACATGCATCTAGGAAACATTCATCCAGGAAACATTCATCCAGGAAACGTTAATCTAGGAAACATTCGTCCAGGAAACATTCATCCAGGAAACATTCATCCAGGAAACTTTCATCCAGGAAACATTCATCTAGGAAACATTCATCCAGGAAACATTCATCGAGGAAACATTCATATAGGAAACATTAATCTAGGAAACATTCATCCAGGAAACATTCATCCAGGAAACTTTAATCTAGGAAACATTCATCCGGGAAACATTCATCCAGGAAACGTTCATCCAGGAAACATTCATGCAGGAAACATTAATCTAGGAAACATTTATCCAGGAAACATTCATCCAGGAAACATTCATCCAGGAAACATTTATCTAGGAAACATTCATCCAGGAAACTTTAATATAGGAAACATTCATCTACGAAACATTATTCTAGGAAACATTCATTCAGGAAACATTCATCCAGGAAACTTTAATCTAGGAAACATTCATCCAAGAAACATTCATCCAGGAAACTTTAATCTAGGAAACATGCATCCAGGAAACATGCATCTAGGAAACATTCATCTAGGAAACATTCATCCAGGAAACATGCATCTAGGAAACATTCATCCAGGAAACATTCATCCAGGAAACGTTAATCTACGAAACATTCGTACAGGAAACATTCATCCAGGAAACATTCATCCAGGAAACTTTAATATAGGAAACATTCATCTAGGAAACATTCATCTAGGAAACATTCATCCAGGAAACATGCATCCAGGAAACATTCATCCAGGAAACATTCATTTAGGAAACATGTATCTAGCAAACATTCATCCAGGAAACATTCATCCAGGAAACATTCATCCAGGAAACATTCATCCAGGAAACTTTAATATAGGAAACATTCATCTAGGAAACATTCATCTAGGAAACATTCATCCAGTAAACATGCATCTAGGAAACATTCATCCAGGAAACATTCATCCAGGAAACGTTAATCTAGGAAACATTCGTCCAGGAAACATTCATCCAGGAAACATTCATCCAGGAAACATGTCATCCAGGAAACATTCATCCAGGAAACATTCATCTAGGAAACATTCATCCAGGAAACATTCATCCAGGAAACATTCATCTAGGAAACATTCATCAAGGAAACTTTAATCTAGGAAACATTCATCCAGGAAACATTCATCTAGTAAACATTCATCCAGGAAACATTCATCTAGGAAACATTTATCCAGGAAACATTCATCCAGGAAACATTCATCTAGGAAACATTCATCCAGGAAACTTTAATATAGGAAACATTCATCTACGAAACATTCTTCTAGGAAACATTCATTCAGGAAACATTCATCCAGGAAACTTTAATCTAGGAAACATTCATCCAAGAAACATTCATCCAGGAAACTTTAATCTAGGAAACATGCATCCAGGAAACATGCATCTAGGAAACATTCATCTAGGAAACATTCATCCAGGAAACATGCATCTAGGAAACATTCATCCAGGAAACATTCATCCAGGAAACGTTAATCTAGGAAACATTCGTCCAGGAAACATTCATCCAGGAAACATTCATCCAGGAAACTTTAATATAGGAAACATTCATCTAGGAAACATTCATCTAGGAAACATTCATCCAGGAAACATTCATCCAGGAAACATTCATCCAGGAAACATTCATCCAGGAAACATTCATTTAGGAAACATTTATCTAGCAAACATTCATCCAGGAAACATTCATCCAGGAAACATTCATCCAGGAAACTTTAATATAGGAAACATTCATCTAGGAAACATTCATCTAGGAAACATTCATCCAGTAAACATGCATCTAGGAAACATTCATCCAGGAAACATGTATCCAGGAAACATTCACCCAGGAAACATTCATCTAGGAAACATTCATCCAGGAAACATTCATCCAGGAAACATTCATCTAGGAAACATTCATCAGGAAACTTTAATCTAGGAAACATTCATCCAGGAAACATTCATCTAGTAAACATTCATCCAGGAAACATTCATCTAGGAAACATTTATCCAGGAAACATTCATCCAGGAAACATTCATCCAGGAAACATTTATCTAGGAAACATTCATCCAGGAAACTTTAATATAGGAAACATTCATCTAGGAAACATTCATCTAGGAAACATTCATCAGGAAACATGCATCTAGGAAACATTCATCCAGGAAACATTCATCAGGAAACATTCATCTAGGAAACATTCATCCAGGAAACATTCATCCAGGAAACATTCATCCAGGAAACATTCATCCAGGAAACATTCATCCAGGAAACATTCATCCAGGAAACATTCATCCAGGAAACATTCATATAGGAAACATTCATCTAGGAAACATTCATCCAGGAAACATTCATCCAGGAAACATTCATCCAGGAAACATTCATCAGGAAACATTCATCTAGGAAACATTCATCTAGGAAACATTCATCTAGCAAACATTCATCCAGGAAACATTCATCCAGGAAACATTCATCCAGGAAACATTCATCCAGGAAACATTAATCTAGGAAACATTCATCTAGGAAACATTCATCTAGGAAACATTCATCTAGGAAACATTCATCCAGGAAACTTTAATCTAGGAAACATTCATCCAGGAAACATTCATCTAGGAAACATTCATCCAGGAAACATTCATCCAGGAAACATTAATCTAGGAAACATTCATCCAGGAAACATTCATCTAGGAAACATTCATCTAGGAAACATTCATCCAGGAAACATTCATCCAGGAAACTTTAATCTAGGAAACATTCATCCAGGAAACATTCATCTAGGAAACATTCATCTAGGAAACATTCATCCAGGAAACATTCATCTAGGAAACATTCATCCAGGAAACATTCATCCAGGAAACTTAATCTAGGAAACATTCATCCAGGAAACATTCATCCAGGAAACATTCATCCAGGAAACTTTAATCTAGGAAACATTCATCCAGGAAACATTCATCCAGGAAACATTCATCTAGGAAACATTCATCCAGGAAACATTCATCCAGGAAACATTCATCTAGGAAACATTCATCTAGGAAACATTCATCCAGGAAACATTCATCCAGGAAACATTCATCTAGGAAACATTCATCTAGGAAACATTCATCCAGGAAACATTCATCCAGGAAACTTTAATCTAGGAAACATTCATCCAGGAAACATTCATCCAGGAAACATTCATCCAGGAAACATTCATCTAGGAAACATTCATCCAGGAAACATTCATCCAGGAAACATTCATCTAGGAAACATTCATCAGGAAACATTCATCTAGGAAACATTCATCTAGGAAACATTCATCCAGGAAACATTCATCCAGGAAACTTTAATCTAGGAAACATTCATCCAGGAAACATTCATCCAGGAAACATTCATCCAGGAAACATTCATCCAGGAAACATTCATCCAGGAAACATTCATTTAGGAAACATTCATCTAGCAAACATTCATCCAGGAAACATTCATCCAGGAAACATTCATCCAGGAAACATTCATCCAGGAAACTTTAATATAGGAAACATTCATCTAGGAAACATTCATCTAGGAAACATTCATCCAGTAAACATGCATCTAGGAAACATTCATCCAGGAAACATTCATCCAGGAAACGTTAATCTAGGAAACATTCGTCCAGGAAACATTCATCCAGGAAACATTCATCCAGGAAACTTTCATCCAGGAAACATTCATCTAGGAAACATTCATCCAGGAAACATTCATCGAGGAAACATTCATATAGGAAACATTCATCTAGGAAACATTCATCCAGGAAACATTCATCCAGGAAACATTCATCTAGGAAACATTCATCCAGGAAACTTCATCGACATCTCAGGAAACTTTAATCTAGGAAACACAGCAAGAGATGTAGAACAATGGGAGGGCCAGCATAGAAGCAGGGCAACAGGCGGAAGTTGTGTGCCTATGCGACTCTCCTGCGATCTCTGGTGAATGTGGAATTTCTGAGTGAGGGCCCACGGATGGCTTTAGTCCAGACGACCGGATGCCTCTCAACAGCATTTCCCCATAGTGCATAGTGGTTGTACGACACAAAGTTTACGCCGAGTAGCCCCGCCTGTCCCAGTGGTCTTACGAGAGCCGTCCGTGGTTCTGGAGAGGTTAACCAGGAGTGTTAACTAAAAGATCTGTAGATTTTCTCCTGACAGCCACGGGGGCGGCTTGTACGACACTCTCTCAAAACCCGGTACAAACCGGTGTGCATGCTGCCAATTGATGAAGGAAAAATGGGCGGCCAAGTGGGGGGACTACCTGTCGCCCTCCCGTTAGAGCGATTGATAGCCCAACCTCCACTTTGGCACAAGACAGTCCCAGAAGACGAGTGTGTGCGATCTAAATTCTAAACGAGAAGCCGGCTACCGCTTGTCCGATCGATGTCAGACAGAAGGGTTTCACAGACCCCCTGGGCTGCTCAGAGAACCTGCGTTTGAGTCTGTGTCCCATGACCACCTCAAGGCCGTCCTGGTACAGAGACAGGTAGACCCTGGAATCATCCGTTTAATAGCGTATTCATATCGGGGCTGTAGTACCAGGGTTAAGACGGAAGCAGGCTATACAGACAGTATAGCCATGAAGGTGGGAGTCAAACAAGGAGACCCCATGTCCCCCCTCCTCTTTAACTTGGCGATAGATCCTTTGCTATGCAAGCTCAGAGAAATCAGAGATGGTTTTGATGCAGGTGGAGGCAAGCTAACAGTGCTTGCGTACACGGATGATCTGGTATTGCTGAGTGGTTCTTGGGACGGTATGGCGAAGAACATCAGCATACTGGATGCATTCGCAAACCTGACCTCAGAGTCAATGCTGCAAAGTGCCATGGGTTCCTGATCGCGGGTGGAAGGAAGTCTGCTTGTGTATTAAACGACTGCTCCCCATGGAAGCTTGGGCGGGTCGACATACACATGGTCAGTCACGAGGAGCATGTGGCGTACCTGGGGATCGACATAAATCTCATAAAGGGTCTTTTATAAAAGGCCGGACATAGTTGCCCAGGTCTGGAACATGGGTCTGAAGGTCTCTGGGGCATCACTCAAGCCGTCCCAGAGGGTCGAGATGTTCTGTCCTCAAGCAATTCCAAGAGTGCTGTACAAGGCAGTTAATAATAACTCGCAGGCAACAAACCTGCGCAGTGCCGATCTACTCATCCGAAGGTTCATTGGCTCCACTTGAGCCAACAGTCGTGCAATGGTCTGTTGAACTCGAAGAACCGTGACGGGGGCCTGGGAATCACTTGTCTAGGAAGGATGATCAATAAGGCCAGTACCACTCAGAGGACCCGGTGGTGGCCCAAATTGCAGGGAAGATCATCTCACCCAACAACTTCAAAAAGCTGTGGACCGCCGGATGGGGAAGCAAGGTGAGGCTTGCTCGAGTCTTGAAGGATTTGATGGCTACATTCGTTGGATCAAACCATAAGCCCGAATGCTGGAGGGGGGCGGAGCACCTTTTGTGGACCAAAAAAGAGCCAGAAGGGTTTGGTGTGGGGCTCTTCAAACACGATAAAATCAGGAAGCCAATACCTGGCTTCCAGTCAGAGGTAGAACGCACTGGAAAGAGTCCCACTTTATCCGAGCTCTGCATATGAGAACCAACTTGAGTTCTGCCACAGAGGAGGGCCTCAGGGAAACATCCCGTCCTGCAGAGCTTGTGGTAAACCTCCAGAGATAGCATTGCACATCCTCGGGTGTTGCGAGGAGACCAAACTCAATAAGATGGTCAGGCACAATGGGCTCTGCTCTCTC
Source organism: Muraenolepis orangiensis (assembly GCA_027704905.1). Taxonomy (NCBI): domain Eukaryota; kingdom Metazoa; phylum Chordata; class Actinopteri; order Gadiformes; family Muraenolepididae; genus Muraenolepis; species Muraenolepis orangiensis. Next base: position 12,746,850 of record CM051009.1, read on the forward strand.
TTGGCTCGGGTCGCGGTGAAGAAGGGGTGGACATTGAGAAGAGAACCTCACATCACCGACAAGGATGGAAGAGGGGGTGTCCCGGACCTCATCTTCATGAAGAGAAAACCCTTACTGATGGTCCATGCTGCAGTAAGGCACGATGGAAGCCTTATTTGGTTGGAGGCGGCCCGGGAGGAAAAGGAGAACAAATATCACTCCTTTCTGGGTCCACTGGGGGTCGAGTATCCGGAGGTCAGACCGCCTTCGACTGACCTACGGGCTTGTAATGGGGTTCGAGGGGAAAGTGGCTGGAGTCGTCGAACTTTGAGATCCTTAATCGACTCGGAATCGGTAAGAGAGGAGAAGGTGAGGTTTGTGAGACTCTGTACACGCATTACAATGCTAAAATCAGTGGACGTCTTCAAGGCCTTTAACAAGGTCGGTGAAATGTTAGCCATTACCTACAGACACGTCTGTCGGACCCCACACCAATGTTCTTACTTGTTGTGAGTACTTTGTAAATAGCTCATTGAAATACAACATGTCCATATCAACCAACACACGAACGCCAAGTGGTTAGAGAAGGTAAGCGTGGCCCGTGGGGCGTGGCGCCCCCTCGTTCCCCCCGGTCTCCTCAGCAGCCGAACCGCCTCTGGGCGTATGTCGGCATCCGGCCAGGAGTCCCCCCGCTCCTCTGGGGCCTCATCAGGTACACGTCATGGGGTAGGGCAGTGGATGGAAGACCGACCTTTTCCATCTGGGCTGTCTATGACTCTCGCCGTTTAGGAGGGGGGTTAAACGTAAAACGTAAAGAGGTGGTAGTCAGGCCCAATGGGGGGTGGGCTGTCTTAGTGGCACGGGGGGGGAAATCGGAACCAGGGGAGTTACCCTCCTCTCTCCACAAAAGGAGGCGTCGTAGGCGAGAGTCCGTCGTCCCTCTGGACCCAGCCGTGTGACGCCCGGCCGCTTTTACTGTAGTGGTAGCGCCGGTGGCCAGGAACTTCACACCGGGCGGCTAGCAGGCGGGGGGTCGAATGCGGCACGGCAGCGAGAGGAAGGCGCTAGATTCTTCAAAACTGTCTCACCAGTCAGGCTTCAAGGCTGCGCACTCCACGGAGACGGCACTGCTCGCAGTGACAGAGTCTCTTCGTGATGCCAGAAGCTCGTCCCTCTCATCAGTACTGATCCTTCTCGACCTGTATGCGGCGTTCGACACAGTGAACCACCAGATCCTCCTCTCCACTCTCGCCGAGCTTGGAATTGCTGGAACTGCATTATCCTGGTTCACCTCCTACCTTGCAGATCGCACTTATCAGGTAAAATGGAACGGTTCCCTGTTCAGACCCTGCACCCTGGACACCGGAGTCCCCCAAGGCTCAGTATTGGGACCCCTTCTGTTTTCTCTTTACACTAAATCGCTAGGCTCTGTAATCACATCTCATGGCTTCTCCTATCACTGCTATGCAGATGACACTCAACTGTTTCTCTCCTTTCCCCCCTCAGAAACCCAAATCGCAACACGCATCTCTAAATGCCTGGCCGACATCAGCAGATGGACAGCCGCCAACCACCTGAAGCTCAACCTTGACAAGACTGAGCTCTTCATACCGGGGAAAGACTGCCCTCAGATGGACCTACTGGTCACCATCGAGAACACCCAAGTCTCCCCCTCAACCACAACAAGAGACCTTGGTGTGGTGGTAGATGACCAGCTGTCCTGCAATGCCAACGTCACCGCGGTGGCCCGATCTTGCAGAATTGCCCTCTACAACATCCGCAGGATCCGGCCCTTCCTCACACGTGAAGCGGCGCAGATCCTGGACCAAGCGCTCGTCATCACCCGCCTCGACTACTGCAACTCTCTCCTGGCGGGACTCCCCGCCTCTGCAACCAAGCCCCTCCAACGCATCCAGAACGCAGCAGCACGCCTCGTTTTCAACCTACCAAAATTCTCCCACGTGACCCCTCTCTTCCGCGATCTCCACTGGCTTCCGGTAAATGATTGCATCAAGTTCAAGACTCTGGTGCTGACCTTTAGGGCAGTCAATGGAACTGCCCCAGCCTACCTCCAGGCGTTGGTCAAGCCCTACATCCCAGCCAGAGCGCTCCGCTCATCTTCTGCCAGGCGACTTGTTCGACCTTCACTGATGACAACAAAGCATCGCTCATCCAAGACCCAGCTCTTCACGGCTCTGGCTCCACAGTGGTGGAATGAACTCCCGTCTCATGTCAGGACGGCAGAGTCCCTCGCCAGCTTCCGCAAGAGACTCAAGACCCACCTGTTCAGAGTCCACCTGGACTCTCCTTGAACCCTCCTTCTCCTTTGTGAACCCCTAACTTGCTTAAGTCCTGACATTAATAGCTCTTAGCATGTTGTATATTCTAGCAAGTGTATATCCTTAATGTTGATAACACGCTCTTATCACAGCTACTTAAGCAGGTGACCTGGCAGTACGCAATTGTGTTATTCATCTTCGTTAATATGAATACTTGTGAACTGCTCTATGTTTATGTTCGCGTACCTCAGTGTTATGCTATTGTCTGCTTCAGACAATAGCAAATGCCCTAAATGTAAATGTAAATGTAAATGTAAATGTAAGCAGCTCTACAATGGAGACCAGTGGCCAGGGCGTTCATACTGAAGGATGGACAGAAAGGGAAGGAGACACGAGCCATAGGGAATCCTAACTTAAGGGCCGGACCCCGCGGTGGAGGTCTTTTTGGCGGGTTTACATGGTGTCCATCTTCAATCTATGCTGTGATACCTCCCGTTAAAAGTGTCCGAGGCTAGATATTGTTGTATATTGTTTTCCAACTTATTGTATTTTTCCCTTACTGTGCTTTTGCATGAATTATGGTACTTCTACCTGAGCACTGGTTCAGTTATTGGAGACTTGTTAGTAATGAAATGCCCTTTTGACTTCTGGTGACGAGTTGTTCTCTTACCTTCCTTTGTTGAAACACACTACTGTAAGTCACTTTGGATAAAAGCATCTGCTAAATGACTGCAATGTAATGTAATGTAATGTAATGTAGGGGTCTACGGGCCCAGCGGGGCGGCACCCGATACCTCATCGAGGCAGATTTTGGTTGGGTGTAAGCCGGTTGGGGTAAACATGCTCCGGCGACCAGCCAGATGTCGTGCCCCGGAAGCCTGGAACCCCGGGGCACGCCTTTTGGCTGGTGTCTAGTTGGTTGGAAGCCGGTGGGCACGGGGTATGGTTGATTGCACGTAAGCTTGCGGGTGCGTAGGGAGTAGAGAACCCCCGGTGGTGGAGGTCGTCTGAGAGCTCAACACTGGTGCATGTGATTGAGCCTTGGAGGTAACAGGCAAGGAATGCCTCGACCTACGCCTTGTTCTGAAAGCGCCAGTCATCCTCAGGGATGGCTGAGGCAAGGCAAAGACCCCAGAAAATATTGTTTTTTAAACTAGGGCAGAACACAGCAAGAGATGTAGAACACACACAGACACACAGACACACATACACACACACACACACACACAGACACACACACACACACACACACACACACACACACACACACTGGCACACACACACACACACACACACACACACACACACTGAACACACACACACACACACACACAAAGATGGAGGACCTTAACTCATCAGGTCAAAATGTTTGAAATTTCTTTATTATCTAACAGTACTCAGCGATTTTGCAATTTAGCGATTTAGAAATCTGTTGTGTAAATGGGACACAATCTGTCAGATTTTTCACCGATGCAAAGATTATAGAAACGATAGATGTCGACATGATTCCAAATTCTATTGTACGCACGTGTGTTTTTATCGGGCGATCGTATCGTGTCCTCACATGCCGGTGAATCTTACCATCGCTAAGGCCGATGTAGCTGGTATGTTTGACGCTTGTCGGCAGAGCGAGTCGGAATAGGAGAGAGTAGAGCGAGGGGATCATTGATCACTGGTCGATCGATCGCGGATGCCGTCGTGCTCTCGGAAAGGATACAAATATATAAATGATATGTTTTTAACGAAATATACTTAATATGCGGCCGTTAATATAACAGGGGAAGGCCTGTGTTGGAATATATATACATATATCTATAGATACATACATATATACATATCTATATACATATGTATATCTATATATATATATATATATATATATAAAACGAGAGAGACAGCTTGAAAAGTACAGAAGAGACAAACAAACAATTTATCAAGGAGAGATTGCCACTGTATAATCCACACCCCCACACACACACAAGCACACACACACACACACACACACACACACAGACACACACAAACGCACACACACACACACACACACACACAAACACACACACACTCACTCTCACACACACTTTTAACAGGGTTCCTTGTTCTATTCCGATCCGGTCTGTACCACAACACCTCGTGTTCGTCACTTCTTCATCAGAGCACACTTAACCATCCGTCGCCATGTGAATTAGCATGATTTAGCGTGAACCCTCGCACCTCCGCGGAGGTCGGAGGAGCGCTCCTTTTGTGAGCCTCGACAGTCGGCTGAATGCGCGGCGATACCGCCCGTCAATCGCCGGGCTCTCGGGGAGGAGGGAGAAAAACAGCTAAATTATAGCTCTGTCTGTTAGCACAACAAAGGGGTCGCTCATCACCGCCATTCAGCCGCCAAACCACGCGCAATTAAGAGAAAAACCGGACGAACGACACCTGATCCTACTGACGATGAACAGAGAGAGAGAGAGACAGAGCGAGAGAGAGAGAGAGGGGGCGGGGGTGGAGGGAGGGAGACAGAGAGAGAGTGGGCGAGGGGGAGGGAGACAGAGATAGAGACAGAGAGAGAGGGGGTGAGAGGGGGTGAGAGGGGGCAGACGGGAGGGAGACAGAGAGAGAGAGAGAGAGAGAGAGAGAGAGAGAGAGAGAGAGAGAGAGAGAGAGAGAGAGAGAGAGAGAGAGAGAGAGAGAGAGAGAGAGAGAGAGAGAGAGAGAGAGAGGGAGAGAGAGAGAGAGAGGATGAGGGAGAGAGAGAGATGGAGGGAGGGAGAGGGGGAGGGGAGGAGAGGGTAGGAGAGAGAGAGAGAGAGAGAGAGAGAGAGAGTGAGGGAGAGAGAGAGAGGGTGAGGGAGAGAGAGAGATGGAGAGAGGGAGAGGGGGAGAGGGGGAGGGAGAGGGTAGGAGAGAGAGAGAGAGAGAGGGAGAGAGAGAGAGATGGAGAGAGAGAGAGAGAGAGAGAGAGGGAGGGTGAGGGAGAGAGAGGTCCCTCTATGTTTGCTGGTTGGCTGGTTTCTTCTTTTACCAGCTGCTTTGTTTAACTACTTTTGTGACAGGTTTTTTTTTAATTACTTCACACACAGAGTTCTGAGGTATTTTCCACGAACATGTAGTGGATGAAAGGTGATTTAGTGTGATTTAGTGTGATTTAATGGCATTTAATGTGATTTAGTGTGATTTAATTGGATTTAGTGTGATTTAGTGTGACTTAATGTGATTTAGTGTGATTTAGTGTGATTTAATGTGACTTAATGTGAATTAGTGTGATTTAGTGTTATTAAATGTGATTTAGTGTGATTTAGTGTGATTAAGTGTGATTAAATGTGATTTAGTGTGAGCATATGATTTAGTGTGATTTACTGTGATTTAGTGTGATTAAATGTGATTTTGTGTGATTTAATTTATAACAAGCCATCTACTGAATTGTCGGCTCTGTTGTCCTCTTACGGAACCACTTTGTCTCTTGCTGTCACCCTCTCTCTCTCCCTGTCGCTCTCTTCCTCTCTTCCACTCTCTATTCCTGTCTTTATCTCCCTCTCTTCCTCTCTCTTCTTGTCTCTCTCTTCCTGTCTCTATTCCTCTCTTCCTGTCTTCCACTCTCTAGTCCTGTCCTCATCTCTCTCTCTTCCTCTCTCTTCCTGTCTCTATTCCTCTATTCCTGTCTCTATTCCTCTCTTCCTGTCTTCCACTCTCTAGTCCTCTCTTCATCTCTCTCTTTTCCTCCCTTCCTCTCTCTCTTCCTCTCTCTCTTCCTCTCTCTCTTCCTCTCTCCCTCCTCTCCCATCCTCTCTTCCTCTCTCTCTTCCTCTCTCCCTTCCTCTCCCATCCTCTCTTCCTCTCTCTCTTCCTCTCTCCCTTCCTCTCCCATCCTCTCTTCCTCTCTCTCTTCCTCTCTTCCTGTCTCTATTCCTCTCTTCCTCTCTCCCTTCCTCTCCCTTCCTCTCTTCCTCTCTCTCCTCCTCTCTCCCTTCCTCTCCCATCCTCTCTTCCTCTCTCTCTTCCTCTCTTCCTCTCCCATCCTCTCTTCCTCTCTCCCTTCCTCTCCCATCCTCTCTTCCTCTCTTCCTCTCTCTCTTCCTCTCTCCCTTCCTCTCCCTTCCTCTCTTCCTCTCTCTTCCTCTCTCCCTTCCTCTCCCTTCCTCTCTTCCTCTCTCTCCTCCTCTCTCCCTTCCTCTCCCATCCTCTCTTCCTCTCCCATCCTCTCTTCCTCTCCCATCCTCTCTCTCTTCCTCTCTCCCTTCCTCTCTTCCTCTCTCCCTTCCTCTCCCATCCTCTCTTCCTCTCCCATCCTCTCGCTCTTCCTCTCTCTCTTCCTCTCTCTCCTCCTCTCCCAGCCTCTCTTCCTCCTCTCCCATCCTCTCTTCCTCTCTCTCTTCCTCCCTCTCTTCCTCTCTCTCTCTTCCTCTCCCATCCTCTCTTCCTCTCTCTCCTCCTCTCCCATCCTCTCTTCCTCTCTCTCTTCCTCCCTCTCTTCCTCTCTCTCTCTTCCTCTCCCATCCTCTCTTCCTCTCTCTCCTCCTCTCCCAGCCTCTCTTCCTCTCTCCCTCCCTCCCTCTCTTCCTGTTAACATCTCCCTGTGTTTCCGTGTGTCATGATTCGATGTCCTCAAAGAACGAGAGAAAGGCCATCACAGTTTTCCCACTAACGTATCTGTGGTGGGGAAAAGGGGAATTAAAATATGGTGAAATGAATCAATTCAGGTGAATCAGGTTATGACCATGGGTATGGACATATAGGAGCACTCTAACTCTATTGAGATGTAATGTAAAGAGCAGTCCGCTAACATGGGGCTAGGGTGAGCTGACAGGATGAGATGTATGAACTCATATGAACACATTTATTTACACGGTTCAGAGTTAAACACTATATATATATCGTCTCTGTTCAGAGTATCACAAATAATCACAAACAGTGTAGTTCTTCCAGTGTAGTTCGTCCAGTGTAGTTCTTCCAGTGTAGTTCGTCCAGTGTAGTTCTTCAGTGTAGTTCTTCCAGTGTAGCTCTTCAGTGTAGTTCTTCAGTGTAGTTCTTCCAGTGTAGTTCTTCACTGTAGTTATTCAGTGTAGTTCTTCAGTGTAGTTCATCAGTGTAGTTCTTCACTGTAGTTCTTCAGTGTAGTTATTCAGTGTAGTTATTCACTGTAGTTATTCAGTGTAGTTCTTCACTGTAGTTCTTCAGTGTAGTTCTTCAGTGTAGTTCTTCAGTGTAGTTCTTCCAGTGTAGTTCTTCAGTGTAGGTCTTCCAGTGTAGTTCTTCAGTGTAGTTCTTCCATTGTAGTTATTCCAGTTTAGTTCTTCCAGTGTAGTTCTTCCAGTGTAGTTCTTCCAGTGTAGTTCTTCCAGTGTAGTTCTTCCAGTGTAGTTATTCAGTGTAGTTCTTCAGTGTAGTTCTTCCAGTGTAGTTCTTCAGTGTAGCTCTTCAGTGTAGTTCTTCCAGTGTAGTTCTTCTGTGTAGCTCTTCAGTGTAGTTATTCAGTGTAGTTCTTCAGTGTAGTTATTCAGTGTAGTTCTTCAGTGTAGTTCTTCAGTGTAGTTCTTCCAGTGTAGTTCTTCAGTGTAGTTCTTCCAGTGTAGTTCATCCAGAGTAGTTCATCCAGAGTAGTTCATCCAGTGTAGTTCTTCCAGTGTAGTTCTTCAGTGTAGTTCTTCCAGTGTAGTTCTTCCAGTGTAGTTCATCCAGTGTAGTTCTTCCAGTGTAGTTCTTCCAGTGTAGTTCTTCAGTGTAGTTCTTCAGTATAGTTCTTCAGTGTAGTTCTTCCAGTGTAGTTCTTCCAGTGTAGTTCTTCCATTGTAGTTATTCTAGTGTAGTTCATCCATTGTAGTTATTCCATTGTAGTTATTCCATTGTAGTTCTTCCAGTGTAGTTCTTTAGTGTAGTTCTTCCAGTGTAGTTCTTTAGTGTAGTTCTTCCAGTTTAGTTCTTCCAGTTTAGTTCTTCCAGTGTAGTTCTTCCAGTGTAGTTATTCAGTGTAGTTCTTCCAGTGTAGTTCTTCAGTGTAGTTCTTCAGTGTAGCTCTTCAGTGTAGTTCTTCCAGTGTAGTTATTCAGTGTAGTTCTTCCAGTGTAGTTCTTCAGTGTAGTTCTTCAGTGTAGTTCTTCCAGTGTAGTTATTCAGTGTAGTTCTTCCAGTGTCCATTGAATTAAGCAAACTGTCATGGTTTGTAAATAGAATAAAAAACGGAACATAATCGTTACCCACTGACCTGACAGGAAGATCTGGCATTCCAGACCTACTGAGAGATGAAGATAATACAGACCTTAGGAAAAGCCACAGAAGATAAGGAAAAAGCAGAGATACTTGCTCAATTCTACACTTCAGTTGTCACCACAGAAACAGAAGGCCCCATACCAAGTCTGCCACAGCAAAAACTAAGGAAAAGGTGTCAGTGTCACACATAGATCTCACTATTGAAAAAAGTAATGAGGAAACTAAAGAAACTACAACCTAGTAAGTCCCATGGACCAGACAATATACATCCGAGGATATTAAAATAACTAAACAAACAACTGTCAAAGCCTGTATTTTCACTGTTCCAGTTATCCATTGTAAAAAGAGAACTACCTCAACTATGGAAGTCAGCGAACTTAACCCCAATTTTTAAAAAGGGGGGAAAAAGATAGAAGCAGCAACTACCGCCCAGTGAGTCTCACATGCATATTTTGCAAAGTGCTTGAATCTCTTATCCGGGATGACATCCAGTTTCAAGGTAGGTGTATTGTCACGTCACAGTTTACACATGTATAAGCAATGAGTGAAAATCGTATGTGCAAATCCCGATGAAAGACAGCAGTTATAAAAAAACTGAATAGAATACAAATAAGTAAAAAAGTACAAAAACTCTATAAGTTAAATATATAAAAATGTAATATATGAAATGCAATATAACAGCACAGAAAAATAGCAATATATATATAAATCAATGTAATAAAATATACATTGTTATATGCTATACACCCTTGTTCAGCAGCCTGATGGCCTGACTGTGGAAGCTGTCTCTGAGTCTATTTGTACGGCATTTGATACTGCGGTATCGCCTGCCTGACGGTAAAAGTGAGTACAGTTCGTGGCTGAGGTGGGCATTGTCTTTTATGATGCGTTTGGCCTTGGCCACGCACCGCTGGTTGTATATATCCAGGAGGGAGGGGAGCTCACCTCCAACGATATACTGGGCCGTCCGCACCACCCTTTGAAGCGCTCTGCGCTCGAGTGCGGTGCAGTTCCCGTACCAGGCGGTGATACACCCTGTAAGAACACTCTCCATGGTGCCGGTATAGAATGTTCTCAGGATGCGGGGGCCCATGCTGAATTTCCTCAGACGCCTGAGGAAATACAGGCGTTGTTGGGCCCTTTTCACCACGTGTGTGGTGTGCGTGGACCATGTGAGGTCCTTGGAGATGTGCACGCCGAGGAACTTGAAGCTGCTGACCCTCTCTACTGCAACACCGTCGATGGAGATAGGGCTGTGCTCTCCTCTCTGCTTCCTGAAGTCCACGATCAACTCCTTGGTCTTCTTGACGTTGAGGGCGAGGCTGTTCTCCTGGCACCACTGCTCCAGCGATCCGACCTCCTCCCTGTAGGCTGTCTCATCGTCGCGGGCGATAAGGCCCATCACTGTCGTGTCGTCAGCAAACTTGATGATGACGTTGGAGCTGTCCGTCATGGGTCACATGAAGGATGACATCATCATCGGTCACATGAAGGATGACTGTTGTGCCCCCACACTCTAATCAATCCCAGGTGTTGCCCATCGTAATCGGGCCGGCTGAGGCTAATGAACACCTGGGATTTACCCTACTTAAGGCTGTCGAAGACCGACGTCGGGGCTTGACGATTGCGCACCTTACCGAGAACCATCCTGACGAAGACCGACATTGGGGCGAGACCGTTGGGAACCATATGGCTCCCTCCTACTCGGGAACCTGTGTCTCCAGCTCCGACTACGTCGCGTCTCGTCCAGGCGATTATACACTGCCCTGGTACCACCACATCATTCAGGCTCTCATACACTGCCCTGGTACCACCACATCATTCAGGCTCTTATACACTGCCCTGGTGCGACCACATGCCTTCCACAACTTCTCCATCCAGTATCCGACAGCAGTACCAGAGGTCATAGCTTAAAACTATCCAAGCACAGAGTCAACAAGAAAATAAGACAAAACTACTTCAGCAACGGAGTCGGAAACGATTGAAACTATTAACCAGAAGAAGTTTTCTCTGCACCAAGTCCTAATACATTCAAATCAAGGCTGGATGACTTCTGGAAGGATCACCCTTTGGCGTTTCACTTGGGACGTGGATCTGTCGTTTTCTCACCTTGAAAACACTCTTAAGCTTAAGCCTGTCGCATTTTATCTTAGGAGGCAAAAAAAGGAGAAATAAGAAGATCTGGTCATAGGGGTCAACGACCGGCGACCGGTACACACCATCATCCATCAGTCATGCTATTGTTTTTTTTATTGTGTATTGTGCCTTTAGTGGTGTAGTAAAGTCACACCGCGGGAGGGAACGGGGAGTAAGCATTTCATTGTACTCGTTGCATATGAATAACATCTTAAATCTTGAGTGTATACCGCAGAGTGGCGACTGACCCGAAGGCTCCCCCTTCTCTCTATGAATGGCATTTATCCAGGCCTCTTGCTTTGCTCCTCCGTCTGGAATCCTCAGGAAACGTATACTAGAGCCCTTTTGAACCGATTTGTGTAACCAATAACACCTTGCCGGCATCAAACCTAAAAAAACGGGTACTTTTCCTGACGGGTCCCATTCATTCCCATGTTTATTTCAGGTCACGCGTCGCTTTTTGCCCACCGGCAAACACTTAAACACAAACACATAAAAACACCACGTCACTTTGGCTGTGTTGTCATTGGAAACATCGGCATTATACAGTATGTATATAATCTGTCTCTCCTCCTGTTCCCTGTCTCTCCTCCTGTCTCCTGTCTCTCCTCCTGTCCCCTGTCTCTCCTCCTGTCCCCTGTCTCTCCTCCTGTCTACTGTCTCTCCTCCTGTCCCCTGTCTCTCCTCCTGTCTCCTGTCTCTCCTTCTGTCTCCTGTCTCTCCTCCTGTCCCCTGTCTCTCCTCCTGTTCCCTGTCTCTCCTCCTGTCTCCTGTCTCTCCTCTTGTTCCCTGTCTCTCCTCCTGTCTCCTGTCTCTCCATGTTACAATTACAACTAACGTACCGTATATACAATCATGTTAATCACCTAGCATTGCCAGCTAATATTATATTCGATTATAATGTATTGTCATTTCACAGCACAAGTACAGTTCAGAGAAAAAACTTGGCATCTAACCAGAGTGCAAATGTTGCAGTAAAGTTCATAGTCAAATATAATGTACAGTTGTTGAATATATATATATATATATATATATATATTATATATATATATATATATATATATATATATATATATATACGTATATATTGTGGTACCCCAAGCTACCCTTGGGGTCCCACCAGAGCGAAGAAGAGGAGACTTACCTTTGGTTACGTTGTGGGAGGCGTATATCTCCCGAGGGAGATACTTGGAGGGCTTTAGGACCCGGGGGAAGGCGAATGAGTTCCCGGAGTGAAACCCCCAGCTGACAACAATAAACACCTGAGTAAAGCAGGTGCTTAAAAACACACAGGTAGAGGGTTGCTGGAAGAGAGAGAAGGGGGGTGAGCGGAGCGAGACCTTGCTGCCGAGAGGTCCCGCCATATGCTGTTATGCTGTTCTGCTGTTCTGCTGTTTCAGTTTTGACACGAAGGAAAGGAGAAGCCGTCGCACCCGGGAGCTTGGGAAGCCGCCAGAGGGTGAGAGGACCGCGGACCCGGCGTGAGACGCCGAAGACAAGCCTTTGTTGTTTTTCATTCCCTCCCTTAAACCCCGAAGTTTAAAGAAATAAAAGGACATTTTTGTTTAACCCTCAAAAACCCGCTGTTTTTTTGCCTCCTTGAGCGTGGGCGCTCACATATGGTGGATGGATGCGGGCTTTCTGACCCAGCTCACAACCCGAAGACATGGATCCAGCGTTAAGGGAGGTGCTGACAACAGTGTTACAGTCACAACAAACTTTGCAGAGGGCCATCACAGAGCTTTGTGAGCGCACAACGCAAAGAACCCCGGAAAAGGCACTGACAAAATTAACGGTAGAAGATGACATTGAATCGTACCTGGAACTCTTTGAACGTGTTGCCATCAGAGAGCAGTGGCCAAGAGAGGAATGGGCCCACTTATTGACTCCTTTTTTAACGGGGGAGGCCCAACTGGCATGCAGGGACCTGTCAGCCCGAGAGGCAGCCGATTATACAGAGCTGAAAGGAAACATCCTAGCACAGTATGGCTACAGCCTACCGACAAAAGCCCTAAGGGTCCACCAATGGGCCTACGATCCCACGGCTCCTGCTCGGCCCCAGGTCAAAGCACTACACCGCCTGGTCAGGACGTGGCTCACAGAGGGAGACGGACCACTACCGGTGGAACGGGTAGTACTAGACAGATGCGTGAGGTCGCTGCCCAGTGATGCGAAGAAATACGTATCCCAGCAAGGAGCTCCGGATCTGGATCAACTGATTGCGTTGCTGGAAAACCACCGGGTCACCCAGGAGCTAATGAAGCCGACGGGACGAAACAGCCCGGTGAAACCCGAGAGAACAGGCCACCCTAGGTTGGGTGGAAACTTCAACCGGAGAATGACGGAGTCTTCAGGGAGCAGATGGGGGCGGCCCCTACCAAGAAGTTCCCTGGAAGAGAGACGCTGTTACGGGTGTGGTAAGGAGGGGCATTTTGTGAGAGAGTGCCCGGAAAGAGAAGAGTCCATGCCAACAGCCGAGTGTTCCATGGCGTTCTTCCCATGTGGATATCTCAGCAGCGGTTGGATGGAGGCCTGTGAGTCGGCCCCCCGTTTCCCAGTGAGGATCATGGGCAAGGATACGGAGGCCCTGCTGGACTCGGGGAGTGTCATCACACTGGTCCGCCCTGACTTCGTGAACGAGCAACAAGGCGAGCCAGTGGCAGTAGCATGCATACATAAACTTATCCCACAAGCATGGTGAGAATCCAGTCCCCAAAAGGAACGGTAACAATAAGAGTGGGAGTGGTCCCAGGGTTACCGGTACCAGTGCTAATAGGCAGAGATTGCCCCCTGTTCGCGAGATATTGGGAAGACCCCCAACCGGACAGAGGAAAGGGGCCAAAGAAGAGGTCTATGTGGCGGAAGCCACAGAAAGTGTACCAAGCCTGGGCGGCCCCCTCCGATAACGAATCACCGGTCAGTCCAGAAGAGGAAGAGCCAAATCCCCCGGTAGGCCGACCTAGAACGAGGCAAACCCCTGCACCCCAACCACAGGAACCAGGGCAACCGTCCGGAAGCGGAGAGAGGGGCACCGGGGAGCATTTCTCAGAGTTCCTCCAATTCCAACCGGAGACTCCAGGGGGCGCCACAGAATTCAGCCGTGAGCAGCAGCAGGATCCAAATTTGGCCCAGGCCTGGAGGAGGGCGGTGCTCTACAATGGGGAACAAGACGAGGTGAGTCAGCACAGGTTTCCATATTTTGCTGTAAAAAATGGACTTGTGTACAGAAGGTTTAAAAAAGGGGAAGAAGTAATTAATCAGCTACTGGTGCCAAGATCCTATGTCCCTAGGGTACTTTATCTAGCACACTCCCATGTCCTGGGAGCCCACCTAGGGGCTGAGAAAACCTGTGACAGAGTGACTTCCCATTCTACTGGCCAGGGGTTAAGAGGGCGATTGAGGACTACTGTCGACACTGTTCAGAGTGCCAACTCCATAGTCCCAAGGTGACTTTCCACAATCCATTGGTGCCTCTTCCCATAATCGACGTTCCCTTTACACGGATTGGGATGGATATTGTGGGGCCACTTCCAAAGTCAAGTAGAGGGCACCGTTACATTCTGGTTATCCTGGATTACACCACCAGATACCCAGAGGCGGTCCCCTTAAGAGCCGCTACGGGTAAGACCATTGCCAGAGAGCTTCTTCTCCTATGTAGTAGGGTGGGCATACCAGAAGAGATATTGACAGATCAGGGGTCCTGCTTCATGTCAAATGTAATGAAGGCCTTATGCCGTCTTCTGAAAGTGACTCAAGTTCGGACATCCGTCTATCACCCTCAGACCGATGGTTTGGTTGAGCGGTTCAACAAAACACTAAAGCAAATGCTAAGGAAAATGATAGACACAGACGGAAAAGACTGGGACCTACTATTACCATACCTCCTGTTTGCCATCCGGGAGGTACCCAGGCATCCACAGGTTTTTCTCCGTTTGAGTTGCTCTATGGCAGAAGACCAAGGGGCCTGCTGGACCTAGCTAAGGAGGCTTGGGAACAACAGCCCACCCGCCACACCACGGTGATAGAACATGTGGAGAAAATGCACCGCAGGATGAGTGAGGTTTGGCCCATGGTAAGAGAAAACATGCAACAAGCCCAGGAGACACAGGCAAGGCTTTATAACAGGGGGGCCCAAGTGAGGGAGTTCAGTCCAGGGGACAAAGTATTGGTCCTCGTCCCCACGCAAGAATGCAAATTTCTGGCCAGATGGCATGGTCCATATGAGGTGGTGGAAAGGGTTGGTCAAGTCAATTATAAAGTCAGACAGCTTGGGAGGAGACAGTCCAGCCAAATATACCATGTTAACCTGTTAAAAAGATGGCATGAACCCATGCAGATACAGGTACATGCACTGTCTACTTACCAGCCCTCACAGGAACCTCCTAAAGTCCCCATGGGAGAGCAACTGTCGCCACACCAGGTTCAAGACCTGACCGAGCTGCTGAGCCGGAACCGTGATGTCTTCTCAGACAAACCTGGGAGGACAACAGTAGTGGCCCATGACCTCGTCACGGAACCAGGGAAGAAGGTGCGGCTCAAACCATTCAGAATACCAGAGGCCAGGAGAGAAGCCATCCGTGAAGAGGTAAAAAACATGCTAGAAATGGGAGTAATCGAGGAGTCACAAAGCTCCTGGTGCAGCCCAATCGTAATTGTACCAAAGCCAGATGGGACATTAAGGTTTTGCAATGACTTCAGACAGCTCAATGCAATCTCCAAGTTTGATGCTTATCCAATGCCCAGAGTAGATGAGCTGCTAGAGCGATTGGGGCCTGCCAGATTCATTAGCACCTTACACGTGGTTATTGGCAAGTGCCACTCACAGACAGGGCTAAAGAGAAAACTGCCTTTGCAACACCGGATGGTCTCTTCCACTACAAAGTCTTACCATTTGGGGTCCATGGGGCCCCAGCTACTTTCCAAAGGCTAATGGATAAAGTTCTTAGACCCCACAGGGAATACGCAGCAGCCTATATCGACGATATTGTGGTCCAGAGCACGGATTGGCAGACCCATCTACATCGCCTGGAGGCCGTCTTGGGAGCATTACGAGAGGCGGGGCTGACAGCCAAAGCAGCAAAGTGTCATCTGGGCCTGGAGGAGACGGACTATCTGGGCTACACGGTAGGAAGAGGTTGTGTGCGACCTCAGTCATCCAAGGTGGAGGCCATCGCCACATGGCCACGGCCAGGCACAAAGCGACAGCTTAGAACTTTCTTGGGTCTGGTGGGATATTACCGACAGTTCGTACCCAACTTTGCATCCCTAGCAGCTCCACTGTTCGAATTGACCAAGAAAGAAGGGAAGCGCAGTCTAAAATGGACTGGAGAAGCGGAAGAGGCCTTCCAGAGGCTGAGGGACAACCTCTGCAGGGAGCCGGTCCTGGCTACAGTAAACTTCTCACTTCCCTTTGTCTTACAGACGGATGCCTCAGAGGTGGGACTGGGCGCGGTGCTGTCTCAGGTAAAAGATGATGTAGAGCAGCCTATCACATACATCAGCCGGAAATTGCTACAGCATGAAAGAAACTATGCAACAGTGGAGAAGGAATGCCTAGCAATTAAATGGGTGATAGACAAACTGAAGTACTACTTAATTGGTAGGGAATTCACACTGGTAACGGATCATGCACCGCTGAAGTGGATGTCACTAAATAAGGAGAAAAATTCCCGAGTAACCCGGTGGTTCTTGGAGCTACAGAATTTCAGATTTAAGGTGGAACACAGAGCAGGGAAGCTACATGGGAATGCAGATGCCCTGTCCCGAAGGTCAGAATGCCTGTGGTCTGGGCCTGCCAAGGGTGCTCTGAAGTTGAGGGGAAGGATATGTGGTACCCCAAGCTACCCTTGGGGTCCCACCAGAGCGAAGAAGAGGAGACTTACCTTTGGTTACGTTGTGGGAGGCGTATATCTCCCGAGGGAGATACTTGGAGGGCTTTAGGACCCGGGGGAAGGCGAATGAGTTCCCGGAGTGAAACCCCCAGCTGACAACAATAAACACCTGAGTAAAGCAGGTGCTTAAAAACACACAGGTAGAGGGTTGCTGGAAGAGAGAGAAGGGGGGTGAGCGGAGCGAGACCTTGCTGCCGAGAGGTCCCGCCATATGCTGTTATGCTGTTCTGCTGTTCTGCTGTTTCAGTTTTGACACGAAGGAAAGGAGAAGCCGTCGCACCCGGTATATATATACCAGTGGCGAAGCGTGTCTATCACAACTGGACCTTCTGACCAGGGGTTCCCCAACTTTTCAGCCCGAGACCCCCAAAATAACAGACTGGAGACTGACCCCCCCCCCCCCCCCCCCCCCCCCACACACACACACACACACACACACACACACACACACACACACAATCACCGTCCGACGGGGTGGGGGGGGGGTAATCGCGATCACGAACATCGTGTGCGGCTTTTTTTCAATGATGATACTGTCGTGAATCTGTGGGAATCGGAATTCCTTTATTTGTTATTTGTCACTCACGTTATTATTAACAATAATAATAATAATACAAATGATAAAAAATAAATAAAAAATAATAATAATAATAATCGCGACCCCCCCCCCCTCGGGGTCCCGCGACCCCCACTTTGGGAACCCCTGCGGTAGACCACCACACACCCCGCCCCAGCCAGGCGGACGTCACGGAGGAGTCACTTTATGCCTTATCTCATTTAGGCAGATTGTACCATAGTTGGTAAAGCAGTGTCCATGTAGTGAAGTAACAGCCCACCATCTTCGCCTTCGCCATTTTGACGTAAAATCCAACGTAGAAACAACGTAGCACTACGCTAGATCCACTCTCGCTCCAGCCAGTATACCTTCTAGCTCCCTATTGAGCTGTGGGGAAATCTGAAAGAATACGCCCATTGGCTACAAATCACTAGATGATTGGTTGATCAAATTGTCAATCCAAACGTACCTCTCATTCAGTCTAAGGGCCAAAGTCATCGGGAATACTTTGGTTGAAGGATATTCTTCCCAGCAACCCAGAAAAATATCTGATTGGTTGAATTGTTTTTCCAACACAAAACCACTCAAATGCGTCGTGCATGGACCGAGAAAGACAAACAAATCAACGTAACACTGTAATATAACAGATAACAACACAGATACCATTCTCATTTATTCATTTGATTTAAATTTGATTAAATTGTATTACATTAATACAATTAATTCTATTTTTTTAGTTTAGTTCATCTGAGAGTTCCAGGGTCTTCTCTGAATACCTTGAAGGCCCTGACGCTTCACCACTGATATATACGTATATATACGTATATATATATACATATATATATATACGTATATATATATATACGTATATATACTACATATATATACATATATATATCAAGTCAAGTCAAGTCAACTCAAGTGTATTGCAGTGGCGAAGCGTGTCTATCACAACTGGACCTTCTGTAGACCAGGGGTTCCACAACTTTTCAGCCCGCGACCCCCAACATAACAGACCCCCCCCCCCCCCCCACTGTCACCGGAGGGACTGGAACATTAAAAACAACGTGTGCGCAGAGCTTCACCATCGAGAACATCGTGAAGTCCAAGGGGGGGGGGGGGGGGGAATCGTGATATTGAAAATTGTGTGTGGCTTTTTTTTCAGCTCCAAATGATACTGTCGTGAATCTGTCGGAATCAAAATTCATTTTTCGTCACCCGTACATATATAAAAATATCTATGCACACGTTATTATTAACAATAAAAACCTCATGGTCACATCAAGAGGATTCTGAAATCATCTCGCGACCCCCCCCCCCCCCTCGGGGTCCCGCGACCCCCCCCCCCCCCCCCTCGGGGTCCCACGACCCCCACTTTGGGAACCCCTGCTGTAGACCACCACCCACACCATCACCACCACCATTCGAAAATTCAGTTGTTCTAGTCAGACGGACGTCACGGAGGAGTCACTTTATGCCTTATCTCATTTAGGAAGATCAGATTGTCGCAGCCAATTTCCAAGTGTACCATAGTTGTAAAGCAGAGTCCATGTAGTGAAGTAACAGACCACCACAGACCACCACACACAGGCTATCGGTTAAAGGGACGGTCTAACACGCTTCACGTGAAAAGGCTTAACGTAACTTTCCTTTCTCCATTCTCCTGTCCTTCTGGATGAATGGTTCGACCACCATCAGGTCATAAAGATGATCGCTTTTCAGATCCAAAATAAGTTCCAATTTCCTGCTCTCTTGTCGGTCCCAAATAGCAACACTCCCATCAGTAGAGCCTCTTGTGGCTAGTAGAGCCCGTTAGCCACGGGTATCGTTCCCAGTTGCTACACTGAAAATGGCGAACATAACCTGCTTTGACTACTTGAGTCAGCTCCAGATTGTCAGGTGTTGGACGGCCTCTTTTAATAATGTCCATTTTAACATTAAATGGTCGTCTTGAAAATGGTTCACACAATAATTCCGCCACGACATCATCTTCACCTGTTGCCATTTTGGCGTAAAAAAAACAACGTAGAAAACGTAACACTACGCTAGATCCACTCTCGCGCCAGCCACCACCTTGCACCCTCTAGCTCCATATTGAGCTGCCGGGGAAATCTGAAAGAATACGCCCATTGGCTACAAATCACGATATGATTGGTTGATCAAATTGTCAATCCAAACGTACGCTATCATTCCGTCTAAGGGCCAATGTCAGCGGGAATACTTTGGTTGATTTACGTTGGATATTCTTCCCAGCAACCCAGAAAAATATCTGATTGGTTGCATTGTTTTTCCAACACAAAACCACTCAAATGCGTCGTGCATGGACCGAGAAAGACAAACAAATCAACGTAACACTGTATTATAACACAGATACGATTCTCATTTATTCATTTTATTTAAATTTTATTAAATGTTATTAAATTGTATTACATTTTATTAATACAATTAATTCGATTCTTTGGTTTCATCTGAGAGTTCCAGGGTCTTCTCTGAATACCTTGAAGGCCCTGACGCTTCACCACTGGTGTATTGTCACTTCACAGTTTACACAAGTATATAGCAGTGATGTGAAAATCTTATGTGCAAAACCCGACGACAGACAGCAGTTATAAAATAAGATAAAAATAGATTAAAATTGAATAAAAACAGAATAAAGTTAAAAAATAAAAATAAAAATGCAATTTATAAAATGCATCGGCACAGAAAAAGAGCAATATGTACATATAAAACAATGTAATAAAATATACATTGTTATATGCTATACGCCCTTGTTCAGCAGCCTGATGGCCTGACCGTGGAAGCTATATATACGTATTTATATATACATATATATATATATGTATATATATACATATATATATATATGTATATATATACATATATATATATGTATATATATACATATATATATATACGTTTATATATATACATATATATATATATATATATATATATACATATACACACAGGTAATATACAAGTATCAACAGGTAGTGAGCAGGGGTATGCAATTATATCAACAGTTGTAGATAAATATAGAATAAAAAAATAAAAAAATATATATATACAGATTCTAAGGTGTTTCTAAAGTGGATAAGAATACAAAAACATATACAGTTCCAGTTTCTGAAGTGTGAGTAGTGATGTAGGTCTTTATAACAAAAGTATTCCTCCGGTACGATTCGAAATAAAGTACTTTACTAAACTTTAAACCACTTTAAACTTTAAACCACTTTAAACTTTAAACTACTTTAAACTTTAAACCACTTTAAACTTTAAACAACTTTAAACTGTAAACCACTTTAAACTTTAAACCACTCTAAACTGTAAACCACATTAAACTTTAAACCACTCTAAACTTTAAACCACTTTAAACTTTAAACCACTTTCAACTTTAAACCACTTTAAACGTTAAACTACTTTAAACTTTAAACCACTTTAAACTTTAAACCACTTTCAACTTTAAACCACTCGAAACTTTAAACCACTTTAAACTTTAAACCACTTTAAACTTTAAACCACTTTAAACTTTAAACCACTCTAAACTTTAAACCACTTTAAACTTTAAATCACTTTAAACTTTAAACCACTTTAAACTCAGTGAATCTTTATGAAGCTGCGTTCACGTGAAGGAATTCTCCTCTACGAGAATTTCTTAAAAAATAAGACACAATCAAATAAAAACCTAAACACAATAAAAGAATGAGAGAATGTTTACTGGAAGACCGAGAGATGACACAATATAACTTATTATTATTATTATTATTATTATTATTATTATTTACATTTACATTTTCATTTACATTTAGAGCATTTGGCAGACGCTTTTATCCAAAGCGACTTACAAGGTGTACATTTGTTGAAGCATATTTATTATTATAACAAAATATAAACCCTACATTCACAAATTTAAATACATTTGATTTGGCACAACTCATAGAATCTGCACTTTCAGTAACCTGAGGTGGGTTAAACGCTATTAATAATATATTATTAATAATAATAATAATAATA
>CM051009.1:12782899-12785399 GCA_027704905.1 Muraenolepis orangiensis
CCAACAACAACACAAACAACAACCAGACTGCAAACAGTCATCAAGAACTGCCTTAGGAGGATCCTGAACATCTGGTGGAGGAACAAAGTCAGGAATGTGGACCTGTGGGAGAGAACTGGACAGGATCACATTGACCTACAGATCCTAAAAAGAAAGTGGAGCTGGATAGGACACGCTCTCAGGAAATCAGCCAACAACATCACCCGACAAGCCCTAAAGTGGAACCCACAAGGGAAGAGAAAATGAGGTCACCCCAAGTACAGCTGGAGGTGGGATGTCCAGGCAGAGATGTCTTTGAGTGGGCAAAACTGGGGAGACCTTGAAAAACCTGCCCCCAACCGAGTGAGATGGAAGACATTCGTCAATGGCCTATGCTCCCTGGAGGAGCCAAGGGCTTAACTAACTCACTCTAGTTCATATCAAGTTATGAGTTAGTGACTTTCTTTTCAATATGTATTTCTAAGTTTTGCCATTGTCTAGTTAATATCAAGTTATTAGTTCGTTTTTAACTAGTTATTAGTTAGTCATTAGTTAGTTACTATCTAGATATTAGTGAGTTAGTTATTAGTAAGTTATTAGTCATTTGTTAGTTATTATTGTTAAGTTATTAGTTAGCAAGTAATTAGTTAGTATCTAGTAATAAGTTAGTCATTAGTTAGTTATTATGTAGTAAATAGTTAATTGGTCAGTTAGTGATAATCTAGTTATTCGTTTTTTAGTCATAAGTCATATATTGTGTAGTTATTAGTTAGTTAGTCATTAGTTAGTGATAATCTAGTTATTAGTAAGTTATTGATCATCTAGTTATTAGTTAGTTAGTCATTAGTTAGTGGTTATCTAGTTGTTTGTTAGTAAGTGAACATCAAGTTATTAGTTAGTTAGTCATTAGTTAATGATACTCTAGTTATTAGAGAGTTAGTCATTAGTTAGTGATAATGTAGTTATTAAAGAGTCATTAATTGGTTAATATCTAGATATTAATTACTTAATGATAATCAAGTTATTTGTTTGATAGTGATTATCTAGTTATTAGTTAGTTAGTCATTATTTAGTGATAATCAAGTTATTAGAGAGTCGTTAGTTAGTGATTATCTAGTTATTAGTTAGTCATTACGTTGTTATTAGTTAGTTAGTCAATAGTTAGTGATTATGTAGTTATTAGAGAGTCATTATTTAGTGATTATCTAGTTATTAGTTAGTCATTAGTTAGTCATTACGTAGTTATAAGTTAGTTAGTCATTAGTTAGTGATTATCTAGTTATTAGATAATCTCTCTCTCTCTCTCTCTCTCTCTCTCTCTCTCTCTCTCTCTCTCTCTCTCTCTCTCTCTCTCTCTCTCTCTCTCTCTCTCTCACTCTCTCTCTCTCTCTCTCTCTCTCTCTCTCTCTCTCTCTCTGTCCACCTCACTCTCCCCCCTCCTCTCTGTTCTAGTCCATGGGGACCGTTTACAGTAGTAATTAGGCTATTAGTCTCATTAATGACCCATCCCTCTCTCTCTCTCTCTCTCTCTCTCTCTCTCTCTCTCTCTCGCTCTCTCTCTCTCTCTCTCTCTCTCTCTCTCTCTCTCTCTCTCTCTCTCTCTCTCTCTCTCTCTCTCCTCTCTCTCTCTCTCTCTCTCTCTCTCTCTCTCTCTCTCTCTCTCTCTGTCTCTCTATCCCTCTCTCTTTCTCTGTCTCTCTCTCTCTCGCAAACACACACACACACACACACACACACACACACACACACACACACACACACACACACACACACACACACACACACACATACACACATACACATACACACACACGTGTGCACGCACATGCAAGCACTCTCACACACACACACACACACACACAGATTAGGTAGCCACTTATACCAATTAAAAGACTCTGCGACTTTATGGCCGCCATTTTGTGTCTGCCATGTTGGTGGCGAGAGGCGGGACCTGATCTATGATTGATGTTTCTATTAACCAGTCTCCCGCTGAAGACATCGTCCTGCCAGGACAATACCCAGTCAGACTGATTAGAGTCTGGTTGAAGCAGCCTCACCTGGCCCCAGTCAGACTGATTAGAGTCAGGTTGAAGCAGCCTCACCTGGCCCCAGTCAGACTGATTAGAGTCTGGTTGAAGCAGCCTCACCTGGCCCCAGTCAGACTGATTAGAGTCAAGTTGAAGCAGCCTCACCTGGCCCCAGTCAGACTGATTAGAGTCTGGTTGAAGCAGCCTCACCTGGCCCCAGTCAGACTGATTAGAGTCAGGTTGAAGCAGCCTCACCTGGCCCCAGTCAGACTGATTAGAGTCAGGTTGAAGCAGCCTCACCTGGCCCCAGTCAGACTGATTAGAGTCAGGTTGAAGCAGCCTCACCTGGCCCCAGTCAGACTGATTAGAGTCTGGTTGAACCAGCCTCACCTGGCCCCAGTCAGACTGATTAGAGTCTGGTTGAAGCAGCCTCACCTGGCCCCAGTCAGACTGATTAGAGTCTGGTTGAACCAGCCTCACCTGGCCCCAGTCAG
>CM051009.1:12792899-12800399 GCA_027704905.1 Muraenolepis orangiensis
TAACAGGTCGATTTCGGTTTAGTGATACAGATACATTCATACGCTCTGTTAACACGCTTAAAAATACAGTAAGTTTTGATGTGCTGGACAAACGAAGACGCTTCCGTCTTAAAAAGCACATCACAGTTCTAAGAAAAGCAGCAAAAGTTGAAGCTGGTAAAACACTAAGCCTGATCATGCAACACAGGGTGTTTTGTAACTGTCCTTTCTCTACTTTCTCTCTCTCAATGGACACTATCAACATCGGAACCTTAAACATAACCCCTTGTACACATAAACCCTTGTATTTTGTTCTTGAAGCAGGCTACATAGTATTCTGCTGTGGGTAAGTAGACATAAGATTTATTGTTGTTCTTAGTTATTTGTGTTGATAAAATTGTAGAACCTTTTTCTCAATGCTAGTTATCTGTACATAGTAAGTGAGGTGTACAGGCCTATTGTTGTGCTAAGATAATCACCCAGTTTGGCCCATACAGCCATAGTCAATAGAGTTAACGACAGGGAGGAGCCTAACCCTGCATGAGCCACCCTCCCTATCGCATAGGCTATTAACATAGAAGTAGTTTGTTTGCGTCAGCATTTAGCGTCAGGCCCCAGGAACTAAGACCCATAACAAAGACCAAGGAGTCGTTCTACAGGAGTCCTAGTTAATCCTAGTCCTAGTTAGTCAAATCCAGTCCCCCTACCCTTGCTATGTGTCGTCATTCCATTGTAGTCTGGACATCCTCCCGCAATAGATGGCATCGAGGCTCTCCCTCTCGACGCCGCAACCCCTCCAATCTCCTCTATCCTACCATTTCTACCTTCACAGATCTTGTGGTGAAAGGGGGACTCTGGAATTGCCAATCGTCAGTCAAGAAGACTGAAACCATTCTGGCCTACGCCGCACTCCAGTCTCTCCACTTCCTGGCTCTCACCGAGACCTGGATCACCCCTGAGAACACGGCCACCGCAGCTGCTCTCTCCGCGACCTACTCCTTCACCCACACCCCCCGACCGTCTGGGCGTGGTGGAGGAACGGGACTCCTAGTCTCTCCAAACTGGTCATATCAGGTACTCCCTCTGGGTCACCTGACCAGATCGGCACTCGAATTTCATGCTGTTTCTGTTACCATCCCAACTAGACTCAACATTGCCGTAATCTACCGACCACCGGGCCCTCTTGGTGACTTATTTGACGAGATGGACGCCCTCCTCAGCTGCTTTCCTGAGGACGGCACCGCACTCATGGTTCTGGGTGACTTCAACATCCAGTCGGATAAGTTACAATCTCCTGAATTCATTAACTTTTTTGCCATATTCGGTCTAACACTCACTCCTTCTCCCCCTACCCACAGAGCTGGGACCAACTGGATCTTGTCTTCACAAGATCCTGTACCACCTTGGTGATCTCTGTCACACCCCTCCCTGTCTCTGATCACCATTTTGTTGCTTTCTCTCTCCCTCTCAAATCCCCCACCTCCCTACCCACTACTCCCCACATTGTTACCTTCCGTAGTAACCTGAAAACTCTCTCTCCCTCTTCTTTCTCCGCATCTGTCCTATCCTCACTACCATCCCCCCAACAATTCTCTCTCTTGTCGGTAGAGGAAGCCTCCTCCACTCTGACTTCCTCTCTCTCCTCCTCCTTCGACTCTCTCTGTCCTCTCACCTCCAGACCAGCACGAGCCTCTCCTCCACCTCCTTGGCTGTCCGAACCTCTGCGCTGTCCGAACCTCTGCGGGCTCGTAGAGCAGAGCTACGGGCGGCCGAGAGAAAATGGAGGAAATCTGACTCTTCTGATGACCTCGCTCACTACCTCCGTCTCCTCGCTGGCTTCACCTCCACGGTATCGGCTGCTAAATCTGCCTTCTACCGTACAAAAATCAACTCTTCTGCCTCTAACCCAAGGAAACTTTTCTCCATGTTCTCTTCCCTCCTCAACCCCCCCTCCCCTCCCCCTCCCTCCTCCCTCTCAGCTGATGACTTTGTCACCTACTTTACGAAGAAGGTGAACGACATTACCTCCTCCTTCACCCCCACCGCTTTCCTCCCTCCCTCTTCTCCCACCCCCGCTAACCTTACCTGTTTCAACCCCCTCTCCCCTGATGAAGTTAACAAACTGGTGACATCTAACCACCCTACCACCTGCCCCCTCGACCCAATCCCTTCCTCTCTTCTCCAGGACATCTCGGGCGATATCCTTCCCTTCCTTACATCCCAAATCAACATCTCCCTTGAGGCAGGCCTGTTTCCGGCAGCCTTCAAGACTGCCAGAATCAAGCCGCTCCTCAAGAAACCATCCCTAGACACCACTGATGTCCAAAACTACAGACCGGTATCTCTCCTATCATTCCTGTCCAAAACCCTTGAACGGGCTGTCTCCTCACAACTTTCTTCCTATCTCTCCCAGAACAACCTCCTCGACCCTCACCAGTCAGGCTTCAAGGCTGCGCACTCCACGGAGACGGCACTGCTCGCAGTGACAGAGTCTCTTCGTGATGCCAGAAGCTCGTCCCTCTCATCGGTACTGATCCTTCTCGACCTGTCTGCGGCGTTCGACACAGTGAACCACCAGATCCTCCTCTCCACTCTCGCCGAGCTTGGAATCGCTGGAACTGCGTTATCCTGGTTCACCTCCTACCTTGCAGACCGCACTTATCAGGTCACATGGAACGGTTCCCTGTCCAGACCCTGCACCCTGGACACCGGAGTCCCCCAAGGCTCAGTATTGGGACCCCTTCTGTTTTCTCTTTACACTAAATCGCTAGGCTCTGTAATCACATCTCATGGCTTCTCCTATCACTGCTATGCAGATGACACTCAACTGTTTCTCTCCTTTCCCCCCTCAGAAACCCAAATCGCAACACGCATCTCTAAATGCCTGGCCGACATCAGCAGATGGACAGCCGCCAACCACCTGAAGCTCAACCTTGACAAGACTGAGCTCCTCTTCATACCGGGGAAAGACTGCCCTCAGATGGACCTACTGGTCACCATCGAGAACACCCAAGTCTCCCCCTCAACCACAACAAGAGACCTTGGTGTGGTGGTAGATGACCAGCTGTCCTGCAATGCCAACGTCACCGCGGTGGCCCGATCTTGCAGAATTGCCCTCTACAACATCCGCAGGATCCGGCCCTTCCTCACACGTGAAGCGGCGCAGATCCTGGTCCAAGCGCTCGTCATCACCCGCCTCGACTACTGCAACTCTCTCCTGGCGGGACTCCCCGCCTCTGCAACCAAGCCCCTCCAACGCATCCAGAACGCAGCAGCACGCCTGGTATTCAACCTACCGAAATTCTCCCACGTGACCCCTCTCTTCCGCGATCTCCACTGGCTTCCGGTAAATGCTCGCATCAAATTCAAGACTCTGGTGCTGACCTTTAGGGCAGTCAATGGAACTGCCCCAGCCTACCTCCAGGCGTTGGTCAAACCCTACATCCCAGCCAGAGCGCTCCGCTCAACTTCTGCCAGGCGACTTGTTCGACCTTCACTGATGACAACCAAACATCGCTCGTCCAACACCCAGCTCTTCACGGCTCTGGCTCCACAGTGGTGGAATGAACTCCCGTCTCATGTCAGGACGGCAGAGTCCCTCGCCAGCTTCCGCAAGAGACTCAAGATCCACCTGTTCAGAGTCCACCTGGACTCTCCTTGAACCCTCCTTCTCCTTTGTGAAACCCCTAAACTTGCTTAAGTCCTGACATTAATAGCTCTTAGCATGTTGTATATGTTAGCAAGTGTATATCCTTAATGTTGATAACACGCTCTTATCACAGCTACTTAAGCAGGTGACCTAGCAGTATGAAATTGTGTTATTCATCTTGTTAATATGAATACTTGTGAACTGCTCTATTTTTATGTTTGCGTACCTCAGTGTTATGCTATTGTCTGCTTCAACTTATGTACACCTTGTAAGTCGCTTTGGATAAAAGCGCCCTAAATGTAAATAAATGGTGGGAGGGATAGATTAAAAAGAGCGTTAATATCTGAGGTAGCTGCACAATAACATTTAGATGTGATCTTCCTACAGGAAAACACCCACTACCTCAGCTGACGACACGGATTGGGGCTTATGGTGGGAGGGCCCGCAGGTCTTAAGCCACGGGTCCAACTTCAGTGCAGGAGTCGCCGTCCTTTTCAGATCAATTGCACGATGGATTTCACATTGGACAGGACAAGTCAGGAACCGCACCCACAGTCATCTGCTAGGCTAAATATTATCATCACAAATACAGACCTTATAGACACATGGAGGGTTAAACATCCACAAGCAAGACAGTACACTTGGGTGAGATTTAATAGCAACAGGGTGAGTGCTGCACGTCTTGATAGGATTTATGTAGCACAGTGTCTCAGCTCATGACTGGTTGACAGTAAAATCATCCCAGTTGGCTTCACAGACCATCACCTAGTCACTGCAGCTCTCATCATTTCACCGGGGGTAAGGGTAAAGTCACACTGGTGTTTCAATAACAAATTGCTGAGGGATCAAACATTTTTGATAGAAAGAAGAGGTTGGAGCTAAGCTCCTTCCTGCAGGAGAGAGTAAAGGGAGCTCTGGTCAGGTGTCGCTTCCTGGAGATAAAGGAGATGGATGCCCCAACCCCCTTCTTCTTCAACCTGGAGAGATCGGTGGCACAGAGGAAGCAGATGAGCTGCCTGAAGCTTCCGGGAGGAAGAGTCACCAGCAGTCCAGGGGGAGATGAGGGACCACGCCATGGACTTCTACACCAACCTTTTTGGGGGAGAGCAGTGCAGCATCGAGGGCCGTGAGGAGCTCCTGGAGGGTCTTCCCCAGCTCAGCCCGGAGGAGAAAGCTGCTCTGGACCTTGAGCTGACCCTGGAGGAGCTGACGGGAGCCGTTAACCAGATGGCATCAGGGCGAGCCCCAGGGATCAATGGCCTCTCCGGAGAGTTCCTCAAGCAGATAGAATAGATCATATTTATATATATAATATATGAATATAGATCATATTTATATATGTTTTATGAATATAGATCATATTTATATATGTTAAATGAATAAAGATCATATTTATATATGTTTATATGAATAAAGATCATATTTAGATATGTTATATTAATGTAGATCATATTTATAAATGTTTATATGAATGTAGATCATATTTATATATATAATGTATGAATATAGATCATATTTATATATGTTTTATGAATATAGATCATATTTATATATGTTATATGAATAAAGATTTAATTTATATAATTGGCCAGTTGCCTGGGGCCTTTCCTCCCGTGGTCTTAATCTAATTATATACACAATATAGATCTATCTATATATATATTTAATGCTACTGTCTTCAGTTAAGAAGACCAATATGTTCCACTCCTCCCTCCTCATGTCCCGGTGGTTCCAGCAAATTAATGTTTAATTAATACTTAATTAATACATTTAATTAACCCTTAGACGTCTGGTGAGTCCGTGCTCGAGGATTAGGTTGGAAAGGAAAAATATTCTCAATGACCCATCTCTGTACCGTCTAACCCCTACCTGCTCCTTAATGACCCGTCTCTGTACTGTCTAACCCCTACCTGCTCCTTAATGACCTGTCTCTGTACAGTCTAACCCCTACCTGCTCCTTAATGACCCGTCTCTGTACTGTCTAACCCCTACCTGCTCCTTAATGACCTGTCTCTGTACAGTCTAACCCCTACCTGCTCCTTAATGACCCGTCTCTGTACCGTCTAACCCCTACCTGCTCCTTAATGACCTGTCTCTGTACAGTCTAACCCCTACCTGCTCCTTAATGACCTGTCTCTGTACAGTCTAACCCCTACCTGCTCCTTAATGACCTGTCTCTGTACAGTCTAACCCCTACCTGCTCCTTAATGACCTGTCTCTGTACAGTCTAACCCCTACCTGCTCCTTAATGACCTGTCTCTCTACTGTCTAACCCCTACCTGCTCCTTAATGACCCGTCTCTCTACTGTCTAACCCCTACCTGCTCCTTAATGACCTGTCTCTGTACTGTCTAACCCCTACCTGCTCCTTAATGACCTGTCTCTGTACTGTCTAACCCCTACCTGCTCCTTAATGACCCGTCTCTGTACCGTCTAACCCCTACCTGCTCCTTAATGACCCGTCTCTGTACCGTCTAACCCCTACCTGCTCCTTAATGACCCGTCTCTGTACTGTCTAACCCCTACCTGCTCCTTAATGACCTGTCTCTGTACTGTCTAACCCCTACCTGCTCCTTAATGACCTGTCTCTGTACTGTCTAACCCCTACCTGCTCCCTAATGACCTGTCTCTGTACTGTCTAACCCCTACCTGCTCCTTAATGACCTGTCTCTGTACTGTCTAACCCCTACCTGCTCCCTAATGACCTGTCTCTGTACTGTCTAACCCCTACCTGCTCCACTTACCCCTAGAAGTAAAATAGCAAAACAACGCATAAAGTCTGCTGTTGAAAACAATTTGATGTTGTTATGTTTATGGTCACACTCTGCTAGAGATAACCAGAAACACTCTCTCTCTCCCTCTCTCTCTCTCTCTCTCTACTTCTCTCTCTCTCTCTCTCTCTCTCTCTCTCTCTCTCTCTCTCTCTCTCTCTCTCTCTCTCTCTCGCTCTCTCTCTACTTCTCTCTCCCCTCCCTTCTTCCATCTCAAAGTGATGGTTTGGCTCAAAGCATTTTAATAATTGAATGAATTACAGCATCAGTATTGTGCATATATCAAACAAGCCTGAACCCAGAGAGAGAGAGAGAGAGAGAGAGAGAGAGAGAGAGAGAGAGAGAGAGAGAGAGAGAGAGAGAGAGAGAGAGAGAGAGAGATCTCCATTTCATCAGTGTTTACTCCTCTGATATTAGTATTAATGTTGGGATCTTCACAACCTTTCTATTCTGCCACCAGGAGAACCTTCTAGAATGAATGATGAGAAAGCTCCACACAACCAGGCTGGCAAACAGCCACACAGCAGGAGGAGGAGAACAAGGAAGAGCAGGAGGAGAACAAGGAGGAGAAGGAGGAGAACAAGGAGAAAGATAAATGTTGTTTTCCGATACTGTAGCTAGCTGGGGCGGCGGGGAGGGGGAGGAGGTGGGGTAGAGGAGAAAAATGGAGAGCAGGAGGAGGTCTTTTGATGCCCAGCTTTGGTAGCATCAAAGCTCTGTGCGGCCACTGCGTCTCTCTCTCCCCCCCCTCTCTCTCTCTCTCTCTCTCTCTCTCCCCCCCTCTCTCTCTCTCTCTCTCTCTCTCCTCCTCCTCTCAACCCGTTTCCCGCCGGCGGCCATCTTCCCAGGGCTCCGGGGTCAGCCGCAGCCGGGCGCTAAGGAAAATAGCAGCCTTGCGCTACGGCTAACTGTTGATTATCTCAATATATGCGGGGTAATATATCCGTTTAATAATAATAATAATAATAACAAAGAAAGAAAGAAAGAAAGTAAAGTGTGAATAGAATAGAAAATAGATCAAACAGAAGAGACAAGGCCTGAGTGTATATATAGTGAATCAATCTTTATTTATATTAAATTAAAAATATAGTTCTGACAGATC
>CM051009.1:12815399-12817899 GCA_027704905.1 Muraenolepis orangiensis
AGAGAGAGAGAGCATCCATCAATACATCCACACACAAGAGAACCCTGCGGTCCGACCACAGGCAGCAGCTTTAGAATAATTATGGGATGTAAACAGTGTGGTGTGTTTACAACACCCAAACAAAACAGACAGACAGACAGACAGACAGACAGACAGACAGACAGACAGACAGACAGACAGAGAGAGAGACAGACAGACAGACAGACAGACAGACAGGTAACCAGACAGACGGAGAGAAAGACAGACAGAGAGGTAACCAGACAGTCAGTGAGACAGACAGACAGACAGACAGAGGTAACCAGAGGTAACCAGACAGACAGACATTCAGACAGACGGAGAGACAGACAGACAGGCGGGCGAGCAGACAGACCTTGCCCCCGTCTGCGCTGTAGTGCTTCTCGTCGGTGTCCAGCAGGCGGGCCAGGCCAAAGTCGGTGATCTTCACGTGGTTCGGAGACTTGACCAGAACATTACGGGCCGCCAAGTCCCTGTGGACTAGACGCCTCTCCTCCAGGAACATCATCCCCTGAGAGGAGGAGGAGGAGGAGGGGGAGGAGGAGGGGGAGGGGGAGGGGGAGGGAGGAGGAGGAGGAGGGGGAGAGAGAGAGAGAGAGAGAGAGAGAGAGAGAGAGAGAGCAGGCCTCATGTTACTTCTCAGTAGTAACAGTGTGTGTGTGTGTGTGTGTGAGTGTTTATGATAATAACAACAATAACAATTTCATATTCCATTCATATTGTGCTTCCAAGGAACCCAAACGTTTGTGTAACTGTGTGTGTGTGTGTGTGTGTGTGTGTGTGTGTGTGTGTGTGTGTGTGGATGCATGTTGTGTTGGAACCCAGCTAGCGATTAGCTCCATTATTGGACCAGTGGGCGGAAGCAACACAAGGCTACACAGTTAGCCTCACACCACAGGATGCTAACCGGATGAGATAGAGAGAGAGAGAGAGAGAGAGAGAGAGAGAGAGAGAGAGAGAGAGAGAGAGAGAGAGAGAGAGAGAGAGAGAGAGAGAGAGAGAGAGAGAGAGAGAGAGACAAAGGATGGAGCAGATCTGAACTCAGACCAGAATGAAACACTAACACCTCCACCTGTAGCTCCTCCCACCTCATCCACCTCCATAACACTACACCACCTCCACCTCCTTCTCCAGCACCTCCTCCTCCTCCATCACCTCCTCCACCTCCATAATACTACACCACCTCCTCCTCCTCCACCACCTCCTCCTTTTCCTCTTCCAGCACACGTCCAGACCTCCATTGTTCATCTATTCCTGGCCACCCTGTGTGTGTGTGTGTGTGTGTGTGTGTGTGTGTGTGTGTGTGTGTGTGTGTGTGTGTGTGTGTGTGTGTGTGTGTGTGTGTGTGTGTGTGTGTGCGCACATACACACAGGCGTGTGCGCAGAAACACATACACAAGCACACGCTAAACGTCCTGACAAAGAGGTGGTTCCTGTCCTCTTTGCCCCTCTCTCTCTCTCTCTCTCTCTCTCTCTCTCTCTCTCTCTCTCTCTCTCTCTCTCAGAACACATCGTAAATCTTTGTGGTTCTTTCCTTCCTCTATCGGCGCTGGCTGTGCGCCAGCAGAACCCGGCCAGCACCAGGACAATACAACCTCCCTCCCCCTCCCTCCTCCTCCCCCCCCCCCTCCCTCCCTCCCTCCTCCCCTCCCCTCCCTCCCTCCCTCCCTCCTCCCTCCCTCTGCTATGTACCTGGAGGTGTATTTAAAACAGATGACTGCAGGGGGTCCTGGCGACCCGATCAATAGCAGGTCTGATTACAATAAGCGACCTCACTCCTCACTCCTCCTCACTCCTCACTCCCTCCTCACCCCCTCCTCACTCCCTCCTCACTCCCCCCCTCCTCTCCTCACCCACTCCTCACCCCTCCTCACCCCCTCCTCACTCCTCACTCCCTCCTCACTCCATCCTCACCCCTCCTCCCCCCTCCTCACTCGGAGGGAGTGAGGAGGGGTCACCACTCTTCACTCCCTCCTCACTCCTCACTCCCTCCTCACCCCTCACTCCCTCCTCCACCCTCCTCACCTCTCCTCACCCTCCTCACCCCTCCTCACCCCCTCCTCACTCCCTCCTCCACCCTCCTCACCTCTCCTCACCCCTCCTCACTCCCTCCTCACCCCTCCTCACTCCCTCCTCACTCCCTCCTCACTCCTCACTCCCTCCTCACTCCTCACTCCCTCCTCACTCCTCACTCCTCCTCACCTCTCCTCACCCCTCCTCACCCCCTCCTCACTCCTCACCTCTCCTCACTCCTCCTCACTCCCTCCTCACTCCCCCCCTCCTCACCTCACCCCTCACTCCTCACTCCCTCCTCACTCATGGTGGTGGAGGAGGTGGAGGAGGGGGTGGAGATGGAGGAGGAGGTGATGGTGGTGATGGTGATAGAGGAGGAGGTGATGGTGGTGGTGGAGGTGATGGTGGTGGAGGAGGTGATGGTGGTGGAGGAGGTGATGGTGGTGGTGGAGGTGATGGTGGTGGTGGAGGT
>CM051009.1:12822899-12824949 GCA_027704905.1 Muraenolepis orangiensis
AATGTTAATGACAATGTTATGATAGTGTAATGCTAATGACATGTTATGATAGTGTAATGTTAATGACAATGTTATGATAGTGTATTGTTAATGACAATGTTATGATATTGTAATGTTAATGACAATGTTATGATAGTGTAATGTTAATGACAATGTTATGATAGTGTAATGTTAATGACATGTTATGATAGTGTAATGTTAATGACAATGTTATGATAGTGTAATGTTAATGACATGTTATGATAGTGTAATGTTAATGATAATGTTATGATAGTGTAATGTTGATGATAATGTTATGATAGTGTAATGTTAATGACAATGCTATGATAGTGTAATGTTAATGACAATGTTATGATAGTGTAATGTTAATGACAATGTTATGATAGTGTAATGTTACTGACAATGTTATGATAGTGGCAGCACTCCTAGCAGTTCAGTAGTTTACTGCCTGTGGATAACCACTATCCTTAAACCTGGTAGTCCTTAATGTACGGATGCTGCAGAACCAGCGACCAGACGGTAGGGGGAGAAGAGATGGTTCCCAGGGTGGTTGCAGTCATTTATGATGGAAATGGCCTTCTTCCGACATCTGGTCCTATAGATCTCCTCAATGCATGGAAGTGCACACCGATGATCTTCTCTGCCGTCCTCACGACCCTCTGGATGGCTTTCTTGTCCTGTGCAGTGGTGTTACCGTACCACACGGTGACGCCACCCGTCAGGACCCTCTCTACGGTGCCACGGTAGAAGTTCTCTAGCCACCTCTGGCCTATTCCACTTTCCTGAGGCACCGCAGAGCATAGAGGCGCTGGTGTGCCTTCTTCAGCATGACCTCCATGTTGCATGTCCACGCCAGGTCGTCGGAAATCTGTAGCCCAAGGAAACTGAAGCAGCTGATGACTTCCACGACTTCCACGACTTCAAGTCCAGGCTGATGGTGGAGTGGGTGCCTCGGTGGCTCCTGAAGTCCACGATGAGCTCCTTGTTCTTGCTGACATTCAGTGCAAGGCTGTTGTCCTCACATCATCGCGTCAGCCGGACCACCATCTCTGTACTCCGTTTCATCGCCCTCGCTTATCAAGCCGATGACTGTGGTGTCGTCTGCAAACTTGATAATCCGATTATTGCTGTGCATGGCAGTACAGTCATGTGTGTACAGCGAGTAGAGCCGGGGATTGAGGCAGCTGCCTTGGGGTGCTCTGGTGTTGAGGGCCAGAGTGGATGAGATGTTGTTCCCAATCTTCACCACTTGAGGCCTGCCCGTCAGGAAGTCCAGTTACAGATGGGGGCGCCCAGACCTAGGTCCCTCAGTTTCAGGACCAACTTGGAGGGAACGATGGTGTTGAACGCCGAGCTGAAGTCCATGAACAGCAGTCTGACATAGGTGTTCCTCCTGTCTAGGTGCTGCAGGGCTGTGTGTAGTGCCAGGGAAATGGCGTCGTCTAGAGACCTGTTTGGTCTGTATGCAAACTGGAGTGGGTCTAGGGGTGGAAAAGTTGCTGTGCGACATGACAAGTTTCTCCAGGCACTTCATGGCTATGGGTGTTAAAGCCACTGGACGATAATAATTGAGGCTTGTTACCTTGGTCTTTTTGGGTAACGGCACAATGGTTGCCGCTTTGAAGCACGCTGGGACGACAGACTGTTGCAGTGCTGCATTGTAGATGTCTGTGAACACAGGAGCCAGCTGGTCAGCGCAGGTCTTGAAGACGCGGGATGGAACTCTGTCTGGGACGGCTGCCTTCACCCTCCTAAAGGTTCTGCGGACCTCGGACTCGAACAGTTGTTGAACGTAGTCCTCTGTAGTCCTTGTTAGTCGGCTCAGAGTTCTCCCTTTCAAAACGAGTGTAAATCGTGTTCAGCTCATCTGGTAGGTTAGGGTCGTTGTTGGTGACTGCCCCTGAGCTCCCCTTGTAGTTGGAGAGGACCCTCAGACCTTGCCACAGACGTCTGGTGTCAGAGCCCCCAAACTGTGATTCTAATTTGTTTTTGTAATCCAATTGAACCTTCTTGATGGCTTTTCTGAGTTCTTACTTGGCCTTCTTGTAGT
>CM051009.1:12825949-12840949 GCA_027704905.1 Muraenolepis orangiensis
CCTCTG
This sequence comes from Muraenolepis orangiensis, assembly GCA_027704905.1. Lineage (NCBI taxonomy): Eukaryota > Metazoa > Chordata > Actinopteri > Gadiformes > Muraenolepididae > Muraenolepis > Muraenolepis orangiensis. Next base: position 12,825,956 of record CM051009.1, read on the forward strand.
ACCTCTACCTGCTCCTTAATGACCCCTGACCCCTACCTGCTCCTTAATGACCTCTGACACCTACCTGCTCCTTAATGACCTCTGACCCCTACCTGCTCCTTAATGACCTCTAACCTCTACCTGCTCCTTAATGACCTCTGACCCCTACTTGGTCCTCTATGATCCCTGACCCCTACCTGCTCCTTAATGACCTCTGACCCCTACCTGCTCCTTAATGACCCCTGACCTCTACCTGCTCCGAAATCACATGTATTCAATGTCAGTATGTTTGTATGAAGCTGTCTGATAAATGACTAATAAATATTGAGGCTGCTTATCAAAGTCATGTTTTATTAATATCTGTTGTTGCACCACTAGGGGGCGCTGAATCCACCACCTTAAGGCCAACATGATTAGGGTAAAGGAGACACAGGTGTGTGTGTGTAGGTTTTCAGACTGGTGCTCAACACACACTCTAGGATTGATAGTAAATAAATGTAAACACTTTAAATGAACATCAAGCTCTAGGATTGATGCTAAATGAAATGTTAACACTTTAAATGAACATCAAACTCTAGGATTGATACTAAATGAAATGTTAACACTTTAAATGAACATCAAACTCTAGGATTGATACTAAATGAAATGTTAACACTTTAAATGAACATCAAGCTATAGGATTGATACTAAATGAAATGTAAACACTTTAAATTAACATCAAACTCTAGGATTAATACATAATTAAATGTAAACACTTTAAATGAACACCAAGCTCTAGGATTGATACTAAATTAAATGTAAACACTTTAAATGAACATCAAGCTCTAGGATTGATATGTAACTAAAAGTAAACACTTTAAATGAACACCAAGCTCTAGGACTGATCCCAAATTAAATGTAAACACTTTAAATTAATATCAAGCTCTAGGATTGATACGTAATTAATTGTAAACACTTTAAATGAACACCAAGCTCTAGGATTGATACAAAATTAAATGTAAACACTTTAAACGAACATCGAGATCTAGGATTGATACTAAGATAAATGTAAACACTTTAAATGAACAGTCTGAAATAACTCAGTAATACATTTAAATCCTCCTTGAGTAAAGCTAAGGCCAATTATGACATAGAATGAATCTCTAGCTGTTCTAAAAATCTGTCAACATTCTGGAAAGCAGTGAAGGTAAACCATAACAAGTCCACTATATCTGTTCCTTCTCATGTTACGCTTAATGACTGCTTCATAAATAAGAAACCAGAGATTAGCTTTGGGCACACAGTTTGCTACTGCCATAAATGTGTTTGCTATGAGGTACGCAGGATGGGCTCTGAGTGGTGAACCATTGGCTCATGTTCCCTCCTTAAACCAGACCTCTCAGTTCACTCTACAGGCCTTCATTCCCTCTCTTGTTCACAAAGGACTTCAAGCAATCTCTTCTGTCGCTCTAGTCTGGAAATAGGTTATTTGGAATATTGTCCTGTAAAATATAGATAAAGGTATTATAAAAATGATCTCAATAACCATTGGCCAATTTCAACATTGTCCTTTCTTTCTCAAATCCTGGAGTCCTTGGTTAATAATCAGCTCACCTCTGAAAAGATTATGTGTTTAGTCAGCACCAGTCAGGGTTCAGAGATAAACGTGGAACTGTCACTGACACTATCTTGATATCTGGCTGGATCAAAAAATGAGTCAGCAAAGCTAAAGTTCCAAAGTTCAGCAGGAAGTGGATGATTAAGGCTGTTATGTTATCTGGAGACACGCCTCCACTCGTAAAGCCCTAGATTCAGGTCATCCTCCTCTCCAAGATGTGTTCCCCTCATGACGATTATTCCACACACCATTGGTTCTTGTAAGAAGAGCTTGGGTGGACATCCCTAACAGTAAGACATCGGTATCTCCTTGTTAACTAGCTAATGGATACGTTAGCTCAAAGTCGAGCTAAGGCAATTGATCATGGGCATACAGGCCAATGTACTGTACTTAAGGGGAGACACTACAGGTGAATACAGTAAAATGTGTATCTAATAATGTCATATTTTCCCCTGAAATGTTATGTTTAAATATGCAGATTAGCTTTAAATCTATAGATGAATTCAGACAGGGTAGTAAAACGAACACCATTTTGTTTTTTGGAAGTGTTCTTTCCATTAGAGTGAAAGAAAACATGGAAGCAAAATAGACCAAAATAACTAAATTTAAAAGTACATGAATAAACTATCTTTTTGCCTTAATGTCCTGCCTTAAACAGTAACTTCATAATTTTGATTGTTGGCTGCTCATTTAATAACTATTAATTGTACGAGTTTGTTGTATGCTGATAGATCTTAATCATGATACAGCGACCCACCCTCATATGTGAAAGGAGGGAATAGGCCTATATCACACTTCCTGCTTCCGGAGCCGTGAGCAGTGTACTCGTTCTTCCGGTAGTTACCCCAGATACGTGACAAACTGTGGCCTCCTCTCCTCTCTGTTATTGTAATGTACCGGCTGCTCAACGTCTAAACAAAGACAGCCCTACCTCAGTTTACACCATTACCCAAAGACAAATTCCTCCGCAAGTCTTGTGTGAGGCTGATAAGGAGGATGAAGGTCCCTCGTTTCATGTTCTCAGGGGTAGCACGTATGTCTGCAGTTTGTACATTGACAAGGAGAGCATATACGTCTCGAAAAGTGGGCGGAATAGGCTAATAATGTCGGGTATGTGTGTGATTAAAACCACTGGTCCTGACCCCCACACACACTCCATCTCTCATCCGAATAGAGCCACATATTGTCGGGTATGTGTGTGATTTAAAGCACTGGTCCCAAGTAGGGCTGGGCGATACGGACCAAAACCCGGTATTTTTTGGCTGCATCGCGATATACGATATATAGATAGATATATATACATATATATACATATCTCTATAGGTATTTTATACAAATTTGGTTATATTCACAAGAATAACAGGCATTCCCTTTTAGAAAATATACAGCTGCACACTACATATTAACACGTAAATGAAAAGGTACATTGAAATAATCAAAATCCATCAAATAAATCGCCTATATTATATACATAGGCATACCTCTGCTTCTACACAAAATCACCTTCGTTATTCAAGATTCAAGATGACTTTATTTATTCGGAGGGGAAATTAAGGTGCAACAGTTGAGACAGTGGGAATAAATGCACACAAAGTATACTAATACCTAAAAACTAAATAACAACAAAATAAACTAGTATAAACAAAATATAACTAAATTAAATCTAAATGTATGTGTTATATATGTGTTATATGGCGATATATCCAGATAGAGCCACAAGACACAATGTCGGGGAATTGTATGATTCGGATGTAGACTTCTTCACTGTAGTGTTCATTCACTAGTTGAACCACATCGTCTGGACCGACCTTTGGAAGGTTATGCAGCGATGTTGTCCAGCGATAAATGTCCTCCATGGTGAATGCCAAGGTGAATGCATTAACCGGAACTTGGGATACACTGCTTCAGCGATTTTTAACGGGTACTTCCGGCGTTCTAATTTAACGTGATATAGGCCTAACAGGCCACACAAGATCTTGCATATTCCAGGTTGTGGTTGAAGGTGTCATAGGTTGGCCACTAAGGACAGCACTGCAGGGTCAGGAAGGGGTCCTACAAACACAAGTTACAGGAACCATTCATCAGTCAATTAAATCAGTAAAGCACCATCTGCAGGTTTTAATATTATGCCCATGTTCTAAAAAACAACTACACAATAAGTGATGAAATTAATAAAAATGATAAACATACCTGCATAGGCTCGATACAGCGTAGATTTGACACTGCTGCGTCCAGGAGCCTTAGGCTTCCGGACCACAAGTTCATCCGTGGGTTCCGGACTTATCCCCTGGAATGACACAAAAAGAAAATAGATGCTGTTGCAAGTGTCAGAGAATATCGGGATAATTCAACACACAAGTCATATTGTACATCCTCTTCAGGGAACTGCTGCTTTGAGAAATAGAGGGAAACTCCATGCAAATGTATACACTTTAAGTGATGTGTTGGTCTTAGAAGTCTTAAATGCTAGAATCTTAAACATCTTTGAGTAGTCTATACAGTATGTATAGCTATATCTGAGGGATCCAGACAAAACATACCTGTGTCCTTGGTCGGTGCCATGACTGAATCTCACTGGTGCAGGCCAGTGGTGTTTGCACACTTTTCACCCCATGGTGCTGTAGTGAGCCGTCTGGAATAGGAGTGCGACCACGTGATTACACAACACCTTTCCAGCAGCACACGAACAGGAGCATCCATTTAACTGCACGGGTGTGACTGCACGCAGCACAATCTAGAAATGGAGAACATGTACAAAAAATGAGAGAATCTGCAACAGCAGACATGGAGCAGGATATATATATATATATATATATATATATATATATATATATATATATATATATATGTGTGTGTGTGTATATATATATATATATATATATATATATATATATATATATATACACCGAATAATGGATGCCGTTCTCTGTCTGTAGTTGAACTTATCTGACACACTGGTCATTTTCATTTAACCTTACGAGCTAGCAAGCTAGCGGTGACACAACAGAATCTAAGCACTCTGTGTATATATATATATATAGGCCCGGAGTCACCCCATAGTGCCCAGAACCTCCAAGTGTTGCAGACAACTCCCTCGAGCATCAAGTCTGACAGGAGGCGGATCAAATGGCCTGCAGCTAGCATGACCTCACTCTGGAAGCAGTTCGATGACGATGTCGACCAAATTCTGGAGGCAATGGCGAAGGGAGAGGCCGACAGGAAGCTACAAGCTATGACAACAATCATTGTCAGCATCGCAGCTGAACGGTTCGGCGAGGAGGAGAAGAAAAGCTCCGGAACATCTTACTCAAAGAATCAAAGAGCTGTAAGGATCCACAACATCAGAAAGGAGATGAAAGTGCTGAAGTCCCAGTACAAGGCGGCAGGAGAAGAGGAACGCACTGGCCTAGCCCAGCTAATGTGCATCCTTCGGAAAAACATCAGAGTTCTCCGCCGGGCCGAGTGGCATCGGAGGCGGCGGCGCGAGAGAGCACGTAAACGTGCTGCTTTCATCGCTAACCCCTTCAAGTTCACTAAGGATTTGCTGGGGCAGAAGCGCAGTGGCAAACTGGCCTCCTCGCAGGATGACATAGACCAACATCTGAAGCAGACGTACAGCGACCCCGCAAGAGAGCAGGAGTTGGGAGAGTGTAACAACCTCATAGACCCCCCTGAACCAGAAGTGCAGTTAGACATGTCGGAGCTGCAGCTAAAGGAAGTCAGGGAGGTTGTCCGCAAAGCAAGGGCAAGCTCTGCTCCAGGACCGAGTGGCACTTCATACAAAGTACTGTCCCAAACTCCTGCTGCGTCTGTGGTACATCTTGCGAGTCTTCTGGAGAAGGGGGAGGATCCCTGATCAATGGAGAGTGGCTGAAGGGGTATGGATCCCGAAGGAGGAAAACTCCACTCAGCTAGACCAGTTCCGCATCATCTCCCTGCTGTGTGTTGAGGCAAAGGTTTTCTTCAGCGCTGTTTCCAAACGGCTGTGTACCTACCTGGCAGAGAACAACTACATCGATACATCTGTCCAGAAAGGTGGCATTTCAGGAATGCCAGGATGTCTGGAGCATACCGGTGTGGTGACACAGCTTATTCGGGAGGCCAGAGAGAACAAGGGCAACCTGTCAGTGCTGTGGCTTGACCTGGAGAATGCATTCGGCTCCATTCCACACAAGCTGGTTCAGTTCACTTTGACAAAACATCATGTCCCAAGCAGGTGTAGAGACCTCATTGCTGATTATTACAGCAATTTCAGGATGAGGGTCTCTTCAGGAGAAATAACATCCAGTTGGCACAAGGTGGAGATCGGTATCATCACAGGGTGTACTATCTCTGTGACATTGTTCTCCCTAGCCATGAACATGCTCACTAAGTCTGCTGAGCCAGAGTGCAGAGGGCCCCCGCACAAATTCCGGACAACGGCAACCACCCATCAGGGCATTCATGGATGACCTCACAGTCATGACAGAATCAGTCCCAGGCTGCCGGTGGATTCTGAAGGGGCTTGAAGAGCTGGTAGAGTGGGCCCGGATGCGTTTCAAACCCGCCAAATCCAGATCAATGGTGCTGAGGAAAGGGAAGGTGGTGGACAAGTTCCGGTTTAACATCGCAGACACAGCCATCCCATCTATCTCAGAGAAGCCAGTCAAGAGCTTGGGAAAAGTTTTTGACTGCTCTCTGAGAGACACAACATCTATCCAGTCGACCTGCACTGAGTTGGATGGCTGGCTGAAATCCGTGGACAAGTCAGGCCTACCTGGGAAGTTTAAAGCCTGGGTCTACCAACATGGCATTCTTCCCAGGATTCTGTGGCCCCTCCTTGTCTATGCGGTCCCTATCTCAACAGTTGAGACCCTAGAGAGGAGGGTCAGCAACCACCTCCGGAGATGGCTTGGGTTACCAAGGAGCCTGAGCAGCATTGCACTCTACGGGAACACCAACAAGCTGCAACTGCCTTTCAAATCCTTGGAGGAGGAATTCAAGGTAACTAGAGCCAGAGAAGTGGTTCAATACAGGGACTCAAGTGATCCGAAGGTGGCTAAAGCAGGGATCCAAGTGAGGACTGGCAGGAAATGGAGGGCAGAGGAAGCAGTTCAAGAGGCAGAGGCAAGGCTGCGTCACAAGAGCCTGGTGGGAGTGGTCACACGAGGTCGAGCTGGGCTAGGATCCTTTCCAACTCCCCAAATGAACACCAGGGGGAAGGAAGGGCGCCGTCTTGTTCAGGAGGAGGTGAGAGCAGCAGTGGAGGAGACAAGAACCTGCAAGGCAGTGGGAATGAAGCAACAGGGAGCTTGGATGAGATGGGAGAATGCGGTTGAGAGGAAAGTGACCTGGGCTGAGCTTTGGAAAGCCGAGCCTCACCGCATCAAATTCCTAATCCAGGCAGTGTATGATGTGCTTCCAAGCCCGTCAAATCTGCACACATGGGGCATAGCAGAGACACCAGCATGCCCATTGTGTTCCAAGCGAGGAACCCTGGAACACATCCTCAGTTGCTGTACAAGGGCACTTGGAGCTGGACGGTACAGGTGGAGGCATGACCAAGTCCTGAAGACCATTGCTGAAGCCATCAGCGCAGGACTGGCGTGGTCAAAGCAGTTCCGACACTCCAAGGACACCATCGCCTTTGTCAGAGCTGGGGACAAGCCAACTTCTGCCAGAAAAACATCTGCAGGCATCCTGACGTCTGCAAGAGACTGGCAGTTGTTGGTGGACCTTGAACATCAGCTGAAGTTCCCCAGCCATATTGCAGTCACCACCCTGCGACCAGACATTGTTCTTGTGTCTGAGTCCACCAAGCAAGCTGTGCTGCTGGAGCTGACAGTCCCGTGGGAAGATCGCTTGGAAGAAGCCTTTGAAAGGAAGCTCTCCAAGTACGCAGGACTGGTCAGCGACTGTCAGCAGGCTGGTTGGAGAGCAAGGTGTTTCCCGGTGGAAGTTGGATGCAGAGGATTCGCAGCCCGTTCCTTGGTCAGAGCCTTCAGCAGTTTAGGCATCGAGGGAGTGAGAAAGAGGAGAGCCATCCGCAGTACCACCGATGCGGCAGAGAGGGCCTCAAGATGGTTGTGGCTCAAAAGAGGGGAGCCATGGAGTCATGGTAGCTAGCTAGCCATCTGGACACAAGCTGGGGTCTGATCAGCCCCGGCTGGGTCACCTGGAGGAGGGCGTATGATGTTGCGAGACCCGAAACGTCCTATGATTCCAGGAACATCACTGAAGATGTGTCCAGACTAGGCATCAGTAGATGTATGTACACAGTATATATATACATATATATACACACCGAATAATGGATACCGTTCTCCGTCTGTATTTGAACTTATCTGACACCAACCTTGCGAGCTAGCAAGTTAGCGGTGACACAACAGAATCTAAGCACTGTATATATATATAAATATATATACACAGAGAACGGTATCCATTATTCAGTGTATATATATATATATATATATATACACACCAGTATACACCGAATGGATACCGTTCTGCTTGGCTTAAAACATTTTTTTATAAATGATTATGGGAAGTGCTCTTTTTCTCACTTGAGCTTCTGCCCCCGAAAATGTCTGTGCACGTCCCTGTTAGACACCAATGTAAAGGTTTAACAAAGGGAACATATAACAAATGGTTCGGTCCAGACAGAAGTCTCAGTTCACACAGAATGCAATCTAGTGTGGATGGAGTGAGCCCCGAGGGGAAGTAACCAGGGCTGATGTAGCATGGATGCTCTTTGTCCTGTCAGCCGCTTGACTTGAAACATCTGCAGGTGCTTCTGCTTCCTGTCACGACAGCGGATTGACAAGGCCTCAAAGACATGTTGTTAGGGCCTCAAAGACATGTTGTTAGGGCCTCAAAGACATGTTGTTAGGGCCTCAAAGACATGTTGTTAGGGCCTCAAAGACATGTTGTTAGGGCCTCAAAGACATGTTGTTAGGGCCTCAAAGACATGTTGTTAGGGCTTTAAAGACATGTTGTTAGGGCCTCAAATACATGTTGTTAGGGCTTTAAAGACATGTTGTTAGGGCCTCAAAGACATGTTGTTAGGGCCTCAAAGACATGTTGTTAGGGCCTCAAAGACATGTTGTTAGGGCCTCAAAGACATGTTGTTAGGGCTTTAAAGACATGTTGTTCGGGCATCAAAGACATGTTGTTAGGGCCTCAAAGACATGTTGTTAGGGCCTCGTGTCCTTGGGTAATCGTGGGGCCAACAGAGCCTTGGGACCTGCTGATAGGCCCTTCATCAACAGGACAGAAACAACTAAACTAAAAGGATATTACATTTACAATTACAACAGTAGTAGTAGCATAGTGGTGTACTACTAGTAGTAGTACTAGTACTTTAGTAGTAGTAGTAGTAGTAGTAGTACTATAGTAGTAGTAGTAGTAGTACTATAGTAGTAGTAGTAGTAGTAGTAGTAGTAGTAGTAGTAGTACTATAGTACTATAGTAGTAGTAGTAGTAGTAGTAGTACTATAGTATTAGTAGTAGTAGTACTATAATAGTAGTAGTAGTAGTAGTAGTACTATAGTAGTATTAGTGGTAGTACTATAGTAGTAGTAGTAGTAGTAGTAGTAGTAATATAGTAGTAGTAGTAGTACTATAGTAGTAGTAGTAGTAGTAGTAGTTGTAGTAGTAGTAGTAGTAGTAGTAGTACTATAGTAGGATTAGTAGTAGTAGTAGTACTATAGTAGTAGTAGTACTATAGTAGTAGTAGTACTATAGTAGTAGTAGTAGTAGTAGTAGTACTTTAGTGGTAGTAGTAGTAGTAGTAGTAGTACTATAATATTAGTAGTAGTAGTAGTAGTACTATAGTAGTAGTAGTAGTACTATAGTAGTAGTACTATAGTAGTAGTAGTAGTAGTAGTAGTACTATAGTAGTAGTAGTAGTAGTAGTAGTACTATAGTAGTAGTAGTAGTAGTAGTAGTAGTAGTAGTTGTAGTAGTAGTACTATAGTAGTATTAGTAGTAGTAGTAGTACTATAATAGTAGTAGTAGTAGTAGTAGTAGTACTATAGTAGTAGTAGTACTATAGTAGTAGTAGTAGTAGTAGTAGTAGTAGTAGTAGTAGTTGTAGTAGTAGTAGTAGTAGTTGTAGTAGTAGCAGTAGTAGTAGTAGTAGTAGTAGTACTTTAGTAGTAGTAGTAGTAGTAGTAGTACTTTAGTAGTAGTAGTAGTAGTAGTACTATAGTAGTAGTAGTAGTAGTAGTAGTACTATAGTAGTACTAGTAGTACTATAGTAGTAGTAGTAGTAGTAGTACTATAGTAGGATTAGTAGTAGTAGTACTATAGTAGTAGTAGTAGTAGTAGTAGTAGTAGTAGTAGCCGTACTGCACTTTCCTCTGATTTATATGAGGGTGTTCATATAAATGTGTATGTGTATTGATATAAATGTGTGTGTGTATTGATATAAATGTGTGTGTGTATTTATATAAATGTGTGTGTGTATTTGTATAAATGTGTGTGTGTATTTATATAAATGTGTGTGTGTATTTATATAAATGTGTGTGTTTGTCTGAGAAATGGTTTAAATTCAGTTTATTGACGGATGTCAGCATCCATGTGTGGCTGTTCAGTGTTGTTATCTGTTTTGTGATCGCAAAGAACCCGAATTGGTGTGGGGGCGGGGCCACGAGACGGGGGCGGGGCCACGAGACGGGGGCGGGGCCACGAGACGGGGGCGGGGCCACGAGACGGGGGCGGGGCCACGAGACGGGGGCGGGGCCAAGAGACGGGGGCGGGGCCACGAGACGGGGCAGGGGCCACGAGACGGGTCCATGAGATGGACTTGAGAGAGACTTGGAGAAAACAAAAGAAACCTTTAACCCTAAAGCCAGGCAGCACGAGGTGGAGGCAGCTCCTCTCTTTGTGGAGACTAAGGAAACAAGCCTTTTAAACTAAACGGTGGACAGCGTTATAAGGTGAGTAGTGAGTGTTGACCAAGGGGTTAAAGAGTATGTCTCTAAACTTGTTATGCACCAGGGAGCCGGTCCAACTGGAACACTTTGGTGATTTATTTTAAAAGACATTTACCATTGTTAAGTTAATGTAGTATTATATGTATATTATATGTTTATATATACATCTTTAACATACGGTTCAACAAACCTAACTTGAATGAACTTTTTATTAAGTCTTGTGTTAGCTCTCTTCTTCTGGCAACTTAGTGTGTGTGTGTGTGTGTGTGTGTGTGTGTGTGTGTGTGTGTGTGTGTGTGTGTGTGTGTGTGTGTGTGTGTGTGTGTGTGTGTGTGTGTGTGTGTGTGTGTGTGTGTGTGTGTGTGTGTGTGTGAGAGAGAGAGAGACGCCTGTGTCTCCTTTACCCTAATCATGTTGTATAACAGCCATAAATGGCTTTGATAAGCAGCCTCATATCTTAAGATTTATTAATCATTTATCAGACAGCTTCATACAAAGATACTGACAGTGAAAACATGTGATTAAGGAGCAGGTAGGGGTTAGAGGTCATTATGGAGCAGGTAGGGGTCAGAGATCACTAAGGAGCAGGTAGGGGTCAGGGGTAATTTAGGAGCAGGTAAGGGTTGGAGGTCATGAAGGAGCAGGAAGGGGTCAGAGGTCATTAAAGAGCAGGTAGAGGTCAGAGATCTTTAAGGACCATTACCTGACTAACACCACATCCTGCTTGGTAGTATAGTCCTCAGGGTTAACCTGAAGTGACTCACTAACACCACATCCTGCTTGGTAGTATAGTCCTCAGGGTTAACCTGAAGTGACTCACTAACCCCACATCCTGCTTGGTAGTATAGTCCTCAGGGTTAACCTGAAGTGACTCACTAACCCCACATCCTGCTTGGTAGTATAGTCCTCAGGGTTAACCTGAAGTGACTCACTAACCCACATCCTGCTTGGTAGTATAGTCCTCAGAGTTAACCTGAAGTGACTCACTAACCCCACATCCTGCTTGGTAGTATAGTCCTCAGGGTTAACCTGAAGTGACTCACTAACCCCACATCCTGCTTGGTAGTATAGTCCTCAGGGAAGCAGCATGTGAGGCTCACAGCAGGAGTCACCGTGATAACTGAACTGAGATCAGTTTAAGCTTGGTATCTGAAACTGAAGATTCTGCTATTCCCTGAATTCTGTCTTATCATCTTCTGTCTTGCAAATCCAGCTTCTTGAAATCGGCTGGGGTCTCCGGTCTACTATGAATGAGGAGAGAGAGGAGGGGGATCCTACCTCTAAAAGCACTCTGTCTGGGGAACATGGCCACCAGAGCAGAGCTAACAGGTGAGAAGAGGATCTCTAAGTGTCTGTGACTGTGGTCCATCTCAGAGCTCAGCAGTGATGTATCAGGACACCATCGGTAGTGTCAGTAAAAGCTGTGTGTGTGTTGTGTTGAAGCCCAGAGCAGAAGGAGAGAGCAGACTCCCCTGGACCCAGCTGTGTCTCCTTGAAGAGTGACTGGTCTATGGAGCATCGTGTTTCTTTTAAAGATGGGAATCAGTCTATTGAGAAGAGGTGAGGGTTCATCTGACATTATAAATATACAGCATCTATTGAACATCCATAAATAGAGAGGAGAGGGAGGAGTTTCAACAGGTGATGACAACTGACAACTGTGTGTGTGTGTGTGTGTGTGTGTGTGTGTGTGTGTGTGTGTGTGTGTGTGTGTGTGTGTGTGTGTGTGTGTGTGTGTGTGTGTGTGTGTGTGTGTGTGTGTGTGTGTGTGTGTGTGTGTGTGTGTGTGTGTGTGTGTGTGTGTGTGTGTGTGTGTGTGTGTGTGTTTGTGTGTGTGTGTGAATAAGTGAATGTCCAGATGTAGGTTCAGTTAATGAACTTGTTTTCACTTTTATTTATTCACACTTGCACTCAATGACTGCCTGGTTTATATCTGTTCCACCAGTGGTCTCAGGTAACACACACTGTCATCACTTTCTCCGCCTCTAGAGGGAGCCCTGACTCACACACTGTCATCTCTTTCTCCACCTGTAGAGGGACCCCTGACTCACACACTGTCATCTCTTTCTCCACCTGTAGAGGGAGCCCTGACTCACACACTGTCATCTCTTTCTCCACCTCTAGAGGGACCCCTGACTCACACACTGTCATCTCTTTCTCCACCTGTAGAGGGAGCCCTGACTCACACACTGTCATCTCTTTCTCCACCTCTAGAGGGAGCCCTGACTCACACACTGTCATCTCTTTCTCCACCTCTAGAGGGAGCCCTGACTCACACACTATCATCTCTTTCTCCACCTCTAGAGGGAGCCCTGACTCACACACTGTCATCTCCTTCTCCACCTCTAGGGGTTCTCACACTTTTTACAGGAAACATATTCTACCCAATGCCTGTTTCATAGTAACAGAAACACATTTACAGCAACATGTTACTACCACTTAAGAGGATCTCTAAGTGTCTGTGACTGTGGTCCATCTCAGAGCTCAGCAGTGATGTATCAGGACACCATCGTTAGTGTCAGTAAAAGTTGTGTGTGTGTTGTGTTGAAGCCCAGAGCAGAAGGAGAGAGGAGACTCCCCTGGACCCAGCTGTGTCTCCATGAAGAGTGACATGTCTATGGATCATCCTGCTAAGTTTAAAGATGGGAATCAGTCTATTGAGAAGAGGTGAGGGTTGATCAGATTATAAAAATGTAACATCTTTTGAACATCCATAAATCCTGGCTCTTGTTGTTCTAGAAGGATACAGGAGAGAGCAGACTCCCCTGGACCCAGCTGTGTCTCCATGAAGAGTGACCGGTCTATGAATATTCCTAACAAGTTTAAAGATGGGAATCAGTCTATTGACAAGAGGTGAGGATTCATCTGACATTATAAATATACAGCATCTATTGAACATCCATAAATAGAGAGGAGAGGGAGGAGTCTCAAACAGGTGATGAAAACTGACGTGTGTGTGTGTGTGTGTGTGTGTGTGTGTGTGTGTGTGTGTGTGTGTGTGTGTGTGTGAATAAGTGAATGTCCAGATGTAGGTTCAGTTAATGAACTTGTTTTCACTTTTATTCACACTTGCACTCAATGACTGCCTGGTTTATATCTGTTCCACCAGTGGTCTCAGGTAACACACACTGTCATCTCTTTCTCCGCCTCTAGAGGGAGCCCTGACTCACACACTGTCATCTCTTTCTCCACCTGTAGAGGGACCCCTGACTCACACACTGTCATCTCTTTCTCCACCTGTAGAGGGAGCCCTGACTCACACACTGTCATATCTTTCTCCACCTCTAGAGGGACCCCTGACTCACACACTGTCATCTCTTTCTCCACCTCTAGAGGGAGCCCTGACTCACACACTGTCATCTCCTTCTCCACCTCTAGGGGTTCTAACACTTTTTACAGGGGAAAATAATGCCAAGGACCCCCTCAAAATCGTAAAACCAAATTAAACATACGCTAACTACCTTTAGTACTCTTATGCCTCGTTTCCACCAAAGAAAGCCCAGTTCGGGCTCTCGCGTGTCAATGGAGCCGGTTCGCAGTTAGTTCAATTGGGGAGCCGGCAATAAACTGGTTTGCGTTTCCACTGCCTTTTTCGCCGAGAGAGCCACGTCATGACGTCACTGTTAACGTCTCTGCTTTCCCAGCAGCTCGCGCCAACTTCCACAACAGTGGATTACATGATGGATGGAAAAGTGTTGCGCCTGGCTTTGAGGCTACAAACAGCTGCTCGTCTTTAGTGCTATGGACGCGATTACGTTGAAGCCCCTAACTGTGATAAAGGACTATACTAATAAAATGGACTTGATGTTAGAGCTGCATTAATAGAGTACTTAAACAGAAGGGACCATTTGCCTTTTCTTCTTCAAAACTGTCATCTTGTATTATGTTTCTCGGTTGATAAAGCATAATGAAGCGGACATTGTATGAAAAATAGAAATGTTTTATTTAAAAAAAAAAAAAAACATTAAATACACAATATACAGTAATCACAAAATGTAAAAGTATAGAGTGCAGTGTAATAAGTCCATGTTAATAAAGCTCCGAGGGGCTGAGGGGCTCCTGTGAGCTGCAGCCCAGTGGGGGCGTAGCTCCGCATCGCATCGTCCAGGGAAGACGACTCCATAAACAACTAAAACAAGAGAAAAGTGCATTAAAACATGACTCCATTACACTTTACTGTTTTTAGAAAGTAGCATCCTGACGTTATCAAGGTTAATATCGGCTAACAGAAGCCTAGCAATCATAGCTCCTCATTTGTGATGATAGGAACATAATATTGATGTGATAATGAGCAGCTCGCTAAACAGATTATAAATACAAAGCTGGTTGGCAACACGGGAAAGATTTATAAAGTAAAACTTACCAGGACCAGAGTGACAGCAGCGGATCATCAGTTTGTTATCGATTAGCCCCTCGTATCGTCCAGTTTGTTATCGATTAGCTCCTCGGTCCTGTCCCCCGCTGAAGACATCTCACGCTGTAGTTTTTCTAATAGCGGTTTGT
>CM051009.1:12845887-12883632 GCA_027704905.1 Muraenolepis orangiensis
GGGGCAGCAGAGGCGTGGTCCTGGTATTGGAACAGAGGGTGTGTTGCTATCAATAATCATATAATTAGATTTATATAGCGCTTTTCATGATATGCAAAGACGCTTTACAAAAAAAAGAGAGATAGTGTGATGGATAGCAACTATCAACAAAGTGATTTAACCTAAAATAGTTAAATATAAACAAAAAGGTGTTATGAAACTTAAAGTAAAAATACTTGTAACCCTAAATGATATATTCAAGTATGACGACACCAATTAAAACGTTAAGTAAACCTGTGTCCATCTTGAATGGAGTAAACTAAAGTGAGACATGTCTGTGATACAGCAATGTGAGGCTTTCTAATACACAACAAGTGTTTGGCTTTGGTCTTAATAACCGACTAAGGGTTTATGAGGAGAGGGTTTTATTACACCAGGTTTAGTTTAAATCTGGATAAACTCAGACGTGTGAGGCCAGTGAGTGTCTGAGACTGACGGTCTGTGAGTTGGAGAGTGGGTTTGATTGATGAGAGTGGGTTTAGTGCCCCAGCAGCTCTGCTGTTCGGGGGAACAATGTATCATGGGGTTTTTGTGAGTGAGTGAAAGAATGAGATGAGTGAAAGAGAATGAAAAGTGTACAGAGTGTAAGAGATACTGAGTGAAAGAGGAACTAGGTACTGAGAAAGAGGAACAAGGTACTGAGAAATAGGAAGGGGTACAGAGAGAATGGCTTACTGAGTTCAAGAAGCTCTGCACGGGAGGTCCGTTTCTGAGTTATTGCTCATTGATGTGTGAATGCAATAAAGCTAATAAAAATAGTTCAAACTTTTAGAACTGTGACCAAGTAAAATTTTATGACATAATTAAGGTTGAGTTTTGCTATTTTAAGATTCACAATAAAAATGTTTACTCGAAATTATTGTTTTTCTCTTCGATTTTTTCATTTAATTTATTTTGACATGTTACTTCTGGATGCTTGCAGACATTGAGGAGGAAATCCCTTGAGGTGCAGGTCTAACTGGGACAGGGTGAACCCAGCGGTCCCTGCTGGTCAGTTTTCAAGTGAGGATCCCCTCCCCCGTCCTTTCACTTCCTGATAGTGATCTCAAGCTTCTCCTTGGTGTCTGGCAGGAGGCAGACGGACCGGTGACCACAAGAAGAAGCTGTTCTTGTGTTTTATTGAGGAATTATTTTGTGAGATTGTTATTTCATTTCATTTATTTGTATTGACTATCTTTTGTTTTTTGTTTTAGATGAAGGTGAACATTGAAGAACATTGGTTCTCTCTCTATACACAAGGCCTCATAGAGAACTACACAGCAATAGAGCACATTCAAGCATGGCCTAGTCAAGCATGTTGACATTCATTTCATAGATATGGCTGAAAGAAAGGAAGATAAAATATGTTGCTAAGTACTCACAGACACATTCACTAGATGAGTACACTAAGTGTAGCCAAAATGCATGGTTATCTCTAAGTCATCCCCAGATTCGGTAATCCAGAAAAAACGGAGTCTATACAACGGTAGCCAATAACATATTAAATGTTATCACCACACTATTAGGAATCAAATACAATGTCTTATTTGTCTATTATCCACAGTCAGCAAGACTAGTGAAAATGGTCAAAGAGACTGGTGGCAAAGGGGACCTAGCCATGATGAACTAACGCATGAGATAACAGAGTATACCAGAGCACTAATCAAAGCCGGACAAGTTCTGTTTTCTCAGGTGCAGCTTGCAGAGCAATGAGGGAAAACAGACCCCAGTTCTTGAGCCAGGTGACTGGGTGTGGATAAAAGTCCACAAATGCAAGTGGAATGAACCAAGGTGGACAGGACCATGGGAGGTAACATTGGCTACCTCACACACCGTGAAAGTCTAAAAGAAAACAGGGGCTACCTGGCACCACCTGACACATTGTGCCCCAGCAAGACCACCTGCACAGAACCTAGGGGGGAATACAGGATCGATTGGCAAACCTTAATGATGGGAGGGCAAATAGTGGTGTTCCTTCTGAGCATCCTGACCATAACAAGAACACTTGAACAAAACGTAGGCAATGACACGGAGAGAGTTAAGCAAGGATTAAAGGAAAAGGGCTCATAACACTGTACAGAAAAATTAACTTGATGTTTGTTGAAGGAGAAAAGGCATCAGAAGAAGTCTATTTTTAAAATAAATCAAATGAGGCAAGCTACTTTTGGGCGGACAAAGACATACCTATAACCCACGGATCTTGCGGCGCAATAAGACCAAACATATGGGTAGTAAGAGATTATGCATATTGGTGTGATTGCCAGGAATAGAGCTGGGTGATGTCTAATACAGGGCTTAGAGATTGGGGGTACAATCCAACACCAGAGTTTAAAAACAGACTCACAGTTATAAAAATTACCATAACAGAGGTTGAGTGTAAAACAGAGAAATCGAACCCACTAGTTATAACCCTAAAAGACCCAAAGGCAATGGATACAGGAGTGTATGTATTGGCAGCATGGGAATCAGAACCTTATCCATTGGCAAGGTTCAACATGATAGTAGATGCAAAAGTGAAGGCCACTAATAAACGAGAACAAAATACCAGAAAAAACAAAAATCATCCAATACCTGGTTAACGCCACCCTCACAGAAACCATTGAATAGAAACAGACTATACTGATGTGAACCTATGGTTGCAGTGGGTGCAATACTTAGGTAATTAGTTAAACATCTAACTGTCTGTTCAAAACCTTGACCCCTACTAACTCCAGCACTGTTCAGACTAAACTCTAATTACGATTACTAGAACTAGAACTAGACACTAGAACTTGTCAAGGAAAGATCTACCCAAACTAACAAAACATGTCTCACACTGCATTTCTTATATAGTAGCCACCAGGGTGCCCCCATTATTCATACTATCAGATGGACATTTGACATGTGAACAATAGGACAGCGGTACAGGAGAGAGGCAGTAGGAGTAGGCAGTGTAGCCGAATATAACTGCATCCATCCATCCATCCATCTATCGTCTACCGCTTATCCGGGTCGGGTTGCGGAGGTAGCAGCTTCAGCAGGGGACTCCAAACTTCCCACTCCCTGGCAACATGGACCAGCTCTGACTGGGGGATCCCAAGGTGTTCCCTAGTAAGTACTCCCTACTTGGAGTAGACAATATAACAATATAATATACAGTAACTGCAGTAACGTCCAAATGATAAAAAGCTTGCATAACTTACTGAAACCCTCCACAGCCAGAGCAGGTGGTGGTGTGGAGAGAAGGTCCTATATCCAGTGCTACCAAAGCAATGGAAAGGGAGATGTACCTTGTGTTAGCTTATTATGCCATTTCATGTTTTGCCCACTAAGGACATCACGTATGAACCCTTAACAGCAGGGCCCCAGGACATCACAGGAGGTGTAAGGGAAGCTCTCCTCAAGGATCATTGGATGACCAACCAACCCATAGATGATATAGGGGTACCCAGGGGGGGGGGCACAGAGATTCAAGGCTCGCAATCAAATAGCGGCGGGATTTGAACCAAAAATATTCTAGTGGGTAACAATTAACAAAAATGTGGATTGGATCCATTACATATATTAGAATCAGCAGAGATTTGTTAATTTTACCAGGGATGCTGTAGCAGGATCGCATGAACAATTAGTTCTATGTGTGTGTGTCTGTGTGGCATGTTGTCTCTCTCTTTTTATCTCTCTCTATCTCTCTCCCACCCTTCCTCTCTCTCTCTCTCTCTCTCTCTCTCTCTCTCTCTCTCTCTCTCTCTCTCTCTCTCTCTCTCTCCCCCCCTCTATCTCTGTCTGTCTCTCCCCCTCTCTCTCTCTCTCTCTCTCTCTCTCTCTCTCTCTCTCTCTCTCTCTCTCTCTCTCTCTCTCTCTCTCTCTCTCTCTCCATCTCTCTCTCTCCGTCATCCTGCTGGCTGTACTAGGAGGGGATGACCTCTGACCTCTGTAGGGTTGTGTCTGGAGGTCGGAACCCAGGTCTCCCCAGACGGGGTCGGTCCGGGTCATGTGTTGAGGACACTGTTATTGATGTATTTGGATTGGACTTTATTGAAGTTATTTCAGTGAAAATTCGGTATTTCTTATTTTTCTTTTATTGTATTTTATTATAATTTATTATTAGTATCTTTTACAAGTATTTTATTTGTATTTTATGAGTGTTTTCTCAGTATTTTATTCAGATTTTATTGGATTTTATTTATATTTGATAGTATTTTATTAGTATTTTAATAACAATTTAGAAGTATTTTATTAGTGTTTTATTGTATTTTATTAATATTGTATAGTTTTTTATTAGTATTGTATTGTATTTTCTAAGTATTTCATTCCCTCTCCGGGAACCATCACCTCATGGTGGTGGAGAGGTTTGGGTGTCGCTGTGATCCTGAGAGCTGTGTTGTCTGGAGCCTAGTGCTCCTGGTAGGGTCTCCATGGCAGATTGGTCTCAGGGGAGGGCCAGACTAAGAATGGTCCAAAGACCCTAATGGACAAACAAACAAGAAGAAGTACAGTGACCCCGCCCGGAGGAAGCCCGGGGTCTTGCTGACATTCAGTGCGAGGCCGTTGTCCTCACACCATCACGTCAGCCGGACCACCTCATCTCTGTACTCAGTTTCATCGCCCTTGCTTATCAAGCCGATGACTGTGGTGTCGTCTGCAAACTTGACAGTCCGATTATTGCTGTGCGTGGCAGGACAGTCATGTGTGTACAGCCGGGGACCGAGGCAGCAGCCTTGGGGTGCTCCGGTGTTGAGGACCAGAGTGGATGAGATGTTGTTCCCAATCTTCACCACTTGAGGCCTGCCCGTCAGGAAGTCCATAAGTACAGAGTACAGAGTTTTAAAGAGAGAGAGCAGAGTGTGTGTGTGTGTGTGCCTGTGTGTGTGTGTGCCTGTGTTTGCCTGCGTGTGTCTGTGTGTGTGTGTGTGTGCGTGTGTGTGTGCCTGCATGTTTGTGTGTGTGTGTCCCACTACAATACCAGAACAATTGGTATAAATTATAATAGTAGAAATTTATAGATGAAATCAAACAGATTATCTGTGGAGAATATTGTAGTGGGACACACACACACACACACACACATGCAGGCACACACACACGCAGGCACACGCAGGCACACGCATGCACACACACACACAGGCACATGCAGGCACACGCAAGCACACACACACACACACACACTCAGCTCTCTCTCTTTAAAACTCTGTACTTACAACGCCTGTTTTTTACTCACTTGTTTTCTGCTTCTTGACTCACTTCTCTTTGCTCTCTTGGCCCTGATTAGGACTTGTTCTGTAGGAGCGTCACCGGGCTGGAGAACACGCTAGGACCAGCTGATCAGATCTGAACAGCTGATCAGATCTGAACAGCTGATCAGATCCGAACAGCTGATCAGATCCGAACAGCTGATCAGTTCAGGCTTCAACAACAGGCGATGAGCGAAGCCACTGACAATATTTCTTAAAGTCTTCTTCCAGAACATGTCGGCTGCACACCCCAGCTTGCCCGTCCGTCCCGGGAGGACGACGACATGTCGCCATCCACTGCCTTCGTGTATGAAGCCTCGATCGCTGAGTGCATGGTCCGGATTACTTTTGTCTGATACCTTGCAGTATTTCGCGATACAATACGGCATTGTGTCGATATTGAAGGATCAAAATCAACGCACAATGTACATGCCGAACAATAGTGACTGACTGCTCGATTGGAGACTGTTGACATCACAGCCCCTGAATTTGGTCACGTGGCAAAAAAATTAATTAAGTATGAAATAGGACCGGGTGCTTGTGAAAAACTCAGGGTATATTTCGAAGTTACTGTTTAATCGCCCTATGAGCTTTTTCAAATGAGTGAACTATCCCTTTAAGTCTTGTGTTGGCTCTCTTCTTCTGGTCACTTACTGTGGTGTGTATGTGTGTGTGTGTGTGTGTGTGTGTGTTAAACACCAGTCCAAACACCTACACCACACACACACCTGCGTCTCCTTCACCCTAATCATGTTGGCCTTAAGGTGGTGGATTCACGCCCCCTAGTGGTGCAATAACAGATATTTATAACACATGACTTTGATAAGCAGCCTCATATCTTAAGATTTATTAATCATTTATCAGACAGTTTCATACAAAGATACTGACAGTGAATACATGTGATTAAGGAGCAGGTAGGGGTCAGGGGTCATAAAGGAGCAGGTAGGGGTCAGAGGTCATTAAGGAGCAGGTAGGGGTGAAAGGTCATTAAGGAGAAGGTAGGGGTCAGGTCATTAAGGAGCAGGTAGGGGTTAGCTGTCATTAGGCTCCTAGCAAAAGCTGTTGAGGTGTCCTTGAGCAAGACCCCCTAACCCTAACTGCTCCTGACTGTGCTGACTGGCTCCTGTGCTCGCTGTCTCCTTGATGGCTGACTCCTCGTCGGTGGTTGAATGTATGTATGAATGGGTGAATGTGAGGCATGACTTGTAAAGCGCTTTGAGTAACCATTGGTTACTCAAAGTAGCAGGTAGGGGTCAGAGGTCATTAAGGAGCAGGTAGGGGTCAGAGGTCATGAAGGAGCAGGTAGGTGTTAGAGGTCATTAAGGAGCAGGTAGGGGTTAGGGGTCATTAAGGATCTTTACCTCACTAACCCCAAATCCGGCTTATAATCCTCAGCATTAACCTGAAGTGACTCACTAACCCCAAATCCAGCTTATAATCTTCAGCATTAACCTTAAGTGTCTCACTAACCCCACATCCTGCTTTGTAGTAAAGGAAAGCTTCAAGGAAGGAAATCTTCAACTAGCTCACCCACCAAGAACATAACAAACTTGACTTTCACACTTAAGCAATGAATGCCGCCATATTTCAACCCAGCCTCCTTGAGAAAGCAACTAATTCATAAATGCAACTCATCCCAGTGGTCCTCAAAACAGAAATGACCTTGTAATCACAACACAACACAACTTGTGCGCACAAGATACTAAACATATATTAACTTTTGGGACTTTAGGGGCTCCATAGGATCTCAAGCACTTTCATTACAAATTGGTTTTAATTCTAGTCAAATGTTGAGTGTTATGAAATCTCTGTTCTGTGATCACTTTATGGTTCAGGACATGACTTCATGTTTAAGAAAGAGGAAGTAACCTTTAAGCTGAAGCCAGGCAGCACGAGGTGGAGGCAGTTCCTCTCTTTGTGGAGACCAAGGAAACAAGCCTTTTAAACTAAAGGGTGGACAGCGTTATAAGGTGAGTAGTGAGTGTTGACCAAGGGGTTAAAGAGTATGTCTCTAAACTTGTTATGCACCAGGGAGCCGGTTCAAACTGGAACACTTTGATGATCTATTTTAAAAGACGTGATGTATGTGTGTGTGTGTGTGTGTTTGTGTGTGTGTGTGTGTGTGTGTGTGGTTGTGTTCAAAGCTATATTCTATATAAGTTGTCTATCCTTAGTTCATTGTCTGGTACATTTTCAACTATTAATGCAAATGTTTGATTTATTTTATCTCACAGTGTGCGTGTGTGTGTGTGTGTGTGTGTGTAAGACTAATATATACCATGTATATATATATATATATATATATATATATATATATACACAGTACATTGTAACTGTCTATCATTGTATCTGTCTTGTTATTTGTCTGTGGGTCTCTGTCATTCTGTCTGTCTGTCTGACTGTCTGTCTGTCTGTCTGTCTGTCTGTCTGTCTGTCTGTCTGTCTGTCTGTTTGTCTGTCTGTTTGTCTGTTTGTCTGTCAGTCTGTCTGTCATTATATCTGTATGTCTGTCTGTCTATCTGTCTGTCTGTCTGTCAGTCTGTCTGTCATTATATCTGTCTGTCTGTCTATTTGTCTTTCATTCTGTCTGTCTATCTGTCTTTCATTCTGTCTGCCTATCTGTCTGTCATTCTGTCTGTCTATCTGTGTGTGTATGTGTGTGCCTGTGTGTGTGTATGCCTGTGTGTGTGTGTGCCTGCGTGTGCCTGCGTGTTTCTGTGTGTGTGTGTGTCCCTGCGTGTTTCTGTGTGTGTGTGCCTGTGTGTGTGTGTGTGTATGTGTGTGTGTGCCTGTGTGTGTGTGTGTGCGTGTGTGTGTATGTGTGTGTGTGTGCCTGTGTGTGTGTGCGTGTGTGTGTTCCACTACAATATTCAACACAGATAATCTGCTTCAATATTTCAGCGACAAATTACATTATTTATACCAATTGTTCTGTTCACTGTTCTACCAACTCTCTCTCTCTCTCTCTCTCTCTCTCTCTCTCTCTCTCTCTCTCTCTCTCTCTCTCTCTCTCACCTTGGGGGAAATAGTTGCTTATATATAACATATATATATACATATATATATGTATATATATATATACATATATATATATATACATATATATATACGTATATATATATGTATATCTATGTATATATATAGATATATAAATATCTATATATATATACATATATATATAGTGTTTATCTCTTTTGGTTTAGCCTTTTGTAGTTCTTTGTTACTTTTGTGATGTGAATGTGTGCTTCCCATGCCAATAAAGCTCTGTTGAATTAAATAGACTGGTAGAGAGAGGTTGAGCTGCAATGGGAGAGAGGACGAGAGAGCTTAAAGGGATAGTTATGTTTTCTACATATTCTGAAAATATTGTCGATTTCCGACTTCATCTAGTATTTTTTATCATTTTTATTGAAACATTTATCGTAATTGCACTGGACGCCGCCATTTTTACTAGTCATGTGATCACTATGACGTCATCAGTGCTCCGTTGTTACCTGCTAAATGGCGAGTTATCGAGGTCATTCATCCAGTGAGGAAGAAACCATTGAACTGAATGCAGAAAGAGGAGTTCAACCGTAGAGGTTTGAACCAAGGAGGCCCCACAGGGGCAGCAGTAGAGATCGTTGTGTTAAACTATATTCTATATAAGTTATAACTATATTCTATATAAGTTATAACTATATTCTATATAAGTTATAACTATGTTCTATATAAGTTATAACTATATTCTATATAGTTATAACTATATTCTATATAAGTTATAACTATATTCTATATAAGTTATCACTATATTCTATATAAGTTATAACTATATTCTATATAAGTTGTCTTTATCCCCACTGTGCGCCCATAGGGCTTTGAGCACTACAGGAGCCAGACCACTCTCCACGCAGAAGCGGTCTTTAAGGATCAAACTATATTTATTCTGCCAATGATTATCGTGATACAAAGTTTGCTCAATACTGAATCAATCAACATACAAAACTAACAAAACCCCAGAGTTGAGATCCCTAGCTTCACAAATTTACATTGACATTTACATTTTACATTTAGGGCATTTGCCAGACGCTTTTATCCAAAGCGACTTACAAGGTCCCGGCCTGACGGTGGCTCACCAAAGAGATCCCCTCCTTAGTCTCACGCAATGTTATATACGACTGTCATGGCGTCTCCCTCGCCAAACTGGTTTATTCTGGAACTTTCCAGTACGCCCGTGCTGTCTCACGTGACTTGGCCTCGTGCAGTTCTCAGTAAACCTCTCAATAATTCTCCCTTTGTCTGAACATTCTGGTTATTACATTTCATCACATTCTTAGTTCATTGTCTGGTACGTTTTCAACTGTTAATGCAAATGTTTGGTTTATTTGATCTCACAGTGTGTGTGTGTGTGTGTGTGTGTGTGTGTGTGTGTGTGTGTGTGTGTAAGACTAATATATACATATACCGTATTGACCCGAATATAAAATGGGGTTTTTTTCCTAGAAAAAAATCTGAAAAAGAGGGGTCGTCTTATAATCGGGGTTTAGACTTTTCGATGTACCGTAATTGCACATGTAATTGCAGACAGAACAACAGATCGCGCCAAACGAGTGTTCCGAGACACCGCGCGACACTTAAAGTAACTCAAAGTCTTAAAGTAACAGTACATAAAAACAGTTACCTGGAGAGATAGAAATGGAGAGACACAGCGACCAACTTGAAAAAAGTGGCTCAAAAGTAGGGCAAGTTAATAGTCAAGTCAAGTCAAGTTTATTGTCACTTCACAGTTTACAGTTTAGTATAAAGCAGTGATGTGAAATTCTTGTGTGCAATACCCGACGACAGACAGCAGTTATAGAATAAGATAAAATAAAAAATAGATAAAAATAGAATAAAAAATAGAATAAAAAATAGAATAAGGAATATAAAATAAAAATAAAAAATGCAATTTATAAAATGCAAAAATCAGCACAGAAAAGAGCAATATATATATATAAATCAATGTAATAAAATATACATTGTTATATGTTATACGCCCTTGTTCAGCAGCCTGATGGCCTGACTGTGGAAGCTATCTCTAAGCCTATTTGTACGACACTTGATACTGCGGTATCGCCTGCCTGACGGTAATAGTGAGTAAAGTTCGTGGCTGGGGTGGGCAATGTCTTTTATAATTCTTTTGGCCTTGGCCACGCACCGCTGGTTGTAAATGTCCAGGAGGGAGGGGAGCTCACCTCCAACGATATACTGGGCCGTCCGCACCACCCTTTGAAGCGCTCTGCGCTCGAGTGCCGTGCAGTTCCCGTACCAGGCGGTGATACACCCTGTCAGAACACTCTCGATGGTGCCGTTGTAGAATGTTCTCAGGATGCGGGGGCCCATGCTGAATTTCTTCAGACGCCTGAGAAAATACAGGCGTTGTTGGGCCTTTTTCACCACGTGTGTGGTGTGCATGGACCATGTGAGGTCCTCGGAGATGTGCACGCCGAGGAACTTGAAGCTGCTGACCCTCTCTACTGCAACGCCGTCGATGGAGATAGGGCTGTGCTCTCCCCTCTGCCTCCTGAAGTCCACGATCAGCTCCTTGGTCTTCTTGACGTTGAAATAATAAACTGGAGAGACGAAGTTACGATGCCAATTTTAAGATAATGGTGATAAACGAAGCAGAGACATCAAACACCTGTCATTGCGACGCAGGACAAGCCTTGCCCAGCGCCTGCCCTCAGACTTCAAAAAGCTACTGTCTTATCAGCGATATGTGATCAAGTTAAGGAAGAAGCACTCATACCCCCTTGATCAGATGGGCAATGCTGATCAAACGCCTGTGTATTTTGACATGCCAACATATGTCACTGTGCATAAGAAAGGCGACAAATCAGTGATCTACTGATCTACTGGAAACGAGAAGAGCCGAGTAACGGTCATGTTAACGCGCCTCGCAGATGGGACAAAACTTCCCCCGTACGTGGGGGATTATGGTAGTGCCCAGGCAAAGGGCTGGATGGAGACGGCGCTTGTGGTGGACTGGCTCAAGGTGGTGTGGGGCAGACGGCGTGGGGGACTCAGAAAGAAGAGGAATATGTTGATTCTGGATGCTTTCCGTGGACACTTCAAAACGGCAGTCAAAAAGCAAGTGAAAGAGTTGAATGGTGACCTAGTGATCATACTGGGCGGAATGACAAGCCAGCTGCAGGTGTTGAATGTGGTCGTTAACAAACCATTCAAAGTTCATCTGCGCAAGAGATCCACAGAGTGGCTCCTGACTGCTAATCACGCACTGACACGTCTGGAAAAATCCAAAAGCCTGCAGTACGTTTGCTCTGTGAATGGATCTTGCAAGCATGGGCTGACGTTTCCCCAGAAAGCATCATTAATGGGTTTAAGAAATGCTGCGTATCAAATGCCATGGATGGCAGCGAGGATGACGTGATGTGGGAGGATGACGTGATGTGGGAGGAGACGGGGGAGCAGACACCGTGAGTGACGATAGCGGGAGTGAGAGGAACAACCAGCGATGTAGAAGACGAGCTGAATGAGAAGACGTGATGTGACCAATAGACTGATGTTCTGTTTTATTGCACTACTATTTTATTGCACTACCGTTTTATTGCACTACTGTTTCATTGCAATCTATCTAGCCTGTTTTGTTTTTGTTTGCCAAGTTAGGCAAATTTGGACACAATGTGTGATGTGTGTTATCATTATTTTCAAATAAAATAATTTTCTTTATAAATTTTTTTTTTTTTTCCAAAAATGAGTCTTGAAAGAGAGGGGTCGTCTTATAATCGGGGTCGTCTTATATTCGGGTCAATACGGTATATATATATATATATATATACAGTACATTGTAACTGTCTGTCTGGTTGTCTGTCTGTCTGTCTGTCTCTCTCTCTCTCTCTCTCTCTCTCTCTCTCTCTCTCTCTCTCTCTCTCTCTCTCTCTCTCTCTCTCTCTCTCTCTCTCTCTCTCTCTCTCTCTCTCTTTCTCTCTTTCTGTCTCTGTCTCTTGCCAATGGCACATTTGTTCCAATTCTCACTGTGTATGTGTGTGTCTGTGTGTGTGTGCCTGTGTGTGTGTGTGTGTGTGTGCCTGTGACTGTGTGTGTGTGTGTGTGTGTGTGTGTGTGTGTGTGTGTGTGTGTGTGTGTGTGCCTGCATGTTTGTGTGTGTGTGTCCCACTACAATATTCACCACAGATAATCAGTTTGATTTCAGCTACAAATTATATTATTTCTACTATTATTATTTATACCAATTGTTATGTTTACTGTTCTACCAACTCTCTCTCTCTCTCTCTCTCTCTCTCTCTCTCTCTCTCTCTCTCTCTCTCTCTCTCTCTCTCTCTCTCTCTCTCTCTCTCTCTCTCTCTCTCTCTCTCTCTCTCTCTCTCTCTCTCTCACACACACCCCTTAGGGGAAATAGTTGCTCTGCTCTTTTGGCTTTAAAAGGTTCATAAAAACACTGCTGTGTTAGAGGGAGGGTGTGCTCTAGAGAGAGACACTGGTGTGTGTGTGTGTAAGCCACACAATGGTGCAATAACAGATATTAATAAGCAGCCTCATATCTTAAGATTGATTGGTAATTTATCAGGCAGCTTCATACAGAGATCCATCCTTCCATCCATCTTCTACCGCTTATCCGTAATCGGGTCGCGGAGGTAGCAGCTTCAGCAGGGGACTCCAAACTTCCCTCTCCCTGGCAACATCGACTAGCTCTGACTGGGGGATCCCGAGGCGTTCCCAGGCCAGTGTGGAGATGTAATCACCCCACCTGTACCTCGGTCTGCCCCGTGGTCTCTTCCCAGTTGGATGTGCCTGGAAAACCTCCCTCGGGAGGCGACCAGGAAGCATCCTTACTAGATGCCCGAACCACCTCAACTGGCTCCTTTCTACGCGAAGGAGCAGCGGCTCTACTCCGAGTCTCTCACGAGTGACTGAGCTTCTCACCCTATCCCCCTGAAGATTCTGCTATTCCCTGAATTCTGTCTTAACATCTCCGGTTAACCTGCAAATCCAGCTTCTTGAAATAGGCTCGGGTCTCCAGTCTGCTATGAATGAGGAGAGAGAGGAGGGGGATCCTACCTCTAAAAGCACTCTGTCTGGGGAACATGGCCGCCAGAGCAGAGCTAACAGGTGAGAAGAGGATCTCTAAGTGTCTGTGACTGTGGTCCAGCTTAGAGCTCAGCAGTGATGTATCAGGACACCATTGTTAGTGTCAGTAAAAGCTGTGTGTGTGTTGTGTTGAAGCCCAGAGCAGAAGGAGAGAGCAGACTCCCCTGGACCCAGCTGTGTCTCCATGAAGAGTCACCGGTCTATGGATCATCCTGATCACTTTAAAGATGGGACTCAGTCTATTGAGAAGAGGTGAGGGTTTATCAGATGATAACAATTCAGCATCTATTGAACATCCATAAATCCTGGCTCTTGTTGTTCTAGAAGGATACAGGAGAGAGCAGACTCCCCTGGACCCAGCTTTGTCTCCATGAAGAGTGACCGGTCTATGGATCAGCCTGTTCGGTTTAAAGATGGACGCCCCTCCAGAGAGGAGAGGTAGGAGTTTCAAACAGTGTGTGTGTCCCAGATATGTGATACTTATGTTTTGACATCAGGAGAAATAATACAATTCTATGTTTGTGTGTGTGTGTGTGTTCTCCACAGACGACACCAGGAGAGGTCAAAGGTTACCAGTGCTGGGTCAGTACAGCAGCATCAAACAGAGCTGATCAAGGTGTGTAAAAGTCCAAGACATTAGCCTTCAGCTCTGCATGAACATTAAAAAGCATCTCTTGTGGTGCTCAGAGTCTCCAGGCTTCTCTCTTTAGACCAGACGTGAATCAAGGACAGATGCTTCTGATGTCCTCAGCTCACAGGAAAGTTCTCATTCATGTTCTGTTCCAGAGGGCTGAGGAGAACGCACACGCTTTTCTAGACCAGGAGCTGAAGAAGCTCTGGAGGGTTCTCTTCCCACATGACCCACAAGGCTCAGAGAGTCAGAGGGAGGAGGAGGATGAGGAGGAGGAGGAGGAGGAGGAGGAGGATGGGAAGAACGGGAAGCAGAGGAGGCACGCCATAGAGGGAGTGATAGACATCACACTGCTCTGCCTAATGGAGATGAACCAGGAGGAACTGGCCCACACACTGAGGAGTGGTAAGAGACTCTTATTTAGAAAACATAGAAGAGACTCTTATTTTGAAAACATAGAAGAGACTCTTATTTAGAAAAATATAGAAGAGACCCTTATTTAGAAAACATAGAGGAGACTCTTATTTAGAAAAACATAGAAGAGACTCTTATTTAGAAAACATAGAAGAGACTCTTATTTAGAAAATATAGAAGAGACTCTTATTTAGAAATCATAGAAGAGACTCTTATTTAGAAAACATAGAAGAGACTTTTCTACATTTCTATCTTTTCAAGATAAATCTCCTCTTGGAGGTCAAATGGTTTGATCCAGATGTGTAGGGTTAATGTGAGGCTTTCAGGTTGAGTGGTTTAATCCAAGGGCAGATATGCAGGGTTATTGTAGGGGCTTTCAGGTTTAGTGGTTAATCCAGATATTTAGGGTTATTGTTATATATTATATATATATACATATATATATTATATATTATTATGGGTGTAGAGCGGTAGAGTGGATACTCAGCTGTTCCTTGCGTAGGATACGAAGTAGGCGGGACACATTCATATCTTTAGCCTATCCGGCATATTTATTTGCGTTGGCTTACACGAACATGCATGAGGTGATCATAGACAGACTGCAACTGCGCGGCAGCGCCAGGATGTACACCTTGACGTGGTGACGTAATTTCCAATTAGAATCCTACCGTAATACATATAACAGAACAATATACGCTCACAGTAGGTATAAGGACGTAAATGACCTAATACTCTACAATGGGTCAACTAGGTTAAAGAATTTTACAGAATATACTGCAGATCAACAGCCTGTCAACATACCTGAAGAGATTCAACACTATCTTATTATATCAGCATATCAAGTCAGTAATAGTAATAGTATAGTAATAGTTAATTATAATGTATTATAGTACTGTCATTATACCAATCATATTGTTGAACCAATGTCACGTATAAGACCTGTCTTCTGGGTTCTCTCATTTAGGAACTGCTGCAGTCGAGTGCCAACATAACATCAAGTCTCATCTGATGCAGAAGTTCAGGCGTGTGTTTGAGGGAATCGCTAAAGCAGGACAGTCAACAGATCTGAATGACGTCTACACAGAGCTCTTCATCACAGAGAGAGTCAGTGGAGAGGTCAACAAGGAACATGAGGTCAGACTGATTGAAACAGCTTCCAGGAAACCAGCCAAGGAGGAAACACCAATCAAATGTGAAGACATCTTTAAACCCTTACCTGGACAAGATCAACCAAGCAGAACCATAATAACAACTGGAGTGGCGGGCATTGGTAAAACCATCTTAACACACAAGTTCACTCTGGACTGGGCTGAAGGCAAAGCCAACCATGACATAGACTTCACGCTTCCCTTCACTTTCAGAGAGCTGAATTTACTGAAAGAGAAAGAGTTTAGCTTGGTGGAACTTCTTCATCACTTCTTTATTCAAACCAAAGGAATCCGCAGATACCACCGGTTCGAAGTTGTCTTCATCTTGGACGGTCTGGATGAGTGTCGACTTCCTCTGGACTTCCAGAACAATCCGATCTGGACCGATGTCACAAAGTCGACCTCGGTGGACGTGCTGCTGACAAACCTCATCAGGGGCGACCTGCTTCCGTCCGCTCGCATCTGGATAACCACACGCCCTGCGGCAGCCAATCAGATCCCTGCTGAGTGTGTTGGCATGGTGACAGAGGTGAGAGGGTTCACCGACCCACAGAAGGAGAAGTACTTCAGGAAGAGATTCAGAGAGGAATCTCTGGCCAGCAAAATCATCTCCCACATCAAGACATCACGAAGCCTCCACATCATGTGTCACATCCCAGTCTTCTGTTGGATCAGTGCTACAGTTCTGGAGGGCTTCTTCAAAACAAGCCAGACAGGAGAAGAGATGCCCAACAATCTGACTCAGATGTACATCCACTTCCTGAGGGTTCAGTCCATACAGGGGGACAGGAAGTACCATGGGAGAGCTGAAACAGATGCAGTCTGGAGTTCAAAGAGCAGGGAGATCATTGTTTCTCTGGGAAAACTGGCTTTTAACCAGCTGGAGAAAGGCAACCTGATCTTCTACGAGGCAGACCTGGCCGAGTGTGACATGGATATCAGAGCAGCCTCAGTGTACTCAGGAGTGTTCTCCCAGATTTTTAAAGAGGAGTGTGGGCTGTACCAGGACAAGGTGTTCTGCTTTGTCCATCTGAGCATCCAGGAGTTTCTGGCTGCTGTTTATGTCTTCCTGTCCTTCATGGACACTGGTGTCAATCTGCTCTCAGAAGAACAACCTAAAACAGAGGTAAAACTCCTCTACCAGAGTGCTGTGGACAAGGCCCTACAGAGTGAGAACGGACACCTGGACTTGTTCCTCCGCTTCCTCCTGGGCCTCTCTCTGGAGACCAATCAGATTCTCCTACCAGGTCTGCTGAGACAGACAGGAAGTAGCTCACGGACCAATGAGCAAACAGTGTCTTTCATCAAGAAGAAGATAAGTAGAGATCTCCCTCCAGAGAGAAGCATCAATTTGTTCCACTGTCTGAATGAGCTGAACGACCATTCTCTGGTGGAGGAGATCCAACAGTACCTGACATCAGGAAGTCTCACCACAGAATATCTCTCTCCTGCTCAGTGGTCAGCTCTGGTCTTCATCTTACTGTCATCAGAAGAGGAGCTGGATGTGTTTGACCTGAAGAAATACTCAGAGGGAAATGGGAGGAGGGCTTCAGAGGAGGGTCTTCGGAGGCTGCTGCCAGTGGTCAAAGCCTCCAAAACATCTCTGTAGGTTCATTAATAACATGTATTTTAATACTCAATATACATAGTACGAGAATATAAAAGGTAGATAATATACAAAACATATCTGTAGGTTCAATAATAACATATATTTCAATATACATTATACTAGAATATTAAAGTTATATAATATTCAAAAAATATGAGCGGGGAGCAGGCAATAGGAGGGAGCCTATTTTAATATTTTATTTTCTAAACTACACAACATTTGGATTGTGAACCATTAGTAACAGCACCACTTCAGTAGGAAGTCCAGTAACAATTGGGTATTATACCAGGAAACACCACAACTGGGTTTTTCCCTAGCCTATACATATTTGTGAATATTGGTTTTTCAATTTAAATGAATACTGGACAATACTGGACCGGGCTACAAATTTCACTCCAATATTGGCTGTTAAATCATACCTACAGCGCTGTTATCATTTGTTAAACTTATATTTCTTTATGCTAGTAAAGACTGTGTTTTAATGGTGGTTTTAAGTGGTTTTAATTCTAATAATCCCTTTCAACACAGTTCCTAACATGTTCCTGTTGATGTTGTGTGAAGGCTGAATGGCTGTCATCTGTCAGAGAGATGCTGTGAAGCTCTGGCCTCAGTTCTCAGCTCCAACTCCTCCAGTCTGAGAGAGCTGGACCTGAGTACCAACGACCTGCAGGATTCAGGAGTGAAGCTGCTCTCTGCTGGACTGGGGAGTCCACATTGTAGACTGGAGACTCTCAGGTCAGTTGTACTCAATGAGCAAACACTTACAGCACAGGGTTTGATATCAGAAGACATTCTACTGATTCCATAAATCGAGGAGATCTTTAGAACCAGGTGACCATCTCCATAAATAAGGACCACAACCACTCTGGAAACCATCTCTTCTCCCCCTACCGTCCGGTCGCTGGTTCCGCAGCATTTGTATAAGGACTACCAGGTTTAAGGACAGTTTTTATCCACAGACAGTGGCCTACTGAACTGCTAGGAGTGCTACCACTATAATAACATTGTCATTAACATTACACTGTCATAACATGTCATTAACATTACAATATCATAACATTATCATTAGCATTACACAATCATAACATTATCATTAACATTACACTATCATAACATTGTCATTAACATTACACTATCATAACATTATCATTAACATTACACTATCATAACATTGCCATTAACATTACACTATCATAACATTATCATTAACATTACTCTATCATAACATTGCCATTAACATTACACAATCATAACATGTCATTAACATTACTCTATCATAACATTATCATTAACATTACACAATCATAACATTATCATTAACAATACACTATCATAACATGTCATTAACATTACACTATCATAACATTATCATTAACATTACACTATCATAACATTATCATTAACATGACACTATCATAACATTGTCATTTACATTACACTATCATAACATGTCATTAACATTACACTATCATAACATTATTATTAACATGACACTATCATAACATGTCATTAACATTACTCTATCATAACATTGTCATTAACATTACACTATCATAACATGTCATTAACATTACTCTGTCATACTTTACTGGACTTTCTGGACTCATTACAGTTACTGCACTGCACTGCACTTTATTCATGATGCTGCCTCACTACTGGCACTTTAAAATGCTTTACTATGCTTTATGTGCATTTCAAAACATGTACATATCATCCATTAGTCACTTTATTGTTATTTTTATCGTAATTTTTATTGTGTATATTATGTTTATTGTATTCTGTTTTTGAAATTCATACTGCGGGAGGGAATGGGGAGTAAGCATTCTATTGTACGAAAATCTTGATTTGCATCCATAAAAGTACAATTTCAGACCCCTAAATGATTAATTTTCAGAGGAATAACGTAACTTATTTAAGATGTTGTTGCCATCATTATATAAGGTGTATGTTAAATTCTTAATATACAATACATCTCTGTAAGTTCACTAATCACATGTATTTTAAGCCACAATATACATAATTATAGAATATTACAGTTATAATAATATACAAAACATATCTGTAGGTTCAATAGTAACATGTACTACAATACAATATACATAATACTAGAATATTAAAGTTATAATACTATACAAAACATATATGTAGGTTCAATAATAACATGTACTACAATACAATATACATAATACTAGAATATTAAAGTTATAATACTGTACAAAACATATATGTAGGTTCAATAATAACATGTACTACAATACAATTTACATTATACTAGAATATTAAAGATAGTTAATATTCAAAACATATGATCTTGGAGCAGGCTATAGGAGGGAGCCTATTTTAATATTTTATTTTCTAAACTACACAACATTTGGATTGTGAACCATTAGTAACAGCACCACTTCAGTAGGAAGTCCAGTAACAACTGGATATTATACAAGGAAACACCACAACTGGGCTTTTCCCTAGCCTATTCATATTTGTGAATACTTGTTTTTCAATTAGACTGAATACTGGACAATACTGGACCAGGCTACAAATTCCACTCCAATATTGGCTGTTAAATCTTACCTACAGCACTGTTATCATTTTTTAAACATATATTTCTTATTCATAATGCTAGTAAAGACTGTGTTTTTAATGGTGGTTTTAAGTGGTTTTAAGTAGTTTTAATTCTAATAAGCCCTTTCAACACAGTTCCTAACATGTTCCTGTTGATGTTGTGTGAAGGCTGAATGGCTGTCATCTGTCAAAGAGATGCTGTGAAGCTCTGGCCTCAGTTCTCAGCTCCAACTCCTCCAGTCTGAGAGAGCTGGACCTGAGTACCAACGACCTGCAGGATTCAGGAGTGAAGCTGCTCTCTGCTGGACTGGGGAGTCCACACTGTACACTGGAGACTCTCAGGTCAGTTGGACTCAATGAGCAAACACTTACAGCACAGGGTTTGATATCAGAAGACATTCAACTGGTTTACAGCCATAAAAGTACCAATTCACACTAAATAGAGTATATTCATTAGAAAAATACATTCTGGTGTGTGTGTGTGTGTGTGTGTGTGCAGGTTGTCTGCCTGTCTTGTCACACAGGAAGGCTGTGCTTCTCTGGCCTCAGCTCTGAGCTCCAACCCCTCCCATCTGAGAGAGCTGGACCTGAGCTACAATCACCCAGGAGACTCAGGAGTTAAGCTGCTCTCTGCTGGACTGGAGGATCCACGCTGGAGACTGGACACTCTCAGGTACGGAGAGGACAGCTCACCTCTCAGGGACCGTGTCTCCTACAAGGATTCAACCAGCCGCTAGATGAAGTGGTTTCCCAAGGCAGCTGTAACTCATGTTGTGTACAAAGTGATGATCCAGCAGATCATGAGTGTGAATGTTTCAACTGCTCTCTCTTTGTTCCCCCCAGGGTGGAGCACGGTGGAAGATGGAGGCTGAAACCAGCTCCAAAGAAGTGTAAGTGTCTGTTTAGTTTGAGTCATCACAACACACACTCACTCTTTAGATGGAAGGTCCATCCACACAGCAGGAGGTGACGTCCTACTGGGAATGAACATGATGGATCTTATCAATATTAATATTGATTAGATACATCATGTATCATGTAGCTTCATAATAGTAATATTGATAGGATACATCATTAATATTCATTCATCATTAATATTGTTAACCATCACAATGAATCCTGCTTTTATAAAATACAACAGGAACTGTTACATGATTATTAATTAATGAATTATTATTGATTATTAGTAGTGTTATTATTATTATTAGACCATAACAGTACTAATATTATTAAACGGTAAGTAAACCGTTTTCGCAGACCATCTGCCTACCAGTTTCCAAAGAGTCGTAAAGGTTCTATAAAAAATGTACAGTTTGGGTTCCAAAGGAGCAGGTTTAAGGGGCGTGGCCAAACGCTGTCCAACCCACCCTCACTGGAGCCAGGGGGCGGAGCCAATAGAAAACCACTCTGGGAAATCTGGTTGATCTGGAAGTAGACAACATGTCCCCCGTTTGATAACTTTCTACATTTCAGTCCAAAACATCAGAAATGCTGACCAACACGTTTTGAGACCCAAACGGAGCAGCATTCACTTTAATAATTGTTTGTGTATTTAATATTATATTATAACAACTAGTGTTATTCTTATGATTATCATCATCCTTATTGTTAAAATAAGGACCAAGAATAATAACACAAATGTATTAGTGGAAATCATGTTTTGAATAATGATTAGAATGAATATTATTATTTATTATTATTATTAATACAAATATTAATATTAATAGTATTATTTATACTACTATTATTAATATTACTATTATTACAAGTGTTGTTATTATTATTATCATTATTATTATTATTATTATTATATATATCCAATAATATTATTATTGTTATGATTGTTATGTAAGACATTAGAACATAATAATCCTGATACTACTAATATATTGATCACACACACAGAGCCCATGTGGTGACGCTGAGGGACTGAGAACATCAGGAGAACACAAACTACAGGGCTCAGTTTCTAGGAACAACAACAACAGTTCAGCAGACTAATCATGTCTTGTTCTCCATCAGATGCGTGTGAACTCACACTGGACCCAAACACAGCCCACAGACGACTCTCTCTGTCTGAGGACAACAGGAAGGTGACGAGGGTTAGAGAGGAGAAGAAGTATCCTCATCAACCAGAGAGATTTGACTCCTGTCTCCAGGTGTTGTGTAGAGAGGGTCTGACTGACCGCTGTTACTGGGAGGTGGAGAGAGAAGGACGTGTTGCTATAGGAGTGACATACAGAGGAATCACAAGGAGAGGACGGGGTGATGACAGCTGGCTTGGATTCAACAACAAGTCCTGGTGTCTTTATTGTTCTGATGGTGGTTACTCTGTCAGGTACAACGGTAGTCAAACAGACATACGTCTCCGCCCCTCTAACAGAGTAGGAGTGTATGTGGACCGACCTGCTGGGTCTCTGTCCTTCTACAGAGTGTACCCAGATGGAGGAGGGTCCTCAGACACACTGACACTCATCCACACCTTCCAGTCCAAATTCACCCAGGAGGACCTCCTCCCTGGGTTTGGGTTATGGAGGGATGGTTCCACAGTGTCTCTGTTTCGGTTGTAGCAACACACACACACACACATGGAAATACACATACATACAAACACACACAAATTTTAATATACACACTTTCAAACACACATACACACTGTTGTGGAAAGGGGCGTGGCTGGTCACGAGGAAGAGGGAGCGGCCAACCTTCCTCTCCTCCTCACCTCTACCACCACCCTCACCTCCCCCAACTCCTCTTCTCCCTCACCTCCTCACCTCCATCACCTCCCTCTCCTACTCACCTCCCTCTCCTCCTCACATCCCCCACCACCCTCACCTCCCCAACTCCTCTTCTCCCTCACCTCCTCACCTCCATCACCTCCCTCACCTCCTCACCCCTCACCTCCCCACCTCCCTCACCTCCCTAATCTCACCCACCTCCTCACTTTCATCACCTCCCTCACCTCCCCCACCTCCCTCACCTCCCTAATCTCACCCACCTTCTCAGCTCCCCAACCTCCTCACCTCCCTAACCTCTCCCCCACCTCCTCACCTCCCCACCTCCTTACCTCCCTAACCTCCCCTACCTCCTTACCTCCCGACCTCCCTCACCTCCCTCACCTCCCCACCTCCTCACCTCCCCACCTCCTCATCTCCCTCACCTCCCTAACCTCCCCCACCTCCTCACCTCCTTACCTCCTCACCTCCCTAACCTCCCCCACCTCCTCACCTCCTAACCTCCCTAACCACCCCCACCTCTTCACCTTCTCACCTCCCCCACCTCCTCACCTCCTCACCTCCCCCACCTCCTCAACTCCCCCACCTCCTCACCTCCCTCACCTTTTCACCTCCCTCACCTCCTAACCTCCTCATCTCCCCCACCTCCTCATCTCCTTACCTCCCTCACCTAATCACCTCCCTAACCTCCCCCACCTCCTCACATCCCACCTCCTTCACCTCTACCACCTCCTCACCTCCTCACCTCCTCAGCTCGCTAATCTCCGCCACCTGTGAGGGACCATTGATTCTGTTGTTTGTTAATAAAGCCTCAAGGGGAGGAACAGTCACTAGATCACACTGGATGTTGTGGTGCTTTGGGACCACCATTGTTCCCCTTTCTTCACTTGAAATCCTCCAAGAGTACCAGATGTTTCTCCTATGACCTCTGACCCCTACCTGCTCCTTAATTACCTCTGACCCCTACCTGATCCTTAATGACCTCTGACCCCTACATGCTCCAAAATGACCTCTGACCCCTACCTGCTCCTAAATGACCCCTGACCTCTACCTGCTCCTAATCAATGTAAATGTATTCACTGTCAGTATGTTTGTATGATAAATGAATAATAATAAATAATAAATATATATAATAAATATTGAGGCTGCTTATCAAATTGCATGTTTTAATAATATATGTTATTGCACCACTAGGGGGCGCTGAATTCACCACCTTAAGGCCAGCATGATTTGGGTAAAGGAGACACGGGTGTGTGTGTGTGTGTGGTGTACGTGTTTGGACTGGCGCTCAACACACACACACACACACACACACACACACACACACACACACACACACACACACACACACACACACACACACACACACACACACACACACACACACACACACACACATATTGTAATACGCATACATACAGACTCACACAAACACACATAAATATTTATAAACATACACACACAGACATACTCAAACATATAGAAATACACACACAGACATAAAAAATACACACACATATACGCGCACACATACACACATCTTAAAATACATACACACACACACACACACACATGAGTTAGTAACAGGGATCCTGATTGATCTTCTGGTCATCAATACAAGTGGTCCATGGGAACAGATACTGATGGTCCTGTTGGGACTTTAAAGTGAATATTGATTCCTTGTGTTGGGAACACGTATTAAAGAGATGTCCTCACCTGTTGAGGATTTAGAACGTCTGCTATTCTCTTATTGGAGTCCTTCTGTTTATTGAGGACATGTGAGGGACCATTGATTCTGTTGTTTGTTAATAAAGCCTCAAGGGGAGGAACAGTCACTAGATCACACTGGATGTTGTGCTGCTTTGGCACCACCATTGTTCCTCTTTCTTCACTTGAAATCCTCCAAGAATACCAGCTGTTTCTCCTATGACCTCTGACCCCTGCCTGCTCCTTAATGACATCTGACCCCTACTTGCTCCTCAATGACCTCCAACCCCTACCTGCTGCTTAATGACCTCTGACCCCTACCTGCTCCTTAATGATCTCTGACCCCTACCTGCTCCTTAATGACCTCTGACCCCTACCTGTTCCTCAATGACCCTTGACTTGTATGAAGCTGTCTGATAAATGACTAATACATATTGAGGCTATTGATCAAAGTCATGTTTTATTAATATATGTTATTGCACCACTAGGGGGCGTGAATCCACCACCTTAAGGCCAACATGATTAGGGTAAAGGAGACACAGGTGTGTGTGTGGTGTAGGTTTTTGGACTGGTGTTCAACACACACACACACACACACACTCACACACACACACAGTCAGTGACAAGAAGAGAGCCAACACAAGACTTACTGAAAGGTTCATTCAGGGTAGGTTTGTTGAACCGTGTGTTAAAGATGTTTGGGTAACTGATAACTGATATATTGATAACCCCACACATGCATCCACTGTTCCAGTAATGATCAACAACAGACAGAACCCTAGCAGCCTATTTCCTGTACAAGTTATTATAACCCTGAAGATATATTAATGTCACGTAATATTCATAACACCTAAACCCCAAATCAGCTCTATGTTTCTATGTAGGCCTTCCATGACTCTTAAGTCTCACTTAAGCGTCATGCTTTAACATCCAGGGCTGATGCATTTAAACATCACAAGTCTATTAAGAATCAAACCTTTAATGACCTGAGAAGTGGTGTATCACAGACTGTTCCACCCCAGCGTGTCTCAGGGTGAGGGCAGCATCAGAAGAGCCCATGTAGTCGGGCCAATCACAATATTTATTGGTCGGGTGTTGAAAGGTACAACAGAAATAAGAACAATTACAAAATGGGAATAAACATGGCCTTTACAAAGTGCTGCGAAACCTCCTTAATAAAAGAACAGAGAACCCCATGGAGGCTCAGGGTAAAGACCAGACGTGTGGTCTTAACACAGTGAGGGACACAGCATGGAGGCTCAGGGTAAAGCCCAGACGTGTGGTCTTAACACAGTGAAGGACACAGCATGGAGGCTCAGGGTAAAGCCCAGACGTGTCGTCTTAACACAGTGAGGGACACAGCATGGAGGCTCAGGCTAAAGCCCAGACGTGTGGTCTTAACACAGTGAGGGACACAGCATGGAGGCTCAGGGTAAAGCCCAGACGTGTCGTCTTAACACAGTGAGGGACACAGCATGGAGGCTCAGGGTAAAGCTCCGTCCCTCCCGCGGAGCGGCTCGCCAAGCCTTATGTGAGGAGAGGACCGCTCCCATTGGTCCTGACCGTCATTGACTGACGAGCCTCAGCCTCCAGCTGTTATCTATTCTCCAATACTCTCCTCCTACTCCTACTATTAACTATATTATAACTATATTAACTACTGAGAGTCATTCTGTTATCTATTCTCCAATACTCTCCTCCTACTACTACTATTAACTATATTATAACTATATTAACAACTGAGAGTCATTCTGTTATCTATTCTCCAATACTCTCCTCCTACTACTACTATTAACTATATTATAACTATATTAACTACTGAGAGTCATTCTGTTATCTATTCTCCAATACACTCCTCCTACTACTACTATTAACTATATTATAACTATATTAACTACTGAGAGTCCTTCTGTTATCTATTCTCCAATACTCTCCTCCTACTACTACTATTAACTATATTATAACTATATTAACAACTGAGAGTCATTCTGTTATCTATTCTCCAATACTCTCCTCCTACTACTACTATTAACTATATTATAACTATATTAACAACTGAGAGTCATTCTGTTATCTATTCTCCAATACTCTCCTCCTACTACTACTATTAACTATATTATAACTATATTAACTACTGCTACTACTACTAATACGGCCTCACACTGTGTTGAACACTTTCTTAACTACTGATCAAATACATGTGTGCCAACCCTCTGCTTATCTAAAGGGTACATGGGGACACTTTTAACACATGATTACATACTTCTTAAAATATTTTTTATTTGCCATTTGTAACTGTAAGTACATAGGAACGCTTACTACCCATTCCCTCCCGCAGTATAAATCTCAAAAACAACATCATAAAATAAATATTATATATACAATAAAATAAACAAAAGAAGAGCAGCAAAGTGACTTAAACGATATGTTTAAAAAAAAGATATATATAACTTTATTTTTGTGTAAGTGTACTGGGTGCCCCAGTCCACCATCAGTCCACGATGAGCTCCTTGGTCTTGCTGACATTCAGTGCGAGGCTGTTGTCCTCACACCATCGCGTCAGCCGGACCACCTCATCTCTGTAATCGCCCTCGCTTATCAAGCCCATGACTGTGGTGTCGTCTGCAAACTTGATAGTCCGATTATTGCTGTGCGTGGCAGTACAGTCATGTGTGTATAGCGAGTACAGCTGTACAGGACTGAGGCAGCAGCCTTGGGGAGCTCCGGTGAGGGTGAGGGTGAGGGTGAGGGTGAGGGTGAGGGTGAGGGTGAGGGTTAGGGTTAGGGTTAGGGTTAGGGTTAGGGTTAGGATTAGGGTTAGGGTGAAGGTGAGGGTGAGGGTGAGGGTGATGATCCTCCTTGCGTTCACGCCCATGGCCAGGAGACTTAGGCAGTTCTTCAGTACTTCAAAGTTTTCTTCGGCATGACAGTGATATTGATACAGTGATGTTTGTTGATATTGCGACGGTTATGTTGATACGATGTCTTGTGCGGTTATGTTATGTATTATCGTCGAATCACCGCGCTCTATGCATAAGTTAGACCAGCCATTCTCAACCTGTGGTACCTTTGCCCCCTGCTGGTGGTACTCGGAGGGATCCCTGGAATCTCAATGTTTTTCAAAAATGAAATAAAACCAACTTTAAAATCACTTGTAAAACATGTTGTACAGTAATACTATCAAAATACTACCACAAATGAAAATACGCTTGAGATATTTGAAATTGGGGTTTAAAAAATTCAAAACATTTATTTTGATAAAGTTTGTTCAAATTTGTTTCTGACGTTGTTTCTGACGGACACTACTACCTGGGCGTGCACGATTAGCTAACATTACAAGCAAGCTAGTGATGACAAGAAAGCCGAGGGATGTTGGAACACCTGGAAGGGTGAACACCTGTGAGGAGAGGACGCTGGCGCTGCTTTGTTCGCCGCTTCTCCATTTTGTGCCTTAATTAGTATGTTTAGTTCCCTTTCTGCTCCCCAGCAAGCTTTTTCTTTTGATCCTACTCTTTTCCGTCCAACATCGCAACATTTTTTCAACTGAAAGGCTTCAGTGCTGATTACAGGTTTGCTTACCTGTTTGCGCCTGTCCACTGCTACCGTCTACTCCCCGGACAACTAGCCGGCTAGCTAGCAACCCCTTGCTAGCCGGCAGCCACCAACGAGTCAGCCAGCTCCCTGCTGGATTCTCGGGATACTTGGATACGTGGATACTCCCGTTTTTGCTCCACACTGCTACTGAGAGTATTTCCCGGATAGCCTCTCAGCTGTTCTGGTGCGGTCAGTCAGATCGCTGCTTTTTCAGCTAAGCTATCAGCTAGCCGCCCCCCAGTCAACAAGCGGCTTGAAGCTAACGTTAGCTGCTCACCTGCCACGCTGTGGATCATCCTGTCGTCACTTCTCCAACTCTGGTCATCTAGCCAGTCCGTGGCTATCGACAAACGACTTTCAGGCTCATCATTACATCCTCCCCGGCTGGCATGCTTCTGCAATACTCCACCTCGCAACTACACAAACTCAACAACTTCTCCGCTCCTCCGTGCATCTCAGCCATCAAAACACTTGGACTCCTCCGTCGTCCCCGTTACATCCACAGAGCCTCCCGCAGAAAGTTTGTTTACTCCCAGTCTGATCACTCCATTGCTTCCATCCCTTCCCTCTGGTCAGCCAAGCGCACCGCCGCAACTCCTGCACGTCATCATCACAACAACCTACACGTGCGATCTCCCTGCCTCCGCCCCCTTGCCAAAGCACCTCAGCCTGTCCAAATTCATCCTCATCTCAAATTTGCTCTGTTTAACACCCGATCCATAAACAGCAAGGGCCTCCTACTCAATGAATTCATAACTGACAATAATCTGGACTTTCTCTGCTTAACCGAAACTTGGCAAAAACCACAGGAATACTTTTCACTCAATCAGACTACTCCCCCCGGATACTCATATATGGACAAACCACGCCACCTAGGGCGTGGTGGTGGAATTGCCGTTTTTTTCCGGAAAAACATCGTCACAAGTGCAATAACCATCCCGGCCCCATCCTCATTTGAACACCTTGCTTTTAAACTGTCTGGTCCCAAACCCCTGGTTATTGCAGTCATCTATCGCCCCCCCAAACCTAACCCTGCTTTCCCCTCTGACCTGTCTGAATTCCTCACACAACTCTGCGCCATCTCTCCATCCGTTCTGCTACTTGGTGATTTTAACATACATGTTGATTCATCCAACTCCAAATCCTCCACAGAACTCCTGGACATTTTAAACTTTTTCAACCTCACCCAACATGTGGATTTCCCCACCCACAAAAAAGGACACACACTGGACCTGGTCTGCACCTCCGGCATCACCATCAGCAATCTGTCCAGCTCCGACCTCACCATCTCCGACCACCTGGCTATCACCATGGACATTCTCATCCCCACCCCCCTCATTAAGCAGAAGCGCTCCATAACTTTCCGGAATCTCAAATCCATCCATCCCTCCTCTTTCTCCTCCCTTTTGATCGACACCATCCCTGACTCTGCCCTCATCCTGCTTGTCTCTCCTTCTGACCTGGTTAACACCTACAACGACACTCTCTCCTCCTGTCTCAATCAGCTCGCTCCCATCAAAACCAAATCTGTCTCCTTCACCCACTCCGCCCCCTGGTACACTGATCATCTCCATCATCTTAAATCCAAGGGCCGCCAACTTGAACGTCTAGCCAATAAAACCGGTCTCACTGTCCATAAAGAAGCCT
The DNA here is from genome assembly GCA_027704905.1 of Muraenolepis orangiensis. Lineage (NCBI taxonomy): Eukaryota > Metazoa > Chordata > Actinopteri > Gadiformes > Muraenolepididae > Muraenolepis > Muraenolepis orangiensis. The sequence continues at coordinate 12,875,251 of CM051009.1, forward strand.
ACAAACAACACCAACAGCTATACAAAGACGCCCTCAACAGTGCACGCTCCTCCCACTACTCCTCCGTCATACAATCCAGCAGCAACAACCCTAAGACTCTTTTTTCCACCATTTCTAAACTCCTTAAACCCATGGACACCATCTCCAACTCCTTCACTGTCAGTAAATGTGCATCCTTTCTGTCACACTTTCAATCTAAAATTGACACAATTCATAGCCAACTGTCCAACGCATCCGCCACCTACGTCTCTTTTCCAGAACCCGCCTCTCCTCCACCTTCCGATCACCCATTCTCATCCTTCACTGAAATCACCGCATCGGACCTATCCTCCATACTCACTGGCATGAAAACGTCAACCTGCATCCTGGACCCCATCCCCTCCACCCTCGTCAAGGCCTGTCTCCCCTCACTCTCTCCTCTGATCACCTCAGTAATTAACTCCTCTCTGTCCACCGGCCTCGTACCCCCCGCCCTCAAACTTGCTGCTGTGACCCCCTTACTAAAAAAACCCGGACTCAACCCTGAAACCCCCAACAACTTCCGACCCATCTCCAACCTCCCTTTCCTTTCAAAAATATTAGAGCGAGTCGTTGGATCTCAATTAAAAACCCACATGGACTACAATAACCTCTATGAACCTTTTCAATCCGGCTTCCGCTCCAGACACAGCACCGAAACCGCTCTCTTAAAGGTCACCAATGACGTTCTCCTCTCTGCCGACTCTGGTTCCCTCTCCATCCTCATCCTCCTTGACCTCAGTGCCGCCTTCGACACCATTAATCACTCCATCCTCATCACTCGCCTCCAGTCCTCGCTCGGCATAACGGGCACCGCCCTCTCTTGGTTTAAATCTTATCTCTCCGACAGACACCAATTCATCTCCATCAACAACTGCAAATCCCCCACTGCCAAAGTCCCTCATGGTGTGCCCCAGGGTTCAGTACTCGGTCCCCTGCTCTTCATTATCTACATCCTTCCACTTGGTCTGATCTTACGCCAACATGGCCTCAATTTCCACTGCTATGCCGACGACACTCAGCTCTACCTCTCCACCAAATCCATCTCTGCAGCCACCCACTCCACCCTCACCACCTGCCTCACTGCCGTCAAAACCTGGATGCAAAATAACTTACTCAAACTCAACTGCGACAAATCTGAAATCATCATCATCGGTCCAAACTCCCTCACCCGCTCCACCCAGGATTTCTCCCTGAACATTGATGGTTCTGTTGTCACTCCCTCCACCCGCGTCCGCAACCTTGGCATCATTCTTGACCCCACCCTCTCATTCCTCCCCCATGTAAACCAGACCATCAAAACAGCCTTCTTCCACCTTAGGAACATTGCCCGTCTTCGACCCTCCCTGTCACTCTCCGCAGCTGAAACACTGGTCCATGCTTTCATCTCATCCCGGCTCGATTACTGCAACAGCATCCTATATGGTTTACCTAACAACATCCTCAATAAACTACAATATGTCCAAAACTCTGCTGCCCGCTTGCTCACCTCCACCCGCCGCTCTGACCACATCACCCCTGTCCTCCGTGACCTCCATTGGCTCCCGATCAAACACAGGATACACTTCAAAATACTTCTCATCACCTTCAAAGCGCTCAATAACCTGGCCCCCCCCTACCTCTCTGACCTCCTCCACCGCCACACCCCTAACCGTCGCCTCAGGTCTGCTGATGCTAACCTATTAAAACCCATCAGGACTAAGCTCCGGACCTGGGGTGACAGAGCATTTTCTGCAGCGGCCCCCTCCCTCTGGAACGCCCTCCCCATCCACATCCGCAATGCCAACACCCTTCCGTCCTTTAAAACAGCCCTCAAAACCCACCTCTTCACTCTTGCTTTCAACCCATAATTTGTTCTCTGCTTTGTTTTGTTTCCTGTTTTGTTTTGTTGTGTTTGTTGTGTTTTGAATTAGTCTTTATGTTTTCTATTTCCTGTAAAGCGTCTTTGAGCACCTGGAAAAGCGCTATATAAGTCTGATATATTATTATTATTATTATTATTTGGAAAAGTGGCTCAAAATGGGAGGTATTCGAAAGATTAGTGCGGAGGAGAATATTTACATTAGAAAAGTTCAACAAGTGACCGAGGAGGACAGTGAACTGAGCACAAGCGCGTAAGAGCAGTACTCAGTAAGAGCAGTACGCAGTAAGAGCAGTATATGCAGTAAGAGCAGTACTCAGTAAGAGCAGTACGCAGTAAGAGCAGTATATGCAGTAAGAGCAGTACTCAGTAAGAGCAGTACTCAGTAAGAGCAGTACGCAGTAAGAGCAGTACACAGTAAGAGCAGTACACAGTAAGAGCAGTACACAGTAAGAGCAGTATGCAGTAAGAGCAGTACTCAGTAAGAGCAGTATGCAGTAAGAGCAGTATGCAGTAAGAGCAGTACACAGTAAGAGCAGTATGCAGTAAGAGCAGTACTCAGTAAGAGCAGTACACAGTAAGAGCAGTACGCAGTAAGAGCAGTACGCAGTAAGAGTAGTACGCAGTAAGAGCAGTCAAGTCCAGTCAAGTCAAGTCAAGTTTATTGTCACTTCACAGTTTACACAAGTATAAAGCAGTGATGTGAAAATCCTATGTGCAATACCCGACGACAGACAGCAGTTATAAAAATAGAATAAAAATCGATAAAAATAGAATAAAAATAGAATAAAGTAAAAAATAAATAAAAAAAATGCAATTTATAAAATGCTAAATATCGGCACAGAAAAGAGCAATATGTATATATAAATCAATGTAATAAAATATGCATTGTTATATGCTATACGCCCTTGTTTAGCAGCCTGATGGCCTGACTGTGGAAGCTATCTCTAAGCCTATTTGTACGGCACTTGATACTGCGGTATCGCCTGCCTGACGGTAACAGTGAGTACAGTTCGTGGCTGGGGTGGGCATTGTCTTTTATGATGCGTTTGGCCTTGGCCACGCACCGCTGGTTGTATATATCCAGGAGGGAGTGGAGCTCACCTCCAACGATATACTGGGCCGTCCGCACCACCCTTTGAAGCGCTCTGCGCTCGAGTGCGGTGCAGTTCCCGTGCCAGGCGGTGATACACCCTGTAAGAACACTCTCCATGGTGCCGTTATAGAATGTTCTGTTGCGATAAAAAGAATAAATAACAAAAAACTGCGTCGTCGTGCGGGAGCTCACGACATGGCAGCCATGTCGTACGGCGCCATACTCCACTATACTATATACTATATACAATATAATGCATATTCAGTAAGAGCAGTACGCAGTAAGAGCAGTATATGCAGTGAGAGCGGTACGCAGTGAGAGCGGTACGCAGTGAGAGCGGAACGCAGTGAGAGCGGAACGCAGTGAGAGCGGAGCGCAGTGAGAGCGGAGCGCAGTGAGAGCGAAGCGCAGTGAGAGCGGTATGCAGTGAGAGCGGTGCGCAGTGAGAGCGGTACGCAGTGAGAGCGGAACGCAGTGAGAGCGGTATGCAGTGAGAGCGGTACGCAGTGAGAGCGGAACGCAGTGAGAGCGGTATGCAGTGAGAGCGGTGCGAGCGGTGCGAGGTGAGAGCGGTACGCAGTGAGAGCGGCACGCAGTGAGAGCGGAGCGCAGTGAGAGCGGTATGCAGTGAGAGCGGTGCGCAGTGAGAGCAGTTCATAATAAGAGCAGTACCCAGTAAGAGCAGTATCCAGTAAAGGCCCCGTCACACCATAACGTTCTGGTCAGCGTTCTATGAACGTTCTAATCGTTCAATTTTCGAGCGTTCTAGGGTGGGTGGACACATCTGGCGTGTGACTAATGTGTGACTAACGCATGAATTAGCGTGTGACTAACGCATGAGGAGCGTGTAAGACCAAGTAAGACACCCCTGAAAACTATTAGCGTGTGCTGACGTGTCACTGTGTTCAAACGGGTATAAAACGTGGGGAAATCACAGTGGATTCAGTTGTTCTTGTCACGAGTGGATTGTTCGGTGGGACCCAGAACGCAGACCAAGACACAGTGGAGCTATAACAGAGCTTTATTTCAAGCAAACACAACACAAGAGAGCGATCAGGGACAGTCCAGGGGTCTGGGTACCGGGAGGGCGATCCGTGGAGTACCGGCAGGTAGTAGACCGGCGAGTAGTCCGGGACGGGAGAGGAGTCTGGATACCGGGAGGTCGGAGTAGCGACAGGTACCAGACAGGCGGATGGTCAGGGACGAGCGAGAAGTCTAGATATCGGGAGGTCGGAATAGCGACAGGTACTGGACAGGTAATTATATTTACCGGGGAGCTCGTATAGACCGGCGTAACGCGAGACAGGCGGGTGACGCGGGATAGGCAAAGAATCTGGATCCCCGGGACATCAGCGTGGCGAGAATGTACGACGTAACATGAACAAAGTATGACGTACGACCTAATCCCGAGGTAACGGGAAGCCAGGGTCTAGGGGATTAGCAATCAGCCACGGCAATTGTTGACAGGTGTGTGTGTGCGCCGCCAGCGCACGTGGCTTGGCCACGCCCCCTGTCAACCACCGTAACCGTGACAGTTCTTCTGGATATTGAACAGTGCACATCATGCCGCCAAGAGGAAAAAAGCGTGTGAGGGGGGCTACTGCTAAACTCCATCTCCATCTCCATCTCCATGTTGTCTGTACTCCATCTCCAATCCGAAAATAGGCACACAATGTCGGATGAGTGTATGACTATGAGTACTGGTCCTGACCCACACACACACACTCCATCTCCAATCCGAAAATAGGCACACAATGTCGGATGAGTGTATGACTATGAGTACTGGTCCTGACCCACACACACACACTCCATCTCCAATCCGAAAATAGGCACACAATGTCGGATGAGTGTATGACTATGAGCACTGGTCCTGACCCACACACACACTCCATCTCTCATCCAGACAGAGGCACACCATGTGGGATGTGTACCAGTGAGTCGTTCACTGCAAAGCAAAGATTGTGAACGATTAATAACAACCAAGTAACGCTAGGGGAACGACTGACTAACAATAACGTGCAACGTTCGGTGAACGTTAGTACAACATTCCACGAATGTTCTCCAGCGTTTAACGTTAAACGTTGAAGAACGCTGGTCTCCATGAGAACTTTTGTGCATGTTCTTTATTTTCGGACCAGCGTTCTCCGCCGATCACCGACGATTACCGACGATTACCAGCGTTCACCAGCGTTCACACAACGCTCTTCTGGCGCTATGCCAGCGACCACGGACGATTACCAACGTTTCCTCAAACGCTGACCAGAACGTTATGGTGTGACAGGGCCTTTAGAGCAGTACTCAGTAAGAGCAGTACTCAGTAAGAGCAGTACTCAGTAAGAGCAGTACGCAGTAAGAGCAGTACTCAGTAAGAGCAGTACTCAGTAAGAGCAGTACTCAGTAAGAGCAGTACGCAGTAAGAGCAGTACTCAGTAAGAGCAGTACTCAGTGAGAGCAGTACACAGTAAGAGCAGTACTCAGTAAGAGCAGTACTCAGTAAGAGCAGTACTCAGTGAGAGCAGTACGCAGTAAGAGCAGTACGCAGTAAGAGCAGTACTCAGTAAGAGCAGTACTCAGTGAGAGCAGTACGCAGTAAGAGCAGTACTCAGTAAGAGCAGTACTCAGTGAGAGCAGTACACAGTTAGAGCAGTACTCAGTAAGAGCAGTACTCAGTAAGAGCAGTACTCAGTGAGAGCAGTACGCAGTGAGAGCAGTACTCAGTAAGAGCAGTACTCAGTTAGAGCAGTACTCACAGCTACAACGCCTTCCAGTGCTAGCAGTGCTGTAACCATGGCCACATGTGCTGCTAGTGACTGCATCAGCAGCGCAAGTGGGGAATCCACAAACAAACGGCACAAAACTGTATGCAAATACAACTCCAGTTATATGAAATACATATTAATATAATATATAAATAATATATATATAATATATATATAATAATAATACATATACAGAAGCAGGCTGGAGACATCAAAGTTGGCAATGGAAACCAACATGCTGTGTGTGTGCATCTCTAAATGCCTGGCCGACATCAGCAGATGGACAGCCGCCAACCACCTGAAGCTCAACCTTGACAAGACTGAGCTCCTCTTCATACCGGGGAAAGACTGCCCTCAGATGGACTGGTCACCATCGAGAACACCCAAGTCTCCCCCTCAACCACAACAAGAGACCTTGGTGTGGTGGTAGATGACCAGCTGTCCTGCAATGCCAACGTCACCGCGGTGGCCCGATCTTGCAGAATTGCCCTCTACAAGGGCATTGCCCCCTTCCTCACACGTGAAGCGGCGCAGATCCTGGTCCAAGCGCTCGTCATCACCCGCCTCGACTACTGCAACTCTCTCCTGGCGGGACTCCCCGCCTCTGCAACCAAGCCCCTCCAACGCATCCAGAACGCAGCAGCACGCCTGGTATTCAACCTACCGAAATTCTCCCACATGACCCCTCTCTTCCGCGATCTCCACTGGCTTCCGGTAAATGCTCGCATCAAATTCAAGACTCTGGTGCTGACCTTTAGGGCAGTCAATGGAACTGCCCCAGCCTACCTCCAGGCGTTGGTCAAACCCTACATCCCAGCCAGAGCGCTCCGCTCAACTTCTGCCAGGCGACTTGTTCGACCTTCACTGATGACAACCAAACATCGCTCGTCCAAGATCCAGCTCTTCACGGCTCTGGCTCCACAGTGGTGGAATGAACTCCACTCTCATGTCAGGACGGCAGAGTCCCTCGCCAGCTTCCGCAAGAGACTCAAGACCCACCTGTTCAGAGTCCACCTGGACTCTCCTTGAACCCTCCTTCTCCTTTGTGAAACCCCTAAACTTGCTTAAGTCCTGACATTAATAGCTCTTAGCATGTTGTATATGTTAGCAAGTGTATATCCTTAATGTTGATAACACGCTCTTATCACAGCTACTTAAGCAGGTGACCTAGCAGTACGAAATTGTGTTATTCATCTTGTTAATATGAATACTTGTGAACTGCTCTATTTTTATGTTTGCGTACCTCAGCGTTATGCTATTGTCTGCTTCAACAAATGTACACCTTGTAAGTCGCTTTGGATAAAAGCGTCTGCCAAATGCCCTAAATGTAAATATGGTGGTACTTGGAGAGACAACTACTTTCTCAGGTGGTACTTGGTGTAAAAATGTTGAGAACCACTGGTTTAAACAGCTTGATTTGGAGGGCCTGTGGGGGATAGAAAAGGACTCCATCAAACTCTCCTGATCCTGGTGTCTTCTGAGTCCCCTGGCAGCCATGTCTGCTACACACACACTTATAGAAACACACACACACACACTTAGAAATACACACAAACTTATACAAATACACACATACTTATAGAAACACACACATACTCATAAATATACACACACACTTATAGAAATACACACACACTTATAGAAATACAAACACATTTATGAAATACACACACAAACACATATTGAAATACACACACATTTATAAATACACACACTTATAGAAATACACACACATTTATAAATACACACACAAACACATATTGAAACACACACATTTATAAATACACAAACACACATTTAAATACACCCACATTTATATAAATACACACACACTTATATAAATACACACAAACACATTTATAAATACACACACACTTATAGAAACACACATTTATAAATACACACACACACTGATAGAAATACACACACACAAACACACACACTTATAGAAACACAAAGACATTTATAAATACACACACATATTGAAATACACACACACGTATAGAAATACACACTTATAAATACACACACACAAACACATATTTAAATACACACACATTTATAAATACACACACAAACACATAACACACACATAACACAAACACACACACACTGTAGTGCTGAGAGACGGGAGTCGGAGGTGAATTCAAAGTCCAAACGGGACGTTTATTGGACATGGAACCACGTAAACAAACCAACTGTCTCACTAGAGGAAGAGAACAGAACTACAACGGAAGTCCTGTGCACTAAAGTCCCCGGCAACACAATACCCCACCAATAGTGTGTGTGTGTGTTTGTGTGTGTGTGTGTGTGTGTGCGTGTGTGTGTGTGTGTGTGTGTGTGTATGTGTGTGTGTGTGTGTGTGTGTGTATGTGAGAGAGAGATAAGAGCAGTGCGCAGTAAGAGCAGTACGCAGAGAGAAATAGAGTGTGTGTGTGTGTGTGTGTGTGTGTATTTATAAATGTGTTTGTGTGTATTTATACATGTGTGTATTTATATAAATGTGTGTGTATTTAAATGTTTGTGTGTGTATTTATAAATGTGTGTGTTTCAATATGTGTTTGTGTGTGTATTTCTAAATGTGTGTGTATTTCTATAAGTGTGTGTATGTATAAATGTGTGTTTATTTCAATGTTTGTTTGTGTGTA
>CM051009.1:12884632-12904632 GCA_027704905.1 Muraenolepis orangiensis
CCTTTGCCCCACCCCCCAAACCCTAAACCCCACCCCCCTAATGGCAAGAAAAAACTCCCTTAATTATGTAGGAAGAAATCTTGAGAAGGTGGAAGGGGATCCCTCCTTCCAGGGATGGTTCAGGAGTGACATGGGGGCCATAAGTGACTTAAAGTAATGTACATAGTAAAGTACAAAAAAAAAAAAGAATATACATATAATATACATATAATATACACAATATACAAATATTAAAATGAGAAGATGATTTGTGTGGTGCTGGCCGGTATCCTTCAGGTGGGGATCACAGCAGCACACTGGAAAACAGAAGCAGACTGCGGTATGGTTAGATGGGGTAGGGTGGACATGGAACATGTGGAGAACCTCTAGTCTAGTACCTATCAGTCTGATGGTTAGATGGGGTAGGGTGGACATGGAACATGTAGAGAACCTCTAGTCTTGTACCTATCAGTCTGATGATACTGGAAATACTCCCCCATTTCCATTCCACAGTTCTCCCCTTCTTCATTTGAATTTCATGCTGTAACTGTTTGTTTTCCATTTAAGCTCATTATTGCAGTTGTTTATCGTCCACCCGGCCCAGCTGGTGACTTCTTGGAGGAGCTTGACATGCTGATCTCCCACTTCCCTGATGATGGTTCTGGCCTCATCCTTCTTGGCGACTTCAACATCTTGACTGAGAAATTGGACCCTCTTCTCTCCTTCCTCGCCTCCTTCGACCTTTCCCGCCGCCCGTCTCCTCCGACCCACAATGCCGGCAACCAGCTGGACAGCTGGATCTTCACCAGACACTGCGATACAGGAAACCTTTCAGTTACACCTCTCCATCTATCCGATCACTTCTTCATGTCCTTCCCCTCTTCCTCCCTTCCCCCCCTCCCACTCTCCCCCTACCAAGATGGTGACGTCCCGTCGCAATCTCCGCACACTCACCCCTGCCGATCTCTCCTCTTCTGTTCTCTCTGCCCTCCCTCCTCCTGATTCGTTCTCTGTTCTACCCCCTGATATTGCCACTGACCTTCTTCTCTCGACCCTGTCCTCCTCTCTGGACACTCTCTGTCCCCTCACCTCCAGGTCTGCACGTCCAACTCCACGTGGTTGTCGGACTCAGTGCGTACGCAGAGGCGGAGCCTCAGAGAGGCGGAGCGCAGGTGGAAGAAAGTAAAAACCCCAGAGGACCTTCTCCATCTTCAAGGGCTCCTGTTAAACTTATCCTTGTCGCTTTCATCCGCCAAAGCTGCATTTTACTGTTCCAAAATTCAAAGCGCAGCATCTAACCCCTTGATACTTTTTCCTCCCTCCTCCATCCCCCTCCCCTCCCCCAAGCCCTCCCTTCTCCTGGATGATTTCGCCAAATTCTTTGACAAGAAGGTCAACGATATCCGATCCTCCTTCGCTGACCCCCCGGCTGATGCTCACATCAACCATCCATGTCTTCCCCCCACCCTCCCACATCCTTCCCTTAGCCATTTCTCTCCCCTCTCCACAGATGATGTTCTTCACCTCATCACATCCAGCCGCCCCACCACATGCTCACTGGATCCAGTTCCCTCCCCTCTGCTTCAGTCCACTGCGCCTGAACTCCTGCCCTTCCTGACACACATCATCAACGCATCTCTGAACCAGGCCGACTGACTGACTACTGGGGTTCAACAAGGATCGGTCCTGGGTCCTCTTCTCTTCTCCCTCTACACAACGTCCCTTGGTGCTGTTATCCACTCCCATGACTTGATCCTACCACTGCTATGCTGACGACACCCAACTTGTCTTGTCGTTTCCCCCCTCGGACACGCAAGTGGAAACACGCATTGCCGCGTGCTTAGCAGACATCTCAAATTGGATGTCGATGCACCACCTAAAGCTCAACCTGGACAAGACTGAGCTAGTGTTCTTCCCGGCAAAGGGCTGTCCGCACCGAGACCTGGCTGTCACCATTGATGATGCTGTGGTGACACCTACTCGGACCACAAGGAATCTGGGTGTGACCCTGGACGACCAACTGTCGTTCTCGGGAAACATTGCATCGGTGACAGGCTCCTGCAGATTCCTCCTCTACAACATCAGGAGGATTTGGCCTTTTCTCATTGAAAAGGCTGCGCAGGTGCTCATCCAGGCTCTTGTCATCTCCCAGCTGGACTACTGCAACTCCCTCCTTGCTGGCGCCCCGGCATTTGCTGTCAGGCCCCTGGAGCTCATTCAGAAAGCTGCAGCTCGCCTGGTGTTCAACCGCCCCAAGTACTCCCACACATCTACCCTCCTTCGGACTCTACACTGGCTACCTGTAGCTGCTCGCATCCAGTTCAAGACCTTGGTGCTAGCCTACAAGGCAGTAAAAGGTACTGCTCCATCCTACCTCCAGTCAATGGTCAAGGCCTACATCCCAACCCGTCCACTTCACTGGGCTTCTTCGGGCCATCTGCTTGCCCCCTCACTTAAGGGAATTATTGTACTTCTACCTGAGCACTGGTTCAGTTCTTGGAGACTTGTTAGAAATGAAATGCACTTTTGACTTCTGGTGACGAGTTGTTCTCTTACCTTCCTTTGTTGAAACACACTACTGTAAGTTACTTTGGATAAAAACGTCTGCTAAATGACTGTAATGTAATGTAATGTAATGATGAGATGGATCATGTGGAGAACCTCTAGTCTAGTACCAGCAGGGGTAGGCTAGTGCTGGCTAATGGGTCGATTTAGCTGTAATTACAGCTGAGGGGCACTCCTAGGCGACAAACGACAATGTAAAAAGGTATGTTTTAAGTTTAGATTTAAATATTTCAACAGAGTCTGCTTCCCTGATTACAGGTGGCAGACTGTTCCACAAATAGGTAGGAGAACGCTCTATTCCCTGCTGATTTCTATATGACTTTTGGGATTCATAGAAGGCCGGCTCCTGAAGGCCGGAGGGGCCGAGAAGGGATAGGGAACAATAAGGTCCTTCAGGTATGATGGTGCTAAACAGTGTAGGATTTTATAAGTAAGAAGTAGCACCTTGAAATCTGACCTCGCATTAACTGGAAGCCAGTGGAGCGAGGACAGAATTGAAGTAATGTGGTCCAACTTTCTGGTCCGAGTCAAAAGTCTAGCAGCAGCGTTCTGCACAAGCTGGAGGCTTTTCGTAGCAGAGTTCGGTAACCCAGAAAACAGTGCATTACAGTAATCTAGTCTAGACGATATAAACGCGTGGATGAGTGTCTCTGCATCCGCGGCAGACAGCATTGGTCTGATTCTAGCGATGTTTCTAAGATGGAAAAATGCAGTTCTGGTTATACATTTTACATGTTGATTGAAAGCGTTGGGTCGAACAAGACACCAATATTTTTAAAACAATAGCTTTGGACCACAGTAGAGCCCTCACAACAACAGTGTGACATCTTCAAATAGTGGTCGTTGTTGCTTCGGGCCGATGATTATTATCTCTGTTTTTCCTGTGTTAAGCTGCAGGTAGTTTTGGGACATCCATCTTTTAATCGCAGTCAGGCAGGATTCAACTTTCTGGATCTAACTAACTGTCTGTTGGTCTCTGTGTGGCGTCCACCATGCGGCCGTCCACCATGCGGCCGTCCCCTGTAACCGCTCTGCACTCCAAGGCGCCGCCCTGCAGATCCAGTGCTACCAGTGTGAGGAGGCGGGGCACGACTGCTCCACGCCCAACCACGTGGTCAACTGCACCGTCAACGTCCAGGACACCTGCCAGCAGGAGGTGCTGGTGAAGACAGACGGTACAGAGCTGGGGGGAGTGTCCACTACCATAAGTCTTTGTCTCCCCCCTGGTGTCCACTACCATAAGTCTTTGTCTCCCCCCTGGTGTCCACTACCATAAGTCTTCGTCTCCCCCTGGTATCCACTACCATAAGTCTTTGTCTCCCCCCTGGTGTTCCCTACCATAAGTCTCTGTCTCCCCCCTGGTGTCCACTACCATAAGTCTCTGTCTCCCCGCTGGTGTCCCCTACCATAAGTCTTTGTCTCCCCCCTGGTGTCCCCTACCATAAGTCTTTGTCTACCCCCTGGTGTCCACTACCATTAGTCTTTGTCTCCCCCCTGGTGTCCCCTACCATAAGTCTTTGTCTCCCCCCTGGTGTACACTACCATAAGTCTTTGTCTCCCCCCTGGTGTCCACTACCATAAGTCTTCGTCTCCCCCCTGGTATCCACTACCATAAGTCTTTGTCTCCCCCCTGATGTCCACTACCATAAGTCTTTGTCTCCCCCTGATGTCCACTACCATAAGTCTTTGTCTCCCCCTTGGTGTCCACTACCATAAGTCTTTGTCTCCCCCCTGGTGTCCACTACCAAAAGTCTTTGTCTACCCCCTGGTGTCCACTACCATAAGTCTTTGTCTCCCCCTGGTGGCCACTACCATACGTCTTTGTCTCCCCCCTGGTGTCCACTACCATACGTCTTTGTCTCCCCCCTGGTGTCCACTACCATAAGTCTTTGTCTCCCCCCTGGTGTCCACTACCATAAGTCTTTGTCTCCCCCCTGGTGTCCACTACAATAAGTCTTTGTCTCCCCCCTGGTGTCCACTACCATACGTCTTTGTCTCCCCCCTGGTGTCCACTACCATAAGTCTTTGTCTCCCCCTGGTGTCCACTACCATAAGTCTTTGTCTCCCCCCTGGTGTCCACTACAATAAGTCTTTGTCTCCCCCCTGGTGTCCACTACCATAAGTCTTTGTCTGCCCCCTGGTATCCACTACCATAAGTCTTTGTCTCCCCCCTGGTGTCCCCTACCATAAGTCTCTGTCTCCCCCCTGGTGTCCACTACCATAAGTCTTTGTCTGCCCCCCTGGTATCCACTACCATAAGTCTTTGTCTCCCCCTGGTGTCCCCTACCATAAGTCTCTGTCTCCCCCCTGGTGTCCACTACCATAAGTCTTCGTCTCCCCCCTGGTATCCACTACCATAAGTCTTTGTCTCCCCCCTGGTGTCCACTACCATAAGTCTTTGTCTCCCTCCTGGTGTCCACTACCATAAGTCTTTGTCTCCCCCCTGGTGTTCCCTACCATAAGTCTCTGTCTCCCCCTGGTGTCCACTACCAAAAGTCTTTGTCTCCCCCCTGGTGTCCACTACCATAAGTCTTTGTCTCCCTGATGTCCACTACCACAAGTCTTTGTCTCCCCCCTGGTGGCCACTACCATAAGTCTTTGTCTCCCCCCTGGTGGCCACTACCATAAGTCTTTGTCTCCCCCTGGTGTCCACTACCATAAGTCTTTGTCTCCCCCCTAGTGTCCACTACCATAAGTCTTTGTCTCCCCCCTGGTGTCCACTCCCAAAAGTCTTTGTCTCCCCCCTGGTGGCCACTACCATAAGTTTTTGTCTCCTCTCTGGTATCCACTACCACAAGTCTTTGTCTCCCCCCTGGTGGCCACTACCATAAGTCTTTGTCTCCCCCCTGGTGTCCACTACCATAAGTCTTTGTCTCCCCCCTGGTGTCCACTACAATAAGTCTTTGTCTTCCCCCTGGTGTCCACTACCATAAGTCTTTGTCTCCCCCCCAGGCGTCTTCTACAGGAAGTCATGTGCGTCATCGGGGGCGTGTCTTATCTCGTCCTCCGGCTACCAGCAGTTCTGCACAGGACGCCTTCACTCCGTCTGCATCACCTGCTGCAGCCAACCGCTGTGCAATGGGCCACGCCGGAGGAGGAGCCAGCCATCGGCCACCGCCGGCTCCGCCCCCTGCCTCTGGCGCCCCGCCCCCTCCCGCAGGCTCCTCCCACTCCTCATGATGTTGGCAGGGGAGTTGGTGTAGACGCTGTGGACTCAGAAAGAGGAAATACACACACACATTTACAGTTAAACACACACACACACACTGAGGTAAACACACAACACACACACACACACACACACACTGAGGTAAACACACAACACAAACACATATTTACAGTTAAACACACACACACACACTGAGGTAAACAAACAACACACACACATTTACAGTTAAACACACAACACACTCACACACACACACACACACACACACACACACATACACACTGAGGTAAACACACAACACACACACACATTTACAGTTAAACACACAACACACACACACACACACACTGAGGTAAACACACAACAGACACACTGAGGTAAACACACAACACACACACACATTTACAGTTAAACACACAACACACACACACACTGAGGTAAACACACAACACACACACGCACACACATTTACAGTTAAACACACAACACACACACACACATACACACTGAGGTAAACACACAACACACACACACACACACACACACACACACACATACACACTGAGATAAACACACAACACACACACACACACACACACTGAGGTAAAATCACAACACACACACACATACACACTGAGGTAAACACACAACACACACACACACACACACACACACACACATTTACAATTTACAGTTAAACACACACACACACACACACACACACACACACACACACACACATACACTGAGGTAAACACACAACACACACACACACATACACACTGAGGTAAACACACAACACACACACACACACACATACACACTGAGGTAAACACACAAGAACACACACACACACATTTACAGTTAAACACACAACACACACACACACACACACACATACACACTGATGTAAACACACAACACACACACACACACACACACACACACACACACATACACACTGAGGTAAACACACAAGAACACACACACACACACACACACACACAGTTAAACACACACACAAACACACACACACAGTTAAACACACACACAAACACACACACAGTTAAACACCCACACACACACACACTCATAGTTAAACACACACACACACACACACACAGTTAAACACACACACTCACAGTTAAACACACACACACACACGCATACACACACACAGTTGAACACACACACACACACACACACACAGTTAAACACAAACACACGCACACACACACACACACACACACACACACACACACACACACACACACACACACACACACACACACACACACACACACACACACACACACACACACACACTCACAGTTAAACACACAGGTAACCACTGGAGGCTGAGGTGGAGATGTCTAGATGTACAGTAGAGTATAGAACAGAAGAGATTAGAACACAATAGATCAGTTCTCAACACACAGCTTCCCTTTCTGTTTTATTGCGGTGGTTTGAAGCGCAGCCACTGAGACAACATGTTTAGTTCATTATTTAGTTATTTACTTACATATTGAGCTCTTAGTCAATTGTTCATTCATGTGTTCACTTTTCTTTATCTCAAAGGTTCACAGCGACCTCTGCTCTTAATCGATGACCCAATCTGACCCTTCACGGTTCTTACTCGTATTTAATATCTGTATATCACTGTGTTCTGCTGCTCCCTGCTGGCGACACTAGAGCATTACAACACCACGCAGCTCTAATAATATCATATATATTATATACAAGCAGTTATATTAAAGCTGGACACATTATCTACGTGTCATTACAGTCGTGCTGCGGGTTTAAAGGGTGAATAAAACAACATTACATGAAAACCTTCCAATATGAATAGTGTTCTTTAATAATGATCTTCCTGTGATACAGAGCCCATTGTGTTCAGTTATATGGAAATACCCTACGGATGTGATTGGTTTAATTTGATAGGTGTGCTTATTTAGGACTATATCTCTTAATAAATACAGAACATGAACCCTACTGTCTCTCATGTCGTGTATGGCGTGTGAAACCATTGGTAGAGTCCAGATAAAAGATTATGTCTTTAAACAAGGACGGCCTTGTAGCTGAAGGAAAGTACAACCACAACACAATGAGGACAATATAAATACACACACGCACGCACGCGCACGCACGCGCGCGCACACACACACACACACACACACACACATATATAGAAGTGCGAACACTCGTCAGGGGCTAGGGGCGGGGCTTATCTCGTCCAACAGACCAGCTAAACATTTGTGGCCGCCATTTTTTTTAGCACTAAAACTCGCTACGGAAGTGAAGGCGAAGCAGCAGAGGTCCGTGGAGGAAACAAACGGCCTCCTTCATGGTGGTCCTCCACAGAAGGTCACAATAA
Source organism: Muraenolepis orangiensis (assembly GCA_027704905.1). NCBI lineage: Eukaryota > Metazoa > Chordata > Actinopteri > Gadiformes > Muraenolepididae > Muraenolepis > Muraenolepis orangiensis. Next base: position 12,892,720 of record CM051009.1, read on the forward strand.
ACTAGAGGAGCTTCTACAACAAACCGCTCATTTATTTTTATTATTATTATTTTTATTATTTTTATTCTATTTTTATTCTATTTTTATCTATTTTTATATTATTTTTATAACTGCTGTCTGTCGTCGGGTTTTGCACATAAGATTTTCACATCACTGCTTTATACTTGTGTAAACTGTGAAGTGACAATAAACTTGACTTGACTTGACACAGACTCATAGAAACACACACACACATACACACACTCCTAGGCCGTGTTCCATTTCAGGGTCTGCAGCCTTAAGGCTGCATCCTTCGGCTGCATCCGAAGGCTGCAGTCTTAAGGCTGCTTCGAAGGCTGCTTCAAAAACTTGTTAAATGGGACGGTCTAGCCTACGGAGTACTTCCTGAATGCGTCACCAGCTGCGTCACGAAGCGCCACGCCCACCGTCGTCGCGCGCTGACCAGAGCCGCGGAGATAGTCCAACTAGAAGCGTCTTTTTGAGAGTTTAATAATACGAGGAAAATCAATTGCGTGTTAAAAATGGATGATTTGTATTCAGTATTCTTTTTAACTAATGAACTTAAGGAGCTGGAGTTTCACCGCCGGCGTCGACGTTTGATGTTATTTCGGCTAAGACAGAACCATGGGTAAATAAAGATTGGTTAATATTGGTGAAGTTATAATTCCTATTAATATATATATATATATATATATATATATATATATATATAGATATATATAGATATATATAGATATATATAGATATATATATAGATATATATATAGATATATAGATAGATAGATAGATAGATAGATAGATAGATAGATAGATATATAGATATATATATATACACACATATATATACACACACACACACTGGCGGCCTGGGAGATCAGCTGGCCCGCGCCAGCGCTTCCCATATGCGGCTCCCGACATCTCCGAAATCGCCGTAGCATATTTCTAAACAGGCTTTATTTGGATAAACTGAACAAATATGTATAATCTACATAGGTATATTGTCGCGTAATAAAATAATACAACTTAATAAAGTGACTGAATTACACTGCTACAGCGAGATCTAAAAATGCTTTTAGCCGGGCTCAAATTCTGTCCTGAAATTGAACACGGCCCACAATTCTGTTCGGTTGGTGCGAAATGCATTCTGGGATATTCTGGCACCGAAGGCTGCAGAAGTGTGCATCGATGCACACTTCAAATTCGGGAAATTAAGGCTGCATTTGAAGGCTGCATTTGAAGGAGCCTACGGAATGGGACAGCCTTGTCGCGGCGGCTGTGACGTATGCAGCCTTCAAATGCAGCCTTTTAGGCTGCAGACTCTGAAATGGAACACGGCCCTAGAGTCTCACCTCACACCTCAGCTATATCCGACCACTTCCTGTTTACTTTCAAGGTGGTGGTATCTTGCCTCACTCAAGAAGAAGACTTTAACTGCCTTATCTGTAGTAATCCACTCTGCTGCTCCTCTTATTGTTAAAAAGTGAACCACCAAAGGGCCAGCTCCTTGGATCAATGAGGAGACTCACACCCTAAAACAAAGCTGCAGAACACTAGAACGCTAATGGCGTTCAATGAAACTTGAAGTCTATCATCTTGCATGACAGCCTGCTCATCTATAAAGCTGCTTTAACTACTTCCAGGAACGCCTACTTCTCAAGTGATATCAACTTAAACAAGAACAACCCTAAGTTAATAAAATGTAAACACTTTAAATGAACTTCAAGCTCTAAGATTGATACTAAATGAAATGTAAACACTTTAAATGAACATCAAGCTCTAGGATTGATACTAAATAAAATGTAAACACTTTAAATGAACACCAAGCTCTAGGATTGATACTAAATGAAATGTAAACACTTTAAATGAACATCAAGCTTAAATGAACACACACACTCACAGTTAAACACAAACACACACACACACACACACACACACACACAGTTAAACACACACACACACACACACACACACACACACACACACACACACACACACACACACACACACACACACACACACACACACACACACACACTCACAGTTAAACACACAGGTAACCACTGGAGGCTGAGGTGGAGATGTCTAGATGTATAGTAGAGTATAGAACAGAAGAGATTAGAACACAATAGATCAGTTCTCAACTCACAGCTTCCCTTTCTGTTTTATTGCGGTGGTTTGAAGCGCAGCCACTGAGACAACATGTTTAGTTCATGCAACATTTTCATTATTTAGTTATTTACTTACATATTGAGCTCTTAGTCAATTGTTCATTCATGTGTTCAGTTTTCTTTATCTCAAAGGTTCACAGCGACCTCTGCTCTTAATCGATGACCCAATCTGACCCTTCACGGTTCTTTACTCGTATTTTAATATCTGTATATCGCTGTGTTCTGCTGCTCCCTGCTGGCGACACTAGAGCATTACAACAACACGCAGCTCTAATAATATCATATATATTATATACAAGCAGTTATATTAAAGCTGGACACATTATCTACGTGTCATTACAGTCGTGCTGCGGGTTTAAAGGGTGAATAAAACAACATTACATGAAAACCTTCCAATATGAATAGTGTTCTTTAATAATGATCTTCCTGTGATACAGAGCCCATTGTGTTCAGTTATATGGAAATACCCTACGGATGTGATTGGTTTAATTTGATAGGTGTGCTTATTTAGGACTATATCTCTTAATAAATACAGAACATGAACCCTACTGTCTCTCATGTCGTGTATGGCGTGTGAAACCATTGGTAGAGTCCAGATAAAAGATGATGTCTATAAACAAGGACGGCCTTGTAGCTGAAGGAAAGTACAACCACTTGGACACAATGAGGACAATAGGAATACACACACACACACACACACACACAGAAGTGCAAACACTCGTCAGGGGCTAGGGGCGGGGCTTATCTCGTCCAACAGACGAACATTTGTGGCCGCCATTTTTTTTAATCACTAAAACTCGCTACGGAAGTGAAGGCGAAGCAGCAGAGGTCCGTGGAGGAAACAAACGGCCTCCTTCATGGTGGTCCTCCACAGAAGGTCACAATAAACTAGAGGAGCTTCTACAACAAACTGCTCATTTATTTTTATTTTTTTACTTTATTCTATTTTTATCTATTTTTATTGTTATCTTATTTTTATAACTGCTGTCTGTCGTCGGGTTTTGCACATAATATTTTCACACCACCGCTTTATACTTGTGTAAACTGTGAAGTGACAATAAACTTGACTTGACTTGACACAGACTCATAGAAACACACACACACATACACGCACACACAGGGGCGTAGCTGGGGGGGGAGGTTAGGATGATTCCAAGGGCCCAGCACTGTGGGGGGGGGGGCCAGAGAACACTATTATTATATTTTTATTAATATGGTTTTATTATTATCCTAAAGTAAGTTAATGTAGATTACTCAAAAGTATAATTGCCTGTATTTCAAAAAACGTCACAAAAGAAACAAACAGGTGCTTGTTACTCTGTTTGACAGAATGAGCACCCCTCCCTTCATTCATTGCATGGTTCAGTCCATGCACATGGGCGCCTGAGCAATGGGGCAAGCGGAGCAAGATTTAGGAGACTGTCCCTTTAAGACGCCGGTTGTCTTGTTGTGTGTGTGGCTCGCGAGTGTGAAGGTAGTACGTTAGAGAGAGTTGAAGTTCAGTCCGTTAGACACACTCGTTGAAAGTGAACGTTAACTTGAATAATTATTTAATTTATGTGGGATCCATCCTGTAAGATTCAGATTGTTAGAAGTCAATGATATAAAAGTAAGTGCCCGCAGTTTATCGTTTGACCTGTTAAATAGATCGCAAATTCGGCTGTGTTCAGTGATTAATTGGAAGAGGTTAACGTGATATTTCCTGATTGAGTTAACATACCAACCGTCGTTATTTTCTTTCATGTACAGTATAAGCTAGCATAGTGCCGTTTGTGTCACTGGTTAAATGTGCTAAATATTTGATATACTCATATTTATATATATGATATAATTTGTGTTCATTCGTATCATTATATATATGCTTATGTATGACAGTTCTTGTTTATGCTTCAGCCGTGAATTGCTTTACACCTTATCAAATAACTAATAGCAACTATTGTTATTCCAGCTAAATGTGATGACAACTGGATATTGGCAGAAAGAAAATAAACCCTGATGGACAAGAATTCCACAAAAGGAAATATACATCTCCTCACCTTCCTTCGTGTCCTGATCGATGCACCATCCTGTAAAACTGTTAAATAGATATGCACTAGCCCTAACTAAATTACCTCACTAACACTGTGTGTGTGTGTGTGTGTGTGTGTGTGTGTGTGTGTGTGTGTGTGTGTGTGTGTGTGTGTGTGTGTGTGTGTGTGTGTGTGTGTGTGTGTGTGTGTGTGTGTGTGTGTGTGTGTGTGTAGCCAGCCAACCAGGTAGAACATGGCATAAAAAATAAAAAATCATGTATTCAACCCAGTTCAGTGTATTCATAAGTGTATTGCTCTCCTTAATGTAGAATGATGTGGTGACAGTGCAGACTCAGGGAGGAGGCAGAGGAAGTGAGAAAGAGACCCAAGAGTTACAGGTAATGGAAATATCAGACAGCTTAAAGTGTAGGATAACCTATAGTCAAAAAATGCTATAGGAATCTCTATACGTTTTTGGAACCCTATAGGAATCCTTTAGGATCCCATAGGATTTTGAGACAGTTCTGTGCTCTATATTGCAGGAAATTGCACGTACAGGTGTTCATTAAATTAAAAAAATTCTGCCATGGAGGTGGTCGTGCCTGACCCACCCAGCACACTATTAGGTTGACAGACTCTGTCAACCTAATAGTGTGCTTGAGGAGACTATTTGTGTTGGAGATGGGATTACAGAGAGAAAGGACAAGTAACAGCTTTTGTATGTTGAGTATCAGAAAACATTGTCACAAGAGTAGGGGAAAATATATGCCTAGCCTAGTGCGACTCAAGGTTCTTTGGTAGACTATTGCATTGGTCCATTCATTGAAGATGAACGCAATGCGACATCCTTTACTAGGCTCACCCACCTAACGCGCGCTCGCATGGATTGGGGGCCCACAAATAGATTCTTTCATGGGGCCCAGAATCTCCAGCTACGCCCCTGCACACACTCATAGAATCTCACCTCACACCTCAGCTATATCCGACCACTTCCTGTTTACTTTCAAGGTGGTGGTATCTTGCCTCACACAAGATGAAGACTTTAACTGCCTTATCTGTAGTAATCCACTCTGCCGCTCCTCTTATTGTTAAAAAGTGAACCACCAAAGGGCCAGCTCCTTGGATCAATGAGGAGACTCACACCCTAAAACAAAGCTGCAGAACACTAGAACGCTAATGGCGTTCAATGAAACTTGAAGTCTATCATCTTGCATGACAGCCTGCTCATCTATAAAGCTGCTTTAACTACTTCCAGGAACGCCTACTTCTCAAGTGTTATAAACTTAAACAAGAACAACCCTAAGTTAATAAAATGTAAACACTTTAAATGAACATCAAGCTCTAGGATTTATACTAAATGAAATGTAAACACTTTAAATGAACATCAAGCTTAAATGAACACACACACTCACAGTTAAACACAAACACACACACACACACACACACACACACACACACACACACACACACACACACACACACACACACACACACTCACAGTTAAACACACACACACACACACACACACACACACACTCACAGTTAAACACACAGGTAACCACTGGAGGCTGAGGTGGAGATGTCTAGATGTACAGTAGAGTATAGAACAGAAGAGATTAGAACACAATAGATCAGTTCTCAACTCACAGCTTCCCTTTCTGTTTTATTGCGGTGGTTTGAAGCGCAGCCACTGAGACAACATGTTTAGTTCATGCAACATTTTCATTATTTAGTTATTTACTTACATATTGAGCTCTTAGTCAATTGTTCATTCATGTGTTCAGTTATCTTTATCTCAAAGGTTCACAGCGACCTCTGCTCTTAATCGATGACCCAATCTGACCCTTCACGGATCTTTACTCGTATTTTAATATCTGTATATCGCTGTGTTCTGCTGCTCCCTGCTGGCGACACTAGAGCATTACAACAACACGCAGCTCTAATAATATCATATATATTATATACAAGCAGTTATATTAAAGCTGGACACATTATCTACGTGTCATTACAGTCGTGCTGCGGGTTTAAAGGGTGAATAAAACAACATTACATGAAAACCTTCCAATATGAATAGTGTTCTTTAATAATGATCTTCCTGTGATACAGAGCCCATTGTGTTCAGTTATATGGAAATACCCTACGGATGTGATTGGTTTAATTTGATAGGTGTGCTTATTTAGGACTATATCTCTTAATAAATACAGAACATGAACCCTACTGTCTCTCATGTCGTGTATGGCGTGTGAAACCATTGGTAGAGTCCAGATAAAAGATGATGTCTATAAACAAGGACGGCCTTGTAGCTGAAGGAAAGTACAACCACTTGGACACAATGAGGACAATAGGAATACACACACACACACACACACACACACACACACACACACACACACACACACACACACACACACACACACACACACACACACACAGAAGTGCAAACACTCGTCAGGGGCTAGGGGCGGGGCTTATCTCGTCCAACAGACGAACATTTGTGGCCGCCATTTTTTTAATCACTAAAACTCGCTACGGAAGTGAAGGCGAAGCAGCAGAGGTCCGTGGAGGAAACAAACGGCCTCCTTCATGGTGGTCCTCCACAGAAGGTCACAATAAACTAGAGGAGCTTCTACAACAAACTGCTCATTTATTTTTATTTTTTTACTTTATTCTATTTTTATCTATTTTTATTGTTATCTTATTTTTATAACTGCTGTCTGTCGTCGGGTTTTGCACATAAGATTTTCACACCACCGCTTTATACTTGTGTAAACTGTGAAGTGACAATAAACTTGACTTGACTTGACACAGACTCATAGAAACACACACACACATACACACACTCAGGGGCGTAGCTGGGGGGGGGAGGTTAGGATGATTCCAAGGGCCCAGCACTGTGGGGGGGGGGGCCAGAGAACACTATTATTATATTTTTATTAATATGGTTTTATTATTATCCTAAAGTAAGTTAATGTAGATTACTCAAAAGTATAATTGCCTGTATTTCAAAAAAACGTCACAAAAGAAACAAACAGGTGCTTGTTACTCTGTTTGACAGAATGAGCACCCCTCCCTTCATTCATTGCATGGTTCAGTCCATGCACATGGGCGCCTGAGCAATGGGGCAAGCGGAGCAAGATTTAGGAGACTGTCCCTTTAAGACGCCGGTTGTCTTGTTGTGTGTGTGGCTCGCGAGTGTGAAGGTAGTACGTTAGAGAGAGTTGAAGTTCAGTCCGTTAGACACACTCGTTGAAAGTGAACGTTAACTTGAATAATTATTTAATTTATGTGGGATCCATCCTGTAAGATTCAGATTGTTAGAAGTCAATGATATAAAAGGATCGTGAGGGGGCGGGGCTAGATGACGTCACCCTCACGAAACCGAAAGTAAACTTTCGTCTCTTTTAAGTGACTCGACAGAGAGGCGGTTCCTCTTTTTGAGGCGCGGTGCGGAGAGAGGCATTTCCTCCTTTTGTGACTCGACGCGGAGAGAGACGGATAATATTTTTCCGAAGACAAAGAGAAGAAGCATTTTCAAACTAAACGGTGGACAGCGTTATAAGGTGAGTAGTGAGTGTTGACCAAGGGGTTAAAGAGTATGTCTCTAAACTTGTTATGTACCAGGTGTGTGTGTGTGTGTGTGTGTGTGTGTGTGTGTGTGTGTGTGTGTGTGTGTGTGTGTGTGTGTGTGTGTGTGTGTGTGTGTGTGTGTGTGTGTGTGTGTGTGTGTGTGTGTGTGTGTGTGGTGTCGGATTACGTTCTACGCAGAAGCAGTATTTAAACAAACTATTTATTTAGCCAATGATTATCCTGATACAAAGTTTGCTCAATACTGAATCAACATACACAACTAACAAAACACCGGAGTTCAGATCCCCTCCTTAGTCTCACGCAATGTTATATACGACTGTCATGGCGCCTCCTTCACCAAACTGGTTTATTCTGGAACTTTCCATAACGCCCGTGCTGTCTCACGTGACTTGGCCTCTTGCAGTTCTCAGTAAACCTCTCAATAATTCTCCCTTTGTCTGAACATTCTGGTTATTACATTTCATCACATTCTTAGTTCATTGTCTGGTACGTTTTCAACTGTTAATGCAAATGTTTGCTTTATTTGATCTCACTGTGTGTGTGTGTGTGTGTGTGTGTGGTGTCGGATTACGTTCTACGCAGAAGCAGTATTTAAACAAACTATTTATTTAGCCAATGATTATCCTGATACAAAGTTTGCTCAATACTGAATCAACATACACAACTAACAAACCCCGGAGTTGAGATCCCCTCCTTAGTCTCACGCAAAGTTATATACGACTGTCATGGCGCCTCCTTCACCAAACTGGTTTATTCTGGAACTTTCCATTACGCCCGTGCTGTCTCACGTGACTTGGCCTCGTGCAGTTCTCAGTAAACCTCTCAATAATTCTACCTTTGTCTGAACATTCTGGTTATTACATTTCATCACATTCTTAGTTCATTGTCTGGTACGTTTTCAACTGTTAATGCAAATGTTTGGTTTATTTTATCTCAGTGTGCGTGTGAGAGTGAGACATATGTTGTGTATTCACGCCCCCTAGTGGTGCAATAACAGATATTAATAAAACATGGCTTTGATAAGCAGCCTCATATCTTAAGATTTATTAATCATTTATCAGACAGCTTCATACAAAGATACTGACATTTGATTAACACGCTCTTATCACAGCTACTTAAGCAGGTGACCTGGAAGTACCAAATTGTGTTATTCATCTTGTTAATATGAATGCTTGTGAAGTGCTCTATTTTGATGTTTGCGTACCTCAGCGTTATGCTATTGTCTGCTTCAACAAATGTACTCCTTGTAAGTCACTTTGGATAAAAGCGTCTGCCAAATGCCCTAAATGTAAATGATTAAGGAGCAGGTAGGGGTCAGGGGTCATTAAGGAGCAGGTAGGGGTCAGAGGTCATTAAGGAGCAGGGAGGGGTTAGAGGTCATTTAGGAGCAGGTAGGGGTCAGAGGTCATTAATGAGCAGGGAGGGGTTAGAGGTCATTTAAGAGCAGGTAGGGGTCAGAGGTCATTAAGGAGCAGGTAAAGGTCAGAGGTCATTAAGGAGCAAGTAGGGGTTAGAGGTCATTATTTCTTTTATTTCAAGTAGCTCTTAACAATTTAGCACCCTCGTACATTTCTGATTTCCTGTCTTTTTATGTCCCCTCACGAGCCCTAAGGTCCTCCACAGCTGCTCTTTTAAAGGTTCCTGGGGGCCCCAAGGGAACATTGGGGCATCTGCTTTTAATTTCTATGCACCACAGCTGTGGAAAACAATCCAACACATATTAGAGAGGCTGGCTCAGTGGACATTTTTAAACCACAGTTGAAAACATACCTTTTTAATATTGCTTTTAATTAGCAACTCTTTTTTATTTATTTATTTTTTAGCTCAGGCATATCCATTTGGCGCTGAGTAGACTTCAACTTCTCTGTTGCTCTTGTGCTCTTATGGAAAAATTCTACCATCCCCTTCACTTTGTCAAGAGTGGTCTTCATGACCTTCAGGGCATCTCTTACCATCAGGTTGATGGCATGCACGAGACATGGGTGGTGGGTCCATTTCAAGAGTTTAATGGCTTTGGTTATGTTAGCTGCATTGTCACTAACACGGCAAGCCACTTTATTTTCAATGTCCCACTCTTTTGTCACTCTTAGCAGTTCCTCTGCCAAGTTTTCTGAAGCGTGTCTGTCGCTAAACTCAAAACAGTCCACCGTTACAGGCCACCGTTTTATAATTTTCTACAAAGTGACATGTAACAGACATGAAAGAGGTGGTGGTTCTTGATGTCCAGCAATCAGTGGTAAGGCAAACTGCAGTAGCTTCCTTAACCCTGGCCTGCAGTGAAGCACGTTCTCTATCATACAGTCTCTGAATGATTTTTTGAGAGTGTTTTCCTGCTTGGAGGAACATGCATTGGATTGAGAGCCTGTGTGAAGCTTTGGAATCCCTTGTCCTCCACAATGGAAAATGGTTGGAAATCACTTGCAATCATTTTGGCCAATTCTTCATCCACTATGTTCTGTCTAGCTGGGGTCATTCATTGCCTTTGATATCAATTGTCTTATTGAGGTCTGTGTAGCTGTTGGTGTTTGGGTACCTGGTGCATGGGGGGTAGATCCTGTAGCTGCAGCAGCAACAGGTGGAGTAGACCACTGGCAGAAGCAGGCAGTCTGCCTTTATTCTTCCCACTGAACTGTTGGATGCACAGTTCTCAAGTGCCTGTGGGGGTTGGTTGTTTGTGGACCCTGCTCTATATGAGAGCTTCATGTTCCAAATTCTGCATTCTGCCTTTGTGTTTGCACAATTGTTAAAATGCAGCCAAATGCTGCTTCTTTTCCTACTTTCACTCATCTTATTAGCGCGACGCAAACTGACACTTCCCCGTGTGTTCTCCTCTCGCTCTGTTAGCAACCAGCACTGAGCAGACGCCCCTCCTCCTTATCTATCCTCACGCGATGCACAGCATGCGCGTGACATTCAGTCACTGCATGTACGCGGAGCACCCGTAAACAAATTAATAACCGCTCGTTCGCGGGTGCGAGCCGGCTCCCGTCGTTCGCGACCGACACATCACTATGATACACCCTCATATGTGAAAGGAGGGAATTGTAGTTACACTGAAACTAAGTCCTTATTTTATGTTATGTGTGCGGTAAGTGTAATAATAATAATAATAATAATAATAATAATAATAATAATGTATTGGATCATTAATGTATTCAGGTAATTCAGTATTCTATCGTTACACTGAAACTAAGTCCTTATTTTATGTTATGTGTGCGGTAAGTGTAATAATAATAATAATAATGTATTGGATCATTAATGTATTCAGGTAATTCAGTATTCTATCGCTTGGCTTAACTTTTTGTTTAAAAACATTTTTTTATAAATGATTATGGGAAGTGCCCTTTTTCTCATTTGAGCTCCTGCCCCCGAAAATGTCTGTGCTGTCCCTGGGTGTGTGTGTGTATTTATATAAATGTCTGTGCACGTCCCTGGGTGTTTGTGTATTTATATAAATGTCTGTGCTGTCCCTGGGTGTGTGTGTATTTATATAAATGTCTGTGCTGTCCCTGGGTGTGTGTGTATTTATATAAATGTCTGTGCTGTCCCTGGGTGTGTGTGTATTTATATAAATGTCTGCGCTGTCCCTGGGTGTGTGTGTATGTATATAAATGTCTGTGCTGTCCCTGGGTGTGTGTGTGTATTTATATAAATGTCTGTGCACGTCCCTGGGTGTGTGTATTTATATAAATGTCTGTGCTGTCCCTGGGTGTGTGTGTATTTATATAAATGTCTGTGCTGTCCCTGGGTGTGTGTGTATTTATATAAATGTCTGTGCACGTCCCTGGGTGTGTGTGTATTTATATAAATGTCTGTGCTGTCCCATGGTGTGTGTGTATTTATATAAATGTCTGTGCTGTCCCTGGGTGTGTGTGCAGATACGAATGGCCAATTGTGGCGTTCGTAACTGATCGCACGACAGTGGGAAACTACCCTAAGGCGGAAAAACCGTTGACTGTTCCTCTCTTTGTGACTATGTGACTCGACAGAGAGAGAGAGAGAGAGAGAGAGGCGTTTCCTCTTTGAGGCGTGACGCGGAGAGAGGCAGTTCCTCTCTTTGTGGAGACAAAGAGAAGAAGCCTTATAAACTAAGGTGAGTAGTGAGTGTTGACCAAGGGGTTAAAGAGTATGTCTCTAAACTTTTGTGT
>CM051009.1:12907132-12909632 GCA_027704905.1 Muraenolepis orangiensis
ACCTAACCCCGGGGTAACGGGAAGCTAGGGTCTATAGACCCCAGGTGAGGGGATTAGCAATCAGCAACGGCAATTGCTGACAGGTGTGTGTGTGCGCCGCCAGCGCACGTGGCTTGGCCACGCCCCCTGTCCACCACTGTAACCGTGACAGTACCCCCCCCCCCCCTCAACGGGCGCCCAACCTGGCTTGAAGGGGTGTTCCCGGTGGCAGTCAAGTGAAAGGAACGAGTCCAGACTGTAACGGCACGGGACCCAACCCCGTTCCTCTGGACCGTATGCCTCCCAGTCGATGATCCGGGGGGGTCGAAGAGATTTGGTCGGCGGGCGGGACCCGGGAAGAGAGCCACCCCTTCTGCCCTGGTCGGTAGGAGTCTTCTCTGGAGCCTCCACTGGCGGTCTCCTCTGGGGCCACCTCTGGGGGCCTCCTCTGGTGGCCTCTTCTGGGGCCTCCTCCGGGGGTCTCCTCTGGAGTCTCCTCTTGACCTCCTCTGGAGTCGGCAGATGGGGGCCGCGTGACGTCGTCAGGCGGGTACGGCGCAGAGTCGGCAGACGGGGGAAGCGCAACGTCGGGCAGCGCAGCGCATATATATATCTATAGATACAGATAGATATCTATAGATGTATATGTATATCTATATATAGATGTATTTGTATATCTATAGATATGTATATGTATATATATCTATATCTATATCTATATTTATATATGTATACATATATATATATCTATATAGATATATATGTATATGTATATATATCTATAGATAATGTAATGTGACTGGTAGAGAGAGGTTTGAGCTGCAATGGGAGAGAGAGGACGAGAGAGCTTAAAGGGATAGTTCACTAATAAGCTAGGAAAATGTATGTGTAGATAATTAGGTTTTCTACATATTCTGAAAATATGGTTGATTTTCGACTTCATCTAGTATTTTTTATCATTTTTATTGAAACATTTATCGTAATTGCCCTGGACACCGCCATTTTTACTAGTCATGTGGTGGCTATGACGTCATCAGTGCTCCGTTGTACACCTGCTAAATGGGGAGTTATGGAGGTGATTCATCCAGTGAGGAAGAAACCATTGAACTGAACACAGAAAGAGGAGTTCAACCGTAGAGGTTTGAACCAAGGTAGTAGAGATCGTTGTGTTAAACTATATTCTATATAAGTTATAACTATATTCTATATAAGTTATAACTATATTCTATATAAGTTATAATTATATTCTATATAAGTTATAACTATATTCTATAGAAGTTAAAACTATATTCTATAGAAGTTATTACTATATTCTATAGAAGTTATAACTATATTCTATAGAAGTTATAACTATATTCTATATAAGTTATAACTATATTCTATAGAAGTTATAACTATATTCTATAGAAGTTATTACTATATTCTATAGAAGTTATAACTACTCTATATAAGTTATAACTATATTCTATAGAAGTTATAACTATATTCTATAGAAGTTATAACTATATTCTATAGAAGTTATAACTATATTCTATAGAAGTTATAACTATATTCTATAGAAGTCATAACTATATTCTATAGAAGTTATAACTATATTCTATAGAAGTTATAACTGAATGTTATAAGTGTGGCGGCAACCACACCACACAACTATATTATACTTATATTATATAATATATTTTATTATATAGATATATAATATATAGATATAATTATATATTATATATATCGAGTAAAGAAGGAACATGAAAGGATGTGTTTGAGCAACGGCAGCAGCACCCATGACCCGAGACGCACACACACCTTCTGTGTGTGTTTGAGAGAGGAGGTTTTTTACAACTCATTTTTTTGATTAAATAGTAAATAGCAGCGGGTGCTTGTGAAAAACTTGTTTTATCGCCAAATGAGTGAACTATCCCTTTAGGTCTTGTGTGGGCTCTCTTCTGGTCACTTACGTGTGTGTGTGTGTGTGTGTGTGTGTGTGTGTGTGTGTGTGTGTGTGTGTGTGTGTGTGTGTGTGTGTGTGTGTGTGTGTGTGTGTGTGTGTGTGTGTGTGTGTGTGTGTGTGTGTGTGTGTGTGTGTGTGTGTGTGTGTGTGTGTGTGTGTGTGTGTGTGTGTGTGTGTGTGTGTGTGTGTGTGTGTGTGTGTGTGTGTGCAATAACAGATATTGGTAATTTATCAGGCAGCTTCATACAAATATACTGACAGTGACTACATGTGATTAAGGAGCAGGTAGGGTTAGAGGTCATTAAGGATCTTTACCTCACTAACCCCACATCCTGCTTATAATCTTCAGCGTTAACCTGAAGTGATTCACTAACCCCACATCCTGCTTGGTAGTATAGTCCTCAGGGTTAACCTGAAGTGACTCACTAACCCCACATCCTGCTTGGTAGTATAGTCCTCAGGGTTAACCTGAAGTGACTCACTAACCCACATCCTGCTTGGTAGTATAGTCCTCAGGGTTAACCTGAAGTGACTCACTAACCCCACTTCCTGCTTGGTATTATAGTCCTCAGG
>CM051009.1:12914632-12939632 GCA_027704905.1 Muraenolepis orangiensis
GAGGTCAAAGGTTACCAGTGCTCGGTCTGTACAGCAGCGTCAAACAGAGCTGATCAAGGTGTGTAAAAGTCCAACAAGACATTAGCCTTCAGCTCTACATGAACATTAAAAAGCATCTCTTGGGTGCTCAGAGTCTCCAGGCTTCCCTCTTTAGACCAGACGTGAATCAAGGACAGATGCTTCTGATGTCCTCAGCTCACAGGAAAGTTCTCATTCATGTTCTGTTCCAGAGGGCTGAGGAGAACGCACACGCTTTTCTAGACCAGGAGCTGAAGAAGATCTGGAGGGTTCTCTTCCCACATGACCCAGAAGGCTCAGAGAGTCAGAGGGAGGAGGAGGAGGAGGAGGATGGGAAGAACGAGGAGCAGAGGAGGCGCGCCATAGAGGGAGTGACAGACATCACACTGCTCTGCCTTATGGAGATGAACCAGGAGGAACTGGCCCACACACTGAGGACCAGTAAGAGACTCTTATTTAGAAAACATAGAAGAGACTCTTATTTAGAAAACATAGAAGAGACTCTTATTTAGAAAACATAGAAGAGACTCTTATTTAGAAAACATAGAAGAGAGTCTTATTTAGAAAACATAGAAGAGACTCTTATTTAGAAAACATAGAAGAGACTCTTATTTAGAAAACATAGAAGAGACTCTTATTTAGAAAACATAGAAGAGAGTCTTATTTAGAAAACATAGAAGAGACTCTTATTTAGAAAACATAGCAGAGACTTTTATTGAGAAAACATAGAAGAGACTCTTATTTTGAAAACATAGCAGAGACTCTTATTTAGAAAACATAGAAGAGACTCTTATTTAGAAAACATAGAAGAGACTCTTACTCTGAAAACATAGCAGAGACTCTTATTTAGAAAACATAGAAGAGACTCTTATTTAGAAAACATAGAAGAGACTCTTATTTTATTTAGAAACCATAGAAGAGACTCTTATTTTATTTAGAAACCATAGAAGAGACTTATTTAGAAAACATAGAGGAGACGTATTTAGAAAACATTGAAGAGACTCTTATTAAGAAAACACAAAAGAGTCTTCTCTTATTTTGAAATCACAGAAGAGACTCTTATTTAGAAAACATAGAAGAGACTTTTATTTTGAAAAAACAGAAGAGACTAATTTTGAAAACACAGAAAAGACTCTTATTCTTAAATCAAAGAAGAGACTCACGGAGAAAATATTTTTACATTTCTGACTTTTCCAGATATATATTCTCTTGGAGGTTAACTGGTTTGATCCAGATGTATAGGGTTATTGTAGGGGTATCAGATTAAGAGATGCAACAACAATTATAGTAAAAGTTAATTATAATGTATTATAGTACTGTCATTACACCAATCATATGTTTGTGTCAATATCACGTATAAGACCTGTCTTCTGGGTTCTCTCATTTAGGAACTGCTGCAGTCCAGTGCCAACATAACATCAAGTCTCATCTGATGCAGAAGTTCAGGCGTGTGTTTGAGGGAATCGCTAAAGCAGGACAGTCAACAGATCTGAATGACTTCTACACAGAGCTCTTCATCACACAGAGAGTCAGTGGAGAGGTCAACAAGGAACATGAGGTCAGACTGATTGAAACAGCTTCCAGGAAACCAGCCAAGGAGGAAACACCAATCAAATGTGAAGACATCTTTAAACCCTTACCTGGACAAGATCAACCAAGCAGAACCATAATGACAACTGGAGTGGCGGGCATTGGTAAAACCATCTTAACAAACAAGTTCACTCTGGACTGGGCTGAAGGCAAAGCCAACCAGGACATAGACTTCACGCTTCCCTTCACTTTCAGAGAGCTGAATTTACTGAAAGGGAAAGAGTTTAGCTTGATGGAACTTCTTCATCACTTCTTTATTCAAACCAAAGGAATCCGCAGATACGACCTGTTCCAAGTGGTCTTCATCTTGGACGGTCTGGATGAGTGTCGACTTCCTCTGGACTTCCAGAACAATCCGATCTGGACCGATGTCACAAAGTCGACCTTGGTGGACGTGCTGCTGACAAACCTCATCAGGGGCTACCTGCTTCCCTCCGCTCGCATCTGGATAACCACACGCCCTGCGGCAGCCAATCAGATCCCTGCTGAGTGTGTTGGCATGGTGACAGAGGTGAGAGGGTTCACCGACCCGCAGAAGGAGGAGTACTTCAGGAAGAGATTCAGAGAGAAGACTCTGGCCAGCACAGTCATCTCCCACATCAAGACATCCCGAAGCCTCCACATCATGTGTCACATCCCAGTCTTCTGTTGGATCAGTGCTACAGTTCTGGAGGACATCTTCAAAGCAACCCAGACAGGAGAAGAGATGCCCAACACCGTGACTCAGATTTACATCCACTTCCTGAGGGTTCAGTCCATACAGGGGGACAGGAAGTACCATGGGAGAGCTGAAACAGATGCAGTCTGGAGTTCAGAGAGCAGGAAGATCATTGTTGCTCTGGGAAAACTGGCTTTTAACCAGCTGGAGAAAGGCAACCTGATCTTCTACGAGGCAGACCTGGCAGAGTGTGACATGGATATTAGAGAAGCCTCAGTGTACTCAGGAGTGTTCACCCAGATCTTTAAAGAGGAGTGTGGGCTGTACCAGGACAAGGTGTTCTGCTTTGTCCATCTGAGCATTCAGGAGTTTCTGGCTGCTCTTTATGTCTTCCTGACCTTCATGGACACTGGTGTCAATCTGCTCTCAGATAAACATCGGCGAGGCAAGTGGTCTATTCTTGTTGGAAAGAAAACAGAGGTCCAACTCCTCTACCAGAGTGCTGTGGACAAGGCCTTACAGAGTGTCAACGGACACCTGGACTTGTTCCTCCGCTTCCTCCTGGGCCTCTCTCTGAAGACCAATCAGATTCTCCTACCAGGTCTGCTGAGACAGACAGGAAGTAGCTCACAGACCAATAAGCAAACAGTGTCTTACATCAAGGAGAAGATAAGTGGAGATCTCTCTACAGAGAGAAGCATCAATCTGTTCCACTGTCTGAATGAGCTGAACGACCGTTCTCTGGTGGAGGAGATCCAACATTACCTGACATCAGGAAGTCTCACCAGAAGATCTCTCTCCCCTGCTCAGTGGTCAGCTCTGGTCTTCATCTTACTGTCATCAGAAGAGGAGCTGGACGTGTTTGACCTGAAGAAATACTCTGCTTCAGAGGAGGGTCTTCTGAGGCTGCTGCCAGTGTTCAAAGCCTCCGAAACATCTCTGTAGGTTTATTAATAACATGTATTTTAATACACAATATACAATATGCTATAAAAGTGATATCATATATAATACATCTCTGTAGATTCACTAAAACATGTATTGTATGTATATGTATACTCAATATACATAATACTAGAATATAAAAGGTAGATAATATACAAAACATATCTGTAGGTTCAATAATAACATGTATTTCAATATACATTATACTAGAATATTAAAGTTATATAATATTCCAAAAATATGAGCTGTGAGCAGGCTATAGGAGGAAGCCTATTTTAATATTTTATTTTCTAAACTACACAACATTTGGATTGTGAACCATTAGTAACAGCACCACTTCAGTAGGAAGTCCAGTAACAACTGGGTATTATACCAGGAAACACCACAACTGGGTTTTTCCCTAGCCTATTCTTATTTGTGAATACTTGTTTTTCAATTAAAATGAATACTGGATAATACTGGACAAGGCTACAAATTCCACTCTAATATTGGCTGTTAAATCTTACCTACATCGCTGTTATCATTTGTTAAACGTATATTTCTTAATGCTAGTAAAGACGTTTTAATGGTGGTTTTAAGTGGTTTTAATTATAATAAGCCCTTTCAACAGTTCCTAACATGTTCCTGTTGATGTTGTGTGAAGGCTGAATGGCTGTCATCTGTCAGAGAGATGCTGTGAAGCTCTGGCCTCAGTTCTCAGCTCCAACTCCTCCAGTCTGAGAGAGCTGGACCTGAGTAGCAATGACCTGCAGGATTCAGGAGTGAAGCTGCTCTCTGCTGGACTGGGGAGTCCACACTGTACACTGGAGACTCTCAGGTCAGTTGGACTCAATGAGCAAACACTTACAGCCCAGGGTTTGATATCAGAAGACATTCAACTGATTCCATGCATTGAGGAGATCTTTAGAACCAGGTGACCATCTCCATCACTAAGGACTAGGGATGGGACGATCACGTTTTTTGCCACCGATCACCGATCACCGATCACAATGAGAAATATCGGCCCCACCGATCACCGATCACCGTTTTTTTTTTTTTTTTGCAGCTATAGCGGTCTACAGTGTATTGCTGCTATAGCTGTCTATTATAGCAGGGGTTCCCAAACGCCGGGCCGCGGACCGGTACCGGGCCGTGGAGGTGTTACTGCCGGGCCGCCAAACAGCTGTGTGTTTATCATCATATTTGACTCAAATAATTTGAGTATAGGTGAACGGCGGGCGGTATAATCTATATATAGAGATGATATATATAGTATAATCTATATAGATTATAGAGCGGTATAATCTATATATATAGATTAAATATATATCGGCGGCATAACGAGAGACTTTCAGTTACACGCGCTACTAAAGAGACTACGCGCTAGTGACGTGTCGGTCGTGAACGAGCCGGGGTTTGTCTTACGGGCGCTGCGCGTACATGCGCGTTTATACTGAAATCGAGCCCTGCCGTTTTGTTAGGGGTGTGTGTTGACACACACTTTGACAACCGGTCCGCGAAAATTGACAACTGGTCCGCGAGATTTTTTTTCATGTATCTGCCGGTCCGTGGCACAAAACAGGGTGGGAACCCCTGTATTATAGAACAGTTTCATCCATCATGCATTCCTGGGGTTCTCGTTCTCCACGGTCAGTTTAACAAACTCGCCATGCTGCGCTGGGTGATGGGTTTTCAAGTGTCTTATTAAATTTGTCTTGTTGGTAAAGAAATGAGCTCACGTGTTTCTCACGTGCAGGATCGGCTATGAAATCGGCAACATTAAAGAAAGATCGGCATTCTCCGATTGCGCATTTTTCTTCAAAATCGGCCAATAATGATCGGAAGCCGATCGATCGTCCCACCTCTACTAAGGACCGCAACCACCCTGGAAACAATCTCTTGGTTTCTCCTCCCTACCGTCCGGTCGCTGGTTCCGCAGCATTTGTATAAGGACAACCAGGTTTAAGGACAGTTTTTATCCACAGACAGTGGCCTACTGAACTGCTAGGAGTGCTGCCACTATCATAACATGACATTAACATTACACTATCATAACATGTCATTACCATTACACTATCATAACATTGTCATTAACATTACAATGTCAACATCTCTGTAGTTTCACTAATGACGTATTTTAATACACAATATACATAATACAATAATATGAAAGTGATATAATATACAATACATCTCTGTAGGTTCACTAAAACATGTATTTTAATACTCTATGCATAATACTAGAATATAAAAGATAGATAATTTACTAAACATATCTGTAGGATCAATAATAACATGTATTTCAATGTACATTATACTAGAATATTAAAGTTATATAATATTCAAAACATATGAGCTGGGAGCAGGCTATATGAGGGAGCCTATTTTAATATTTTATTTTCTAAACTACACAACATTTGGATTGTGAACCATTAGTAACAGCACCACTTCAGTAGGAAGTCCAGTAACAACTGGGAATTATACCAGGAAACACCACAACTGGGTTTTTCCCTAGCCTATTCTTATTTGTGAATACTTGTTTTTCAATTAAAATGAATACTGGATAATACTGGACAAGGCTACAAATTCCACTCTAATATTGGCTGTTAAATCTTACCTACAGCGCTGTTATCATTTGTTAAACTTATATTTCTTAATGCTAGTAAAGACTGCGTTTTAATGGTGGTTTTAAGTGGTTTTAATTCTAATAAGCCCTTTCAACAGTTCCTAACATGTTCCTGTTGATGTTGTGTGAAGGCTGAATGGCTGTCGTCTGTCAGAGAGATGCTGTGAAGCTCTGGCCTCAGTTCTCAGCTCCAACTCCTCCAGTCTGAGAGAGCTGGACCTGAGTACCAACGACCTGCAGGATTCAGGAGTGAAGCTGCTCTCTGCTGGACTGGGGAGTCCACACTGTACACTGGAGACTCTCAGGTCAGTTGGACTCAATGAGCAAACACTTACAGCCCAGGGTTTGATATCCGAAGACATTCAACTGATTCCATGCATTGAGGAGATCTTTAGAACCAGGTGACCATCTCCATCACTAAGGACCGCAACCACCCTGGAAACAATCTCTTGGTTTCTCCTCCCTACCGTCCGGTCGCTGGTTCCGCAGCATTTGTATAAGGACTACCAGGTTTAAGGACAGTTTTTATCCACAGGCAGTGACCTACTGAACTGCTAGGAGTGCTGCCACTATCATAACATGACATTAACATTACACTATCATAACATTGTCATTAACATTACACTGTCAACATCTCTGTAGTTTCACTAATGACGTATTTTAATACACAATATACATAATACAATAATATGAAAGTGATATAATATACAATACATCTCTGTAGGTTCACTAAAACATGTATTTTAATACTCAATATGCATAATACTAGAATATAAAAGGTAGATAATTTACAAAACATATCTGTAGGATCAATAATAACATGTATTTCAATGTACATTATACTAGAATATTAAAGTTATATAATATTCAAAACATATGAGCTGGGAGCAGGCTATATGAGGGAGCCTATTTTAATATTTTATTTTCTAAACTACACAACATTTGGATTGTGAACCATTAGTAACAGCACCACTTCAGTAGGAAGTCCAGTAACAACTGGGTATTATACCAGGAAACACCACAACTGGGTTTTTCCCTAGCCTATTCATATTTGTGAATACTTGTTTTCCAATTAGAATGAATACTGGACAATACTGGAATGGGCAACAAATTCCACTCCAATATTGGCTGTTAAATCTTACCTACAGCGCTGTTATCATTTGTTAAACTTATATTTCTTAATGCTAGTAAAGACTGCGTTTTAATGGTGGTTTTAAGTGGTTTTAATTATATTAAGCCCTTTCAACAGTTCCTAACATGTTCCTGTTGATGTTGTGTGAAGGCTGAATGGCTGTCGTCTGTCAGAGAGATGCTGTGAAGCTCTGGCCTCAGTTCTCAGCTCCAACTCCTCCAGTCTGAGAGAGCTGGACCTGAGTACCAACCACCTGCAGGATTCAGGAGTGAAGCTGCTCTCTGCTGGACTGGGGAGTCCACACTGTACACTGGAGACTCTCAGGTCAGTTGGACTCAATGAGCAAACACTTACAGCACAGGGTTTGATATCAGAAGACATTCAACTGATTCCATAAATTGAGGAGATCTTTAGAACCAGGTGACCATCTCCATCACTAAGGACCACAACCACCCTGGGCACCATCTCTTCTCCCCCCTACCGTCTGGTCGCTGGTTCCGCAGCATTTGTATAAGGACTACCAGGTTTAAGGACAGTTTTTATCCACAGGCAGTGACCTACTGAACTGCTAGGAGTGCTGCCACTATCATAACATGACATTAACATTACACTATCATAACATTGTCATTAACATTACACTGTCAACATCTCTGTAGTTTCACTAATGACGTATTTTAATACACAATATACATAATACAATAATATGAAAGTGATATAATATACAATACATCTCTGTAGGTTCACTAAAACATGTATTTTAATACTCAATATGCATAATACTAGAATATAAAAGGTAGATAATTTACAAAACATATCTGTAGGATCAATAATAACATGTATTTCAATGTACATTATACTAGAATATTAAAGTTATATAATATTCAAAAACTATGAGCTGGGAGCAGGCTATAGGAGGAAGCCTATTTTAATATTTTATTTTCTAAACTACACAACATTTGGATTGTGAACCATTAGTAACAGCACCACTTCAGTAGGAAGTCAAGTAACAACTGGGTATTATACCAGGAAACACCACAACTGGGTTTTTCCCTAGCCTATTAATATTTGTGAATACTTGTTTTTCAATTTGAATGAATACTGGACAATACTGGACCAGGCTACAAATTCCACTCCAATATTGGCTGTTAAATCTTACCTACAGCGCTGTTATCATTTGTTAAACTTATATTTCTTAATGCTAGTAAAGACTGCATTTTAATGGTGGTTTTAAGTTGTTTTAAGTGGTTTTAATTCCAATAAGCCCTTTCAACACAGTTCCTAACATGTTCCTGTTGATGTTGTGTGAAGGCTGAATGGCTGTCATCTGTCAGAGAGATGCTGTGAAGCTCTGGCCTCAGTTCTCAGCTCCAACTCCTCCAGTCTGAGAGAGCTGGACCTGAGTACCAACGACCTGCAGGATTCAGGAGTGAAGCTGCTCTCTGCTGGACTGTGGAGTCCACACTGTACACTGGAGACTCTCAGGTCAGTTGGACTCAATGAGCAAACACTTACAGCACAGGGTTTGATATCAGAAGACATTTAACTGGTTTACAGCCATAAAAGTACCAATTCACACATCTAATTAAAGAATATTCATAAGAATAACGTGTGTGTGTGTGTGTGTGTGTGTGTGTGTGTGTGTGTGTGTGTGTGTGTGTGTGTGTGTGTGTGTGTGTGTGTGTGTGTGTGTGTGTGTGTGTGTGTGTGTGTGTGTGTGTGTGTGTGTGTGTGTGTGTGTGTGTGTGTGTGTGTGTGTGTGTGTGTGTGTGTGTGTGTGTGTGTGTGTGTGTGTGTGTGTGCAGGTTGTCTGGCTGTCTGGTCACACAGGAAGGCTGTGCTTCTCTGGCCTCAGCTCTGAGCTCCAACCCCTCCCGTCTGAGAGAGCTGGACCTGAGCTACAATCACCCAGGAGACTCAGGAGTTACGCTGCTCTCTGCTGGACTGGAGGATCCACGCTGGAGACTGGACACTCTCAGGTACGGAGAGGACAGCTCACCTCTCAGGGACCGTGTCTCCTACAAGGATTCAACCAGCCGCTAGATGAAGTGGTTTACCAAGGCAGCTGTAACTCATGTTGTGTACAAAGTGATGATCCAGCAGATCATGAGTGTGAATGTTTCAACTGCTCTCTCTTTGTTCCCCCCCAGGGTGGAGCACGGTGGAGGATGGAGGCTGAAACCAGGTCTAAAGAAGTGTAAGTGTCTGTTTAGTTTGAGTCATCACAACACACACTCACTCTTTCGATGGAAGGTCCATCCACACAGCAGGAGGTGACGTCCTGCTGGGAATGAACATCATGGATCTTATTAATATTGATTGGATACATGATGTATCTTATCAATAGTAATAGTGATAAGATATATCATTAATATTCATTCATATACAACAAGGTATTATTTCTGATACATGGTTATTTATTTATGAATTATTAGTAGTGTTATTATTATTATTAGACCATAACAATACTAACATTATTAAAGGCTAAGTAAACAACCGTTTTAGCAGACCATCTGCCTACCAGTTTCCAAAGAGTCGTAAAGGTTTTATAAAAAAAGTACAGTTTGGGTTCCAAAGGAGCAGGTTTAAGGGGCGTGGCCAAACGCTGTCCAACCCACCCTCACTGGAGCCAGGGGGCGGAGCCAATAGAAAACCACTCTGGGAAAACTGGTTGATCTGGAAGTAGACAACATGTCCCCCGTTTGATAACTTTCTACATTTCAGTCCAAAACATCAGAAATGCTGACCAACACGTTTTGAGACCCAAACGGAGCAGCTTTCCCTTTAATATTAGTGTGTGTATTTAATATTATATTATAACAACTACTGTTGTTGTTATGATTATCATCATCCTTATTGTTAAAATAAGGACCATTGAAGAATAAAACAAATTTATAAGTGTGAATAATGTTTTGAATACGATTACTATAATGTATTATAATTATGAATATTATTATTATTATTAATAGACACATTAATACTTAAATAAATAAATAAATAATTAATTATTTATACTATTACTATTATTATTATTATTATTGATCACACACACAGAGCCCATGTGGGTGACGCTGAGGGACTGAGAACATGAGGAGAACACAAACTACAGTCTGGGCTCAGTTTCTAGGAGCAACAACAACAGTTCAGCAGACTAATCATGTCTTGTTCTCCATCAGATGCGTGTGAACTCACACTGGACCCAAACACAGCCAGCAGAGGACTCTCTCTGTCTGAGGACAACAGGAAGGTGACGAGGGTTGGAGAGGAGGAGAAGTATCCTGATCATCCAGAGAGATTTAACTACTGTCACCAGGTGTTGTGTAGAGAGGGTCTGACTGACCGCTGTTACTGGGAGGTGGAGTGGGAAGGACTTGTTGGTATAGGAGTGACATACAGAGGAATCACAAGGAGAGGAGAGGGTGACAACTGGCTTGGAGGAAACAAGTCCTGGAGTCTTCATAGTTCTGATGATCGTTACTCTGTCTGGTACAACGGTAGTGTAACAGTCATATGTCTCCTCCCCTCTAACAGAGTAGGAGTGTATGTGGACCGGCCTGCTGGGTCTCTGTCCTTCTACAGAGTGTCCCCAGATGGAGGAGGGTCCTCAGACACACTGACACACATCCACACCTTCCAGTCCACATTCACCCAGGAGGACCTCCTCCCTGCGTTTGGGTTATTGAGCGATGGTTCCTCAGTGTCTCTGTAGCCTCGTTTCCACCAACGCAAGCCTAGTTCTAGCTCTCGGATGGTGCCAGAGGTTCGGATTCGAGCCGTCAGGCGAGCCTTCTGGCGAGCCGTCTAAGAACCGGTTTGCGTTTCCACCGACTTTTTCGCAGAGAGCCACGTCATGACGTCACTGTTAACGTCTGATACGTCTCTGCTTTCCCAGCAACGCTAGGCGCCAACTTCCACAACAGTGGTGGATTACATGATGTATGGAAAAGTGTTGCTCCTGGCTTTAAGGCTCCATAGGAATAGAAACAGGGCTGGTCCAACGCGTTGAGCTGCAACATGCTAAGAGCTATTAATGTGATGACGAGCGCTTGGACCAGGATCTGCGCCGCTTCACGTGTGAGGAAGGGCCGGATCCTGCGGATGTTGTAGAGGGCAATTCTGCAAGATCGGGCCACCGCGGTGACGTTGGCATTGCAGGACAGCTGGTCATCTAGCACCACACCAAGGTCCCTGGTTGTGGTTGAGGGGAGACTTGGGTGTTCTCTCACCTCCCTCACCTGCTCACCTCCCTCACCTGCTCACCTCCCCCACCTCCTCTTCCCCACCTCCTCATCTGCTCAACTCCCCCACCTCCTCACCTCCCCCACCTCCTCTTCCCCACCTCCTCATCTGCTCAACTCCCCCACCTCCTCACCTCCCCCACCTCCTCAGGGTGGGGGAGGGTCAGGCTCAGGGTTAGCCCTCCATAACTCTTTTTTTATTCTGTAGCACTGAGTTTTGTCTACGCAAATTAAAAGTGCGCTTATAAATATAATTTATCATTATTATTATTACATTCTGTACAGAACTGTTAGTTATATTGCTAACAGACAGGCAGACAGAGAGACAGACAGACATGCAGACAGACAGATAAGGGTGAAAACATCCCCTCTCTTCCACCTTGGATGAGTTACCAGTCACCATCACCAGGTCTGTAGATAGTTGCTTCTTGCTGGGCTCTTCGTTGTGTTGGTGGTTTGGTGTCCCCATCACCTCCTGCTAGGCTCACTGTGGCCAGAGAGGGCGCTGGAGTGCAGCGGAATCACAGCCGAGGCGGGTGAAGCGTTCCTGTTCTTTTGTACCAATATGATTTTTTTTTTCAACCGTGTGTGGGTGGGACTCTGTGTAACAGTGATCGTTTGCACCTGACAGATATTAAACCTAAATGCCTTCGATTTAAACTAAACTGTACTGAACGAGTAATTACTTATATTGTCTAACGAGTATATGAGTTTATGATATTGTATCTCTTGCCCTTTGTCCTGACGTCTGTATCCAAATAATTCTGAATACTAAATGAATAAATAACGAATAATAAACAACTAAGCTACACTTTTCCTGTCCCTGAAAGGCTGAATGTTACAGTTTAGTATCTCGTATAAGATAATAACTTGTGAGAAGCAGAGACCCCAATGTGATGAACTCCAGCCCAGAGTTATTGGACATGGAGGACTGAGCCACTTGGTGAAGAGGAGCTGGAGATGTCCAGAGGACGATGTGTGTTGTGTTCCTTGTGATGAAGATATATTTGATCTTTGTATGACACGTATGTGGAGGAACTGGACTTCCCCGTCCATCAACATACAACTAAGTGATGACTAGATATTATTGTAGTTTTAGCCTATGGGCTATACCTCTCTCATTCATGTGTCATCAGTAGCAATGAACTAATTTACAAAGTAATCTTTTTTATTAGAAGTAGCATTAAATACAATAGGCCTATTTTGAGATAAAGGACATTTAAAGAGATTTCAACAGCCTGCTGTGAATGATAAAAAGCTACAACTATTGTCCAGTTGTATTACATGAAAGACACCTTAACAATCATGTGTGTGTAACTGTATCAAGAACAGAGTCTACAGGGTCAATTAAAGTGCTTTATTATGGTTCACACAACACTTACTTTGTCAGACAGGTTATGTTTAGGCAGGCATGAACACTTAAGGAAAACAAGCCAGTAAAGAAAAGCTATCTTCAACTAGCTCACCCACCAAAAACATAACAAACTTGACTTTCACACTTATATATATATACACATATTTCAAACATGGCCGACTTGAGAAAGCAACTAATTCATGAATGCAACTCACCCCAGTGGTCCTCAAAACAGAAATGACCTTGTATTCACAACACAAAACAACTTGTGCACACTGCGTAAACCCCGGGGTAGTACAGACAGAGTGAGGAAAAAGGGAGTTTAAAACCCGTAGCCGTCTTTATTAGGATACAGCTCCAATGAATATAATATTATGAAGCGTGAACAATCAACTATGTGTGTGTCAATTACGGAA
Organism: Muraenolepis orangiensis; assembly: GCA_027704905.1. NCBI lineage: Eukaryota > Metazoa > Chordata > Actinopteri > Gadiformes > Muraenolepididae > Muraenolepis > Muraenolepis orangiensis. Next base: position 12,927,586 of record CM051009.1, read on the forward strand.
GTAACAATACAATGTGAAAAGCGACTAACGTGAGTGTGAAATGGAAATCCAAACAGCGGGTTTTGCATAACGCGCTGCGGGGAGAAGGATGAAGTCCAAACGAACACTAAAACGTCCAGGGATAAAAATCTAAGGAGAAAAATCCAACAAAAAACAAACAAGAAAAATAGACAAGAAAATACCAGGAATCCACGGGAGATCAAGACAGGCTCTTTACTGGGAAACACGGAGGAGTAGAGCAACAGAGTATTCACTGGGAAACACGGAGGAGTAGAGCAGCAGAGTATTCACTGGGAAACACGGAGGAGTAGAGCAACAGAGTATTCACTGGGAAACACGGAGGAGTAGAGCAACAGAGTATTCACTGGGGAACACGGAAGAGTAGAGCAACAGAGTATTCACTGGGGAACACGGAGGAGTAGAGCAACAGAGTATTTACTGGGAAACACGGAGGAGTAGAGTAACAGAGTATTCACTGGGAAACACGGAGGAGTAGAGTAACAGAGAGTCTCAGGTTGAACAACGGGAAAGTTCTGGAAACGAGTGACGGGGGCGGAGTCTAAACAGGGAGCCTGATTGGGAATAGGGAACAGGTGGGCAGACTCAAGTACCCCTGAATGCAGTGCCTCAACGTGGGAGGAGCTCAACCTGCGTTGTGTACTTACCCAAAGTCACCAGCTAGTGGCGGGAGAAGTGCAACAAATTCATAGACGTCACAAAAATAACACATTATATATTGTATTATCAATTTATATAAAATGATACCTGTGCTACATAAAAGTTTAAACTAAAATTAAACACATAAACAGCCTGCATATTTTAAACCCATTTTGAGGAAAAATATAGCAATGTTTTAATTGCAATTATTTCAGATATGACTTCAAGAAAGCGACTTAATTTTTAAAACACTGATGACTGCAGGAAGCTGCTGGAGAGGTCTACATGATCAAGCAGATGTGGCCTGCCTCTTCTGTGGGGGGGCAACCTCTTCATCCTGAAATATATTTGACATAGAGAGGTTAAAAGTTTAACACTCAGACTGGTTCAAGACTATATCATTTGTGATTCAACTTGCAACCTCTCTTCTTCTGACCTTGGTGAATGAAAGACAAACATTAAAACATTCATTAAAAATGATATAGTCTAGTTTCAAGAACAGTTTCAAGAATTTAAATTGTAAAATTCAAGAAACATAAGGCATTGGAAAGTTTTGCAGGAGAACGAGGCACCAGTGACTGATTCACTGTGTGTTTGTCTTGGAATAGAACAAGCGCACAGCAAGATGGGTCAACAACAATCAGACATGTAGTCTTAACTTACCCTTAAGTGAGAGACATAGCATGGAGACTCAGGGTAAAGCCCAGACGTGTGGTCTTAACACAGTGAGGGACACAGCATGGAGACTCAGGGTAAAGCCCAGACGTGTGGTCTTAACACAGTGAGGGACACAGCATGGAGGCTCAGGGTAAAGCCCAGACGTGTGGTCTTAACACAGTGAGGGACACAGCATGGAGGCTCAGGCTAAAGCTCTGTCCCTCCCACGGAGCGGCTCGCCACGCCTTATGTGAGGAGAGGACCGCTCCCATTGGTCCTGGCCTTCATTGACTGACGAGCCTCAGCCTCCAGCTGACGAGCCTCAGCCTCTAGCTGACGAGCCTCTAGCTGACGAGCCTCAGCCTCCAGCTGACGAGCCTCTAGCTGACGAGCCTCAGCCTCCAGCTGATGAGCCTCAGCCTCTAGCTGACGAGCCTCTAGCTGACGAGCCTCAGCCTCCAGCTGACGAGCCTCTAGCTGACGAGCCTCAGCCTCTAGCTGATGAGCCTCAGCCTCCAGCTGACGAGCCTCAGCCTCTCTAGAGGTAGAACTGGGGCCTGGGGGAACACCGGGTGTCGTCCTTAGGGGGGCCCCCTGAGGGAATCCCCAGGAGAGGGACGCACTCGTCAGGAACACAGACATGAACACATGAGGCTCACATGAATACAGGAATGAACACAAATATGAATCAGGTGAACACATGAATACAGGAATGAACACAAGTATGAATCAGGTGAACACATGAATACAGGAATGAACACAAGTATGAATCAGGTGAACAGATGAATACAGGAATGAACACAAGTATGAATCAGGTGAACAGATGAATACAGGAATGAACACAAGTATGAATCAGGTGAACACATGAATACAGGAATGAACACAGGTATGAATCAGGTGAACACATGAATACAGGAATGAACACAGGTATGAATCAGGTGAACACATGAATACAGGAATGAACACAAGTATGAATCCGGTGAACACATGGATACAGGAATGAGCACAAGTATGAATCAGGTGAACACATGAATACAGGAATGAACACAAGTATGAATCAGGTGAACACATGAATACAGGAATGAACACAGGTATGAATCAGGTGAACACATGAATACAGGTATGAATCAGGTGAACACATGAATACAGGAATGAACACAAGTATGAATCAGGTGAACACATGAATACAGGAATGAACACAAGTATGAATCAGGTGAACACATGAATACAGGAATGAATTGAAGTACATGGGAACACTTTTAACACTTCAATACACGCTTCTTAATTTACCCCAAATATATATATTATTCATATAAAATACACATGCATTGTCTTGATTTCCACCACACGAGGAGATCGACGGCGTCGTTTAAATGGACCGTCGGTGCGAAGAACCTCTGGAAGACTTCCTCTCCGGTCAGGGAACGGCACGGGAGACGACTCCCGGCGTCCCTCACGGCGGCTTGGTGGCGGTCTGCGCCCCGGCACCGAGAGCACGAGGGGTGTCGGTGCTCCGAGGGGAGCCTCGCCGGGCGCTCCGCCGGGTGCGCGTGGCCCTGGCGCCGCCGGGTTCTGAAGAGCACCGCGGACGGTTAACATCATTCATCGTTAGTCACACTTAACCTTCCGCATCGCTGAGAGAAACGGGAGGGTGAGTGCCGCTGGGCGCGGCCTTTTATGCACGTTGCCGTGGGGAATGTGGGCGGGGCCCAAGTACATTGCTGACATATTCAGTGCACGCTATGCGCGCACGGGACAAGCCCATACGGCGGCGTAGCCGGCGTAGCCTATATGACATGGCTGCCCAAATTGGGGCCCGCGGGCCAAACTTGGCCCGCGACCGCTTATATTTGGCCCGTGCCTTCCCCACTGTCCCGCCATAAACGCTCGGAAGCTCTTGTTGAAAATGATTTAATGGCGCACTACCAAATAATGCCATAGGGTGGCGCTGTTGAGCTCCAGTCAGCTCCTAGCTATCCGATAACGCCCAAGACCAGTGAGTGAGAGGATTCAAGGATGGAGCGTAGTAGGCTGTGGCACACAGACAAACGAAAATTTAAAAAGACTTGGGAGCAGGATTATTTTTTTACTGAGGTAGATTCAAATGCAGTGTGTCTGGTTTGTAAGCAGAGGGTCGCTGTTTCAAAAGAATACAACATTCGCCGTCACTATCTAACTAAGCATGCGGCTGAGTTCGCAAAGTACACTGGAGAACATCGCAAGGTCAAGTTAGCAGACTTGCTAACAAAGCTAACCACCCAGCAGCGAACTCTACTTCAGCCGTCGACTGCACAAGAAAATGCCACTCGGGCTAGTTATCGCATCAGCAATGCAATCGTGAGAAGTGGGCGAGCTTTTGCAGCGGGTGATTTCGTCAAGGAGTGTTTGACAATTGCTGCCCAAGATGTGTGTCCAAATCAGATGCGTGTATTTTCTCAAATGGTCGGTAAGCGAGCAGGGCTAACTGCACTTGTGTCGGACAAGGTCTCCGAGTTTGGTGGCTCGATTTTAAAGTACCATTGTATTTTGCATCAGGAGCAACTGTGCGCTAAAAACATGGGCTTGAAAAACGTAATGCAGGATGTCGTCGCCATTGTCAACAATATTCGCTCGAAGGCCCTCTCACACCGTCAATTCAAAGCTCTGCTTGATGAGATGGATGCCCAGTATGGTGATGTATTGTACCATCAGGAGGTGCGGTGGTTGAGCCGTGGGAAAGTTTTGCGGCGTTTCTTTGATCTGCGCGAGGAAATAAGGGAGTTTCAAGCCACGAAGACGAACAACATCCAAGTGCCCACGGACAGTCACTGGCTTGCAGACCTGGCTTTTCTTGTGGACATCACAGAGCTGCTGAATATCCTCAATCTTCAGCTCCAAGGGAGAGACCAGATGATCACGCAGATGTATGACCATGTCAAAGCCTTCAAGCAAAAGCTCCAGCTGCTTAGCAGACATCTTTCAACAGGTGAGATCTAACTTTAATATTTTATTGAACATAAAACAATGTATTACGCTTGTTTTCACAACCATGCTATCATAGATATATTGTTTGTGATGCATGTATACTTTGTGTTGGTGGAAAATAGATGTTCTTTTTAAAACCAGGCATTAAATCCAAAACAGTAGTTGTATTGCTTTTCATAGTCTACTGCAGCCATAAACAAAACAAAATATATCCCCTGCCCACCATTTGATTGATGATTGGTATTTCATTTCATGAACAACCTTGCATCTTACATTGCTGCTTTTGTCTTTGTGTCTGTATTTTCAGGAAATTTGGCACATTTCCCCAGCCTCAGAGAAGTTGGGTTGATGGAGGAAGACACACCAAAATACCTCGACATTCTCAACAATCTTGAGGTGGAGTTTGACCATCGCTTTGAAGATTTTCGTGGAAATACAACAGCATTTGAGCTGTTTGCTCAACCTTTTTCTGTGAATGTGGATGCAGTCAGTGAGGAGCTTCAAATGGAACTTTTGGAACTTCAGTCTGATTCAGACCTCCATAGCAGGTTCAGAGAGCTTTCCTTACAAGACTTTTACAGGTCTATTCCCGCACACAGATATGGCAAGATCCGCAAACATGCCCAGGTTATGTTATCCCTCTTTGGAAGTACTTATGTCTGTGAGCAGGCTTTCAGCCTTATGAATCTAAACAAGTCCAAACTGAGGAATGCTTTATCTGACACTCACCTACATGACATTCTCACTTTGTCAGTTAGTCAGCTTGAACCTGATATTGAGAGGCTTTTAAAAACCAAGAACAGGCTTCATGTTTCCCACTGATTGGACTACTACAGGCAGAATACAGTCATTGTGTCACCTGGGAGTATGGTAGGCCCAAGGACTGGTAATGTTCCATACCTGTCCACAAATATTTCATAGTGCTTCAGTTATTTGTTTAATTTAAAGAAGCCAGATCGATGTTATGTAATTTTATTGACCTAAATGTGAAGCACAATAAACAGTGCCATTCATTTTTCAAAATGACTTTGTGATATAGTGTTTATTTTGCACACGTATGCTTAACGTACTGCACTCATATATTTACCGCACACTTAATGTACTGCAAAATTATCATTTTGGCCCTCGGCCCTCCCCTCACGTTCAATTTTGGCCCTCCATCGGGAAGTATTTGGGCACCCCTGGGTTAGACGGTACAGAGACAGGTCATTAAGGAGCAGGTAGGGGTTAGACGGTACAGAGACAGGTCATTAAGGAGCAGGTAGGGGTTAGACGGTACAGAGACGGGTCATTAAGGAGCAGGTAGGGGTTAGACAGTACAGAAACAGGTCATTAAGGAGCAGGTAGGGGTTAGACAGTACAGAGACAGGTCATTAAGGAGCAGGTAGGGGTTAGACGGTACAGAGACGGGTCATTAAGGAGCAGGTAGGGGTTAGACGGTACAGAGACGGGTCATTAAGAAGCAGGTAGGGGTTAGACGGTACAGAGACGGGTCATTAAGGAGCAGGTAGGGGTTAGACCAGGGGTATTCAACTAGATTAGGAAGGGGGCCACAATTGTAAAATGTGTTGAAGGCGAGGGCCACAAGACTGTGACAACGAAAATGAACAAATGCCATTGTTATTGTACAACCAACCATGCAATAATAATAATGATTATTATTATTGTTATTATTATTATTGTAGTAGTAGTAGTAGTAGTAGTCGGTGCTGCAGACCTGACGTCGAGCGAATATGATTCACAATTTTTATGACAGTCTCCATTGCTTCTTTCAACTCCCCTGACAATTTCGCACACAGAACTGATTGATGTATGATGCAATGCAGTGTGTTCACTGTGGGATGCTCTGCACATAAGCCAGATGCAAAGCCCCTTTCTTTCCCAATCATGGACGGGCAGCCATCGGTAACGAGAAGGTTGATCTTACCTAGATCCAAACCCTTCTCTTCAAAAAAACTCCAAACTGCAGCGAAAATCACTTCACCTGTAGTGCTGGTTATCAGTGGTAAAAGGCATAACAACTCCTCTTTAAAAACGTCACCATCGAAGTACCTCACAAACAGCGAGAGCTGTGCCGTATCTGTTGCATCGGTCGATTCATCGACAGCGATGTACTCTGTAGATTTGAGATCAGCAATTAATGCTGAAAAACAGTCCTCAAACAGTACCTCTACTCTTCGACTTCCCGATGTGTCAGTACACTCCTTCACAACTTCAGCGTCAGTGAATGTCTTTCTCTTTTTGGCTAAAGCGATCACTCGTAGAGAAGCAGCAGTGGCCTTTTCCTGGGCTGTATAAGCAGTTGTAAGAATAGTGGTTGATGCAGTGTAAGAAGATTTAAGTATTTCTATTTTACCACGTCTAGCTGTGCTACCAGGCGGGTAAGCAGCATTGAAGTTAGCAGCATGCTTGGTCTCATAGTGGCGCCTCACATTAGCAACCTTGCAGACTGAAACAGTTATTTGACATATTAAACATAAAGGTCTAGGATTGGTGTGCGATGGTAAAATAAATACAAAATCATCAGTCCATTTGGGGTTGAAGTGTCGGTTTTCACCGTCAATTTTCCGCCGTTTCTCTCCGCTCATTTTGGATCCGTAATGAGAGTAACGAGATTGACACGATGTCGCGATAATTACACGCTGATCAGTCCAATGCAAGATTGCCTTTTAAGAACTATTGAGGGAGAAATAATTTGGACTCATTTAATTCGGATAACATAATAGCGAACATATATTGACATTTATTTAAATGATTATAAAAAAAATAAAAAATTTTTTTTTTAATTTTTTTTTACATTTACACAATATGGAGTGTGTTCCAGGGGCCACGAGAAAGCTCCCCGCGGGCCGGATTTGGCCCGCGGGCCGCCAGTTGAATATCCCTGGGTTAGACGGTACAGAGACAGGTCATTAAGGAGCAGGTAGGGGTTAGACAGTACAGAGACGGGTCATTAAGGAGCAGGTAGGGGTTAGACAGTACAGAGATGGGTCATTAAGGAGCAGGTAGGGGTTAGACAGTACAGAGACAGGTCATTAAGGAGCAGGTAGGGGTTAGACAGTACAGAGACGGGTCATTAAGGAGCAGGTAGGGGTTAGACAGTACAGAGACAAGTCATTAAGGAGCAGGTAGGGGGTTAGACAGTACAGAGACAGGTCATTAAGGAGCAGGTAGGGGTTAGACAGTACAGACACAGGTTATTAAGGAGCAGGTAGGGGTTAGACGGTACAGAGACAGGTCATTAAGGAGCAGGTAGGGATTAGACGGTACAGAGACGGGTCATTAAGGAGCAGGTAGGGGTTAGACAGTACAGAGACAGGTCATTAAGGAGCAGGTAGGGGTTAGACATTACAGAGACGGGTCATTAAGGAGCAGGTAGGGGTTAGACAGTACAGAGACAGGTCATTAAGGAGCCCCCCCCCCTGTTGGACTTCACGATTGCGCCCCCCCCCGTTGGACTTCAAGATCGCGACCCCCCCCCCCCCCCGTTGGACTTCACGATCGCGACATCCCTCCCCCATCCCCCTGTTTTTGAAACACCGGTAAGTTTCGAATTTGTCCGGTAAAATAAAATCTCAAAGGGGGGCCTCCACAGAAAATTTTGCCTAGGGCCTCCAAAAGTCTAGAACCGGCCCTGCAGGTCATTAAGGAGCAGGTAGGGGTTAGACAGTACAGAGATGGGTCATTAAGGAGCAGGTAGGGGTTAGACAGTACAGAGATGGGTCATTAAGGAGCAGGTAGGGGTTAGACAGTACAGAGACAGGTCATTAAGGAGCAGGTAGGGGTTAGACAGTACAGAGACAGGTCATTAAGGAGCAGGTAGGGGTTAGACAGTACAGAGTTGGGTCATTAAAGGTAGGGGTGAGTCTTGTTGTGTCTCTGTTGCCTCGTTTCCACCAACGCAAGCCTAGTTCTAACTCTGGGCTGGCGCTAGGGCCAATTTGCAGTTGGTTCAACTGGCGAAACTGGTTCAACTGGTTCAACTTTCCTTAATTTCCCTCGGGATTAATAAAGTTTTCTGAATCTGAATCTGAATCTGAATTCTGAATTCTGAATCTGAACCGTCTAAGAACCTGTTTGCGTTCCCACCAACATTTTGACGGAGAGAGCCACGTCATGACGTCACTGTTAACGTCTGGATACGTCTCTGCTTTCCCAGCAACGCTAGGCGCCAACTTCCACAACAGTGGATTACATGATGTATGGAAAAGTGTTGCTCCTTGCTTTGAGGCTCCATAGAAATACAAACAGGGCTGGTCCAACGCGTTGAGCTGCTCGTCTTTAGCGCTACGGACGCGTTTACGCTGAAGCCCTTTGAGACTAACTGTGATTAAGGGCTATACTAATCAAATGGACTTGACGTTAGAGCTGTATTAATCATCAATCATACTCCAACAGAAGGGACCATTGGCCTGTTCTTCTTCAAAACCGTCATCTTGTATCTTGTATTTCTCGGTTGATAAAGCATAATGAAGCATTTACATTTACATTTACATTTAGGGCATTTGGCAGACGCTTTTATCCAAAGCGACTTACAAGGTGTACATTAGTACAGACATTTATATTTAGTACAGACATTTATATTTAGGAATTTGTTTATTAAATACACAATATACAATAATCACAAAATGTAAACATGTAGAGTGCAGTGCAATAAGTCAATGTCAATAAAGCAGACTCTGAGGGGCTCCATGTCAACAAGGGCCTCCAGGGCTCTGAGGGGCTCCTGGGCTCTGAGGGGCTCCTGGGCTCTGAGGGGCTCCAGGGCTCCGAGGGGCTCCTGGGCTCTGAGGGGCTCCTGGATTCAGAGGGGCTCCAGGAGTCAGAGGGGCTCCTGGGCTCAGAGGGGCTCCTGGGCTCAAAGGGGCTCCAGGACTCAGAGGGGCTCCTGGGCTCAGAGGGGCTCCTGGGCTCTGAAGGGCTCCTGGGCTCAGAGGGGCTCCAGGGCTCAGAGGGGCTCCAGGACTCAGAGGGGCTCAAGGACTCAGAGGGGCTCCAGGGCTCAGAGGGGCTCCAGGACTCAGAGGGGCTCCAGGGCTCAGAGGGGCTCCTGGGCTCCAGGGCTCAGAGGGGCTCCTGGGCTCCAGGGCTCAGAGGGGCTCCTGGGCTCAGAGGGGCTCCAGGGCTCCTGCAGCCAAGTGGACGACTCCATAAACTAAAACAAGCGAAAAGTGTATTTAAACATGTCTTCACTACACTTCACTGTTTTTAGAAAGTAGCATCCTGACGTTAGCTTTTGTTATCAAGGCTATGCTAGCGGCTAACAGAAGCCTAGCAATCATAGCTACTCATTTCTGATGATACGAACATAACATTGATGTGAGAAATGAGAAGCTCGCTAAACTGATTAGAAATACAAAGCTGGTTGGCAACACGGGAAAGATTTATAAAGTAAAACTTACCAGGACCAGAGTGACAGCAGCGGATTATCCAGTTTGTTATTGATTAGCACCTCGGTTCTGTCCCCCGCTGAAGACATCAGTTGGTTATTGATTAGCACCTCGGTTCTGTCCCCCGCTGAAGACATCAGTTTGTTATCGATTAGCTCCTCGGTTCTGTCCCCCGCTGAAGACATCAGTTTGTTATTGATTAGCTCCTCGGTTCTGTCCCCCGCTGAAGACATCAGTTTGTTATCGATTAGCTCCTCGGTTCTGTCCCCCGCTGAAGACATCAGTTTGTTATTGATTAGCTCCTCGGTTCTGTCCCCCGCTGAAGACATCAGTTTGTTATTGATTAGCTCCTCGGTTCTGTCCCCCGCTGAAGACATCTCGCGCTGTAGTTTGTAGTCTGTAGCGGTTTGTTGTAGAAGCTCCTCTAGTTTATTGTGACCTTCTGTGGAGGACCACCATGAAGGAGGCCGTTTGTTTCCTCCACGGACCTCCGCTGCTTCGCCTTCACTTCCATAGCGAGTTTTAGTGATTTTAAAAATGGCGGTCGCAAATATTTAGTTGGTCTGTTGGACAAGATAAGCCCCGCCCCTAGCCCCTGACGTAGCGGTTCTTGCTGGGCTAGCCCAGCTTCGATGTGGGGCCACTCAGGAACCAGTTTGACGGGCTAAATACCGGTTCTTTCGCGGTGGAAACGCAAAGAACTGGTTTGAGATTAGGCCCAAGCTCCGAACCAGCCCTCAAAAAAGCTTGGTGTAAACACGGTATATGAGTCCCAGCATGAGGGCCTCACTGAGTCTTGCGTTTCAACACAGTTCTGGTGAGTTGGAGTTTGTCTTTGGGTGAGGCAGAGAGATGTGGGTGAGGGAGGAGAAGGAGGGAGGAGGATAGAGGGAGGGAGGGAGAGGGAGGAGGAGGAAGAGAGGTGGTGAGGGAGGGAGGGAAGAGGATAGGGGGAGGGAGGGAGAGGGAGGAGGAGGAAGAGAGGTGGTGAAGGAGAGAAGCAGGAGGAGATGGAGGTAGAAAGGTGGGGGACGGAAGAGGTGGAGGAAGAGAGGTGGTGAGGGAGGGAGGGAGGGAGGGAGGGAGGGAGGGAGGGGAAGGAGGAAGGAGAATAGAGGGGGCAGGAAGAGGGAGGGAAGGAGGAAGGAGAATAGAGGGGGCAGGAAGAGGGAGGAGGAGGAAGAGAGGTGGTGAGGGAGGGAGGAGGAGAAGTGGGGAGTGTGGTGTAAATCAAGAAAATTGTGGCAAAAAGTGCCATGTGTGCCAAGTGTTGGCATGTATTTGCTCAGTAGTTAAGAAAGTGTTCACCAAACACAGTGTGAGGCCGCGGAGGAGTAGTTAATATAGTTATAATATAGTTAATAGTAGTAGTAGGAGGAGAGTATTGTAGAATAGATAACAGAATGACTCTCAGTAGTTAATACAGTTATAATATAGTTAATAGTAGTAGTAGGAGGAGAGTATTGGAGAATAGATAACAGAATGACTCTCAGTAGTTAATATAGTTATAATATAGTTAATAGTAGTAGTAGGAGGAGAGTATTGGAGAATAGATAACAGAATGACTCTCAGTAGTTAATATAGTTATAATATAGTTAATAGTAGTAGTAGGAGGAGAGTATTGGAGAATAGATAACATAATGACTCTCAGTAGTTAATATAGTTATAATATAGTTAATAGTAGTAGTAGGAGGAGAGTATTGGAGAATAGATAACAGAATGACTCTCAGTAGTTAATATAGTTATAATATAGTTAATAGTAGTAGTAGGAGGAGAGTATTGGAGAATAGATGGTGTTACCTTTAGATGGAGGCAGACCCGTGACAAAGTCCATGGATATGTCGGACCAGGGTCTGCTGGGGATGGGCAGGGGCTGCAGAAGACCCATCTGTGGCTTGGACAAAGTCTTATTCCTGGCACATACTGTACATGCCACCACGTACTCCGTTATATTTTTCACTAACGACGGCCACCAAAACCTCTGCCGAACAGTGAATACGGTTCGTTTGACCCCCGGATGACAGGTGAGTAGTGAGGTGTGAGCCCAGTGAATGACTTGTGACCGCATGGATATAGGTACGAATAGCCTATCCGATGGGCAGCCACTAGGCTTTGGGCTCTCCCCACTGGCACGCTTCACCTGGGCTTCTATAGGCCAAGTCACCGCTCCAACCACACGGTTGGAGGATTGGCTCTGGATCTTTGGCCATGGGTTCTGGGTCGTGGAGGCGTGAGAGAACGTCAGGCTTGCCGTTCTTTGAGCCAGGTCTGTCGTGAATTCAACCTTTTGGCTTTGCGGATGTACTCTCAATTTTTGTGATCTGTCCAGACCAAGAACAGCGGCTGCGCCCCCTCGAGCCAGTGCCTCCACTCCTCCAG
>CM051009.1:12942132-13017132 GCA_027704905.1 Muraenolepis orangiensis
CTCTCTCTCTCTCTCTCTCTCTCTCTCTCTCTCTCTCTCTCTCTCTCTCTCTCTCTCTCTCTCTCTCTCTCTCTCTCACTCATTTTGTGATGGTACTATAGTTCCATTAATACCATGATGCCAACTCATAAGCAGGGAAAACAGGGCCTCTTCACAATCATCCAGCCAACTTGAACCCCGTGTGTGTGTGTGTGTGTGTGTGTGTGTCTCCAACACAGACACCTGAGCCCTCTGAGGGGCTCATAGAAGCCAACCCCCCCCTTCAGAAGATGGGTGGAAAGAGGACAGTACTTTAAGACCCTGGCAGCCGCGGGGCCATAGAATGACATAGGATGGCTTCCTGCAGTGCATCATGGGACTTAGTGTTTTCCCCCTCATTGTGCTGGCAATCGTTGCCGATTGCTGCCAGCGGTGCACGCGACCCATTAAAATGGGAATGCCTCCTACTTCATTAGGGGTGGGGGCGGGGGGGTAGGGTGGAGAGTGTCTTCTAATCTGGTGTTGATTAGCGGTAGCTTTTCAGATTAACTGGGGTTTCAATTTACCGTTGCCAAAAAATGTCACTGAGCAAAACGAAACACTTCTTCTTCTTAACTCTGTTTATAACAAACTAACTGGAATGAATACCAGAATGACGGGGAGAGAGACAACCTCTCTCTCTCCCTTCTCTCCCCCGTCTCCCCCAGGAGCACTAGTCTCACCCCTGGTGGCTCCTGTCAGCCCAGTAGTGTCGGAGGGGGGGGGGGGATTCATAAAGGAGACCCACTTTAACCTAAATCGAAAGAGGATTCAATCCTCTATATGGTCACACACAGAGAAATTAGTCTCACTGCATTCAACCCATCCTCGTATTATTAGGAGCAGTGGGCAGCTATTTGTATATACAGCTGTCTCAAATTATGTGAGAATGGAATTTGGAGGGAATTTCCAGATTCCCCCAGGAGTCCTCCATACATGTAGAGGACAGGCCTCTGAGAGACTCCTACAGCACATGCTGTACCCACCATCACATTCACATCCACCACTTTAAAGAGCTACATTAACCTTTAACCGTTAACCTTATTCCCTTTTTAAAAACAATATACTAACACATTACAATTTGAGATTTTTACGGACATCTGGGATTACAGAACCTCAACACTTTTCTGTGGCCTTTGACCTCTAACCCATCCCTTTCCCCTCCTTTCACTGCTACTTGTATTGATTTAGTTAGTTTATTTTCTTATTTGCCTTCGCTGTTAGCTTGTTTGTCTAGTGGTTTGTTGCCCCTATGCTATATCAATTCCAGTTCCAGTTAATATTATTATTATTATTATTATTATTAATAAAGAATCAAGCTTTCAGTTGAAGTCACGACACACCGCTAGACCGACTCAAATACATGGATAATAACGTTGATTATACAGAGCAATATAATAAAGTTAACGGTGACCTTTAGGAGCGGTCGGTCGGCGGTTAAAAAACTGCGGCAAAAAGCGGCGCCGGCGGACGCTCCGGGTCAAATCCCGCCGTTTGAATTCAAGACAGAAAAAACTCAAGCGGTGACTGGCGGTGAAGCCATAAAATGTGTATCAAAGCCCAGAAGTAATCATATCGCCAACAAATAAGAGTGGGAATATATGTGAATATATGTGGCCATCCGCCCCTTCCAGATGAAACCTAATTGGTCATAACCGTTACGCTGGCCGAGCAACACGTGTGAGACTCCCATCGGTATCGTCATCATAACAATAGGAGTTTCAGCTGATGTTCCTTTGGCTTTTTTCTCCGATACCCGACCACCACATTGGCAGCACCACCACCACTGAACTTCAGGCTATTTCCATTCCAGACGTTGTACTGCACAGTAAAACTCTAATCTGGCCCTATTATGTGACGCCCAACGTGATGTCCAATCGAAGTTTAATGTGATGTCCCTAGATGTATATATAGGTACCTGGAAAAAAGGGGGAAGGATGCAGATTCTCTTGATAAAAAGCACTATAATGCTTACATTTATCAACCCATTTTAATAAGTCTGTGTTTATGTATCCCAGGCTGTCCTACTCCCTACTCTAGGTATTCCAGGGTAGAGGACTATATAGTGAAGTCCTTCCCTCATTCCCTACTCCCTCTCTAGTAGTTCAATGTAGAGGACTATATAGTGAAGTCCTTCCCTCATTCCCTACTCCCTCTCTAGTAGTTCAATGTAGAGGACTATATAGTGAAGTCCTTCCCTCATTCCCTACTCCCTCTCTAGTAGGTCAGTAGCCAGTGTTAGCGTCTCCGGCTCAAGCTCAAATGAGTCTTCCGCTAGCTTAGCTGCAGCGAAAGCACGGGCTAAAGTGATGGCTGCACGTGCCCGCACAGCTTTTGTTAAGAAAGAAAACAAAATATTATTAGAAAAAGCTCGGATGGATGCTGCTCTCGCTACACTAAAGCTAGATGAAGAAATTGCAGCAGCAGAGGCAGAAGCTGAAGCGCTTGAGTCTACAGCAGCAGAATCACAGAGAGGCTCCAGACATGACACTTTAAACATCGCAGCTCTTCCAACTCAATCTCCACAAGAAAGAACCAGCAAGTACATTGGGAGTCATTCTGGAGCGGCCTCCGAGTTTAGATCCACTGCCTCGGCACATCATCAGCCTCAGCAACACAATGCTGCTGCCGTCAACAGTGCTGCTCCCTACATCTCCAAAGCTAGACCACATAGCTCAATCAGCCAGCTAGTGAAGCCAGATCCTGACGCAGACCCTCGCAGCTTCTACCAGGGGTTACATCAACCACACTACTCCCCTCGCCGTGAGCAAGCCCCTCAAACCCTCTCTGCTGACCGAACAGGTTTACGTGACATCGCTAGATTCCTCGCTCGGCGCAAACTCCTGAGCTCTGGTCTCACCGAATTTGACGATCGACCTGAAGGATACTGGGCATGGAGGTCAAGCTTCCTAAACTACATAGAGGGAACAGGACTTACCTGCAGCGAAGAACTCGATCTGCTAACTAAGTGGTTAGGCCCACAGTCTTCAGCACATGTCAAGAGGATTCAAGCCATCCATGTCAACGACCCAGCTCTAGGCTTACAAACGGCATGGTCTCGTCTTCAGGAGTGTTATGGGTCACCAGAGATGATCGAGAAGGCTCTCTTAGACAGAGTAGAGAGTTTTCCTAGGTTCAGCAATAGGGACCCCCAGAAACTCAGAGAGCTTGGCGACCTGCTACAGGAGCTATCATCTGCGCAGCGTGGGGGCAGCCTACCTGGGCTGTCTTACCTAGACACCGCCAGAGGACTGAACCCCATAGTGGAGAAGTTACCATCCTCCCTCCAAGAAAAATGGATCTCTCAAGGGAGTAATTACAAGCTACACCACCAGGTACATTTCCCACCGTTCGCCTACTTCGCCGACTTCGTCAGCAGAGAAGCCTACATCCGCAACGACCCAAGCTTCTTTCTGTCCTCTTCAGCTGCTACAGCAATGAAGCCAGACGACGCAGTGAAGACGAGTAGCCCCAGACGCTTCGTCTCCTCGCACAAGACGGAGGTCTCTTCTACGTCCGACTCTGACACTACAGAGACCCCCAGTGCTAGGCCGGATGCCAGTAGCCAATGTCCTATCCACAAAATGCCTCACCCCCTTAAATACTGCAGAGGCTTCAGAAGCAGAACCATCGAAGAACGCAAGGCATTTCTTAAAGAAGCCGGCTTATGTTTTAGATGTTGTTCAAGCAAACATCTCGCCAAAGAGTGTAAAATTGCAATCCAGTGTAAAGAGTGCAACAGTGACAGACACATAGCAGCTCTTCACCCCGGACCAGCCCCGTGGAATAGCTGGACCCACGAGCCAGTGGATGGTAGGGAGTCAGATTACGGCAGGGAGGAGAAGGGTGAGCCATCTCCTACTGTAAACAACAAGTGTACGGAGGTCTGTGGAGGAAACAGCCCACGCTCCTGCTCTAAAATCTGCCTTATCACAGTGCACCCCAAGGGACAACCGGGAAAGACAGTGACACTCTATGCTATTCTCGACGATCAGAGCAACCGGTCACTTGCCAGATCTGAGTTTTTTGACCTCTTTGACCTCAAGGGCACAAACGCTCTATACACACTCCGGACGTGTGCCGGTCTCACTGAGATGTCTGGAAGGAGAGCCACGGGCTTTGTCGCACAACCTTTGGATGGAAGTCTCAACATAAATCTCCCGAATCTCATAGAGTGCAACTACATTCCCGAAGACAGGTCAGAGATAGCTACCCCGGAAGTGGCAAAGCATCACACTCACCTCAAGGCCATTGCTAAACACATCCCACTACTCGACCCAGAGGCTCAGATCCTACTTCTCCTTGGCCACGACATCCTACAGGTGCACAAAGTAAGAGACAAGCGTAACGGACCTAATAATGCACCATATGCCCAACGCTTGGATCTCGGCTGGGTCATCATCGGGGAAGCCTGCTTAGGCGCAGCACACAAATCAAAGGATATAAGTGTGTTCCGTACTCACATTCTCGAGAACGGACGCCACTCTCACTTCACGCCCTGTACAAACCATCTCACTCTGAAAGAGAAACTCACAGCGAACAGTGAATGGTCCTGCAATCCCCTCAACCTGCAAAGCTCACAGCCCGCTTGTGTTCCAGCACCATGCATTGAGGGGGACTCCTTGGGAAGTAATATCTTCCAACGCACTGAGGATGACAACAAGTTTGCCCCCTCTATCGAGGACAAGCAGTTCATTGAGCTGGTGAATAAAGAGATGTTCATCGATGAAGGAAACAGCTGGGTAGCTCCGCTCCCCTTCCGCACGCCAAGACCACGAGAGCAAGCTCTGAGTCGCTTTAACTCTCTTTTCCATACTCTCGAAAGAAAGGCTGAGATGAAGCACTTCCTCACCTTCATGCAACGGATCCTCGACCAAGATCACGCAGAGTTGGCTCCACCATTGGCAGAGGGAGAAGAGTGCTGGTATCCCTCCACACACACACATATTTATATACATATACACACACATGTACATATAAGTATACACACACATACACACACACCCACCCACACACATATATAGAAAAATACACACACATATATAGAAACACACCCACACACATGCACACACACACACACACACACACATAGAAATACACAAACGCATGAATATAAACACACACAGATGGCAAACATGTTTATATACACACACACACACACACACATATATAAATGCTCACACACACACTTATTTCTATACAAATACACACGTATGAAAATACACACACAAACACACATATTTATAAATACACACACATACACATATTGTAATACACATACATACAGACACACACAAACACACATTTATAAACATACACACACACACACACAGACATACTCAAACATATATAAATACACACACAGACATTATAATACACACACATATACGCGCACACATACACACATCTTAAAATACACACACACACACACACACACACACACACACACACACACACACACACATGAGTTAGTAGCAGGGATCCTGATTGATCTTCTGGTCATCAATACAAGTGGTCCATGGGGACAGATACTGATGGTCCTGTTGGGACTTTAAAGTGAATATTGATTCCTTGTGTTGGGAACACGTATTAAAGAGATGTCCTCACCTGTTGAGGATTTAGAACGTCTGCTATTCTCTTATTGTAGTCCTTCTGTTTATTGAGGACATGGGAGGGACCATTGATTCTGTTGTTTGTTCATAAAGCCTCAAGGGGAGGAACAGTCACTAGATCACACTGGAGGTTGTGCTGCTTTGGGACCAACATTGTTCCCCTTTCTTCACTTGAAATCCTCCAAGAGTACCAGATGTTTCACCGATGACCTCTGACCCCTACCTGCTCCTTAATGACATCTGACCCCTACCTGCTCCTTAATGACCTCTAACCCCTATCTGCTCCTCAATGACCGCTGACTCCTACCTGCTCCATAATGACCTCTATCTGCTCCTTAATGACCTCTATCTGCTCCTTAATGACCTCTGACCCCTACCTGCTCCTAATCACATGTATTAACTGTCAGTATCTTTGTATGAAGCTGTCTGATAAATGACTAATAAATATTGAAAATATTAAAAGCCATGTTTTATTAATATCTGTTATTGCACCACTAGGGGGCGTGAATCCACCACCTTAAGGCCAACATGATTAGGGTAAATGAGACACAGGTGTGTGTGTGGTGTAGGTGTTTGGACTGGTGCTCAACACACACACACACACACACATACACACACACACACACACAGTAAGCAAGTCATATTTTTGCACAGTTCAACCAATGAACATTTCCTCCATCAGTGACTTTATTGTTCTTTTATGTTCATTTGTATTGTGTTCAGTATTGTTATAGTATTGTGTTTTATAAATCCACACTGCAGGAGGGAATGGGGAGGAAGCATTCTGTTGAACTGGTTTAAAATGGCTAATAAAACATGTTGAATGTTGAAGTGACCAGAAGAAGAGAGCCAACCCAAGACTTAATGAAGGGTTGATCCAAGGTTTGATGAAGCGTATTCATCCTGTCACCACGGTGACTGAATGACTCAGAGACTCACTTGTTGTCCCAAGGGAGACTCTGAGTCCCAACACGCCGCCTCACTGAGGCTTGACTTTCAACACAGTTCTGGGGAGCTGGAGTTTGTCTTTGGGTGAGGAGGAGAGATGTGGGGGAGGGAGGAGAAGGAGGGAGGAGGATAGAGGGAGGGAGGGATAGGGAGGAGGAGGAAGAGAGGTGTGGAGGGAGGGAGGGAGGAGGATAGAGGGAGGGAGGGAGGAGGATAGAGGGAGGGAGAGGGAGGAGGAGGGAGAGAGGTGGTGAGGGAGGGAGGGAGGGAGGGAGGGAGGGAGGGAGGAGGAGGGAGAGAGGTGGGGAGGAGGAGGGAGGAGGATAGAGGGAGAGAGGGAGAGGGAGGTGGAGGAGGAGAGGTGGGGAGGGAGGGAGGAGGAGGAGAAGGGAGAGAGGTGGTGAAGGAGGGAGTGAGGGAAGAGGAGGAGGGAGAGAGATGGTGAGGGGAAGAAAAGGAGGGAGGAGGATAGAGGGAAGGAGGGAGAGGGAGGAGGAGGAAGAGAGGTGGGGAGGGAGGGAGGAGGAGAAGAGAAGGAGGGAGAGAGGTGGGGAGAGAAGAGAAGGAGGGAGAGAGGTGGGGAGGGAGGGAGGAGGACAAGGAGGGAGAGAGGTGGGGAGGGAGGGAGGGAGGAGGACAAGGAGGGAGAGAGGTGGGGAGGGAGGGAGGGAGGAGGAGAAGAGAAGGAGGGAGAGAGGTGGGGAGAGAAGATAAGGAGGGAGAGAGGTGGGGAGGGAGAAGGAGAATGCTGGGAGAGAGGTGAGGGAGGGAGAAGGAGGGAGAGACATGTGAGGGAGGCAAAGGAGGGAGGAGAAGGAGGGAGAGAGGTGGGGAGGGTGAAGGTGAGAGAGAGGTAGGGGAGGGAAAGGAGGGAGGAGGATAGATGTGGGAAGAGAAGAGAAGGAGGGGGAGAGGTGGGGAGGGAGGAGGAGAAGGAGGGAGAGAGGTGGGGGAGGGAGGGAGAGCAGTGGGGAGGGTGAAGGAGAGCTAACAGAGACGCTAACAGTGAAGCTAACAGAGAAGCTAACCGTTTTTGTCGGTGGAACGAGTGTTCGGAGGTGAGACCGAAGAGTTCAGGATGTTCCTTAACAACAATCATCAGCACCACACACACACATACACACACACGCACACGCACACGCACACGCACACGCACACGCACACATCTCTCTCTTACACACACACACCTCTCTCTAGCACACACACACATATCTCACACATACTCACACACACACACTCACACTCTCACACACACACACACACACACACACACACACACACACACACACACACACACACACACACACACACATCTCTCTCTCTAACACACACACACACACACACACACACACACACACACACACACACACACACACACACACACACACACACACACACACACACACACACACGGCAGGAGGGAATGGGGAGTAAGCATTCTGTTGAACTTGTTTAAAATGGCTAATAAAACATGTTGAATCTTGAAGTGACCAGAAGAAGAGAGCCAACCCAAGACTTAATGAAGGATTGATCCAAGGTTTGATGAAGCGTATTCATCCTGTCACCACGGTGACTGAATGACTCAGAGACTCACTTGTTGTCCCAAGTGAGTCTCTGAGTCCCAACACGCCGCCTCACTGAGGCTTGACTTTCAACACAGTTCTGGGGAGCTGGAGTTTGTCTTTGGGTGAGGAGGAGAGATGTGGGTGAGGGAGGAGAAGGAGGGAGGAGGATAGAGAGAGGGAGGAGGAGGAAGAGAGGTGGTGAGGGAGGGAGAGGGAGGAGGAGAGAAAGAGGTGGGGAGGGAGGGAGGAGAAGGAGGGAGGGAGGGAGGAGAAGGAGAGAGAGAGGTGGGGAGGGAGGGAGGAGAAGGAGAGAGAGAGGTGGGGAGGGAGGGAGGGAGGGAGGGAGGGAGGGAGGGAGGGAGGGAGGGAGGGAGGTGGGGAGGAGAAGGAGGGAGGAAGATAGAGGGAGAGAGGGAGAGGGAGGAGGAAGAGAGGTGGGGAGGGAGGGAGGAGGAGGAGAAGGGAGAGAGGTGGGGAGGGAGGTAGGGAGCAGGAGAAGGAGGGAGAGAGGTGGTGAAGGAGGGAGGGAGGGAAGAGGAGGAGGGAGAGAGGTGGTGAGGGAGGAAGGAGGAGAAGGAGGGAGAGAGATGGTGAGGGGAGGAAAAGGAGGGAGAAGGATAGCAGGAGGGAGGAAGAGGGTGGAGGAGGAAGAGAGGTGGTGAGGGAGGGAGGGAGGAGGAGAAGGAGGGAGATAGGTGGGGAGAGAAGAGAAGGAGGGAGAGAAGTGGGGAGGAAGAAGGAGAAGGTGGGAGGGAGAGGTGGGGGAGGGAGGAGGAAAGAGGGAGGGAAAGGGAGGAGGAGGGAGAGAGGTTGTGAGGGAGGGAGAGAGCAGTAGAAGGAGGGAGGAGGATAGAGGGAGGGAAGGAGGAGAAGAAGGAGGGAGAGAAAGGTGGGGGAGGGAGGAGAAGGAGGGAGAGATTTGGGAGGAGAAGGAGCGAGGAGAGATTGAGAGAGAGAGAGAGAGAGAGAGAGAGAGAGAGAGAGAGAGAGAGAGAGAGAGAGAGAGAGAGAGAGAGAGGAGGACCTCAGGGCACCTCAGGGCACACACTTGCTTGCTTATGGTCCATCGAGTCCGATGATGACGTCCACTTCTATCGGTGAGTTCTTTGGTGGCTGAATAGCCCTATCCTGGACCCACAAATCCTATTGCAGGTAGGACAAGTGTATGTGGTGGTAGTAGCAACGGCAACTGTAGGTGTGTTCCTCCTGAGTCTCCTCTCCTGTCTCCTGGCTGTCCTTTCCTCCTCCAGCATTTGGGTCCCATCCCGGCACAGCTGGCGCCAGGTGTTACGATCAGCAGCAACATCCTCCAGGGCCTCAGGTCTGATTTTACATTTCTTTAACGCGGTCTTCAGCTGGTCTTTATAGCGCTTCTTCTGCCCTCCAGCAGAGCGTCGACCATGATGTAGCTGGCCATATAGCACTCTGCGAGGCAGGCGGTTTGAGGGCATCCTTACTACATGGCCCAGCCATCGTAGCTGGTGCTGAGTAATTGTGGCCTCAATACT
Source organism: Muraenolepis orangiensis (assembly GCA_027704905.1). Classification (NCBI taxonomy): domain Eukaryota; kingdom Metazoa; phylum Chordata; class Actinopteri; order Gadiformes; family Muraenolepididae; genus Muraenolepis; species Muraenolepis orangiensis. The sequence continues at coordinate 12,951,784 of CM051009.1, forward strand.
CCTGCAGTTGGTCTTCGAGAGTACTTCAGAGTGAGGCACACGATCACGCCAGGTAATTCCCAGGATGCGCTGAAGGCAGCGTATGTGGAACTGCTCTAGGGCCCTGATGTGGCGGCTGTAAGTTACCCAGGCTTCGCAGCTGTAAAGGAGGGTAGTGATGCAGATGGCTTGGTAGACACAGACCTTCGTGCGGAGATGGAGGTTCTTGTTTTGAAAGACCCTACGCCGGAGTCTCCCAAAAGCAGCTGATGCCTGCTTTATCCTGTTTTGGACCTCATTGTCGATGGTGTTGTCCTCAGAGAGAATGCTCCCCAGGTATCTGAAGGATGGTACAACAGACAGTTGTTCACCAGCAGCAGTGAAGGTAGGTGGTGTAGATGGGATGTTGGCACTCCACTGGCAAACTACTTCCGTCTTGATGGTGTTGACGGTCAGTCCCATCCTGCTGTATGCTCTCACCGCAGCAGTAAGAACAGACTGGAGGTCTTGTGGATTGTGAGATACAAGAGCACAGTCGTCTGCATACTGTAGCTCAATGACTCTCTCCCTTTGCAGTTTGGTGGTTGCCTGGAGCCTCCTTACGTTGAAGAGGTTGCCATCTAGACGAAAGTCCACTGCCACACCACTACTGTCCTCAATCTCCTTGTGGAGAAGCTGGGTGACACATAGCAGGAAGATGTTAAAAAGTACTGGTGCTAATACACACCCCTGCCTTACCCCTGTACGTACAGGGAAGGGGGAAGACTCTTGTCCTCCTATAGTCACCCGAGCAGTCATTCCATCATGAAATTGGCGGACGATGTTGACAGCCAAACCTGATAAGGACTTCCCATAAAAGTTCTCTCTGGACAGTGTCGAAGGCTTTGGAGAGATCGACAAAGGCCATGAACAGGTCCTGATGTTGTTCTCTGCACTTTTCCTGCAGCTGTCGAGCTGTGAAAATCATGTCCACCGTGCTCCTGCTCTTCCTAAATCCACATTGCGATTCAGGCAGTATTGACTCGGTGGTGTTTTTAATCAGCCTCTGGAGCATAACCTTTGCCAGGACCTTACCAGCGACAGCAAGGAGCGAAATACCCCTGCTGTTGCCACAGACAGCCTTGTCACCCTTGTTCTTGTAAATGGTGACAATATTGGCGTCTCTCCATTGTTGTGGGACGTTCTCATCAGCCCAGACCTTGGTGATGTACGTGTATGCTCTTGTACAGAGGTAGCCTCCTTGTTTCAGCAGCTCAGCAGGGATGTTGTCATTACCAGGGGACTTGTTGTTTTTAAGGGAACGGATAGCTGATAGGACCTCCAGGAAGGTTGGGGGCTGGTCTAGATTGTGCATAGGAGGAAGTGTAGGCAGGTCGTCAAGAACGGTGGGGTCTGCATCAGAGTCCTGATTAAGCAGGGTACCAAAATGTTCAGCCCATCTCAGCAGAATGCTATGCTGGTCCTTCAGGACTGTCAGGCCATCTGCTGTTTTCAGGGGAGTGATACAGCGGCTCATTGGGCCGTAGATCTTCTTGACAGCATTGTAAAAATTGTGCATGTCATTTTTATCTGCAAAAGACTGGATTTCGTGTGCCTTTTTAGTCCACCACTCATTCTGCATGACCCGAGTAGCCCTTTGTACTTCCCGACAAACTCTCTGCCATTGCTGCCTGGTGCTACTGGACGAGGGGTTCTTTAACGTTGCCCGATGTGCTCTGTGCATGTCCTTCAGCAAGTCATGGATGGTTTCCGAGTTTTCATCAAACCAGTCTTGGTGGTTCTTGCTCTTATAGCCGATTGTTTGGGCTGCTGCCTCATAGAGAGCCGAGCTGATAGAGTTCCACTTCTGGTCCATGGTGTTCTCAGATGAGCTCAAGGACAACTCAATCCCCCCAGTTTCTCAGCCAGGGAGCAACGAAATTCATTCCTTGCATCAGGGTTTTCCAGGCGGGTGCAATCTAGTCGCCTCCTTCTGGGTCCTTGCAGCCGCAATGGGGGGCGCACTTGCATGTGGACCTTGGCCATGATCAGGCGGTGATCTGTCCAGCATTCTGCACCTCTCATGGCACGGGTGATGTGAACGTCTCTGATGTCACTACGCCTCACAATGACATAGTCTATCAGGTGCCAGTGTTTGGAACGAGGGTGCATCCACAAAGTCTTGTATTTAGTCTTCTGCTGGAAGATAGTGTTGGTTATGGTCAGGTTATGCTCAGAGCAGAGAGTGAGTAATCTCAACCCATTTGCGTTAACCTGGCCAACTCCATGCCTGCCAAGCACTCCACTCCATATGCTGCTGTTTTGTCCCACTCTGGCGTTAAAATCACCAAGCAAGAAAATCTTGTCATTCTTGGGGATCCGGCTCGTCCAGTGACTGGTAGAAAGAGTCCTTGGCCTCACTCTCGGATGGCAGGGTCGGTGCATATGCACTGAGAAGTGTGGCGAAGCGGTTCTTAACCAGGGGGATACGGAGGGTCATTAGTCTCTCACTAATGCCAACAGGTGTTTCAGTGAGTCTTGGTAGTAGAGTGTTTTTTATGGCTAGTCCTACACCATGCAGATGTTGTCCTCCTGACGGGTAACCTTTCCAGAAGAACGTGTAGCCCATCCCTTCCTCTGTTAGAGAGCCTTCATCCAGGATTCTGGTCTCACTCAGAGCAGCAATGTCGATGTTGTAGCGACTCAGCTCAGCAGCAACCAATGCTGTTCTCCTATGAGGTCTGTCAGAGCTGCCATACGAGTCCAGGAGAGTCCTTACATTCCATGTTGCCAGTCTTAAGTTGCATGATTTCCGTGATTTCCGTGATTTCCGTCCGTAATTTTTATTTGTATTTCGACCGCGGTAATGATCTATCCTATCCAAGCGAGGTTGAGTGGGCAATTTTTAGGCCACCTTTTCTAGGCCCTTCCCCAATTGGGGTGAGCAGTGTGGCCCCTAAATAGGGCTGCTCAAACGCACAGGGGTCTGCCGAAAACAGCTTCCACTCAGTCCGAGCTGTTAGCGACCTATACCCTGTGCTGCTGCCGTGCAGGGTTCTTAGCTAAGAGCTTCCAGTTCATTCGTACCTGCTCCCGTCACCAGAACCCCAACGGCGCCAGACTTCAACACGCTGTAAGGTGCAGGTACTTCACCATGGTCAGAAGTGGATACCTGCGCAAGGAAGTTTTTAAGTGCCATAGGGGGTGCGCACTTCCCAATAGCACTATCTTTACCACGATGAGGTAAACCCGGTGGCGTGGGTGACCCATGACGACCAGTCCCCCATCCTGGCTGCAGGAGGCTACCTGGTCCTTGGTTTTTTAAGGCCCGCCTATAGCGCACCGCCAGCGCATTGCTTTTCTGTCAGGGTGTGCTCCCTTAGCCTTTGCCTAAATAGGCTTACCCACAAGGCAGCGGGGCTATTTACCCATAGTTGGGGCAGTGGTTGACGGGCGTCAGGGCGTGTCCACACGACGGTGGGCCTATACGCCGCGTCTCTGGGGCCCCCTGCTGCTCCGAGATCCCCTCCAGTTTAGCCTGGGTCCTCAAGGACCCAGTTACCATGTGTGGCCACGGGGAGGCACTGCAGGAGTCTTGGTGGTGGAGAGGCTGTGGACCAGCAGGAGGAGACTTACACACTCGGCTCCTCTTTTCACCCCCGAGGGGGGCTAGCTGGCTAGCTGGCGGCGGTAGCTGTAAGCAGAGAGTAGCAAGCAGAAAGCGGCATGCAACATGCACTATCTACAAACATCTCTATTCTACTACGCTACTGCACTAGACGCTCACCCTGTGTTTGCACACAGCAACAGCTGATTACACACACACACACACATCATGAAGACAAATGCAATGTTTTCAAATGATTTTCTTAACACACACACACACACATAAATACACACATTTATAAATGGACACATTTTGAAATACACATACATCCAACACATAAACACAATGCAAACACACCCACACCCACATATTTCATACAATATCACACAAATATATAGAAGTACACACACACATATACAAATACACACGTATATATATATATATACACAAACACATTTATAAATAAAGACAGACGCACACATACAAAAAATACATACACATAGAAATACACACACATACATAAAAACCCACATTTATAGAAATTCACACAACACAAAAAAAAAAAACACACACAATGTGTATATACACACACACATTTATGCACACATTATAATTTTATTTTATTTATAAGCACACTTTTCATTTCATATGTATTAAATAAACACACACATGCATACACACACACACACACATCACAAGACGAATGCAGTGTTTTTAAATGATTTTCTTAACACACATTTATATATGGACACATTTTGAAAAACACATACATCCAACACATACAAACACAATGCAAACACACCCACATATTTATATACACCATACAAACAAATACACACACACACACACACATTTAGAAACACACACAAAAAATACACAATACAAGCACACACCTGCATATATGCCGGGGGAAAGCCAGTGAGGTCGTGGTGCGACAGGAACCGAGGCTGACAACCAAATCAAATGCTAGCAATGATTTATTTACATAAGTCATGTATAGTTGAAATAACCGGCCCGGACAATGATAAGGCCCCAAGCCAAATAGACACAACAAGTAGTCAAGTCAAGTTTATTGTCACTTCACAGTTTACACAAGTATAAAGCAGTGATGTGAAAATCTTATGTGCGAAAGCCGACGACAGACGTTATAAAAATAAAAAATAAAAATAAAAATGCAATTTATAAAATGCTAAATATCGGCACAGAAAAGAGCAATATGTATATATAAATCAATGTAATAAAATATACATTGTTATATGCTATATGCCCTTGTTCAGCAGCCTGATGGCCTGACTGTGGAAGCTATCTCTAAGCCTATTTGATACCACTTGATACTGCGGTATCGCCTGCCTGACGGTAACAGTGAGTACAGTTCGTGGCTGGGGTGGGCAATGTCTAAGTAGTAACATGTAACACGGGGACAGTAACTAGGCTTTGGGAGGACGCCAAAACAAACGAGTACCAAAACAAACAAAGAAAACAAACCCCCTCAAGCTAATTCTGACCCTACCACTACCTAACCTACTAAGCGTCAATTGATCCCACTAAACTAACTAAACTAACTGTCCCTGACCTGGTCCTAATAAATACATGAGGTGGTACCCGCCTGGGGAAACTTACCTAGTGTATCTATACAAAGAATACCTGCGTGATGTAAAATGTAGGCCCATGGGCATCTTACCTGCGAACTACCTCGCCCTCCCCAGGGTATTACAAGGAGGAACAAGACCAACTGGCAAAACAAACAGGACTACAAACAGGACTACAAACAAACAGGACTACCAACAGGCAGGACTACAAACAAACAGGACTACCAACAGGCAGGACTACAAACAAACAGGACTACCAACAGGCAGGACTACAAACAGGCAGGACTACCAACAAACAGGACTACAAACAGGCAGGACTACCAACAAACAGGACTACCAACAGGCAGGACTGCAAACAAACAGGACTACCAACAGGCAGGACTACAAACAAACAGGACTACCAACAGGCAGGACTACAAACAAACAGGACTACCAACAGGCAGGACTACCAACAAACAGGACTACCAACAGGCAGGACTACAAACAAACAGGACTACCAACAGGCAGGACTACAAACAAACAGGACTACCAACAGGCAGGACTACAAACAAACAGGACTACCAACAGGCAGGACTGCAAACAAACAGGACTACAAACAGGCAGGACTACCAACAAACAGGACTACCAACAGGCAGGACTACAAACAAACAGGACTACCAACAGGCAGGACTACAAACAGGCAGGACTACCAACAAACAGGACTACCAACAGGCAGGACTACAAACAAACAGGACTACCAACAGGCAGGACTACAAACAAACAGGACTACCAACAGGCAGGACTACAAACAAACAGGACTACCAACAGGCAGGACTACAAACAGGCAGGACTACCAACAAACAGGACTACAAACAAACAGGACTACAAACAGGCAGGACTACCAACAAACAGGACTACCAACAGGCAGGACTGCAAACAAACAGGACTACCAACAGGCAGGACTACAAACAAACAGGACTACAAACAGGCAGGACTACCAACAAACAGGACTACCAACAGGCAGGACTACAAACAAACAGGACTACCAACAGGCAGGACTACAAACAAACAGGACTACCAACAGGCAGGACTACAAACAAACAGGACTACCAACAGGCAGGACTACAAACAAGACTACAAACAAACAGGACTACCAACAGACAGGACTACAAACAATGGACTCTAACTAAATTAGATAGCATTCAAGGAAGCAACACTAACACACCAAAATGCCCCCCCCCCTCTTAGAACAAACTTAGGAGGTTTAAATAGGCAGCTAATTAGGACAGTTCTGCCACTTGAGGTTAACGATGACCACCAACACCTGGGTAGAAAGCATTAGGAGAGGGAGACAGAAAGGAAAACCAAACACAACACAAACCGTAACGAGAAACGGATCACAAGATGTACGTAACACCCACACACATAGAAATACACAGACACACATACCAGGGTTTCCGTTAGCCGGTATTTACCGTTTTTTAGCGGGTAAAAATTATAAAAAAACGGTAATTTAAAAAGCTGCCGGTCAAAATGTCCAGTAATAATGCTCATACTGGACTGAGAGCAGCCCCCGTCGGACTTCTCGATCGCGACAACCGGCTCCCCGTCGGACTTCTCGATCGCGACAACCGGCTCCCCCTCCCCCCACCGGCAAGAAAAACTCCTAGCGGAAACCCTGACACATACATATAACCACACATACACACACATTTATATAATAACACACGCACACATATACTGTATACACACACACATTTGTATCTATACACACATATACAAACACACACACACACACACACAAATACACACACACACATTTATAAATAAAGACACATATACGCACACATACACATAGAAAAAATACATACACACATATAAATACACAGACACACACACATAGAACCACACATACACAAACACACACACATTTATAAAAAAAGACACATATACGCACACACACACACACACATATATATAGAAGTACACACACACACACACACGCATAAATAAAAACCCACACATGGTTCCTGATCACCTCCTGTCCCTGACTACGTCTCTGCCCGTTTCCTGTCTGTTTGTGAGATTGTAATAAATATCACAATCTGTCCTTGGTGTCCGTGTGCTGCATATGGGTCCAACCCTAATCCGGGACAAACACATATAAAATACACACACACACACACATATAGTAGTACACACACGCATATAAAATACACACACACACACATATTGTAATATACATCCATACAAACACACACATATTTATAAAAATACACACACACTCACATATTGTAATATACATCCATACAAACACACACATATTTATAAAAATACACACACACTCAAACATATATAAATACACGCACAGACATAAAAATACACACACATATACGCGCACACATACACACATATAAAAATGAATATACACACATAGAAATACACACACACACACAGAAAGAACCACACACACACATACATACATATTTATATAATTACACATGCGCACACATATACAGTTGACGGAGACACACATATTGAAATACACATTGAAATATAGATCACAATACAAACACACACCCACACCCACATATGTATACACACACACACACACACACACTTATAGAAATATACACACACACATGTATATACACATATACAAATACACAAACAAACACACAGAAATACACAAACACATATAGAAATACACACACACGCACACAACCACACACACACACACACACACAAACACACTTTCACACACACACACACACACACACACACACACATAGAAATACAGACACAAATGCACATACAGTGTACAGACACACACACACACTCACACATATAGAAGTACACACACACTTTTATATATCAATACATGAGCACATGCATGCACACACACACACACACACACACACACACACACACACACACACACACACACACACACACACACACACACAGAAGTACACACTCACACACACACACACACACACACACTCACATCGAAATGCACACACACACATATTTATATACATATACACACACATGTGCATATAAGTATACACACACATACACACACACCCACCCACACACATATATAGAAAAATACACACACATATATAGAAACACACCCACACACATGCACACACATACACACACATAGAAATACACAAACGCATGAATATAAACACACACACATGGCAAACGTTTATATACACACACACACACACACATATATAAATGCTCACACACACACTTATTTATATACAAATACACACGTATAAAAATACACACACACACACAGACATACTCAAACATATATAAATACACACACAGACATTAAAATACACACACATATACGCGCACACATACACACATCTTAAAATACACACACACACACACACACACACACACACACACACACACACACACACACACACACACACACACATGAGTTAGTAACAGGGATCCTGGTTGATCTTCTGGTCATCAATACAAGTGGTCCATGGGAACAGATACTGATGGTCCTGTTGGGACTTTAAAGTGAATATTGATTCCTTGTGTTGGGAACACGTATTAAAGAGATGTCCTCACCTGTTGAGGATTTTGAACGTCTGCTATTCTCTTATTGTAGTCCTTCTGTTTATTGAGGACATGTGAGGGACCGTTGATTCTGTTGTTTGTTAATAAAGCCTCAAGGGGAGGAACAGTCACTAGATCACACTGGAGGTTGTGCTGCTTTGGGACCACCATTGTTCCCCTTTCTTCACTTGAAATCCTCCAAGAGTACCATGTCTCCTATGACCTCTGACCCCTACCTGCTCCTTAATGACCTCTGACCCCTACCTGCTCCTTAATGACCCCTGACCCCTACCTGCTCCTTAATGACCTCTGACCCCTACATAAACCTTAATGACCTCTGACCCCTACCTGCTCCTTAATGACCTCTAACCCCTATCTGCTCCTCAATGACCGCTGACTCCTACCTGCTCCATAATGACCTCTGACCCCTATCTGCTCCTTAATGACCTCTGACCTCTACCTGCTCCTAATCACATGTATTCACTGTCAGTATCTTTGTATGAAGCTGTCTGATAAATGACTAATAAATATTGAAAATATTAAAAGTCATGTGTTATTAATATCTGTTATTGCACCACTAGGGGGCGTGAATCCACCACCTTCTGGCCAACATGATTAGGGTAAAGGAGACACAGGTGTGTGTGGTGTAGGTGTTTGGGCTGGTGCTCAACACACACACACACACACACACATACACACACACACACACACACAGTAAGCAAGTCATATTTTTGCAGGGAGGGAGGAGGGAGAGAGGTGGGGAGGGAGGGAGGGAGGAGAAGGAGGGAGAGAGGTGGGGAGGGAGGGAGGGAGGGAGGAGAAGGAGAGAGAGAGGTGGGGAGGGAGGGAGGGAGGGAGGGAGGAGGAGGGAGAGAGGTGGGGAGGAGAAGGAGGGAGGAAGATAGAGGGAGAGAGGGAGAGGGAGGAGGAGGAAGAGAGGTGGGGAGGGAGGTAGGGAGGAGGAGAAGGAGGGAGAGAGGTGGTGAAGGAGGGAGGGAAGAGGAGGAGGGAGAGAGGTGGTGAGGGAGGAGAAGGAGGGAGAGAGATGGTGAGGGGAGGAAAAGGAGGGAGAAGGATAGCAGGAGGGAGGAAGAGGGTGGAGGAGGAAGAGAGGTGGTGAGGGAGGAGAAGGAGGGAGGAGGATAGAGGGAGGGAGGGAAAGGGAGGAGGAGGGAAAGAGGTTGTGAGGGAGGGAGAGAGCAGTAGAAGGAGGGAGGAGGATAGAGGGAGGGAAGGAGGAGAAGAAGGAGGGAGAGAAAGGTGGGGGAGGGAGGAGAAGGAGGGAGAGAAGTGGTGAGGAAGAAGGAGAAGGTGGGAGGGAGGAGGAAAGAGGGAGGGAGGGAAAGGGAGGAGGAGGGAGAGAGGTTGTGAGGGAGGGAGAGAGCAGTAGAAGGAGGGAGGAGGATAGAGGGAGGGAAGGAGGAGAAGAAGGAGGGAGAGAAAGGTGGGGGAGGGAGGAGAAGGAGGGAGAGATTTGGGAGGAGAAGGAGCGAAGAGAGAGAGAGAGAGAGAGAGAGAGAGAGAGAGAGAGAGAGAGAGAGAGAGAGAGAGAGAGAGAGAGGAGGACCTCAGGGCACACACACACACACACACACACACACACACACACACACACACACACACACACACACACACACACACACACACACACACACACGCACACACACACACATATATCTCTCTCTCTAACAGACACACACACACACACACACACACACACATACTGCAGGAGGGAATGGGGAGGAAGCATTCTGTTGAACTGGTTTAAAATGGCTCATAAAACATGTTGAATCTTGAAGTGACCAGAAGAAGAGAGCCAACCCAAGACTTAATGAAGGGTTGATCCAAGGTTTGATGAAGCGTATTCATCCTGTCACCACGGTGACTGAATGACTCAGAGTCTCACTTGTTGTCCCAAGTGAGTCTCTGAGTCCCAACACGCCGCCTCATTGAGGCTTGACTTTCAACACAGTTCTGGGGAGCTGGAGTTTGTCTTTGGGTGAGGAGGAGAGATGTGGGTGAGGGAAGAGAAGGAGGGAGGAGGATAGAGAGAGGGAGGAGGAGGAAGAGAGGTGGTGAGGGAGGGAGAGGGAGGAGGAGAGAGAGAGGTGGGGAGGGAGGGAGGGAGGAGAAGGAGGGAGAGAGGTGGGGAGGGAGGGAGGGAGGGAGGGAGGGAGGGAGGGAGGAGAAGGAGGGAGGGAGGAGAAGGAGAGAGAGAGGTGGGGAGGGAGGGAGGGAGGAGGGAGAGAGGTGGTGAGGGAGGAGAAGGAGGGAGGAGGATAGAGTGGGAGGAGGAGGGAGAGAGGTGGGGAGGGAGGAGAAGGAGGGAGGAGGATAGAGGGAGAGAGGGAGAGGGAGGAGGAGGGAGAGAGGTGGGGAGGGAGGGAGGGAGGAGGACAAGGAGGGAGAGAGGTGGGGAGGGAGGGAGGGAGGAGGACAAGGAGGGAGAGAGGTGGGGAGGGAGGGAGGGAGGAGAAGGAGGGAGGAGGATAGAGGGAGGGAGGGAGTGGGAGGAGGAGGAAGAGGAAGAGAGGTGGTGAGGGAAGGAGGGAGGAGGAGGGAGGAGGATTGAGGGAGGGAGGGAGAGGGAGGAGGAGGAAGAGGAAGAGAGGTGGTGAGGGAAGGAGGGAGGAGGACAAGGAGGGAGAGAGTTGGTGAGGGAGGGAGGAGGATAGAGGGAGAGAGGGAGAGGGAGGAGGAGGAAGAAATATTTGGGTGAGGGAGGAGAAGGAGGGAGGAGGATAGAGGGAGGGCGGGAGAGGTAGGAGGAGAAGGAGGGAGGAGGATAGATGGGGGGAGGGAGAGGGAGGAGGAGGAGGAGGAAGAGAGAGAGAGGTGGTGAGGGAGGGAGGGAGGAAGAGAAGGAGGGAGAGAGATGGGGAGGGAGGGAGGGAGGGAGGAGAAGGAGGGAGAGAGGTGGGGAGGGAGGGAGGGTGGGAGGGAGGGAGGAGGAGGTAGAGAGGTGGGGAGGAAAAGAAGGGAGGAGGATAGAGGGAGAGAGGTGGGGAGGAAAATAAGGGAGGAGGATAGAGGGAGAGAGGGAGAGGGAGGACGAGGAAAAGAGGTGGGGAGGGAGGGAGGAGGAGGAGAAGGAAGAGAGGTGGGGAGGGAGGGAGGAGGAGGAGAAGGGAGAGAGGTGGGGAGGGAGGTAGGGAGGAGGAGAAGGAGGGAGAGAGGTGGTGAAGGAGGGAGTGAGGGAAGAGGAGGAGGGAGAGAGGTGGTGAGGGAGGAAGGAGGAGAAGGAGGGAGAGAGATGGTGAGGGGAGGAAAAGGAGGGAGGAGGATAGCAGGAGCGAGGGAGAGGGTGGAGGAGGAAGAGAGGTGGTGAGGGAGGGAGGGAGGAGGAGAAGGATGGAGAGAGGTGGGGAGAGAAGAGAAGGAGGGAGAGAAGTGGGGAGGAAGAAGGAGAAGGCGGGAGGGAGAGGTGGGGGAGGGAGGAGGAAAGAGGGAGGGAGGGAAAGGGAGGAGAAGGGAGAGAGGTTGTGAGGGAGGGGGGGAGCAGTAGAAGGAGGGAGAGAGGATAGAGGGAGGGAAGGAGGAGAAGAAGGAGGGAGAGAAAGGTGGGGGAGGGAGGAGAAGGAGGAGAGAGAGAGAGAGAAAGAGAGAGAGAGAGAGAGAGAGAGAGAGAGAGAGAGAGAGAGAGAGAGAGAGAGAGAGAGAGAGAGAGAGAGAGGACCTCAAGGCACTGTGCCTCCTGAAGGACCTCCTGTGGCGTTCTGTAGCATCTGGGTGCTAACAGTCTGTTCCTGAAGCTGCTCCTGTATGAGGACAGCACCCGGTGGAGAGGCTGAGAGTCAGTGTCCATGATGCTCCGCAGCTAGCACAGCATCCTCCTCTCTGACACAACCACCGACCAATCAAGTTCCACCCCCGGGACAGAGCCCGCCTTCCCCATCATTTGATCGGTTCTGTTGGCGTCGACCGCCCTCAACCCGCTGCCCCGGTGCACGGCCGCAAAGAAGATGGCGCCGCCTACCGCGGACGGGTAGTACCTCCGCGGCGTAATACCTCAGACATTGAAGGACCTCCACAGGAAGTAGAATGGGCTCTGGGCCTTCTTGTACGCTGGGTGTTCTTGGCCCAGTCTCTTATCCAGGTGACTCCCAGGTGAGTGTAGTCCAGTACAGTGTCCACCGCCACCCCCCTGATGGACATCGCTGTGGGGGGGGGGGTTCTGCCTGCTGAGGTCCACCACCATGCTATATACACACACATGTGGACACACACACACACTCACACACTCTAGGTAAAACACACACTTCTATTCACGACTGAAATATGCAAAAACATCAGCGAGCTGGAGTCGGAGTTTACAACATGATTCTGGGAATTTCAGAAGTATGGACCCATGTTCTCCTTCTTGATCAAACCCGACAGCTTTGATGGACATGAACTGGATTTATCTCTGATAGATTGGCTGGATACACAGGACATGATCATGCAGCTGATTGAGCTGAAGAGGTCGACACTGTGGGGGACGAAGTTTGCAGAGCTGCGGAAACATCTGGAAACCACAGCAGGACATGATCACGGCACTTGCATCTTCACCTGCTAGATATCTCTACCGGAGAAGTTCAGCTGTCTCAGGAAAATGACCTTGGCTTTGCTGACAGTCTTTGGCTCAACATATCTCTGTGAGCAGATCTTCTCACACATGAAGAGCCGCTCAGCCCCTCGCAGTCGTTAGACAACTGACCACTCCGAAGCTTGTGTGCAACTGAAAGTGACAAAGTACGATCCTCAGACAATGGAGCTCAGCAAAGGAAAGCAGGGCCAGGGACTGATCTGTTTATTTGTAGCACACATGGCTTTGCCTAATGGAGTTCTTTGTCTTGTTTTCTCATTAGACGTGAATATTTTCATAAGCATCGTTGTTGTATAGTGCTCATATATAATTTCAAATGTTCTGATTATGGGAGACATTTTTTATTTTTATTAAAAATGTTGCTATGTAGGTTGCCTATATGCATGGAATAAAATCCGTTGACGATCAAATTGATGTGTTGTCATTATTAAACTTAATGTTAACTTGAATGTTGATATGGCACAATGATTAACAAGAACATTTAAAAATGGCACTTCATATCAAAAAGGTTGCTGACCCTGTTTCAGACATTAGAACATAATAATCCTGATACTACTAATATATTGATGACACACAGAGCCCATGTGGTGACGCTGAGGGACTGAGAACATCAGGAGAACACAAACTACAGTCTGGGCTCAGTTTCTAGGAACAACAACAACAGTTCAGCAGACTAATCATGTCTTGTTCTCCATCAGATGCGTGTGAACTCACACTGGACCCAAACACAGCCAGCAGACGACTCTCTCTGTCTGAGGACAACAGGAAGGGGACATTTACATTTACATTTAGGGCATTTGACAGACGCTTTTATCCAAAGTGACTTACAAGGAGTACATTTGTTGAAGCAGACAATAGCATAACGCTGAGGAACATCAAAATAGAGCAGTTCACAAGCATTCATATTAACAAGATGAATAACACAATTTTGTACTGCCAGGTCACCTGCTTAAGTAGCTGTGATAAGAGCGTGTTATCAACATTAAGGATATACACTTGCTAGAATATACAACAACAGCAACAGCCTCATTCCACCCAGGTGCACCACAGAACGCCACAGGAAGTCCTTTCTTCCTGTGGCCATCAGTCTCTATAATTCATCTACCTCGGGTCGTGAGAGGGACAGTGGAGACTCAGTGACCTGAGGCCAACGCACTGTTATTATTATTTTTGGTCGCACTGTAAATCCTCTCACTGTAATTTTTGCACTGTAAATTCTATTTCACTTTTCACTTTTCACATGTCACTTTTTCAGTATTCATTCAGTTATTTATTATTATTCTTATAATTATATTCTTATAATTTTTATTATTACAGATGTTAATCACCTCACCTGGGGTATATATACCTTGTCTATCCTTTACCCCAGCGTGAGGTCGTTACGTATACTGCACGTTGTTCTGATACCCGTCGCCTGCCGACTAACCTGCCGGTACTTCGCACCCGACATCCTGGGACGCAGACTCCTCCCCCGTCCCGGACTACTCGGCGGTCTACTACCCGCCGGTACTCCGCGGATCGTCCTCCCCGTGTACCCTTGTGTTTTGTGTGTGCTTTTGGGAATAAAGCTGTTCGTATCGCTTCACTGTGTCGTTGTCTGCGTTCGGGGTCCAACCCACACCCCTCATCGTGACAGAACGACCTCACCGTTATGGTCCCCGGCAACTTCGACCAGTGGAGCCAAGTGTGCCTGGAGCTGCAAAACGTCCAGTTTGCCGACCTGGGCCCCGGTGATCTCAAGCGGGTGAGGCACCTGGTCGATGCTCTGAGGAGCCGTGGCAGATCACAGGTTCGAGCGTGGCGGAGTCAGTGTAAGAATATGGTGGCCCTGTTGGCCAACATGAACCCCGGCGTCCGCGACAGGTTTAAGTCCAAGTTTGCGTCCCAGGTTGACGGTGAGAGACGGTTGGGTGAGCTGCAGACTACGATGGACCAGCTTGGGGACCTGGCAACCTCCGTTGCTTCCCTCATCAGAAGGACCCCCGACGTTGCACTCCCCCTGCCTGCTGACGCGTCTGACGTCACGCTGCCCCCGCCTGACAGCGCCGCTTCTTCCTCGTCTGACAGCGCCGCGCTGCCCGACGCTGCGCTGCCCGACGTTGAGCTTCCCCTGTCTGCCGACACTGCCGACGTCGCGCCGCTCCCGTCCGCCGACGCTGACGCCGTTATTTCCCCATCTGACAGTGCCGTGTTGCCCAAACCTGCGCTGCCTGACGTTGCACTCCCCCTGTCTGTCGACGCTACCGACGTCGCGCTGTACCCGTCGGACGACATCGCTCCGCACCCGCCTGAGGACATCGCTCCGCACCCGCCTGAGGACGTCGCTCCGCACCCGCCCGACGACGTCACGCGGCCCCCGTCTGTCGACTACAGAGGGTTCCAGAGCAGACCCCTGAGAAGACCACTACCGACCTGGGCAGATGGGGTGGCTCTCTTCCCGGGCCCCGCCTGCCCACCAAATCTCATCCACCCCCCCGGATCATCGACTGGGAGGCAGACGGTCCAGAGGAGCGGGGTTGGCCCCCGCGCCGTTATAGTCTGGATCCGTTCTTTTCCCTTGACTGTCACCGGGAACACCCCTTCAAGCCAGGATGGACGCCAGGAGGCGCCCGTTGAGGGGGGGTACTGTCACGGTTACGGTGGTTGGCAGGGGGTGTGGCCAAGCCACGTGCGCTGGCGGCGCACACACACACACCTGTACACGATCACCCTGTCTAATTGTTAATCACCTCACCTGGGGTATATATACCTTGTCTATCCTTTACCCCAGCGTGAGGTCGTTACGTATACTGCACGTTGTTCTCCCGTCTGTTCTGATACCCGTCGCCTGCCGACTAACCTGCCGGTACTTCGAACCCGACATCCCGGGACGCAGACTCCTCCCCCGTCCCGGACTACTCGTCGGTCTACTACCTGCCGGTACTCCGCGGATCGTCCTCCCCGTGTACCCTTGTGTTTTGCGTGTGCTTTTGGGAATAAAGCCGTTCGTATCGCTCCACTGTGTCGTTGTCTGCGTTCGGGGTCCAACCCACTTCCCTCATCGTGACATTATCAAAACACACACATTTATATATACACAAACACATGTAAATACACACACATTTATAGAAACACACACGCATTTGTAAATACACACACACACTTCTAGAAATACACACACATTTATAAATACACACACACTTATATAAGAGCACACACACTTAAAGAAACACACATTTATAAATACACAAACACATTTATCTTACACACACATTTATAGAAATACACACTTAAAAAAAATACACACACACACACTTATAGAAATACACACACACACTTATAAAAACACACACATTTATAAATACACAAACACACATTTAAATACACACACACTTCTAGAAATACACACACATTTATAAAAACACACACAAACACATATTCGGAGTCGGAGGTGAATTCAAAGTCCAAACGGGACGTTTATTGGACATGGAACCACGTAAACAAACCAACTGACTCACTAGCGGAGACGGGGGCGGGGCCACGATATGACGTCATGTTTAAGACAGCAGAAGTAACCTTTAAGCAGAAGCCAGGCAGCACGAGGTGGAGGCAGCTCCTCTCTTTGTGGAGACTAAGGAAACAAGCCTTTAAACTAAACGGTGGACAGCGTTATAAGGTGAGTGGTGAGTGTTGACCAAGAGTATGTCTCTAAACTTGTTATGCACCAGGGAGCCGGTTCAAACTGGCACACTTTGGTGATTTATTTTAAAATATGTGATGTGTGTGTGTGTGTGTGTGTGTTGTGTTCAAAACGATATTCTATATAAGTTGTCTATATCCCCGTCGAGCGCCCATAGGGCTGTGCGCACTACAGGAGCCGGATTATGTTCAACGCAGAAGCGGTCTTTAAGGATCAAACTATATTTATTCTGCCAATGATTATCCTGATACAAAGTTTGCTCAATACTGAATCAATCAACATACAAAACTAACAAACCCCGGAGTTGAGATCCCCTCCTTAGTCTCACACAATGTTGTATACGACTGTCTTTCTCCCACGGCGCCTCCCTCACCAAACTGGTTTATTCTGGAACTTTCCAGTACGCCCGTGCTGTCTCACGTGACTTGGCCTCATGCAGTTCTCAGTAAACCTCTCAATAATTCTCCCTTTGTCTGAACATTCTGGTTATTACATTTCATCACATTCTTAGTTCATTGTCTGGTACATTTTCAACTGTGCAAATGTTTGCTTTATTTGATCTCACAGTGTGTGTGTGTGTGTGTGTGTGTGTGTGTGTGTGTGTGCGTGTGAGTGAGACATATGTTGTGTATTCACGCCCCCTAGTGGTGCAATAACAGATATTAATAAAACATGGCTTTGATAAGCAGCCTCATATCTTAAGATGTATTAGTCATTTATCAGACAGCTTCATACAAAGATACTGACAGTTAATACATGTGATTAAGGATTAGGTAGGGGTCAGGGGTCATTAAGTAGCAGGTAGGGGTCATTAAGGAGCAGGAAGGGGTCAGAGGTCATTAAGGAGCAGGAAGGGGTTAGGGGTCATTAAGGAGCAGGTAGGGGTCAGGGGTCATTAAGGTGCAGGAAGGGGTTAGGGGTCATTAAGGAGCAGGTAGGGGTCAGAGATCATAATGGAGCAGGAAGGGGTCAGAGTTCATTAAGGAGCAGGAAGGGGTTGGAGGTCATTGTGGAGTAGGTAGGGGTTAGAGGTCATTAAGGAGCAGGTAGGGGTCAAAGGTCATTAAGGAGCAGTTAGGGGTCAGAGGTCATTGAGGAGCAGGTAGGGGTAAGAGGTCATTAAGGACCAGGTAGGGGTCAGAGGTCATTAAGGAACAGGAAGGGGTTGGAGGTCATTGAGGAGCAGGTAGTGGTGAGGGGTCATTAGGAGCAGGTAGGGGTCAGGGGTCATTAAGGAGCAGGTAGGGGTCAGGGGTCATTAAGGAGCAGGTAGGGGTCAGAGGTCATTAAAGAGCAGATAGCGATTAGCAGGTAGTGGTGAGGGGTCATTAGGAGCAGGTAGGGGTCAGGGGTCATTAAGAAGCAGGTAGGGGTTAGAGGTCATTAAGGACCTTTACCTCACTAACCCCACATCCTGATTATAATCCTCAGCGTTAACCTGGCTAACCCCACATCCTGCTTGGTAGTATAGTCCTCAGGGTTAACCTGAAGTGACTCACTAACCCCACATCCTGCTTGGTAGTATAGTCCTCAGGGTTAACCTGAAGTGACTCACTAACCCCACATCCTGCTTGGTAGTATAGTCCTCAGGGTTAACCTGAAGTGACTCACTAACCCCACATCCTGCTTGGTAGTATAGTCCTCAGGGAAGCAGCATGTGAGGCTCACAGCAGGAGTCACCGTGATAACTGAACTGAGATCAGTCTCAGCTTGGTATCTGAAACTGAAGATTCTGCTATTCCCTGAATTCTGTCTTAACATCTCCGGTTAACCTGCAAATCCAGCTTCTTGAAATCGGCTCGGGTCTCCAGTCTACTATGAATGAGGAGAGAGAGGAGGGGGATCCTACCTCTAAAAGCTCTCTGTCTGGGGAACAAGGCCGCCAGAGCAGAGCTAACAGGTGAGAAGAGGATCTCTAAGTGTCTGTGACTGTGGTCCATCTCAGAGCTCAGCAGTGATGTATCAGGACACCATCGTTAGTTTCAGTAAAAGCTGTGTGTGTGTTGTGTTGAAGACCAGAGCAGAAGGAGAGAGCAGACTCCCCTGGACCCAGCTGTGTCTCCATGAAGAGTGACTGGTCTATGGATCATCCTACTCAGTTTAAAGAGGGGAATCAGTCTATTCAGAAGAGGTGAGGGTGTATCAGATTATAACAATTCAGCATCTATTGAACATCCATAAATCTTGGCTCTTGTTATTCTAGAACGATACAAGATAGGGCAGACTCCCCTGGACCCAGCTGTGTCTCCGTGAAGAGTGACATGTCTATGGATCCACTCCATAACTTTAAAGATGGACGCTCCTTCAGAGAGGAGAGGTAGGATCTTCAAAAATACTGTGTGTGTGTGTGTGTGTGTGTGTGTGTGTGTGTGTGTGTGTGTGTGTGTGTGTGTGATGTATCAGGACACCATCGGTAGTGTCAGTAAAAGCTGTGTGTGTGTGTTGTGTTGAAGCCCAGAGCAGAAGGAGAGAGCAGACTCCCCTGGACCCAGCTGTGTCTCCATGAAGAGTAACCAGTCTATGGATACACCTTTTAAGTTTAAAGACGGGAATCAGTCTATTGAGAAGAGGTGAGGGTTGATCAGATTATAACAATTCAGCATCTATTGAACATCCATAAATCCTGGCTCTTGTTGTTCTAGAAGGATACAGGAGAGAGCAGACTCCCCTGGACCCAGCTGTGTCTCCTTGAAGAGTGACTGGTCTATGGATCATCCTACTCAGTTTAAAGATGGGAATCAGTCTATTGAGAAGAGGTGAGGATTCATCTGAGATTATAATTATACGGTATATATTGAACATCCATAGATAGAGAGGAGAGGGAGGAGTTTCAAACAGGTGATGACAACTGACCACTCTGTTGCTACCAGACTCTGCTAATACTGATGTTTTGACTTTAGGAGAAATAATACAACCATACGTTTGTGTGTGTGTGTGTGTGTGTGTGTGTGTGTATGTGTGTGTGTATGTGTGTGTGTGTGTTCTCCACAGACGACACCAGGAGAGGTCAAAGGTTACCAGTGCTCGGTCTGTCCAGCAGCATCAAACAGAGCTGATCAAGGTGTGTAAAAGTCCAACAAGACATTAGCCTTCAGCTCTACATGAACATTATAAAGCATCTCTTGTGGTGCTCAGAGTCTCCAGGCTTCCCTCTTTAGACCAGACGTGAATCAAGGACAGATGCTTCTGATGTCCTCAGCTCACAGGAAAGTTCTCATTCATGTTCTGTTCCAGAGGGCTGAGGAGAACGCACACGCTTTTCTAGACAAGGAGCTGAAGAAGCTCTGGAGGGTTCTCTTCCCACATGACCCACAAGGCTCAGAGAGTCAGAGGGAGGAGGAGGAGGAGGAGGAGGATGGGAAGAACGAGGAGCAGAGGAGGCGCGCCATAGAGGGAGTGACAGACATCACACTGCTCTGCCTTCTGGAGATGAACCAGGAGGAACTGGCCCACACACTGAGGAGCAGTAAGAGACTCTTATTTAGAAAACATAGAAGAGACTCTTATTTAGAAAACATAGAAGAGAGTCTTATTTAGAACACATAGAAGAGACTCTTATTTAGAACACATAGAAGATACTCTTATTTAGAAAACATAGAAGAGACTCGTATTTAGAAAACATAGAAGAGACTCTTATTTTGAAAACACAGAAGAGACACTTTTTTTTAAAACATAGAAGATTTTCTTATTTTGAAAACATAGAAGAGACCAATATTATTTAAACAGAAAATACTCTTATTTAGAAAACATAGAGGAGACTCTTATTTAGAAAACATAGAGGAGACTCTTATTTAGAAAACATAGAAGAGACTCTTATTTAGAAAACATAGAGGAGACTCTTATTTAGAAAACATAGAAGAGACTCTTATTTAGAAAACATAGAAGAGACTCTTATTTAGTAAACATAGAATAGACTCTTATTTAGAAAACATATAGACTCTTATTTAGAAAAAATAGAGAATCTTATTTTGAAAACAGAAGAGACTCAAACAGAGACTTGTTTAAAATATTTCTACATTTCTATCTTTTCCAGATAAATATCCTCTTGGAGGTCAAATGGTTTGATCCAGATGTGTAGGGTTAATGTGAGGCTTTCAGGTTGATTGGTTTAATCCAAGGGCAGATATGTAGGGTTATTGTAGGGGCTTTCAGGTTTAGTGGTTTAATCCAGATATGTAGGGTTATTGTTATATATTATATATATATATATATATATATATTATATTATATATTATTGTCGGTCTATTAGGTTAAATAATGTTACACTGCAGATCAACATACCTGAAGAGATGCAACACTATCTTGTTAATTCAGCATATCAAGTCATTTATAGTAATAGTTCATTATAATGTATTATAGTACTGTCATTACACCAATCATATTGTTGAGTCAATATCACATATAAGACCTGTCTTCTGGGTTCTCTAATTTAGGAACTGCTACAGTCGAGTGCCAACATAACATCAAGTCTCATCTGATACAGAAGTTCAGGCGTGTGTTTGAGGGAATCGCTAAAGCAGGACAGTCAACAGATCTGAATGACTTCTACACAGAGCTCTTCATCACAGAGAGAGTCAGTGGAGAGGTCAACAAGGAACATGAGGTCAGACTGATTGAAACAGCTTCCAGGAAACCAGCCAAGGAGGAAACACCAATCAAATGTGAAGACATCTTTAAACCCTTACCTGGACAAGATCAACCAAGCAGAACCATAATGACAACTGGAGTGGCGGGCATTGGTAAAACCGTCTTAACACACAAGTTCACTCTGGACTGGGCTGAAGGCAAAGCCAACCAGGACATCCACTTCACGCTTCCCTTCACTTTCAGAGAGCTGAATTTACTGAAAGAGAAAGAGTTTAGCTTGATGGAACTTATTCATCACTTCTTTATTCAAACCAAAGGAATCTGCAGATACGACCTGTTCCAAGTGGTCTTCATCTTGGACGGTCTGGATGAGTGTCGACTTCCTCTGGACTTCCAGAACAATCCGATCTGGACCGATGTCACAAAGTCGACCTCGGTGGATGTGCTGCTGACAAACCTCATCAGGGGCGACCTGCTTCCCTCAGCTCGCATCTGGATAACCGCACGCCCTGCGGCAGCCAATCAGATCCCTGCTGAGTGTGTTGGCATGGTGACAGAGGTGAGAGGGTTCACCGAACCGCAGAAGGAGGAGTACTTCAGGAAGAGATTCAGAGAGGAGACTCTGGCCAGCACAATCATCTCCCACATCAAGACATCACGAAGCCTCCAAATCATGTGTCACATCCCAGTCTTCTGTTGGATCAGTGCTACAGTTCTGGAGGACTTATTCAAAACAACCCTGACAGGAGAGGAGATGCCCCACACCGTGACTCAGATGTACATCCACTTCCTGAGGGTTCAGTCCATACAGGGGGACAGGAAGTACCATGGGGGAGCTGAAAAAGATGCAGTCTGGAGTTCAGAGAGCAGGAAGATCATTGTTGCTCTGGGAAAACTGGCTTTTAACCAGCTGGAGAAAGGCAACCTGATCTTCTACGAGGCAGACCTGGCCGAGTGTGACATGGATATCAGATCAGCCTCAGTGTACTCAGGAGTGTTCACCCAGATCTTTAAAGAGGAGTGTGGGCTGTACCAGGACAAGGTGTTCTGCTTTGTCCATCTGAGCATCCAGGAGTTTCTGGCTGCTCTTTATGTCTTCCTGTCCTTCATGGACACTGGTGTCAATCTGCTCTCAGATAAACATCGGCGAGGCAAGTGGTCTATTCGTGTTGGAAAGAAAACTCCAACAAAGGTCCAACTCCTCTACCAGATTGCTGTGGACAAGGTCTTACAGAGTGAGAACGGACACCTGGACTTGTTCCTCCGCTTCCTCCTGGGCCTCTCTCTGGAGACCAATCAGATTCTCCTACCAGGTCTGCTGAGACAGACAGGAGGTAGCTTACAGACCAATTATCAAACAGTGTCTTACATCAAGAAGAAGATAAGTGGAGATCTCTCTCCAGAGAGAAGCATCAATCTGTTCCACTGTCTGAATGAGCTGAACGACCGTTCTCTGGTGGAGGAGATCCAACAGTACCTGACATCAGGAAAACTCTCCAGAAGATCTCTCTCTCCTGCTCATTGGTCAGCTCTGGTCTTCATCTTACTGTCATCAGAAGAGGAGCTGGATGTGTTTGACCTCAAGAAATACTCGGCTTCAGAGGAGGGTCTTCTGAGGCTGCTGCCAGTGGTCAAAGCCTCCAAAACATCACTGTGAGTTCACTAATAACATGTATTACAATACACAATATACATTATACTAGAATATGAAAGTTATAATAATATACAAAACATCTCTTTAGGTTCACTTATCACATGTAATATAATACACAGTATAAATTATACTAGAATATGAAAGTTTAAGTCAAGTCATGTTTATTGTCACTTCTGTCACGATTGGGATAGTTCGGTGGGACCCAGAACGCAGACCAAGACACAGTGGAGCTATACGTAAAGCTTTATTCAAAGCAAACACAACACACAGAGAGTAATCAGGGACAGGCAAGGGGTCTGGATACCGGGTGGTCGATCCGCGGAGTTCCGGCAGGTAGTAGACTGGCGAGTAGTCCGGGACAGGCGAGAAGTCTAGATACCGGGAGGTCGGAGTAGCGACAGGTACTGGACAAGTAATTATAATTACCGGGGAGCTCGTATAGACCGGCTTAACGTGAGACAGGCGGGTGACGCGGGATAGGCAAGGAATCTGGATTTCCAGGACATCGGCATGGCGATTCCGTCCAGAATGTACAACATAACATGAACAAAGTATGAGGTACGACCTAACGCCGGGGTAACGGGAAGCCAGGGTATATATACCCCAGGTGAGGGGATTAGCAATCAGCCACGTTGACAGATTGTTGACAGATGTGTGTGTGCGCCGCCAGCGCACGTGGCTTGGCCACACCCCCTGTCAACCACCGTAACCGTGACAATTGTTGACAGGCGTGTGTGTGCGCTGTCAGTGCACGTGGCTTGGCCACGCACCCTGCTAACCACCGTAATACTTGTTGACAGGTGTGTGTGTTTGTGCGCCGCCAGCTCACGTGGCTTGGCCACACACCCTGCCAACCACCGTAACCGTGACAACTTCACAGTTTACACAAGTATAAAGCAGTGGTGTCAAAATATTTTGTGCAATACCCGACGACAGACAGCAGTTATAAAACTAAGATAGAATAAAGTTAAAAAATAAAAATAAAAATGCAATTTATAAAATGCAATGTATCGGCACAGAAAAATAGCAATATGTATATATAAATCAATGTAATAAAATATACATTGTTATATGCTATACGCCCTTGTTCAGCAGCCTGATGGCCTGACTGTGGAAGCTATAACGGAGTCTATTTGTACGGCACTTGAGACTGCGGTTTCGCCTGCCTGGCGGTAAAAGTGAATACAGTTAGCTAGCAAAAAGCTGTCGAGGTGTCCTTGAGCAAGACACCTTAACCCTAACTGCTCCCGACATGCTGGCTGTCTCCTTGCATGGCTGACTCCGCCGTTGGTGGTTGAATGTGTGTATGAATGGGTGAATGTGAGACTTGATATGTAAAGCGCTTTGAGTAACCATTGGTTAGAAAAGCGCTATATAAATGTCCATTTACCATTTACAGTTCGTGGCTGGGGTGGGCAATGTCTTTTTTGATGTGTTTGTTCTTGGCCACTCACCGCTGGTTGTATATATCCAGGAGGGAGGGGGGCTCACCTCTAACGATATGCTGGGCCGTCCGCACCACCCTTTGAAGCGCTCTGCGCTCGAGTGCGGTGCAGTTCCCGTACCAGGCGGTGATACACCCTGTAAGAACACGCCGTTATAGAATGTTCTCAGGATACGGGGGCCCATGCTGAATTTCCTCAGACGCCTGAGGAAATACAGGCCTTGTGTGGCCCTTTTCACCACGTGTGTGGTGTGCGTGGACCATGTGAGGTCCTCGGAGATGTGCACGCCGAGGAACTTGAAGCTGCTGACCCTCTCTACTGCAACACCGTCGATGGAGATAGGGCTGTGCTCTCCTCTCTGCTTCTTGAAGTCCACGATCATCGTCTTCTTGAGGTTGAGGGCGAGGGCGAGGCTGTTCTCCTGGCACCACTGCTCCAGCGATCCGACCTCCTCCCTGTAGGCTGTCTCGTCGTCGCCGGCGATCAGGCCCATCACTGTCCTGTCATCAGCAAACTTGATGATGACGTTGGAGAAGAGACTGCATAGCCATGCAGTCGTGGGTGTAGAGGGAGTAGAGGATAGGGCTCAGCACGCATCCCTGGGGGGCTCCCGTGTTGAGGGTCAGTGGCTCTGAGGTGGTGCTGCCCATCCTCACCACCTGGTGGCGGTCCGACAGGAGGTCCAGTATCCAGCTGCACGTGGATGGGGGCACACCTAGACCTCTAAGCTTAGTGTCGAGCTTGACAGGAACTATCGTGTTGAATGCTGAGCTGTAGTCCACAAACAGCATTCGCACATAACAGTTCTTTCCCTCCAGGTGGGAAAGGGCAGTGTGGAGGGCCATGGCAATTGCGTCATCCGTGGATCTGTTTTGACGATATGCAAATTGCCATGGGTCCAGCGTGGCAGGTTACACGGAGCAAATAAAGTCCTTGACCAACCTCTCGAAGCATTTGATGACAATCGAGGTGAGGGCTAAAGGTCTATAGTCAGTCAGGCATGTTACCTTGGGTTGTTTAGGGACAGTTATAATAATAAATATAATAATGTACAAAACATCTCTGTAGTTTTACTTAAAAAAAAGTATTATAATACACAATATACATTATACCAGAATTTGAAGTTATAATATTATACAATACATCTCTGAAAGTTCACGAATAACATGTATTTAAAGCCACAATATACATAATACTAGGTTATGAAAGTTAAAATAAAATACAAAACATATCTGAAGGTTCAATAATAACATGTATTACAATACAAAAAACATGATACTACAATATTAAAGTCATAGACATAGACAAAACATATATGTAGGTTCATTAATAACATGTATTACAATATACATTATACTAGAATATTAAAGTCATAACAATATAAAAAACATGATCTTGGAGCAGACTATAGGAGGAAGCCTATTTTAATATTTTATTTTCTAAACTACACAACATTTGGATTGTGAACCATTAGTAACAGCACCACTTCAGTAGGAAGTCCAGTAACAACTGGGTATTATACCAGGAAACACCACAACTGGGTTTTTCCCTAGCCTATTCATATTTGTGAATACTTGTTTTTCAATTAGAATGAATACTGGACAATACTGGAATGGGCAACAAATTCCACTCCAATATTGGCTGTTAAATCTTACCTACAGTGCTGTTATCATTTGTTAAACTTATATTTCTTATTCATAATGCTAGTAAAGACTGTGTTTTAATGGTGGTTTTAAGTAGTTTTAAGTGGTTTTAATTCCAATAAGATCTTTCTACACAGTTCCTAACATGTTCCTGTTGATGTTGTGTGAAGGTTGAATGGTTGTCATCTGTCAGAGAGATGCTGTGAAGCTCTGGCCTCAGTTCTCAGCTCCAACTCCTCCAGTCTGAGAGAGCTGGACCTGAGTAGCAACGACCTGCAGGATTCAGGAGTGAAGCTGCTCTCTGCTGGACTGGGGAGTCCACACTGTACACTGGAGACTCTCAGGTTAGTTGGACTCAATAAGCAAACACTTACAGCACAGGGTTTGATATCAGAAGACATTCAACTGGTGTGTGTGTGTGTGTGTGTGTGTGTGTGTGTGTGTGTGTGTGTGTGTGTGTGTGTGTGTGTGTGTGTGTGTGTGTGTGTGTGTGTGTGTGTGTGTGTGTGTGTGTGTGTGTGCAGGTTGTCTGGCTGTCTGGTCACACAGGAAGGCTGTTCTTCTCTGGCCTCAGCTCTGAGCTCCAACCCCTCCCGTCTGAGAGAGCTGGACCTGAGCTACAATCACCCAGGAAACTCAGGAGTTACGCTGCTCTCTGCTGGACTGGAGGATCCACGCTGGAGACTGGACACTCTCAGGTACGGAGAGGACAGCTCACCTCTCAGGAACCGTGTCTCCTACAAGGATTCAACCAGCCGCTAGATTAAGTGGTTTACCAAGGCAGCTGTAACTCATGTTGTGTACAAAGTGATGATCCAGCAGATCATGAGTGTGAATGTTTCAACTGCTCTCTCTTTGTTCCCCCCAGGGTGGAGCACGGTGGAGGATGGAGGCTGAAACCAGCTCTAAAGAAGTGTAAGTGTCTGTTTAGTTTGAGTCATCACAACACACACTCACTCTTTAGATGGAAGGACCATCCACACAGCAGGAGGTGATGTCCTACTGGGAATGAACAGGATGGATCTTATCAATATTAATATTCATTTGATACATCATGTATCTTATCAATATTAATATTGTTAACCATCACAACAGGTATTATTACTGATACATGGTTATTTATTTCTGAATTATTATTTGTTATTAGCAGTGTTATTATTATTATTATTAGACCATAAAAATACTCACATTATTAAAGGGAAAGTAAAAAAACGTTTTAGCAGACCGTCTGCCTACCAGTTTCCAAAGAGTCGTAAAGGTTTTATAAAAATAGTACAGTTTGGGTTCCAAAGGAGCAGGTTTAAGGGGCGTGGCCAAACGCTGTCCAACACACCCTCACTGGAGCCAGGGGGTGGAGCCAATAGAAAACCACTCTGGGAAAACTGGTTTATCTGGAAGTAGACAACATGTCCCCCGTTTGATAACTTTCTACATTTCAGTCCAAAACATCAGAAATGCTGACCAACACGTTTTGAGACCCAAACGGAGCAACTTTCCCTTTAATATTAGTGCATGTATTTTATATAATATTATATAATATATATATATAACTACTGTTATTCTTATGATTATCAACATCCTTATGGTTAAAATAAGGACCATTGAAGAATAAAAAAATGTATAAGCGTAAATGATGTTTTGAATAACGATTACTATAATGTAGTATAATTATGAATATTATTATTTATACACATATTAATATTAATACTTTAATAAATAAATAATTAAATAATTAATGAATTAATTATTTATACTATTATTATTATTATTACTATTATTATAAGTGTTGTTATTGTTATTAATATTATTATATAAATCCAATAATAATATTATTATTATTATGATTGTTATGTAAGACATTAGAAAATAATAATCCTTATACTACTAATATATTGATGACACACACAGAGCCCATGTGGTGACGCTGAGGGACTGAGAACATCAGGAGAACACAAACTACAGTCTGGGCTCAGTTTCTAGGAACAACAACAACAGTTCAGCAGACTAATCATGTCTTGTTCTCCATCAGATGCGTGTGAACTCACACTGGACCCAAACACAGCCCACAGAGAACTCTCTCTGTCTAAGGATAACAGGAAGGTGACGAGGGTTAGAGAGGAGGAGAAGTATCCTGATCACCCAGAGAGATTTGACTCCTTGCTCCAGGTGTTGTGTAGAGAGGGTCTGACTGGCCGCTGTTACTGGGAGGTGGAGAGGAAAGGAGGTGTTGATATAGGAGTGACATACAGAGGAATCACAAGGAGAGGATGGGGTGATGACAGCTGGCTTGGATACAACAACAAGTCCTGGAGTCTTGATTGTTCTGATGATGGTTACTCTGTCCGGTACAACAGTAGTGAAACAGCCATACGTCTCCGCCCCTCTAACATAGTAGGAGTGTATGTGGACCGTCCTGCTGGCACTCTGTCCTTCTACAGAGTGTCCCCAGGTGGAGGAGGGTCCTCAGACACACTGACACTCATCCACACCTTCCAGTCCACATTCACCCAGGAGGACCTCCTCCCTGGGTTTAGGTTATGGGGGGATGGTTCCTCAGTGTCTCTGTGTCGGTTATAGCAACACACACACACACACACACATGGAAATACACATACATACACATAATTTTTCTTTACCATAATAAAGATCTATAACTGTAATTTTACAAGAAATCTCCCTATATTTCGATGTATTACTTTTAACATATATTAATTGTTGGAATAGAGTCCTACACCTCAAAAATAAAACTAATAGTCTTAAAGAAATGATAAAGAAAAGCTTAATTACAGATCATTTCTGTTGTTATTACAAAATGTACTGTAAATCTAAGCTCATTTACATATAAAAACACAAAAAACATGTAATTTTACATTGCAAAAAAAAAATCTGTCAAATTTTGTTTTGGTTTCTTCAAATACATTTATAAACTGTCAAAATACGTGCATTTTATTTTTCTAAATGTAGGTTAACTGTACTTTTACATTGTGTCCCTCTTAATTTAAAATATACAAACTGCAAAAAATATATATTTTTTAAATATTTCACGTTATGAATTATTAAAAATGACAGGACCACTCATTGATTCTTTATGAAAATGTATTATGAGTCGTACCACAATATACAAATGATTGTATTATGCCAATAAAAAATACATACATTTTTACATACATACATACACACGTGTGTGTGTGTGTGTGTGTGTGTATGTGTGAATCTCTCCACTCAAAGTCTGCTATGTTTTTAATCAAGGAAATAACCTTAGGGTTGATGGTCTGCACTTTCTCTGCTACACTCTTGCCCACTTTGGTCCCCTTGTCAGGATTTATCTTTAAAAGGCACCTGCTAAAGACAGAAGTAGAACTGAATGTTATGATCATATCTGTACATTACAAGCATCGGTTTGAGAAATATTTACTGGATGAGGTTTTGTCAAATCTAAAGTGGTCACTAGGCATCACGGTCACACTGGGCAGCAATGCAGCAGGTCCGTTAACAAGAGTAAGACATCACTTTAAGAGCATTGGAGAGTGGGTAGCTACAAGTGCCATCTTGAGAGGTTTGTGTGCAAACCAGGCAGATGAGGTGTGTCAACAGTGAGCGGTGTAAAAGCACAGTTAACTGCAATGAACAAAGCAGCCACGAAGACATCTTGTTTATGCATGAAGAAAATCTTAACTTTGTCTCCTACCCCCCCACGGTTGCAAAGCATTGATTTGAAAGGCTACAGAAAGCATCGAAGCGCTGGCTTCACACACATTTTGGTGCACAAGAGCAGTTGTGTCTTCCTTGTCCAATTCCATTGTCCTCAGGTTCTGACACATAGCGTTTGCTAGTGCTACACCGCTACTTAGTGGTAAAAGTAGATACAGGGAAAGCTACATTTTTACTACATGAACTTAGAAGAATTATACTTCAAGTCTTACCTCTGTAAGAATTCCAGAGTTGCCCCCAGTTCTGCTGGATAGGTGATGTTGAGGCAGTAGTACGTTGCAAACATCAGTACGAGGGCATTGCCAAAATTTGCAACACTGCCATTTACAATGGTCTGGTCCACTGCCAACATGACAGGGGAGAACTCCCTACGATGAACAACATAGGAAAAAGTTGAACATTTAAGTTAAAAGAATAGTCTAACATCATGACTTTCAAAACCCCACCATGATGAACTGTTGTAAAATATTTTGCCATTAATGGGCTTAGATGTTCGTACAGTAACAAGAAAACATTTATATCCTTGATTTTACCTTAACTTATTTTTGAAAATATACTTTATGAAGTTTTCTAAATTGTATTTTAAAGACCAGTGTACAAGATTTAGCCATCCATTAGCACAAATTTAATATAATATTCATAAGTATGTTTTCATTAGCGTATAATGACCTGAAAGTAAGAATGGTTGTGTTTTTGTTAGCTTTATATCTACAGAGCATTATCAGGGTTATCAGTTGGTTGCAATTGCTAAACGTCACTACATCCTACACACTGGTCCTTTTTAATACTGTTGAAATTATGAAATGCTATGGCCAATTATGCAAAAATAAAAATAAATAGAAATCATACCACACGCAACAATGCATGGTGTGCTTGGAAGTTGATCGACTTCAGATGGCAGACACATTTCATCAACTGTCAGGATCATCTTGCCCTCGTCTTCCTTGAAATACTTCAAGAGCACCATTAGACATCCAGGAAGGTCAGCATCAAGATGCTTTGCTTTGGCGATTTCCATGCCTGCAATGATGTCCCCTATTTTGCTTTAATACCACTTGTCATATTAAAAACTATGCAACGAGTCTTACTTTAGCTTGAAGACTTCTGGATGAAGTTGGAGTTCCAGGCAGCTAACAGTCCAGTTCACACTGCAGCCAACAGCATAGCGGGGAAAAAGAGACAGGAAAAATCTTTGATTGTATTGAGCTTTTACAGTGTGACCATTTAGTAGCTTAAACCAACCTGTCTGATTGACTGGGAGCTCTTTTAAAAAATAAATATCACTATCAAATCATGCTATTACCATATGTCATACACCACAAATTCTGGGCATGTTCAGAGTATACTAAAATAAGTTTAAATTATTGCAACAAAATGTTCACCTATGGAATTACTTATTAATGAATGAATACGTTTTTTTGCATTAAACAAAACTATAAAGCAACATTAAATGTAACGTTAGCCTGTCGTTAGCTACATACCTAACTACATACCTAACTTAACATTAGCCAACATTACTTGCTTGGTTTTCGTTCGTCAATCAAAATGCCCACTCTTAACTAGGAATTTGACATTTGCAAGGTTTTGGTCTTGAGTTGTACGTTATGAATCCGTCGACAAATAGTTAACGTTACCTTTCAAATGTGCAGCCTCCTCGCCTGTAGCAAACGGCTGAAGTGCAGTTCAAGTCGCAGGTCAACTTAGGCGTGCCACTTTCTTTCCCTTGTGGTGTGACTCCTGCGTGGTACCTGCATGCATTCTGCATTCTGCGTAGTATCCTTGGCAACAACTCTCACCCTCTCCCTCAGGTGCTAACCTCATACAGAAGCACCTTCAGCAACAGACTCATTCCACCCAGGTGTACCACAGAACGCCACAGGAAGTCCTTTCTTCCTGTGGCCATCAGACTCTATAATTCATCTACCTCGGGTCGTGAGAGGGACAGTGGAGACTCAGTGACCTGAGGCCAACGCACTGTAAATCCTCTCACTGTAATTTTTGCACTGTAAATTCAATTTGACTTTTCACTTTTCACATGTCACTTTTTCAGTACTCATTATTATAGAGTTATTTATTAGTATTTTATTACTGCCAATTTGCACTATACGTATTGTTGTGTATTGTATATACCTACGTATTACTGTAATAATACTGTAAATTGTGCAATTCATCTATCAATACATTTAGATTTCATTTCACTTAGAGTTAATTTAGTTATATTTTGTTTATACTAGTTTAGCTTAGTTTAGTTTGTTGTTATTTAGTTTTTAGTTTTTTGGTATTAGTATATTTTGTGTGCATTTATTTCCCCTGTTTCAACTGTTGCACCTTAATTTCCCTAGGGATAAATAAAGTTATCTTGAATCTTGAATCTTGAATCTTGAATGAGCAACTCTGATTGGCTGCAAATCGATTGCCTGGAAATCGTTTGAACGATTTTGAAGTGTTCCACATTTTGTTGGCAGACTGTTCGTCTGCAGTCATTAAAAAAAATGTATTTCCATCAGTGGTGGACAAAGTACACAAATCCTGTACTTGAGTAAAAGTAAAATATTATTAAGTAAAAAAATGTAATTTCTACTTGAGTAAAAGTACAAAAGTACTTGCTTTAAAATGTACTTAAGTATCAAAAGTAAAAGTACTGTGATTTAATATAAGGTAATTAAGTTAGTCACCGGTGTCAATTAACAGTCAACATTTTCATTCAACAATTTCCATCAGAGAGGTCTGAGAGGCTGTGAAAATAACATAGGCAAACTTTTTCTTTTACAATTTATTTGAAACTTCACATATTTACAAGTTTAGACTTGATAAAACTATAAACAAATCTGATCTTCTGTGCAGGGCATCGATTTAGCAGTGTGTGTCTATGTGTGCGTATGGGGGTGTGTGCGTGCAGGTGTGTCTGTGTGAATATGTACGTGACTACTAATGCATCACTGATTATCTAAAGCAAAGCTGCAAAATCGTTTCTTCAGCTTGAGAATGAGCTGGTTCTCAAAGTTGTTTGAGTCAATTCTTGCTCTCCTGGGACTGAAAATAAGTCCTGCTGTGCTGAAAAGCCTTTCACAAGCAGCTGAAGCAGGTAAAGCAGTATTCACCCTCAAAGACAACTTGCACACCGCTGGGGAGGACTTCAGAATGTCTTTGTCATCAACTTTGCAGGCAAGGTAACCATACAACTGCCTAATACTTTCCTGACCATGAGCAGCCTTCATGCTTGCAAAGAAGTCATCTTCATCATTAGTAGGGTCTAGAACCTCAATTCCGTGACCATTCTCTGGCTAAGATGTTTTGATGATTGATTTGACTTCTATGGACCTTTTATAAAAAATTTTGCCCCCAGGTCCCTCCCAAAAATCCCGGGCTTTTTTGCCAGAGGGCCAAATCCAAGATGGCCGCTGGCGGCATCTTTAAAAAATTAACTTTTGAACCAGAGCACCTAGAATCATGTATGAAGACAATTTTTCATGCAATTCAACCATTTACATTTAGGGCATTTGGCAGACGCTTTTATCCAAAGCGACATGATCTTCTAAAGTACATTTTACTTTTTAAACTATATTTGATCATTTATTCTGGTAGATCATGCCATTACCTAATGATGTATAATACACCAAGGTTTAAACAAATATAACTTGGTTGGCACACTGATTTTGAAGGTGTCGGCATTTAGTAGAAAATACAGTAAGACATGTGTGTGTATGTGGGGGGGGACGACTGTTAGTCTACTGTTGTGACGCCAAGACTGTGGCTCGGGCACTGACTGAGAAGGTGTCTGAGATGCAGGCAGTTACACCATATAGGACCATCAAGCGCGGTGAGCCTCCCATCCGCCCTAAGCCCACTACATTCTCGTCAAGTACAGAGCCTCAGCGCAAGCGGAGCATTATTCATGCACTTGCACGTGCGGACATGAATGGTGATCGCCCTGATGCAGCTGAGCAGACTATCCCTTCCTACAGCGGGTTTCACGCTGGCTTGAATATGGAGCAGAGGAAGACCAAGGCTTATTTTCATACGTCTTACAATCAACCGCCCAACAAGTCAGTTGTGAATGACGTCATGGACAAGCTGTCTACCATCATCGCCACTAAGCGCATGCCCTTTGCCTTCTTAGTGGGAGATCATCCTGTGTATGTCCTCATCACCCTGCTCAAGGCCGAGAACCCAAACAAGTACTGTGACATTGTGCCCTTTCTTGGTCCCTTCCATACACAGTGTGTGATTATGAGCGCTATCTACAAGCGCTACAAGGGGAGTGAGCTAGGAGATGTACTTGTGGCGGGAGGAGTTATTGCCGAGGGCTCCATCGATCGTGCGCTGAAAGGCAAGCATTACAAGAGGGGGCTGCGTTGCTTGAGGCTCATGTATGAGGCGCTCCTGAGTCAGCTAGTAAAGGGGAGGCTCGTGCCCAACCTGGCTGATGAGACGAGGGAGAACCTTGAGATTCTGAGAGATACGAGTCTCTCCAAAGAATCCCGCGCTGCTGCTCATGTGGCACTTGAGAGCCTCATCACCAACCTCTTCACCCAGGTGGAGGCCAGTGACATGGCGGACTACTGGAGGGACTTCCTGTCCATGACAGATGTGCTCATGCAGAATTTGCACGCAGTCCTTATCTGCAACTGGGAAGAGTATGTCAGCTCTCTGCGCGCCATGCTGCCATGGATGGTAGCATACGACAACAACAAGTATGGGAGGTGGCTGCCTGACTTCTGGGCAATGCTGACATCTCTCCCTGCTGATCAGGTCGCCTTCCTTCGTACTGACTTCACTCAGTCCATCACAGGCAACCCCTACTCCAACATGGCCTGGGACATGTGGATCGAGTGTACAATGAACAAGGGTAGCAAAATGAAGTCTGGCTGGCTCTCCATCCTCCAGAATGAGAAGCAGCTGCTGGTGCACTCCAGAAATGTGAACAATATGGCCCAGATCCGGGCAGCTCACAACACCCTGGCCAACCAAAAAGAAGCCAAGAGAAAGCACATGGAGTGTGGCCCGAAACGGATGCGAGAAGATGAGCAGTGCGTGCAGGACCTGGTCGCATGCATGCATGAGTTCGACTCCTTCCCGTTCGACCCAGCCTCACCCACCCTCCACACCCTACAGTCAGCCATGCCTGCCTCTGATGAACTCATTGCGGACTTCAACTCAGCCCATTCTGCAGGAGAGGAGAAATTGACCAGCTTCTTGCAAGACCGGGTGTTCAGTAAGAATACCTCCCTCCATGCACGCTTCCCTCTGAGCAAACGCTTGACGTTTGCCATGGTGCCATGCACGGAGAAGCCCGGGGAGGACAAGGCGAGAGCTGCTGAGATGGAGCGGATCTTGTCGAGGAGTGTGTGTCCTTATTCAATTCCAATGGCACTTACAGGAAGACGCAGAAGAGCAAGCTCATCCAGAAGCTATCTCTCCAATCTGTAGATCTGCAAAAACCCTACATTGCTCTCATCGACATGGGCATGATCTGGAGGATGGAAACTCCATCCATCATCCTTGCCTGCCATGGTGATGCTGACCGTATCATCTGTGTGAACGACCCGTACGATGCAGCATACTCAACTAAAGACAATGAGCGAGACCTGCGGGTACAGGGTAGGGCACATGTCCCCAACACCTACATGCAATTGGATGACCCCTTCCCCTCTGCCAGAGCATTCAAAACACTACTGTGTAGCGTCAGCAACAAGGTGCGGCTGCAAAAACTAATATGCAGCTACCTTACAGACCTTGCACAGAATGTAGATGCAGAGATTGTCTACTTTGTTGGCTCCCACTTCACCAACTTGTCAACCCAGCAACTTATGCAGAACTACAGCTTTGACCAGTCTGAGGCTGACACCATCCTCTTCTCTGCTTACGCAGTTCTGCGCGAGTCAGGCTACAGTGGCCCTGTGGTCATTGATACAGCTGATACCGATGCCTGTGTCGCGGCAGCAGCCATCTCGCAGCAGCTGCCTGGTATGCTCTGTATCAAGAGAAAGCAGGAGACAGTCTTCTGCCGTGGCCTGGTGACTGAGGAGATGGCAGACTGTATTGTGCAGCTACACTGTATTACAGGCTGTGATGCCAACTCAGGCTTCTATGGCAAGGGTAAGTCATCGGTGTATGACAAGGTGGCAAAGAGCCCTGTGGCACGACGGCAGCTCTCGCGGTGCGGAGATAGCCTTGACCATGAGGAGGAGGTGGTAGAGGAGCTCTTCGAGTTCACACGACATGTGATCTATGGCGACAAGAAGAGTAGCACCATGGCTGAGGCCCGTGCCACGAAGTGGAAGAGAATGAAGAACAGATCATTCACCCGTCTCCCTCCAGATGCAGATAGCCTACGCCAACACTGCCTCCGCGCCAACTACTTGGCATATCTAGTGCGCCACCCCTCCCTGAAGCACCACCCCTCGCCACTCAGACATGGCTGGGAGCTGGTGGGTGGTCGCTGTCGCCCTGTCCGCCACACACAACCTGCTCTCCCGAAGCATCTACCTGCACCAGGGCCAGCTGAAGAGAGCGAGGAAGATGAGAGTGAGGAGGATGATGAGGAGGAGGGAGATGATGATGTACAGAAGAGGAGGGGGGATTCATCGGAATCTGATGATTCAGAATCTAGTGAGGCAGACTGCTCTGATTCGGACTGATCATACAGTATGACATGTTTTAAGGTTTCATTGAGAGCACGTGTCTCTTTTTCCATTTTGTTATGTTATTTTGATAGGACTCCACGGTTGGTCAGTGGCTTCCTGGTTGTGCACTAAGGAGTGTTCATATTAATAATAATCTCAGGGATTTGTTAAATTGTTATCTCTTTTGCCTCTGTTGGATAACACTTGGGTCTTGTCTTGTCCTTATCCTTGTCCTTAACTGTAATGTTTATCTCACAGCGGGGGGCAGTGGCTATTGCAGCCTACAGCTGTTGAAGGGGGTTGGCATAGAACTATTGAGCTGGATCAAAAGCTTGGCCGCTCCTGGTTCAACACCTCTGGCTTCCTCTGCCTGCACGAGAGTTCCTCTGTTCCCGTGCTGGGGATGGGGGTGGTGGAGCCAGGTGGTCAAGACTTGCATCATTGAAGTGAAAGACAGTGTCTTAGGGGCAGTCCTAAGAAGGAATAAATACTGAGTGTTGCCAGCATTACGGTGGACTTCCCTATCCTCACCTCATAGGATTCGGGGCTCCCGACAAAGCTTTGTCTGTCTGTTTGTCTGTCTGTTGTCTGACCGTCTGTCAATTTGTCTGTTTGGCCACTTGTCTACTTGTCTACTTGTATTTGTTCATTGTGTTCTGCTTGCTTGATAAATCTTCAAACTTAATTGAGTTCATGTGTGACAGTTCTTATTGATTGATAATTTGCCTTCTTATTCACGTAGATTTCCACCACAATACACACACACTTATATAAATACACACACACTTATAGAAAAACACACACATTTCTAAATACATAAACAAACATATATTGAAATAAACACACATTTATAAATACACACACACTTATAGAAATACACACACATTTATAAATACACACACACACACTTATAGAAATACACACACACATTTCAAAATACACACACACTTATAGAAGAACACACACACTTTTAGAAACACACACATTTATGAATACACAAACACACATTTAAATACACACACATTTATAGAAACACACACACATTTAAAAACACACACAAACACATATTAAAACACACACACTGTAGTGCTCAGAGACGGGAGTCGGGGTTGAATTCAAAGTCCAAACGGGACGTTTATTGGACATGGAACCACGTAAACAAACCAACTGACTCACTAGCGGAAGAGAACAGAACAACAACGGAAGTCCTGCGCACTAAAGTCCCCGGCAACACAATACCCCACCAATAGTTCCGTGGGTGAATTATGTCACTCCACCTTAATACACAGGACATGTTTATGTTTTTATGCCGGTCGTATCATTTTTTTTCCTCATATTTGTCCCTCACCCCTCACCCCAATAAGGTTGAGGACCTGTTCTAATGGACTTCAATGGGGAGCTTGGGGAGGACCGACCAGAGGACAGTACTTTGTAATTATGGTAGGGGGTGCTGTTGGTATTTTGACACGGGGACATGATTGTTGTGCCTTCGAAGTGTTCAAATAGTTATATTATCAGTATTTTCACAAATTAATCTGTTATATTTGTGTGTATTTATTTTTCTCTGGCAAATTGCCAGAGACGGGGGCGGGGCCACGATATGACGTCATGATACAGAAGCCAGGCAGCAGCGCACGAGGTGGAGGCAGTTTGTCTCTTTGTGGGGACAAAGGAAACAAGCCTTTAAACTAAACGGTGGACAGCGTTATAAGGTGAGTAGTGTGTGTTGACCAAGGGGTTAAAGAGTATGTCTCTAAACACCAGGGAGCCGGTTCAAACTGGCACACTTTGATTATTTATTTTAAAAGACGTGATGTGTGTGTGTGTGTGTGTGTGTGTGTGTGTGTGTGTGTGTTGTGTTCAAAACTATATTCTATAAAGGTTGTCTATATCCCCGTCGAGCGCCCATAGGGCTGTGCGCACTACAGGAGCCGGATTATGATCAACGCAGAAGCGGTCGATTTGTAAAGCGCTTTGGATAAAAGCGCTATATAAAAAGCCTGCATTAAGCGGTATTTAAACAAACTATATTTATTTAGCCAATGATTATCCTGATACAAAGTTTGCTCAATACTGAATCAACATAGACAACTAACAAACCCCCGAGTTGAGATCCCCTCCTTAGTCTCACGCAATGTTATATACGACTGTCTTTCTCCAATGGCGCCTCCCTCACCAAACTGGTTTATTCTGGAACTTTCCATTACGCCCGTGCTGTCTCACGTGACTTGGCCTCTTGCAGTTCTCAGTAAACCTCTCAATAATTCTCCCTTTGTCTGAACATTCTGGTTATTACATTTCATCACATTCTTAGTTCATTGTCTGGTACGTTTTCAACTGTTAATGCAAATGTTTGCTTTATTTTATCTCACTGTGTGTGTGTGTGTGTGTGTGTGTGTGTGTGTGTGTGTGTGTGTGTGTGTGTGTGTGTGTGTGTGTGTGTAAGACTAATATATACCATGTATATATCCAGTACATTGTAACTGTCTGTCTGTCTGTCTGCTCAGCAGATCAACCGACTGTTACACACACACACACACAACTGTTGCCAATGGCACATTTGTTCCAATTCTCACCGTGTGTGTGTGTGTGTGTGTGTGTGTGTGTGTGTGTGTGTGTGTGTGTGTGTGTATGTGTGTGTGTGTGTGTGTGTGTGTGTGTGTGTGTGTGTGTGTGTGTGTGTGTGTGTGTGTGAGAATAAGTGAATGTCCAGATGTAGGTTGAGTTTATAAACTTGTTTTCATATTTATTCACACTTGCATTCAATGACTGCTGGTTTATATCTGTTCCACCAGTGGTCTCAGGTAACACACACTGTCATCTCTTTAGAGATCCCTCTAGAGCAGACCTGGGCATTATACGGCCCGCGGGCCACATCCGGCCCTTTGGCCGAATGTGGCCGGCCCGCGTGAGGTCAATCGTAAATTATAACAAAAAAAAAAAGTTTAAACAGCACCCTTTTCAAAATAAATGCAACACAGTTGTATTGCGTGCATGGCGTTAATACTTTTCTAACAGTGTTGCTTTTATTTTGAAAAGGGTGCCGGTTTTTTTAAATTTACATTATTCTGCGTTGAACACAGGTGCTTCAAGTGATGCTGCTGGCTAGCCCTCAAAATGTCATCTCACGCCAAAAAAAGAAAGATTGATACTGAATGCTGCGTTTTCAAGAAGACATGGACTGCTCAGTATTCATTAAGAAGACATGGACTGGAGTATTCATTAAGAAGACATGGACTGCTCAGTATTTATTAAGAAGACATGGACTGCTCAGTATTTATTAAGAAGACATGGACTGCTTAGTATTCATTAAGAAGACATGGACTGCTCAGTATTTATTTACAGAAGTCAAAGGTAAAGCCGTGTGCTTAGTTTGTGGTACGCAGGTCGCTGTGTTCAAGGATTACAATTTGAGTCGTCACTATGTGACTAAACACGCAGAGACATACAAGAACTTGTCTGATGAAGAGCAAAGGAGTCGGATGCTTTGCTCGCTATGCTGCAAAACCAACAAGGACTTTTTACAAAACATTGTACATCCAGAAATGCAGCTGTCAAGACAAGTTATGTCTTATCCCACAAAATCGCGAGAAAATGTCAACCGTTTTCTGATGGAGAGTTTATTAAGGAGTGTTTGTTGCACTCTGCAGCAATAATATGCCCGGAGAAAAAGGAGGCATTTGACAATGTGGCCCTCTCCCGACGCACTGTAACCAGGAGGACTGAGGACATCGCGGGGAATCTTGAGCTTCAGCTGCAGAACAGAGCGGTCAATTTTGGCTTTTTTTCCTTGGCTTTGGATGAGAGCTGCGATGTACGTGACACTGCCCAGCTACTCATCTTCTTACGTGGGATAACTACGGATTTCAAAATCACGGAGGAGCTGGCAGCCATGCATTCAATGAAAGGGAGAACAACTGTGATTTGTTCACGGAGGTAAATGCATGTTTGGATAAGCTGGGACTGAAATGAGACAAGCTGGCAGGTGTGACAACGGATGGTTGTCCGAATCTGATGGGGTAAAATGTTGGACTTTTGAAGATAATGCAGGATAAAGTGACAGAAATTAACCCTGAACAGAAATTATTATTTTTGCATTGTATTATACATCAAGAAGTGTAAGTCAGTTTTCACAATTGACCATGTTGTTGATGTTGTATCTAAAATTGTTAACTTCATCAGGGCAAGAGCCCTGAATCACAGACAGTTTATTGCACTTTTGGAGGAAAATGAGACTGAACATCGTGACATATGCTACCATGCAGCTGTCAGGTGGCTCAGCCTGGGTAAAGTCCTTAAAAGAGTATGGGACCTGAGAGAAGAGATTCAAGACTTCTGTGTGAAGAAAGGTAATGTCATCCCACAGCTTTCAGATGCAAACTGGATGGCAGACCTTGGTTTTGCTGTAGATGTGACTGCACTAATGAATG
Source organism: Muraenolepis orangiensis (assembly GCA_027704905.1). Taxonomy (NCBI): domain Eukaryota; kingdom Metazoa; phylum Chordata; class Actinopteri; order Gadiformes; family Muraenolepididae; genus Muraenolepis; species Muraenolepis orangiensis. The sequence goes on from CM051009.1 coordinate 12,992,865, forward strand.
AACTAAATGTCAAGCTGCAATGCAAGGGCCTTTTTGTGCATGAAATGTACAGCGCAGTCAAGGCTTTCATGAGAAAGTTGCAGCATATCTCAAGCCAAATGAAGGACAACATTCTCACCCACTTTCAAACACTGAAGGAAGCCACACCATCAGCTCATCTCCTCCACAGGTATTTTTATGATTAAAATGTATTGTCATTGCACAGCACAAGTATAGTACAGTGTTAATAATTTGGCATAGAGTGCAAATGTTCAGTAAAGTGCATGGTAATATATAATGTACAGTGGTTAAATAGGATGTAAAAAAGTCTACTAGGTATAAAAACATACAATTACTTATAGTTTGTATGAGATATGTGCAGAATTATAAGTATATATATATATATATACACACACAGGTAAGTATACAAGTATTCAACAGATAGTGAGCAGGGGTATGCAATTATATCGACAGGATAAATATATATACATGTGTAATGGTCTTTTACCAAAACTCCAGGTAACTGATTGAGAGTCATTTCATCACTGACTGTCCTTGCCTTCACGGCTCCAAGAAATGGATTGTCCACAATAAAGATGATGGTTTTAACCTCAAAGGGTTTGATGATTTATTTAACCTTAAACATATAAGTAAAACAAGAAATGAAAAGTTTCTAAGCAAGCAATCCAAGCTTGTGAGGGCAGGAGACAGACGTAAGAAAGCTGTTGCCTCCAATCAGCCACCTGGCTCCAATCAGCCACCCAGTCAGGCCTTGAGCAGGTAATTATGTCTTTGGGGTGGAGACATTACACTCCGGGCCTGCAGAGGGTGCAGAGAGGACACTCACAAAGAAAGAGTTAATTTTGGCTCCAACATTTCCGGCCCCTAATTGTATGCAGTGTGAATATAATACAATTATAAAAACAGAAATGAAATGGAGCCTTTAATCACATCGAAAAATATGTATTTTTAAACAAAAAGATTACGTACTTCCACTGGGTTGCTTGGGTTGGTTGTCAGCGGGGCAGTCATCTACCAACAGACAGACTTTGGTGATGGGCCGCTCAAGAACACTTGTCTTTGTTTTGATCCTTACTGAACGTACCAGCCCTTTACCATCTTGAAAGGTTTGTAGGACCCTTCCCAACGTCCAGGATCCTCGGGGTGCTGTTGCATCCACAATCAAGACTATGTCTCCTGTTTGGATGTTCTTTTTTGGATTTATCCATTTTTGCCGTTCTTGTAACAGTGGCAAATATTCTTGAGCCCATCTCTTCCAAAACAAATCAGCCATGTATTGGGCTTGTTTCCACCTACGCCTTAGATACAGGTCAGACTTCTGAAAAATCCCATTCTGATGATCCTCTCCCATACACCCCCATGGTGTGATGCTGCTGGAGGATTGAAAGACCATTTAATGTTATCTTTAAGCAGGGAATTTCTGATTTTGTCCTGATCGAAACTCATAAGAGCTTTTCTTAATTCCTTTTCAGCACCTACCAAGTTTGTCCCGTTATCTGAACGAATGTGAGAGACTTGACCTCTGCGACACATAAACCTTCTGATAGTGCAAATGCACGAGTCTGTGTCTAAAGAATATGCCATTTCAAGGTGCACTGCCCTGCTGGACATGCAAGTAAAGATTACCCCATACCGTTTCACAAGGCTTCTGGCCCGTTTTGTTTCAATTGGTCCGAAGTAATCCATTCCTTTTACGAAGTTCAGAGAGAACATAGTTTCTTCCACTATGGCCTGTGCGCTCATGGATATGACGCAATATCAGAGAGGAGATCGGATGACTTTTGTGCAAGATGATTGGATGTTTTACTTGCTCAGGCATAGCTGATCTGCAGAGGCGTCCACCAACTCTCAATATGCCATTGTCCAGGATTGGATCCAACTTTAAGATGCAGCTTGTTCTTTGAACACCAGGTGGCGCCATTTCCAATTTGGCTAATTCTTTTGAGAATGTTTGTCTTTGGCTTATTCTAATGATTACCTTCTCTGCCATTTCCAGGTCTTCAATATCAAGGCTCTGACCACCCAATGTTGATTTGAAGGCTTGCATCTTTAAAGCAACTTCTTTGCTTGGAGGGCACATGTTTGTGGATTTGATTTCCTTTCTTTGCCTTGCAAGGATCTTCAACATATTCTTGAATTTCAAGAACCAAGCTACTGCCTTCTTAAGTTTCAGCCAATCTGAAAAATGTGATAGCAGTCGAGTAATTGGGCTTTCTTTATCTTGAACATTGGTACTCAGGACAGTAACTTTCTTTTTAACCTCTTGGTCAACCATTGGACTGAGTTGGAAATCAACAGGATGGACTGGCCATTCATCTTTTGGTTCGCAGAGAAAGGTTGGACCTGCTATCCACCGACTGTATTCGAGGAACTTTTTGACAGTCAAGCCTCTGGACACGTCATCTGCTGGGTTTGATTTTGTTCCCACAAACCTCCACTGGGACAAGCTGGAATTTTCCTGGATGATGGATACTCGATTGGCGACGAAGGTGTGGAACCGTGCGTGCTCATTGGCTATGTACTTTAAGACTGTCTGACTATCAGTCCAAAACACTGAGCTCTCAAGTTCAAGTTGCAGCTCCAACCTAAGCATTTTATCTACTCTGACGGACAGCACTGCCGCGGAGAGCTCCATTCTGGGGATTGTCATATGTTTCAAGGGCGCCAATCTTCCTTTTCCCATCATGAAGGAAACACACACTTCACCCTGGTCATTCTCCATCCGCAGGTAACTTGCAGTGCCGTAGCCGTTTTCAGAAGCATCCGAAAAGTGATGCAGTTGGGCGTGCGTTGGTTTTCCAAAGTGCTTTGATTTAATGCACCGAGCTACACTGAAGTCGTTCAGCTTCTCGAGACTAGATGTCCATTCTATCCACCTCTTGGCTGTTGCAGAAGGAATCGGTTCATCCCATCCATACTTTTCTTTGCACAACTGCTGGAGCATATGCTTTACAGGTAAGATGAGTGGAGCTAAGAAGCCAAGTGGATCATACACTGAGCTCCCGACAGATAGTAACCCCCTTCGAGTGAGTGGTTTTTGTTTCAGTGTGATCTTAAACATGAATGCATCATTCTCGATACACCACTGTACTCCAAGAGCCCTCTCCATCGGCAGTTCGTCTTTCTCCAAGTCCAACATTTTGACATCTTTGGCTCGATCTTCTTGAGGGATAGCTGAGAGCACAGTGCGGCTGTTACTTGCCCATTTGGTGAGGCGGAATCCTCCCATCTGACAGGCAGCTGACAGGTCCTCAACAAGTTGCACGGCTTCCTGATCTGAGGGCAGGGACTTCAAACAATCATCGACATAAAAGTTGTTTTTAATAGTATGGATGACTTCTGAGGCACAATTACCTTTATTGTCTTCTGCTGTTCTCTTTAAGGCAAAGCTTGCGCAGCTTGGAGATGATACTGCCCCGAACAAGTGAACAAGCATGCGGTGTTCCACTGCTCTTTGATCAACATCACCTTCAGGCCACCAGAGAAATCTTAAGAAGTCCACGTCCTTGGCTGCTACCCTCACTTGGTGGAACATGGAGCGGATGTCTGCCATTACAGCAACTGGCTCCAGCCTGAACCTGACAAGTACCCGACTAGGCTGTTAGTTAAATCTGGGCCTTGTAGCAATTCTGAGTTGAGTGAGGTTCCTTGGTAGGACGCACTGCAGTCAAAGACAACTCTTAAGGTTTTCTTCTTTGGGTGGTACACCCCATGGTGTGGAATGTACCACACTCTACCATCTGCCTTTTCTAGCTGTTCACATGGTATCACTTCAGCATATTTCTTTGCAATAACCTCTGACATAAAGTCACTGTATTCCTTTTTGAATTGCTCATGTCTTTGGAACTTTTTCTTCAGGCCTGTAGCTGTATCTTTTCTTATTGTTTGTTGATACTCTATGTGCAGAAGTCCGGGATGTGGTTTCTTACATACGTCACATGTCAGGCGCCTTTTGCAGTTCTTGCTGATGTGTCCTTTTGCAAGACATCCAAAACAGATTCCATTTTTTCTTAAGAAGTCAATTTTCTCTTTGTTTGACTTTTTTCTTAAACTTGAGCACTGTGGAAGTGTGTGCGTACCCCTGCAGAATCCACAATGTACTGGTTGGTTCAGTTGGTCAATTGTTGTAGCGAAGTTTCCAGTAGATTTGGGTTTGGGCAGAGGTCTTGATTTGTCTTGACTCTGAGGGCCATCTAAGATGTTGCCAAACACTGGGTCGGAATAGATGCAAACTTGTTTTTCAAGGAATTCGACAAGATTGTGGAATGTTACTCTTGTATTGTTTCGTGTTTGCATATCTGAAGCGACTGACCTCCATCTGTCACGGATTTTGTGAGGAAGTTTAAACACTATGGCTTTGAGGTTGGATGCCAGATTCAATTCATCCATGTACATCATACTTTCCATTGAGTTACAGCAGCTTCTAAGAAACAGTGTGTATGCCTGCAATGCTTTTGGATCTTCTGCTTTGATTGGTGACCACGAAAGAGCCTTTCCTATATAGGCGTTTGCAATCCTATATTCACTGCCATAATTTTCTTTTAACAGATGTTTAGCTGTTGGAAACCCTCTGTCAGAAGGCAAATGCTGACAACTCTTAACAAGCTCATTAGCAGCTCCCTTTGTGTACTGTTCGAGAAAAGACAGTCTTTCTTCACTGGTCTCCACTTTGGATTCAATAATTTGTTCAAAAGACCGGACAAATGACTGGTACTGCAATATATCACCGTCAAAGGGCACGATATCTCTTTTGGGCAGAGCGGCAATTTGTTGGTGTCTTACCAAAGACTTTGTGATGGTGTTTTGGCTTTCAAGGAGTGTGTGGAGTTGATCAGGCTCTACTCTTCCCTGTGAAGCTTGAGCTTGTTGGGCCATTGCAGTTGTAGGTGGAGGTGAAATTCTTGGTGTTTCACTGATCAGTACTGTCTGCCGACTTGGTCTGGTGGTAGCAGTAGTCTGTTGAACCATTGTCGTATGTTGCGGTTGAGGCACGTTGACCTCAGTAGGTGCAGGAATATGGACAGTAGAATGATGCCAGATGGCTCCAGTCTTTGGCCTTACCCTAGGTGTTATGGCAATGTCTTTAAAGTCTAGTGTATCCTCTTTGTCCATGTGTTTCTCGAAATATTCATTCATGCCATCCATGTTTGTTGAATTAGGATCATGTTCATAAATTTCAGCAGATTTAAGAGCAGATATTTTGGCTGATGTTGCTGCCAAGTCTGTTTGTATCTTCAACAGCTCCTTCTTTTTTCTTAGTTGTTCTTTTTCACGGTTAAGTTCTTCCTCCTTTTCCTCTAAAGCATGTATTTCTTTTAATGCAGCGACCCTCACCAGAAGGCTTGCTCTTTCAGCCTCTGCCTGCATGCGTGAAGAAGAAGTGGATTGTGCAGATAGGAGAGAGCGACTTCGTCTTTTTGATGTGTGGGATCCATGATCCCTGATTGCTGAAGCACTGTCTTCAGGCCCAATGTCATCGGTAACAACAGCAAGCTGGTCTTGGGTGGTCTTCTCTTTAGTCGCCTCTTCCTTTGGTTTCAAGCTGGTCCACCATTGTGAAAGAGAGGAAAGGAACTCTGTTATTACTGCCCACTTAGGTTCAAACCATGTTTTTGTATCGTTTTCATAGTCTTCTTCATTTAACAAGCGTTGATACTGTGAGTGTGCTTCTTTGAGCTCGTCCAATATCGTTGTGTACATTGTTTCATTAGATATTACTTCACTAGTACAAGTGGGGTCTTTCATTAATTCTTTAATTATATTCATGCGCCTAGTCAGCTGGCCAAGCTTGGCTGATCTGATTGAGCGCATTTCTTCCAATGTTGGTTGACTAACTTCATCCCTTTCTGGGTCATCAAAATGGTGAGGAAAGTACTTTTGTCAGTTCTGCAACAGCAAGTACTTGATGATGAAGGCCTGTGTACCATCCTATGTGAAGTAGAGGCAATCCTCAACAGTAGGCCCATCACCACCATGTCACCCGACCCACATGATCTCGAAGCTCTGACCCCTAACCACTTTCTTACTTAAATGTAATGGTCTTTTACCAAAACTCCAGGTAACTGATTGAGAGTCATTTCATCACTGACTGTCCTTGCCTTCACGGCTCCAAGAAATGGATTGTCCACAATAAAGATGATGGTTTTAACCTCAAAGGGTTTGATGATTTATTTAACCTTAAACATATAAGTAAAACAAGAAATGAAAAGTTTCTAAGCAAGCAATCCAAGCTTGTGAGGGCAGGAGACAGACGTAAGAAAGCTGTTGCCTCCAATCAGCCACCTGGCTCCAATCAGCCACCCAGTCAGGCCTTGAGCAGGTAATTATGTCTTTGGGGTGGAGACATTACACTCCGGGCCTGCAGAGGGTGCAGAGAGGACACTCACAAAGAAAGAGTTAATTTTGGCTCCAACAACATGTATATAAAGCAGGTAGTGAGCAGGGATATACAGTTGTGTTCAGTTGAAGATTGATATATACAGTATATATATACAGTAAGTCAAGTCAAAATATAAAAATGTACATGGCTATCAATCATACAGGTATGTGAAGAGTAAATATCAATGGTGAACGCTTCATGGGATCCTTTGACACAAAGCCCCCACACACGGCATTCAGATTCAGATTCAGATTCAGATTACTTTATTAATCCCGAGGGAAATTGAGGTGCAACAGTTGACACAGGGGGAATAAATGCACACACAAAAATACTAATACCTAAGCTAAAAAACAAAACAACAACTAACTAAATAAAACTATTATAAACAAAAATATAGTTAAAATAATTCTAAATGAAATCTAAATGTATTGATAAATGAAGATAAATTTACAGTATTATTACAGTAATACGTAGGTATATACAATACACAACAATACGTATAGTGCAAATTGGCAGTAATAATATATTAATAAATAACTCAACTGAAAAGTGACATGTGAAAAGTGAAAAGTGAATTAGGATTTGAATAGAATTTACAGTGCAAAGTTACAATGAGATGATTTACAGTGCGTTGACCAAAATAATAGTAATAAGTACGTTGGCCTCAGGTCACTGAGTCTCCACTGTCCCTCTCACGACCCGAGGTAGATGAGTTAAAGAGTCTAATAGCTGAGCAGGTGAGGAAAGTGCTGTGCAGGCTCCATCCAGGCAAGGCTGCAGGTCCTGACGGCGTCAGCCCGAGAGTCCTCAAAACATGTGCTGCCCAGCTGAGTGGAGTCCTGCAGTACATCTTCAACCTGAGCATGAGGGTGTGCTGTGGAAGACATCCTGCCTGGTGCCGGTTCCGAAGAAGGCGCGTCCCAGCACCTCAAACGACTACAGACCGGTGGCGCTGACGTCCCACGTGGGGACATCTCAAAGTCCTTTGAGAGGCTGGTCCTGTTGCTTCTTCGGCCCCTGGTCAGATCATCGCTGGTCCCTCTTCAGTTTGCCTACCAGCCGAAACTGGGAGTGGAGGACGCCATCATCTTCCTGCTTCATCGTGCCTACGCCCACTTGGACAGACCCGGGAGCACTGTGAGAATCATGTTTTTCGACTTCTCCAGTGCGTTCAACACCATCCGGCCTGCCCTGCTGGGGAGTAAGCTGACGGCGATGAAGGTGGACTCTTCCTTGGTGTCCTGGATTACTGAGTATTTGACGGGTCGTCCACAGTTTGTCAGACTGCAGGACTGTGTGTCTGACACTGTGGTCAGCAGCACTGGTGCTCCACAGGGAACGGTTCTTTCCCCATTCCTGTTCACCCTTTACACCTCAGACTTCCAGTGCAACTCTGTGTCCTGCCATCTGCAGAAGACTCTGCAGTTGTTGGTTGTGTCAGCGAGGGAAACGATGAGGAGTACAGGGGCGTCGTGGACTCCTTCGTTGAGTGGTGTGAGCTGAACCACATGCAGCTCAACACTGACAAGACGAAGGAGATGGTGGTGGACTTCCGCAGGAGGAAATCTACCCCCACACCCATTTCCATCAAGGGTGTGTCCGCTGAAGTTGTTCAGGAATATAAATACCTGGGAGTTCATCTGGACAACAAACTGGTCTGGGCCAAGAACTCTGAGGCTGTTTACAAGAAGGGCCAGAGCCGTCTCTACTTCCTGCGGAGGCTCCGGTCCTTCAACGTTTGTAACAAGATGCTGAATATGTTCTACCAGTCGGAGGTAGCCAGTGCCATCTTCTCCGGTATCGTGTGCTGGGGAAGCAGGTTGAGGTCAGCAGACGCCAACAAGATCAGCAGGATTGTCAGGAAGGCTGGCGCTGTCCTGGGGGTCCAGCTGGACTCCTTGTTGGTGGTGTCTGAGAGAAGGATGCTGCGCAAGCTGCTTTGTATCCTTGACAACAACTCTCACCCTCTCCATCAGGTGCTGACCTCATATAGAAGCACCTTTAGCAACAGACTCATTCCACCCAGGTGCACCACAGAACACCACAGGAAGTCCTTTCTTCCTGTGGCCATCAGTCTCTATAACTCATCTACCTCGGGTCGTGAGAGGGACAGTGGAGACTCAGTGACCTGAGGCCAACGCACTGTTACTATTATTATTTTTTTTGGTCAACGCACTGTAAATAATTTCACTGTAATTTTGCACTGTAAATTCTATTTCACTTTTCACTTTTCACATGTCACTTTTTCAGTATTCGTTTAATATATTATTACTGCCAATTTGCACTATACGTATTGTTGTGTATTGTATATACCTACGTATTACTGTAATAATACTGTAAATTGTGCAATTCATCTATTCATCTATCAATACATTTAGATTTCATTTAGAGTTATTTTAGTTATATTTTGTTTATACTAGTTTTATTTAGTTAGTTGTTATTTAGTTTTTAGCTTAGGTTTTAGTATATTTGTGTGTGCATTTATTCCCCCTGTGTCAACTGTTGCACCTTAATTTCCCTCGGGATTAATAAAGTTTCTTGAATCTTGAATCTTGAATCTTGAAAGAGCAACAGGTCATTGGGCCAATGGTGGTCCCTAGACCAGGGGTTCTCAAACTTTTTGTTTCTGCAGACCACTATTTATCATCAAGGATTTCGCGGACCACCTCATATGCAAACCGTAAAAATAAGTACATATAAACGTAGTGTTAAAACGCAGATATTTTTTTATAGTTAATTATAGACAATCAAAAGTAAATTGAAGCCTATCTGATACCTTTGTTGCACGTGTGACCGGTGTCTGTCTGCGTTGTGTATGTTTCTCAAAGAGGACGGCGGACAACTTATTTTTTTCTTTTGGTCCTTGACCATATATTCGAATCTGCATCCACTCATAGAACACAACAGCTGCATCAGTGAACATGAACTGCAGCTTCAGCTCTTTCAACATCCGATTGTATCCGTGTACAATAAGGAAATAATAAATAAAATAACAGATTTTGTGCAATTATAGGCTAATTAAACTCAAAACAACCATGTTACACACGCACAGCAAGTCCAGTGGAAACAAATAATCTTATCAATCACACACAAATAAATTAACATAAATGTGTGTAATAAGGAAATAATAAATAAAATAACAGATTTTGTGCAATTATATGCTAATTAAACTCAAAACAACGCACACGCACAGCAAGTCCAAGCTAACCTTATCACTCAGCTAATGAGATGGATAATGTTGCTTCGCAGACGTCGACATCTGGATGTCAATCTGAGATCTGGTTCAATGTTAAGTCTGTTCCGATATTTTGTCTTCAACGAGACCAGTGATGAAAATCCCGACTCACAGAGGTAAGCGGTAGGAAAGGGCATAAGAAACATCAAGGCCTTGTCGGACAGCTCTGGGTATTCTGAAGCAGCTTTTAGCCAAAAGGCAGGCAGGCATCTCTGAGAAAAATCCACTTTTAAAGCACTGTCACAGGACAGTTCAACAAGGCTGTCTTGCTCTCTGGACGTAAGGTTTGCGAGGATGTCATCGTCCAGGGTCGCAAATGGATTTCTGATGCAGTTCGCAGTTGTGTCAGGGATAGGGAAGTACATCCGTAGCTGTGTTTTCAAACTGTGCAAGTGCTCCCTGACATCATTTTTCACATTATTTGGAAGCTGCATTTCCGCGGTGTCCAAAAAATCGGATAGGTTTGCAAACAAGTCATAGTTTGACTGCTCCAGGCGCCTGGCCCACATCTCCATCTTCTTGATTGTAGCTTCAACTTTGTCTTGCACGTGAAAAAGTGTCACTGACTTCCCCTGAAGACTCCGATTGAGTCCATTCAAATGCTCAAAAATATCTGCCAGGTATGCCAACTTGGCAAGCCACGGGGCATCACTGAAGTGATCTGAAATTTCAAATTTTGAGTCAAGTAAAAACATTCTCACTTCATCGCGCAACTCGTAGAGCCGCGCAAGCACCTTTCCTCTCGATAGCCACCGGACCTCGGTGTGCAAAAGTAATTGCCGGTGATCACTGCCCATCTCATCACATAAAACGGCAAAAAACCGGGCATTCAGTGGACGGGCCTTGATAAAATTGACCGTTCGTACTGCTTCATCCAGAACAGTTTTGAGATCAGGAGGCATTTTTTGGCTGCGAGAGCCTCCCTGTGGATGCTGCAGTGGATTGATTTAGTTTGTGGAGCCACTGCTTGTACACGTTTAACAAGCCCACTGTGTCGGCCTAACATGGCTGCTGCCCCGTCTGTGCTAATGCCCACGCATTTTGACCAACCAATCCTATGTTCCATTATGAAACTGATCAACATGTCAAAAAGTGCCTCTGCAGTTGTGTGTGTTGGCAAACATTTACAAAAGAGAAAGTCCTCCTCTATTTCTCCGTTGTGTTCATACCTTACGTATGAGAGCAGGTTGGCAAGGTTAGCTATGTCAGTTGATTCATCCAACTGTAGTGCAAAAAATCGACTGGCTTTTATCCGCGCTATTAGCTGGTCATTCACATTGCTGGCCATTTCCTCAATTCTGCGCTGTACGGTGCTGTCTGACAATGGAATCAAGTCCATTTGCTTGCATGTCTTTTCACCCAGCATAACACCCACCGCCACCTTAATTGATGGCAGCACCACCTCCTCACCGAGTGTATGCGCTTTCCCATTTTTTGCGATAATTCTTGACAATCTGTATGAGACTTCCACTGCTTTAGCATTGTTGCTACCTGTAGATGTGGATTCCATGATGTTCTTGCTACTGTGAAATTCTTGGAGCTTGTTTTTAAAAAACTCAACTGGCTTGGACTTCAACTCTCCATGCTTTGTCTCAAGGTGACGGCAAAGATTAGCTGGTTTTAGGCTCTCGTTAGCCAGTGTCTCGTAGCACAGAACGCATAATGGCAAAGGCTCATCTTCGGTGCCTGTGTATGTAAATCCCAGTTCTAAGTATTTCACATTGTATTTTCGCTTAATCTTCACTTTCTTTGTTTTTTTTCGCGGAATCTGGCTTGTAGATGCCTCCGACTCACTCTCATGATCTTCATTAACGTTAACATCTTTTCTCTTCAGACCACCAGATGCTAGCCACCGATCCATGTTTGTGGTTTTGCACGCACACGTGGGAAGATGAGAGCTCTCACTTGCACTCTGCTCTTCCGCAGCGCAGCCCCCCCTCCCTCCGGCTGAAATTATGAATGTAAGGCCTATATTAATCATAAGTAACACGGCAGGGTCCGTGAGAGTTTGTTTTCATCTGATTTCAAATAAACAATGTCATGGCATTCAGAATATTAAACTTGTTTCGGCAAATTCAGATGATAAATACAACTTTGAAGCTTGTAACGGAATAATTACAAGCGGAAAACGGAGCAACTTAACGTCACAGGCAGCAGGCATAACAACAGCCGGTGTTGAGCTAGAAGCTAAACAACGAGCGGGCTGGCTGGGAACGGGGATCGGCCAACAAGGCAGAGAAATCTACAGGACGTTCACTTGGGCCCACGGTGAGAAACAGGATCCAGTCAAAGTTTTGGATAAATTTGCAATGTACATTTGCATCTAATGTAATATATATAATATTAGAGTCCCTCGCCAGCTTCCGCAAGAGACTCAAGACCCACCTGTTCAGAGTCCACCTGGACTCTCCTTTGTGAAACCCCTAAACTTGCTTAAGTCCTGACATTAATAGCTCTTAGCATGTTGTATATGTTAGCAAGTGTATGTCCTTAATGTTGTTAACACGCTCTTATCACAGCTACTTAAGCAGGTGACCTAGCAGTACGAAATTGTGTTATTCATCTTGTCAATATGAATACTTGTGAACTGCTGTATTTATATGTTTGCGTACCCCAGTGTTATGCTATTGTCTGCTTCAACTAATGTACACCTTGTAAGTCGCTTTGGATAAAAGCGTCTGCCAAATGCCCTAAATGTAAATGTAAATGTAAATATTATATTTAAAATATAAATTCTAAAAAATTTGGTCGTTCAGTGAACGAGTCTCTTGTCGGTCGTTCAGTGAATGAGTCTCTTGTCGGTCGTTCAGTGAACGAGTCTCTTGTCAGTCGTTCGGTGAACGATCCTCTTATCGGTTGTTCAGTGAACGAGTCTCTTGTCGGTCGTATTTCTCGCGCAGGTTTTGTTTCCATGTGTAAAATGTAGTCACTGCGTCATTCACGTGCAGTTTATGCCGTCGTTTAACGACTTGTTTAACAACCCGTCATAGAATCATAGCGGTTAATACTCTCGTTTGTTCGTTGTAAATCTATATGTTCATTCACACATTCACTTTCCAGCCAATGTTGTGTTCAGAACTCAGCTGTCATCTCTCTGAACCAGATTTCCGCTGTACTTAACTTGTGCTGTGCAATGACAATACATTTGCATCTAATCTAATATATATAATATTATATTTAAAATATAAATTATAAAAAAAAAAATGCTGAGATAAGATACAGTTCGTTCAACAAACAAACAGCTTGAAAGAATTGGGAGAACGAACGACCAACAAGAGTCTCGTTCACTGAGCAACCGACAAGAGACTCGTTCACTGGAGACTCGTTCAGTGAAAGATCCTCTTGTCAGTCATTCAATGAACGATCCTCTTCTCGGTCGTTCCATGAACGATCCTCTTGTCGGTCGTTCAGTGAACGATCCTCTTATGGGTCGTTCAGTGAACGATTGTCTTGTCGGTCGTTCAGTGAACGAGTCTCTTGTCGGTCGTTCAGTGAACGATCCTCTTATCGGTCGTTCAGTGAACGAGTCTCTTGTCGGCCGTTCAGTTCACAAAGTGAACGAACAAACGAGAAGGAATATGGGAATGAACGAGTCGTTCTCGTTTTGTTAAGACCCGTTCGTTCATGAACGACAAACCACTATTTTGAATGTACCGGTTCTGATACGTTTGCCGTCATTTCTGTTGCTGTTGCAAGCCTCACAACTGCGGCTGTTATTACTGTTCATATCGGGGAGTAAACGTTTCGACTCGACAACCTGTCTACCATCTCCTCGTTTCTACGCACCCCCTCATTGGTGACCCAAAACGCTGATCAAAATAATCCTCGAAGCAAACGGTGATGCAGCGCCGGCAGGAGCTAACGGCTAACATCTACGCCGCAGAGATTAAGTTGCCCGTGTTCTGGCAGCGCAGCCCCCGGCCGCGGTTCAACACATCGAAGCCCAGTTCCAACTGAGAGGACATTAAACATTGATATACACACAGAGATGCAGACAAGATCTTTTTACTAGATTATTTTTGCATTTGTGTAAACAAAATGTGTCTGAAGGCAATGAGATGGACGGGACCAATAATATAAATATATGAATATGGTTTCTGGTTATCTTAGCAGCCCAACAGTAATGCTAGGTTCCCATTGTCGTGCGGTCCGTTACGAACGCCACGATTGGCCATTCGTAGCTGATCGTGGAATTTCTCAGAAAGAAATCTCGTCCTGAATTGGGACGATCTGGTACGTGCAGATACGTTCCGATACGTTCATCACAAACCGATGCGCTCTGTTACCATTGGATAGGATTGTGGTCACGATGTCTTTCACGCTCATGATAATAATATTCATATTAATATCAATGTGTATGATGATAATTGTCACAAGTGGATTGTTCGGTAAGACCCTGAACGCAGACCAAGATACAGTGGAGCTATAACGTAAAGCTTTATTTCAAGCAAACACAACACAAAAGTGAACGGGGACAGGCAAGGGGTCTGGATACCGGGAGGTCGGAGTAGCAACAGGTACTGGACAGGTAATTATAATTACCGGGGAGCTCGTATAGACTGGAGATTAGTCCGGGATAGGAGAGTAACGCGAGACAGGTGGGTGACGCGGGATAGGCAATGAATCTGGATTTCCGGGACATCGGCGTGGCGATTCCGTCCAGAATGTACCAACGTACAAAGTAGCAACCATGAAGTACGACGTATGACCTTAATGGAAGCCAGGGTCTATATACCCCAGGTGAGGGGATTAGCAATCAGCCACGGCAATTGCTGACAGGTGTGTATGTGCGCCGCCAGCGCACGTGGCTTGGCCACACCCCCTGTTAACCACCGTAACCGTGACAGTACCCCCCCTCAAAGGGCGCCTCCTGGCACCCAACCTGGCTTGAAGGGGCGTTCCCGGTGACAGTTGCGGAAAAGGAACGGGTCAAGTCAAGTCAAGTCAAGTTTATTGTCACTTCACCGTTTACACAAGTATAAAGCAGTGATGTGAAAATCTTATGTGCAATACCCGATTTTTTATCTTATTTTATAACTGCTGTCCAACAGACAGCAGTTATAAAATAAGATAAAATAATAGATAAAAATAGAATTAAAATAGAATAATAAAAAATTTAAATTAAAAATTTAAATGCAATTTATAAAATGCTAAATATCGGCACAGAAAAGAGCAATATGTACATATAAATCACACGCTCTTATCACAGCTACTTAAGCAGGTGACCTAGCAGTACGAAATTGTGTTATTCATCTTGTCAATATGAATACTTGTGAACTGCTGTATTTATATGTTTGCGTACCCCAGTGTTATGCTATTGTCTGCTTCAACTAATGTACACCTTGTAAGTCGCTTTGGATAAAAGCGTCTGCCAAATGCCCTAAATGTAAATGTAAATGTAAATATTATATTTAAAATATAAATTCAAAAAAATTTGGTCGTTCAGTGAACGAGTCTCTTGTCGGTCGTTCAGTGAATGAGTCTCTTGTCGGTCGTTCAGTGAACGAGTCTCTTGTCAGTCGTTCAGTGAACGAGTCTCTTGTCAGTCGTTCGGTGAACGATCCTCTTATCGGTTGTTCAGTGAACGAGTCTCTTGTCGGTCGTATTTCTCGCGCAGGTTTTGTTTCCATGTGTAAAATGTAGTCACTGCGTCATTCACGTGCAGTTTATGCCGTCGTTTAACGACTTGTTTAACAACCCGTCATAGAATCATAGCGGTTAATACTCTCGTTTGTTCGTTGTAAATCTATATGTTCATTCACACATTCACTTTCCAGCCAATGTTGTGTTCAGAACTCAGCTGTCATCTCTCTGAACCAGATTTCCGCTGTACTTAACTTGTGCTGTGCAATGACAATACATTTGCATCTAATCTAATATATATAATATTATATTTAAAATATAAATTATAAAAAAAAAAATGCTGAGATAAGATACAGTTCGTTCAACAAACAAACAGCTTGAAAGAATTGGGAGAACGAACGACCAACAAGAGTCTCGTTCACTGAGCAACCGACAAGAGACTCGTTCACTGGAGACTCGTTCAGTGAAAGATCCTCTTGTCAGTCATTCAATGAACGATCCTCTTCTCGGTCGTTCCATGAACGATCCTCTTGTCGGTCGTTCAGTGAACGATCCTCTTATGGGTCGTTCAGTGAACGATTGTCTTGTCGGTCGTTCAGTGAACGAGTCTCTTGTCGGTCGTTCAGTGAACGATCCTCTTATCGGTCGTTCAGTGAACGAGTCTCTTGTCGGCCGTTCAGTTCACAAAGTGAACGAACAAACGAGAAGGAATATGGGAATGAACGAGTCGTTCTCGTTTTGTTAAGACCCGTTCGTTCATGAACGACAAACCACTATTTTGAATGTACCGGTTCTGATACGTTTGCCGTCATTTCTGTTGCTGTTGCAAGCCTCACAACTGCGGCTGTTATTACTGTTCATATCGGGGAGTAAACGTTTCGACTCGACAACCTGTCTACCATCTCCTCGTTTCTACGCACCCCCTCATTGGTGACCCAAAACGCTGATCAAAATAATCCTCGAAGCAAACGGTGATGCAGCGCCGGCAGGAGCTAACGGCTAACATCTACGCCGCAGAGATTAAGTTGCCCGTGTTCTGGCAGCGCAGCCCCCGGCCGCGGTTCAACACATCGAAGCCCAGTTCCAACTGAGAGGACATTAAACATTGATATACACACAGAGATGCAGACAAGATCTTTTTACTAGATTATTTTTGCATTTGTGTAAACAAAATGTGTCTGAAGGCAATGAGATGGACGGGACCAATAATATAAATATATGAATATGGTTTCTGGTTATCTTAGCAGCCCAACAGTAATGCTAGGTTCCCATTGTCGTGCGGTCCGTTACGAACGCCACGATTGGCCATTCGTAGCTGATCGTGGAATTTCTCAGAAAGAAATCTCGTCCTGAATTGGGACGATCTGGTACGTGCAGATACGTTCCGATACGTTCATCACAAACCGATGCGCTCTGTTACCATTGGATAGGATTGTGGTCACGATGTCTTTCACGCTCATGATAATAATATTCATATTAATATCAATGTGTATGATGATAATTGTCACAAGTGGATTGTTCGGTAAGACCCTGAACGCAGACCAAGATACAGTGGAGCTATAACGTAAAGCTTTATTTCAAGCAAACACAACACAAAAGTGAACGGGGACAGGCAAGGGGTCTGGATACCGGGAGGTCGGAGTAGCAACAGGTACTGGACAGGTAATTATAATTACCGGGGAGCTCGTATAGACTGGAGATTAGTCCGGGATAGGAGAGTAACGCGAGACAGGTGGGTGACGCGGGATAGGCAATGAATCTGGATTTCCGGGACATCGGCGTGGCGATTCCGTCCAGAATGTACCAACGTACAAAGTAGCAACCATGAAGTACGACGTATGACCTTAATGGAAGCCAGGGTCTATATACCCCAGGTGAGGGGATTAGCAATCAGCCACGGCAATTGCTGACAGGTGTGTATGTGCGCCGCCAGCGCACGTGGCTTGGCCACACCCCCTGTTAACCACCGTAACCGTGACAGTACCCCCCTCAAAGGGCGCCTCCTGGCACCCAACCTGGCTTGAAGGGGCGTTCCCGGTGACAGTTGCGGAAAAGGAACGGGTCAAGTCAAGTCAAGTCAAGTTTATTGTCACTTCACCGTTTACACAAGTATAAAGCAGTGATGTGAAAATCTTATGTGCAATACCCGATTTTTTATCTTATTTTATAACTGCTGTCCGACAGACAGCAGTTATAAAATAAGATAAAATAATAGATAAAAATAGAATTAAAATAGAATAATAAAAAATTTAAATTAAAAATTTAAATGCAATTTATAAAATGCTAAATATCGGCACAGAAAAGAGCAATATGTACATATAAATCAATGTAATAAAATATACATTGTTATATGCTATACGCCCTTGTTAAGCAGCCTGATGGCCTGACTGTGGAAGCTATCTCTAAGCCTATTTGTACGGCACTTTATACTGCGGTATCGCCTGCCTGACGGTAACAGTGAGTACAGTTCGTGGCTGGGGTGGGCAATGTCTTTTATGATTTGTTTGGCCTTGGCCACGGACCGCTGATTGTATATATCCAGGAGGGAGGGGAGCTCACCTCCAACGATATACTGGGCTGTCCGCACCACCCTTTGAAGCGCTCTGCAGTTCCCGTACCAGGCGGTGATACACCCTGTAAGAACACTCTCGATGGTGCCGTTATAGAATGTTCTCAGGATGCGGGGGCCCATGCTGAATTTATTCAGACGCCTGAGGAAATACAGGCGTTGTTGGGCCCTTTTCACCACGTGTGTGGTGTGCGTGGACCATGTGAGGTCCTCGGAGATGTGCACGCCGAGGAACTTGAAGCTGCTGACCCTCTCTACTTCAACGCCGTCGATGGAGATAGGGTTGTGCACTCCCCTCTGCTTCCTGAAGTCCACAATCAGCTCCTTGGTCTTCTTGACGTTGAGGGCGAGGCTGTTCTCCTGGCACCACTGCTCCAGCAATCTGACCTCCTCCCTGTAGGCTGTCGCCGGCGATCAGGCCCATCACTGTCGTGTTGTCAGCAAACTTGACGATGACGTTGGAGCTGTGCATAGCCATGCAGTCGTGGGTGTAGAGGGAGTAGAGGAGAGGGCTCAGCACGCATCCCTGGGGGCTCCCGTGTTGAGGGTCAGTGGCTCTGATGTGGTGCTGCCCATCCTCAACACCTGGCGGCGGTCCGACAGGAGGTCCAGTATCCAGCTGCACGTGGATGGGGGTACGCCTAGACCTCTAAGCTTGGTGTCGAGCTTGGCAGGAACTATTTTGTTGAACGCTGAGCTGTAGTCCACAAACAGCATTCGCACATAACAGTTGTTTCCCTCCAGGTGGGAAAGGGCAGTGTGGAGGGCCATGGCACTTGCGTCGTCCGTGGATCTATTTTGATGATATGCAAATTGCCATGGGTCCAGCGTGGCAGGTAACACGGAGCAAATAAAGTCCTTGACCAACCTCTCGAAGCATTTGCTAACGATCGAGGTGAGGGCTACAGGTCTATAGTCATTCAAGCATTTTACCTTGGGTTGTTTAGGGACAGGCACGATGGTGGACATCTTGAAGACTGCGGGGACAACAGCCTGGGACAGGGAGAGGTTGAAGATGTCTGCAAAGACTCCTGCCAACTGGTCTGCGCATGCTCTGAGGACGCGGCCCGGGATGTCGTCGGGGCCTGCCGCCTTACGGATGTTCAGCCACTTGAAGGTGCGGCGCACATCCGCCTCCGAGATGTGCAGCAGGCTGGTCTCCTCAGGCGGCGCTGGCTTCGGCGGGCTGCCGTTTACGTCGAACCGAGCAAAAAAAGTATTTAGCTCTCCTGGGAGGGAGGTAGAGGAGTTCTCTACACAACTGGTTCTCCCTCTGAAGTTCGTTATCGTCTGCAGCCCCTGCCACATACCCCTCGCATCGTGTTTCTTGAATTTATCTTCCACTCTGTCCTTATACTCCCGCTTGGCAGTGACGATGGTCTTACGGAGGTCGTAACGGGCTCTCGTATATTCCTCCGTATTCCCGGAGCCAAAGGCGGCGTTACGTGCGTGTAGGGCAGTGCGAACATCGCCGTTAATCCACGGTTTCTGGTTGGGATATATCCGAACAGACTTGGTCGGAACAACGTTGCATGATCAAAACAATCCTGCAGCATAGAGTCTGATTGGTCCGACCAGCATTGGACCTCCCTCACAGCGATCGGTTTCTGCTTCAGACTCTGCCTATAGGCGGGGAGCAGCTGGATAGAGCGGTGGTCTGATTTGCCGAACGGTGGGTGGAGGAGGGCCTTGTAGCCATCACGGAAGGGAGTGTAGCATTGGTCGAGGATCCGCTCGCCCCGTGTGTTGCTCGTTATGTGTTGGTAGAACTTCGGGAGAACCTTCTTCAGGTTCGCCTTGTTGAAGTCCCCCGCCACGATGAGAGCAGCCTCGGGGTGCACCGACTCCTGTTCACTGATAGCCCCGTAGAGTTCCTTCAGCGCTGTGTCCGTGTTGGCTTGTGGGGGAATGTAAACAGCGGTCACGGTTACCGCTGTAAACTCCCGAGGTAGCCAGTGTGGATGGCACATAAGCATCAGGTACTCCAGGTCCGGGGAACAGAAAGACTTGAGGGGATGTACATGACTTTGGTTGCACCAAGATCTATTTATCATGAGACATACCCCCCCTCCGCGATCTTTACCGGAGAGAGCCTTTGTTCTGTCCGCCCGGTGGACGGAAAAGCCCGTCGGCTCGATAGCTACGTCGGTAACCCCCTCCGACATCCATGTCTCCGTAAGTTGCCCGGTGGAATTGAATACGAGCCTGTAGCTTTCTTAACTTATTGTCCAGAGACTGTACATTAGCCAGTAGAATGGTGGGTAGTGGGGGGCGATCAAATCGACGTTTAAGCCTGACTAGCACGCCGGCTCGCTTCCCTCGCTTCTTCCTGCGACGCTTGCGTGTAATCGTGCCCAAGATGGTCGGAGATAATCCAGCTGTGACTTCGGGCGGGACGTCCGAGTCGGAAGAATGAAAAAACTCCGGTAGGCGGCGAGCGACTGTCGATCTGATCTCCCGAAGTGTGCAAAAGTTATAAGTGAACGTGCTGCTAACTTCTTGAACTAAAATAGTTGCGATAAAAAGAATAAATAACAAAAACGGCGTCGTCGTGCGGGAGCTCGCGACACGGCAGCCATCTCGTACGGCGCCATACTCCAGTGGCGCCCTCCAGTACAGTCAGTAGCGTCGGCAGACAGAGGAAGCGCAAAGTCGGAAAGCGCAGCGTCGGGCAGCTTGGCGTTGTCAGACGGAGACAGCGTGACGTCAGCAGCGTCGGCAGACGGGGGAAGTGCAACATCGGGCAGCGCAGCGTCGGGCAACGCAGCGTTTGGCAGCGTGGCACTGTCAGACTCGAGAATAACGACGTCGTCAGCGTCGGCGGACGGGAGAAGCGTGACATCGTCAGGCGGGTATGACGCGACGTCGGCAGCGTCGGTAGACAGGGGAAGCGCAACGTCGGGCAGCGCAGCGTCAGGCAGCGCGGCACTGTCAGACGGGGGAGAAGCGGCGCTGTCAGACGGAGACAGCGTGACGTCAGCAGCACCGGCAGACGGGGGAAGCGCAACGTCGGTCCAGACTGTAACGGCGCGGGGCCCAACCCCGCTCCTCTGGGCCGTATGCCTCCCAGTCGATGATCCGGGGGGGTGGAGGAGATTCGGTGGGTGGGCGGTACCCGGGAAGAGAGCCACCCCTTCTGCCCAGGTCGGTAGGAGTCTTCTCTGGAAACTCCTCTGGAGGTCTCCTCTGGGGCCTCCTCTGGGAGTCTCCTCTGGGGCCTCCTCCGGGGGTCTCCTCTGGGGCACTCCTTTGGGGAACTCCTCCGGGACCTCCTCTGGAGTCTCCTCTGGGGACTGCTCTGGACCTCATCTCTCGCCGGCAGACGGGGGCCGAGTGGATGATTGAGGCTGTTATGTTATCTGGAGACACGCCTCCACTCGTAAAGCCCTAGAGTCAGGTCATCCTCCTCTCCAAGATGTGTTCGCCTGATGACGGTTATTCCACACACCATTGGTTCTTGTAAGAAGAGCTTGGGTGGACATCCCTAACAGTAAGACATCGGTATCTCCTTGTTCACCAAGCCCTTACTGGCACCTTGTCGTCATGGTTACCTGGTTATTAACCTTTCAACCGCTTCAATTGATTGGCTGATGCTCAAAGTACTGTTGTGGATTATTCATACCCGGTTTGTGAGCAATGGAATAAGAGTATCTTTAGGCGAAGACTGTTGTCTTTTAAAGAATATTTAATACAATAGAACATAACATAAAATATATATGTTAGAAACCAATGTAAAGGTTTAACAAAGGGAACATATAACAAATGGTTCGGTCCGGACAGAAGTCTCAGTTCACACAGAATGCAATCCAGTGTGGATGGAGTGAGCCCCGAGGGGAAGTAACCAAGGCTGATGTAGCATGGATGCTCTTTGTCCTGTCCGCCGCTTGACTTGAAACATCTGCAGGTGCTTCTGCTTCCCGTCACGACAGCGGATTGACAAGGCCTCAAAGACATGTTGTTAGGGCCTCAAAGACATGTTGTTAGGGCCTCAAAGACATGTTGTTAGGGCCTTGTGTCCTTGGGTAATCGTGGGGCCAACAGAGCATTGCTGCATAGTACTGCTGATAGGCAACAGGACGAAAATCAACAGGGCATCAACTATCAACTAGTCTAAAAGGATATTTGACATGGTCCAACTGACATTCATATCGCACTTGTCTAACCTAGTCATTGGTTAGACACATTCAACCACCAACATTCTAATAACCAGATAAAACATTCTAATAACCAGATAAACATTCTGATAACCAGATAAAACATTCTAATAACCGGATAAAACATTCTAATAACCGGATAAAACATTCTAATAACCAGATAAAACATTCAAATAACCAGATAAAACATTCTAATAACCAGATAAAACATTCTAATAACTAGATAAAACATTCTAATAACCGGATAAAACATTCTAATAACAGATAAAACATTCTAATAACCGGATAAAACATTCTAATAACCGGATAAAACATTCTAATAACCAGATAAAACATTCTAATAACCAGATAAAACATTCTAATAACTAGATAAAACATTCTAATAACCGGATAAAACATTCTAATAACCAGATAAAACATTCTAATAACCGGATAAAACATTCTAATAACAGATAAAACATTCTAATAACCAGATAAAACATTCTAATAACAGATAAAACATTCTAATAACCGGATAAAACATTCTAATAACCAGATAAAACATTCTAATAACCAGATAAAGAAGTACTATAGTGGTAGTATAGCAGTTGTTGTAGTAGTAGTAGTAGTAGTAGTACTATAGTAGTAGTATAGCAGTAGTTGTAGTACTATAGTAGTAGTATAGCAGTAGTAGTAGTAGTAGCAGTAGTAGTACTATAGTAGTAGTGTAGCAGTAGTAGTAGTAGCAGTAGTAGTACTATAGTAGTAGTGTAGCAGTAGTAGTAGTAGCAGTAGTACTACAGTGGTACAACATCCATACATGGACGTTATTAAGGCGGGATCAATTAGAGTGACCTCACACCTCATTGACCAATGGGGCTCATGGTAAGGCTGACCAATCCCAAGCGGTGTCCTATTGGTCCCACCGTAGACACACACTTTACATGAGGTGTTCACGGCTGTCTTTTACCACTAGTGATGCTGCACCACGGCTAGTAGACTAAAGGAAGTCATCTGAACTAGTCCACTAGTGAAGGTCTACTGGAGTGGACTTCAATGGGGAGCTTGGTACAGTACATTTTAATTGTGGTAGGGGGCGCTGTTTGTATTTTGACATGGGGACATGGTTTTTGTGCCTTCAAAATGTTAAAATAGTTATATTATCAGTATTTTCACAGATGAATCTGTTAAATTGATGTGTATTATTTATTTTTCTCTGGCAAGTTTATTTGGAAAGGGAGGAAAGAGAGGGTGGTCCCTCCTCTGATTTATATGAATGAGTGTTCATATAAATGTGAGTGTCTATTTATATGTGTGTGTATTTATATAAAAATGTGTTTGTGTGTCTGAGAAATGGGTTAAATTCTGTTTATTGACGGATGTCAACATGTGTGGCTGTTCAGTTTTCTTTCTCTAGCAAAAAAAGTGGATCTCAAGCACTTTCAATATAAATCGGTTTTTTATTCTAGTCAGAATTTGTGTGTTGCGAAATGTCAGTTTTGTGATCGCTTGGTTCAAAGTACCAGGATTGGTGTGGGGGAGGGGCCACGAGACGGGGGCGGGGCCACGAGACGGGGGCGGGGCCACGAGATGGACTTGAGAGAGACTTGGAGAAAACAAAAGAAACCTTTAACCCTAAAGCCAGGCAGCACGAGGTGGAGGCAGCTCCTCTCTTTGTGGAGACTAAGGAAACAAGCCTTTTGAACTAAACAGTGGACAGCGTTATAAGGTGAGTAGTGAGTGTTGACCAAGGGGTTAAAGAGTATGTCTCTAAACGTGTTATGCACCAGGGAGCCGGTCCAACTGGAACACTTTGGTGATTTATTTTAAAATACATTTACCATTGTATCATGTTGTATAACAGCCATAAAACATGGCTTTGATAAGCAGCCTCATATCTTAAGATTTATTAATCATTTATCAGACAGCTTCATTCAAAGATACTGACAGTTAAAACATTTTAAGGAGCAGGTAGGGGTCATTACGGAGCAGGTAGGGGTCAGAGGTCATTAAGGAGCAGGTAGGGGTCAGAGGTAATTTAGGAGCAGGTATGGGTTGGAGGTTATGAAAGAGCAGGAAGGGGTCAGAGGTCTTTAAGGAGCAGGTAGAAGTCGGAGGTCACTAAGGACCTTTACCTCACTCACCCTGCTTGGTAGTATAGTCCTCAGGGTTAACCTGAAGTGACTCACTAACCCCTCATCCTGCTTGGTAGTATAGTCCTCAGGGTTAACCTGAAGTGACTCACTAACCCCACATCCTGCTTGGTAGTATAGTCCTCAGGGTTAACCTGAAGTGACTCACTAACCCCACATCCTGCTTGGTAGTATAGTCCTCAGGGTTAACCTGAAGTGACTCACTAACCCCAAATC
>CM051009.1:13024632-13073189 GCA_027704905.1 Muraenolepis orangiensis
AGGCTTTAAAGCCTTCCACCAACCTTCATGTGGGGTGCTCCCCTTAAAGCCTTCCCCGACCTACATGTGGTGTGCTCCCCTTAAAGCTTTCCCGACCTTCATGTGGGGTGCTCCCCTTAAAGCCTTCCCGACCTTCATGTGGGGTGCTCCCCTTAAAGCCTACCCCGACCTTCATGTGGGGTGCTCCCCTTAAAGCCTTCCACCAACCTTCATGTGGCGTGCTCCTCTTAAAGTCTTCCCTGACCTACATGTGGTGTGCTCTCCTTAAAGCCTTCCCGACCTTCATTTGGGGTGCTCCCCTTAAAGCCTTCCCCGACCTTCATGTGGGGTGCTCCCCTTAAAGCCTTCCACCAACCTTCATGTGGCGTGCTCCCCTTAAAGCCTTCCCCGACCTTCATGTGGGGTGCTCCCCTTAAAGCCTTCCCCGACCTTCATGTGGGGTGCTCCCCTTAAAGCTTTCCCGACCTTTTTGTGGGGTGCTCCCCTTAAAGCCTTCCCCGACCTTCATGTGGGGTGCTCCCCTTAAAGCCTTCCACCAACCTTCATGTGGCGTGCTCCCCTTCAAGCCTTCCCAACCTTATTGTGGGGTGCTCCCCTTAAAGCCTTCCCCGACCTTCATGTGGGGTGCTCCCCTTAAAGCCTTCCCCGACCTACATGTGGGGTGCTCCCCTTAACCCTGTAAGGCCCTCAGTTGCATGGTGACAACATCACTTTTAGCTAGTTAAAAAAAAGTCTGTACATTTCGTTTTCTTTTTTTTAACCCATTTCCATAGTCAATGGGTCCTGTTGTTCAGCCTCACGATGCTATTGGATAGTACATCTGTTCATAGGTCCGCCCTCTGGCCTCCAAATCACACAACTGACAAATCTTCATGCCAGCAACACCTCTTTGTTTCATTGGACTGGATTTGTCAGATGCAAGTAAGTAAAATGCCTTAAATATTTTTTTTGGTGATTATTACAATGTCTACAACATGTATATATTTAGTTATTGTGGAATACATTCATCACATTTGATTTTGAGCTTGTTATGTCTCTGTTGCAATTAAACAACCTTGGGGGAGAGTGGTAGTAGAAATAGCATGTGCACCTTACACATTACATGGGGACATTGCACTTATCATATGTTCACATATGGGAAAGAAAATACTAATAGAAATAGAATGTCTTTGATAATTCACTATAGCCAAGTTCTAAATGTGTTTTCTCTGTTAAGATTTTGAGTTAAGGCCAGAATTTAATAAATTAATACATTATTTCTGGTAGAATTATTTGAAACTCTATCTATAGCAAACTGTATCTGTATCTTATGAGTTTAAAAATAAATAACTTATACAGATTGGTTGTTCTAAAGAGATGACGAACTAGAGTGGTGAATTCAGAACAGTTATCCCGCCTCCTCGATGACTCAGATGCCTAGCTCGACCAATAAGAAAGCCTAATGTCACTCTTTGGGCTCCAGCCCTCCCTAGTGCTCCGAGTCCACTCACAGTCGAATCACTCCACCGCGGAGCGATCCTGCCCGCGAAGCACTTTAATAAAAAATGTAAAAGAACAAAGTGAACGAACGAACGAGAAGGAATATGGGAATGAACGAGTCGTTCTCGTTCACTGAAAATATCTGTTTGTTAAGACCCGTTCGTTCATGAACGACACACCACTATTTAGAATGTACCGGTTCTGATACGTTCGCCGTCATTTCTGTTGCTGTTGCAAGCCTCACAACTGCGGCTGTTATTACTGTTCATATCGGGGAGTAAACGTTTCGACTCGACAACCTGTCTACCATCTCCTCGTTTCTACGCACCTCACCTCATTGGTGACCCAGAACGCTGATCAAAATAATCCTCGAAGCAAACGGTGATGCAGCGCCGGCAGGAGCTAACGGCTAACGTCTACGCCGCAGAGATTAAGTTGCCCGAGTTCTGGCAGCGCAGCCCCCGGCCGCGGTTCAACACATCGAAGCCCAGTTCCAACTGAGAGGACATTAAACATTGATATACACACAGAGATGCAGACAAGATCTTTTTACTAGATTATTTTTGCATTTGTGTAAACAAAATGTGTCTGAAGGCAATGAGATGGACGGGACCAATAATATAAATATATGAATATGGTTTCTGGTTATCTTAGCAGCCCAACAGTAATGCTAGGTTCCCATTGTCGTGCGGTCCGTTACGAACGCCACGATTGGCCATTCGTAGCTGATCGTGGAATTTCTCAGAAAGAAATCTCGTCCTGAATTGGGACGATCTGGTACGTGCAGATACGTTCCGATACGTTCATCACAAACCGATGCGATCTGTTACCATTAGATAGGATTGTGGTCACGATGTCTTTCATGCTCATGATAATAATATTCATATTAATATCAATGTGTATACAGTTAATGTCTATTATATTCATATTAATATCAATGTGTATGATGATAATTGTCACAAGTGGATTGTTCGTTAAGAACCTGAACGCAGACCAAGATACAGTGGAGCTATAACGTAAAGCTTTATTTCAAGCAAACACAACACAAAAGTGAACGGGGACAGGCAAGGGGTCTGGATACCGGGAGGTCGATCCGCGGAGTACCGGCAGGTAGTAGACCGTTGAGTAGTCCGGGACAGGAGAGGAGTCTGGATACCGGGAGGTCGGAGTAGCGACAGGTACTGGACAGGTAATTATAATTACCGGGGAGCTCGTATAGACTGGAGAGTAGTCCGGGATAGGAGAGTAACGCGAGACAGGTGGGTGACGCGGGATAGGCAATGAATCTGGATTTCCGGGACATCGGCGTGGCGATTCCGTCCAGAATGTACCAACGTACAAAGTAGCAACCGTGAAGTACGACGTATGACCTTAACGGAAAGCCAGGGTCTATATACCCCAGGTGAGGGGATTAGCAATCAGCCACGGCAATTGCTGACAGGTGTGTATGTGCGCCGCCAGCACACGTGGCTTGGCCACACCCCCTGTTAACCACCGTAACCATTGTTGACAGGTGTGTGTGTGCGCCACCAGCGCACGTGGCTTGGCCACGCCCCCTGCCAACCACCGTAACCGTGACAGTACCCCCCCTCAAAGGGCACCTCCTGGCACCCAACCTGGCTTGAAGGGGCGTTCCCGGTGACAGTTGCGGAAAAGGAACGGGTCAAGTCAAGTCAAGTCAAGTTTATTGTCACTTCACAGTTTACACAAGTATAAAGCAGTGATGTGAAAATCTTATGTGCAATACCCGATTTTTTATCTTATTTTATAACTGCTGTCCGACAGACAGCAGTTATAAAATAAGATAAAAAATAGATAAAAATAGAATAAAAATAGAATAATAAAAAAATATTAAAATGCAATTTTAAAAATGCAAATATCGGCACAGAAAAGAGCAATATGTACATATAAATCAATGTAATAAAATAGACATTGTTATATGCTATACGCCCTTGTTAAGCAGCCTGATGGCCTGACTGTGGAAGCTATCTCTAAGCCTATTTGTACGGCACTTGATACTGCGGTATCGCCTGCCTGACGGTAACAGTGAGTACAGTTCGTGGCTGGGGTGGGCAATGTCTTTTATGATTCGTTTGGCCTTGGCCACGGACTGCTGATTGTATATATCCAGGAGGGAGGGGAGCTCACCTCCAACGATATACTGGGCTGTCCGCACCACCCTTTGAAGCGCTCTGCAATTCCCGTACCAGGCGGTGATACACTGTGTAAGAACACTCTCGATGGTGCCGTTATAGAATGTTCTCAGGATGCGGGGGCCCATGCTGAATTTCTTCAGACGCCTGAGGAAATACAGGCGTTGTTGGGCCCTTTTCACCACGTGTGTGGTGTGCGTGGACCATGTGAGGTCCTCGGAGATGTGCACGCCGAGGAACTTGAAGCTGCTGACCCTCTCTACTTCAACGCCGTCGATGGAGATAGGGTTGTGCACTCCCCTCTGCTTCCTGAAGTCCACAATCAGCTCCTTGGTCTACATGACGTTGAGGGCGAGGCTGTTCTCCTGGCACCACTGCTCCAGCAATCCGACCTCCTCCCTGTAGGCTGTCTCGTCGTCGCCGGCGATCAGGCCCATCACTGTCGTGTTGTCAGCAAACTTGACGATGACGTTGGAGCTGTGCATAGCCATGCAGTCGTGGGTGTAGAGGGAGTAGAGGAGAGGGCTCAGCACGCATCCCTGGGGGGCTCCCGTGTTGAGGGTCAGTGGCTCTGATGTGGTGCTGCCCATCCTCAACACCTGGCGGCGGTCCGACAGGAGGTCCAGTATCCAGCTGCACGTGGATGGGGGTACGCCTAGACCTCTAAGCTTGGTGTCGAGCTTGGCAGGAACTATTGTGTTGAACGCTGAGCTGTAGTCCACAAACAGCATTCGCACATAACAGTTCTTTCCCTCCAGGTGGGAAAGGGCAGTGTGGAGGGCCATGGCACTTGCGTCGTCTGTGGATCTATTTTGACGATATGCAAATTGCCATGGGTCCAGCGTGGCAGGTAACACGGAGCAAATAAAGTCCTTGACCAACCTCTCGAAGCATTTGCTAACGATCGAGGTGAGGGCTAAAGGTCTATAGTCATTCAAGCATTTTACCTTGGGTTGTTTAGGGACAGGCACAATGGTGGACATCTTGAAGACTGCGGGGACAACAGCCTGGGACAGGGAGAGGTTGAAGATGTCTGCAAAGACTCCGGCTAACTGGTCTGCGCATGCTCTGAGGACGCGGCCCGGGATGTCGTCGGGGCCTGCCGCCTTGCGGATGTTCAGCCGCTTGAAGGTGCGGCGCACATCCGCCTCCGAGATGTGCAGCAGGCTGGTCTCCTCAGGCGGCGCTGGCTTCGGCGGGCTGCCGTTTACGTCGAACCGAGCAAAAAAAGTATTTAGCTCTCCTGGGAGGGAGGTAGAGGAGTTCTCTACACAACTGGTTCTCCCTCTGAAGTTCGTTATCGTCTGCAGCCCCTGCCACATACCCCTCGCATCGTGTTTCTTGAATTTATCTTCCACTCTGTCCTTATACTCCCGCTTGGCAGTGACGATGGTCTTACGGAGGTCGTAAAGGGCTCTCGTATATTCCTCCGTATTCCCGGAGCCAAAGGCGGCGTTACGCGCGTGTAGGGCAGTGCGAACATCGCCGTTAATCCACGGTTTCTTGTTGGGATATATCCGAACAGACTTGGTCGGAACAACGTTGCATGATCAAAACAATCCTGCAGCATAGAGTCTGATTGGTCCGACCAGCATTGGACCTCCCTCACAGCGATCGGTTTCTGCTTCAGACTCTGCCTATAGGCGGGGAGCAGCTGGATAGAGCGGTGGTCTGATTTGCCGAACGGTGGGTGGAGGAGGGCCTTGTAGCCATCACGGAAGGGAGTGTAGCATTGGTCGAGGATCCGCTCGCCCCGCGTGTTGCTCGTTCGATTGTCGATCTGATCTCCCGAAGTGTGCAAAAGTTATAAGTGAACGTGCTGCTAACTTCTTGAACTAAAATAGTTCCGATAAAAAGAATAAATAACAAAAACTGCGTCGTCGTGCGGGAGCTCGCGACACGGCAGCCATCTCGTACGGCGCCATACTCCAGTGGCGCCCTCCAGTACAGTCAGTAGCGTCGCAGACAGAGGAAGCGCAAAGTCGGAAAGCGCAGCGTTGGGCAGCTTGGCGTTGTCAGACGGAGACAGCGTGACGTCAGCAGCGTCGGCAGACGGGGGAAGTGCAACATCGGGCAGCGCAGCATCGGGCAACGCAGCGTTTGGCAGCGTGGCACTGTCAGACTCGAGAATAACGACGTCGTCAGCGTCGGCGGACGGGAGCAGCGCGACGTCTTCAGGCAGGTACGGTGCGACGTCGGTAGCGTCGGCAGACGGGAGAAGCGTGACGTCGTCAGGCGGGTACGACGCGACGTCGGCAGCGTCGGTAGACAGGGGAAGCGCTCAGTTGGTCCACCAGAGCGAGGTCGCCGGGGTCCAATGAGGTCAATGAGGCGTCTCATGGAATTGGGAGACTGCAATATTTGCCTCCACTGGTCGAGGTTGCCGGGGTCCATCATGGTTAGGTCGTTCTGTCAGTGGGTGGATTGTTCGGTAGGACACAGAACGTAGACCAAGATACAGTGGAGCTATAACGTAAAGCTTTAAGCTTTTTTTTTTTGTGTTTTCAAGCAAACACAACACAAGAGTGAACTGGGACAGACAAGGGGTCTGGATACCAGGAGGTCGATCCGCGGAGTACCGGCAGGTAGACTGGCGCCCCCTGCCAACCACCGTAACCGTGACAGTTAATATCTATATTTAACATATATATATAATATCAATGTGAATTATGTTAATATCTATAATATTCATATTAATATCAATGTGTATGATGTTAATATCTATAATATTCATACATAATATCAACGTGTATGATGTTAATATCTATGATAATTATATATAATATCAATGTGTATGATGTTAATATCTATAATATTCATATTAATAGAGACTTCCGTACTGCGTACAATAACTCAGCCACGCTGGTTCTTGGTGACTTTCACTCCAGTTGGTTGATGATCGATGCACATAGTTTAGAAGAGATGTGAGACCATCTCCATCTGTCACAGCTGATTGATGAGCCATTCTGTCCAATAGGAAGGACACAATGACTTGGCTTTAGGGACCGCTGGCCTCCTTAAGACTGGAAAGACACTCTAAGCTCTAGTAAATTAGTAAATCTGTACTAAATTAAATATACACACTTTAAATGAACATCTAGCTCTAGGATTGATACTAAATTAAATGTAAACAATTTAAATGAACATCAAGCTCTTGGATTGATACTAAGATAAATGTTAACACTTTAAATGAACAGTCTGAAATAACTCAGAAATAAATGTACATCCTCCTTGAGGAAAGCTCAAGCTAATTATGACATAGAATGAATCTCTAGCTGTTCTACAAATCCGTCAACATTCTGGAAAGCAGTGAAGGTAAACCATAACATGTCCACTATATCTGTTCCTTCTCAAGTTACGCTTAATGACTGCTTCATAAATAAGAAACCAGAGATTAGCTTTGGACACACACTTTGCTACTGCCATAAATGTGTTTGTTATGAGGTACGCAGGGTGGGCTCTGAGTGGTGAACCATTGGCTCATGTTCCCTCCTTAAACCGGACCTCTCAGTTCACTCTACAGGCCTTCATTCACTCTCTTGTTCAGGAAGGACTTCAAGCTATCTCTTCTGTCCCTCTAGTCTAGAAATAAGTAATTTTGAATATAGTCCTGTCAAATGTAGATAAAGGCATTATAAAAATGATCTCAATAACCATTGTCAATAACACATTGTCCTTTCTTGCTGAAATCCTGGAGTCCTTAGTTAATAATCAGCTCACCTCTCAAAAAATGTTGTGTTTAGTCAGCACCAGTCAGGGTTCAGAGATAAACGTGGAACTGTCACTGACACTATCTTGATATCTGGCTGGATCAAAAAGTGAGTCACCAAAGCTAAAGTTCCAAAGTTCAGCAGGAAGTGGATGATTAAGGCTGTTATGTTATCTGGAGACACGCCTCCACTCGTAAAGCCCTAGATTCAGGTCATACTCCTCTCCAAGATGTGTTCGCCTGATGACGGTTATTCCACACACCATTGGTTTTTGTAAGAAGAGCTTGGGTGGACATCCCTAACAGTAAGACATCGGTATCTCCTTGTTCACCAAGCCCTTACTGGCACCTTGTCGTCATGGTTACCTGGTTATTAATCTGGTCCTATAGTCACCTTTGTCTTTTACCACTAGTGATGCTGCACCACGGCTAGTAGACTAAAGGAAGTCATCTGAACTAGTCCACTAGTGAAGGTCTACTGGAGTGGACTTCAATGGGGAGCTTGGTACAGTACATTTTAATTGTGGTAGGGGGCGCTGTTTGTATTTTGACATGGGGACATGGTTTTTGTGCCTTCAAAGTGTTAAAATAGTTATATTATCAGTATTTTCACAGATGAATCTGTTAAATTGATGTGTATTTATTTTTCTCTGGCAAGTTTATTTGGAAAGGGAGGAAAGAGAGGGTGGTCCCTCCTCTGATTTATATGAATGAGTGTTCATATAAATGTGAGTGTCTATTTATATAAATGTGTGTGTGTATTTATATAAAAATGTGTTTGCGTGTCTTAAAAATGGGTTAAATTGTGTTTATTGACGGATGTCAACATCCATGTGTGGCTGGTTTTAATTCTAGTCAGAATTTGTGTGTTGCGAAATGTCAGTTTTGTGATCGCTTGGTTCAAAGTACCAGGATTGGTGTGGGGGCGGGGCCACGAGACGGGGGCAGGGCCACGAGATAGACTTGAGAGAGACTTGGAGAAAACAAAAGAAACCTTTAACCCTAAAGCCAGGCAGCACGAGGTGGAGGCAGCTCCTCTCTTTGTGGAGACTAAGCAAACAAGCCTTATAATCTAAACGGTGGACAGCGTTATAAGGTGAGTAGTGAGTGTTGACCAAGGGGTTAAAGAGTATGTCTCTAAACTTGTTATGCACCAGGGAGCCGGTCCAACTGGAACACTTTGGTGATTTATTTTAAAATACATTTACCATTGTTAAGTTACTGTAGTATTATATGTATATTATATGTTTATATATACATCTTTAACATACGGTTCAACAAACCTAACTTGAATGAGCTTTTTATTAAGTCTTGTGTTAGCTCTCTTCTTCTGGTAACTTACTGTGTGTGTGTGTGTGTGTGTGTGTGTGTGTGTGTGTGTGTGTGTGTGTGTGTGTGTGTGTGTGTTTGTGTTATCATGTTGTATAACAGCCATAAAACATGGCTTTGATAAGCAGCCTCATATCTTAAGATTTATTAATCATTTGTCAGACAGCTTCATACAAAGATACTGACAGTTAAAACATTTTAAGGAGCAGGTAGGGGTCATTACGGAGCAGGTAGGGGTCAGAGGTCATTAAGGAGCAGGTAGGGGTCAGAGGTAATTTAGGAGCAGGTATGGGTTGGAGGTTATGAAAGAGCAGGAGGGGTCAGAGGTCTTTAAGGAGCAGGTAGAAGTCGGAGGTCACTAAGGACCTTTACCTCACTCACCCTGCTTGGTAGTATAGTCCTCAGGGTTAACCTGAAGTGACTCACTAACCCCACATCCTGCTTGGTAGTATAGTCCTCAGGGTTAACCTGAAGTGACTCACTAACCCCACATCCTGCTTGGTAGTATAGTCCTCAGGGTTAACCTGAAGTGACTCACTAACCCCACATCCTGCTTGGTAGTATAGTCCTCAGGGTTAACCTGAAGTGACTCACTAACCCCACATCCTGCTTGGTAGTATAGTCCTCAGGGAAGCAGCATGTGAGGCTCACAGCTGGAGTCACCGTGATAACTGAACTGAGATCAGTCTAAGCTTGGTATCTGAAACTGAAGATTCTGCTTTTCCCTGAATTCTGTCCTAATATCTCCGGTTAACCTGCAAATCCAGCTTCTTGAAATCGGCTGGGATCTCCGGTCTACTATGAATGAGGAGAGAGAGGAGGGGGATCCTACCTCTAAAAGCTCTCTGTCTGGGGAACATGGCCACCAGAGCAGAGCTAACAGGTGAGAAGAGGATCTCTAAGTGTCTGTGACTGTGGTCCATCTTAGAGCTCAGCAGTGATGTATCAGGACACCATCGTTAGTGTCAGTAAAAGCTGTGTGTGTGTTGTGTTGAAGCCCAGAGCAGAAGGAGAGAGCAGACTCCCCTGGACCCAGCTGTGTCTCCATGAAGAGTGACCGGTCTATGGATACACCTGATTACTTTAAAGATGGGAATCAGTCTATTGAGAAGAGGTGAGTGTTGATCAGATTATAACAATTCAGCATCTATTGAACATCCATAAATCCTGGCTCTTGTTGTTCTAGAAGGATACAGGAGAGAGCAGACTCCCCTGGACCCAGCTGTGTGTGTGTGTGTGTGTGTGTGTGTGTGTGTGTGTGTGTGTGTGTGTGTGTGTGTGTGTGTGTGTGTGTGTGTGTGTGTGTGTGTGTGTGTGTGTGTGTGTGTGTGTGTGGTGTGTGTGTGTGTGTGTGTGTGTGTGTGTGTGTGTGTGTGTGTGTGTGTGTGTGTGTGTGTGTGTGTGTGTGAATAAGTGAATTATTACAGATTTAGGTTCATTTTATAAACTTGTTTTCATATTTATTCACACATTCGAACTCAATGACTGCCTGGTTTATATCTGTTCCACCTGTGGTCTCAGGTAACACAGACTGTCATCTCTTTCTCCACCTCTAGAGGGAGCCCTGACTCACACACTGTCATCTCTTTCTCCACCTCTAGAGGGAGCCCTGACACACACTGTCATCTCTTTCTCCACCTCTAGAGGGAGCCCTGACTCACACACTGTCATCTCTTTCTCCACCTCTAGAGGGACCCCTGACTCACACACTGTCATCTCTTTCTCCACCTCTAGAGGGAGCCCTGACTCACACACTGTCATCTCTTTCTCCACCTCTAGAGGGAGCCCTGACTCACACACTGTCATCTCTTTCTCCACCTCTAGAGGGAGCCCTGACTCACACACTGTCATCTCTTTCTACACCTCTAGAGGGAGCCCTGACTCACACACTGTCATCTCTTTCTCCACCTCTAGAGGGAGCCCTGACTCACACACTGTCATCTCTTCTCCACCTCTAGAGGGAGTCCTGACTCACATACTGTCATCTCTTTCTTTACCTCTAGAGGTGGAGAAAGTTATTGTATAATATTGTCCATTCACATCGTCTATGGTGCATTGAGTGTCAATCGTGAGTGAGAGCTTCAGGTGAGAAGAGGATCTCTAAGTGTCTGTGACTGTTGTCCTCTGGTAATACTGATGTTTTGAGGTCAGGAGAAATAATACAATTATACATATAATTGTTTGTATGTGTGTGTGTGTTCTCCACAGACGACACCAGGAGAGGTCAAAGGTTACCAGTGCTGGGTCTGTCCAGCAGCATCAAACAGAGCTGATCAAGGTGTGTTAAAGTCCAACAAGACATTAGCCTTCAGCTCTACATGAACATTAAAAAGCATCTCTTGTGGTGCTCAGAGTCTCCAGGCTTCCCTCTTTAGACCAGACGTGAATCAAGGACAGATGCTTCTGATGTCCTCAGCTCACAGGAAAGTTCTCATTCATGTTCTGTTCCAGAGAGCTGAGGAGAACGCACACGCTTTTCTAGACCAGGAGCTGAAGAAGCTCTGGAGGGTTCTCTTCCCACATGACCCAGAAGGCTCAGAGAGTCAGAGGGAGGAGGAGGAGGAGGAGGAGGAGGATTGGAAGAACGAGGAGCAGAGGAGGCGCGCCATAGAGGGAGTGACAGACATCACACTGCTCTGCCTTCTGGAGATGAACCAGGAGGAACTGGCCCACACACTGAGGAGTGGTAAGAGACTCTTATTTAGAAAACATAGAAGACTCTTATTTAGAAAACATAGAAGACTCTTATTTAGAAAACATAGAAGAGACTCTTATTTAGAAAACATAGAAGAGACTCTTATTTAGAAAACATAGAAGATACTCTTATTTAGAAAACATAGAAGAGACTCTTATTTAGAAAACATAGAAGAGACTCTTATTTAGAAAACATAGAAGAGACTCTTATTTAGAAAACATAGAAGATACTCTTATTTAGAAAACATAGAAGAGACTCTTATTTA
This sequence comes from Muraenolepis orangiensis, assembly GCA_027704905.1. Lineage (NCBI taxonomy): Eukaryota > Metazoa > Chordata > Actinopteri > Gadiformes > Muraenolepididae > Muraenolepis > Muraenolepis orangiensis. The sequence goes on from CM051009.1 coordinate 13,036,263, forward strand.
GAAAACATAGAAGAGACTCTTATTTAGAAAACATAGAAGAGACTCTTATTTAGAAAACATAGAAGAGACTCTTATTTTATTTAGAAACCATAGAAGAGACTCTTATTTTATTTAGAAACCATAGAAGAGACTTATTTAGAAAACATAGAGGAGACGTATTTAGAAAACATTGAAGAGACTCTTATTAAGAAAACACAAAAGAGTCTCTTCTCTTATTTTGAAATCACAGAAGAGACTCTTATTTAGAAAACATAGAAGAGACTTTTATTTTGAAAAAACAGAAGAGACTAATTTTGAAAACACAGAAAAGACTCTTATTCTTAAATCAAAGAAGAGACTCACGGAGAAAATATTTTTACATTTCTGACTTTTCCAGATATATATTCTCTTGGAGGTTAACTGGTTTGATCCAGATGTATAGGGTTATTGTAGGGGTATCAGATTAAGAGATGCAACAACAATTATAGTAAAAGTTAATTATAATGTATTATAGTACTGTCATTACACCAATCATATGTTTGTGTCAATATCACGTATAAGACCTGTCTTCTGGGTTCTCTCATTTAGGAACTGCTGCAGTCCAGTGCCAACATAACATCAAGTCTCATCTGATGCAGAAGTTCAGGCGTGTGTTTGAGGGAATCGCTAAAGCAGGACAGTCAACAAATCTGAATGACTTCTACACAGAGCTCTTCATCACAGAGAGAGTCAGTGGAGAGGTCTACAAGGAACATGAGGTCAGACTGATTGAAACAGCTTCCAGGAAACCAGCCAAGGAGGAAACACCAATCAAATGTGAAGACATCTTTAAACCCTTACCTGGACAAGATCAACCAAGCAGAACCATAATGACAACTGGAGTGGCGGGCATTGGTAAAACCATCTTAACAAACAAGTTCACTCTGGACTGGGCTGAAGGCAAAGCCAACCAGGACATAGACTTCACGCTTCCCTTCACTTTCAGAGAGCTGAATTTACTGAAAGGGAAAGAGTTTAGCTTGATGGAACTTCTTCATCACTTCTTTATTCAAACCAAAGGAATCCGCAGATACGACCTGTTCCAAGTGGTCTTCATCTTGGACGGTCTGGATGAGTGTCGACTTCCTCTGGACTTCCAGAACAATCCGATCTGGACCGATGTCACAAAGTCGACCTTGGTGGACGTGCTGCTGACAAACCTCATCAGGGGCTACCTGCTTCCCTCCGCTCGCATCTGGATAACCACACGCCCTGCGGCAGCCAATCAGATCCCTGCTGAGTGTGTTGGCATGGTGACAGAGGTGAGAGGGTTCACCGACCCGCAGAAGGAGGAGTACTTCAGGAAGAGATTCAGAGAGAAGACTCTGGCCAGCACAGTCATCTCCCACATCAAGACATCCCGAAGCCTCCACATCATGTGTCACATCCCAGTCTTCTGTTGGATCAGTGCTACAGTTCTGGAGGACATCTTCAAAGCAACCCAGACAGGAGAAGAGATGCCCAACATCGTGACTCAGATTTACATCAACTTCCTGAGGGTTCAGTCCATACAGGGGGACAGGAAGTACCATGGGAGAGCAGAAACAGATGCAGTCTGGAGTTCAAAGAGCAGGGAGATCACTGTTGCTCTGGGAAAACTGGCTTTTAACCAGCTGGAGAAAGGCAACCTGATCTTCTACGAGGCAGACCTGGCAGAGTGTGACATGGATATTAGAGAAGCCTCAGTGTACTCAGGAGTGTTCACCCAGATCTTTAAAGAGGAGTGTGGGCTATACCAGGACAAGGTGTTCTGCTTTGTCCATCTGAGCATTCAGGAGTTTCTTGCTGCTCTTTATGTCTTCCTGACCTTCATGGACACTGGTGTCAATCTGCTCTCAGATAAACATCGGCGAGGCAAGTGGTCTATTCTTGTTGGAAAGAAAACAAAGGTCCAACTCCTCTACCAGAGTGCTGTGGACAAGGCCTTACAGAGTGTCAACGGACACCTGGACTTGTTCCTCCGCTTCCTCCTGGGCCTCTCTCTGGAGACCAATCAGATTCTCCTACCAGGTCTGCTGAGACAGACAGGAAGTAGCTCACAGACCAATAAGCAAACAGTGTCTTACATCAAGGAGAAGATAAGTGGAGATCTCTCTGCAGAGAGAAGCATCAATCTGTTCCACTGTCTGAATGAGCTGAACGACCGTTCTCTGGTGGAGGAGATCCAACATTACCTGACATCAGGAAGTCTCACCAGAAGATCTCTCTCCCCTGCTCAGTGGTCAGCTCTGGTCTTCATCTTACTGTCATCAGAAGAGGAGCTGGACGTGTTTGACCTGAAGAAATACTCTGCTTCAGAGGAGGGTCTTCTGAGGCTGCTGCCAGTGTTCAAAGCCTCCGAAACATCTCTGTAGGTTCATTAATAACATGTATTTTAATACACAATATACAATATGCTATAAAAGTGATATCATATACAATACATCTCTGTAGATTCACTAAAACATGTATTGTATGTATATGTATACTCAATATACATAATACTAGAATATAAAAGGTAGATAATATACAAAACATATCTGTAGGTTCAATAATAACATGTATTTCAATATACATTATACTAGAATATTAAAGTTATATAATATTCAAAAAATATGAGCTGTAAGCAGGCTATAGGAGGGAGCCTATTTTAATATTTTATTTTCTAAACTACACAACATTTGGATTGTGAACCATTAGTAACAGCACCACTTCAGTAGGAAGTCCAGTAACAACTGGGTATTATACCAGGAAACACCACAACTGGGTTTTTCCCTAGCCTATTCTTATTTGTGAATACTTGTTTTTCAATTAAAATGAATACTGGATAATACTGGACAAGGCTACAAATTCCACTCTAATATTGGCTGTTAAATCTTACCTACATCGCTGTTATCATTTGTTAAACGTATATTTCTTAATGCTAGTAAAGACTGCATTTTAATGGTGGTTTTAAGTGGTTTTAATTATAATAAGCCCTTTCAACAGTTCCTAACATGTTCCTGTTGATGTTGTGTGAAGGCTGAATAGCTGTCATCTGTCAGAGAGATGCTGTGAAGCTCTGGCCTCAGTTCTCAGCTCCAACTCCTCCAGTCTGAGAGAGCTGGACCTGAGTAGCAACGACCTGCAGGATTCAGGAGTGAAGCTGCTCTCTGCTGGACTGGGGAGTCCACACTGTACACTGGAGACTCTCAGGTCAGTTGGACTCAATGAGCAAACACTTACAGCCCAGGGTTTGATATCAGAAGACATTCAACTGATTCCATGCATTGAGGAGATCTTTAGAACCAGGTGACCATCTCCATCACTAAGGACCGCAACCACCCTGGAAACAATCTCTTGGTTTCTCCTCCCTACCGTCCGGTCGCTGGTTCCGCAGCATTTGTATAAGGACTACCAGGTTTAAGGACAGTTTTTATCCACAGACAGTGGCCTACTGAACTGCTAGGAGTGCTGCCACTATCATAACATGACATTAACATTACACTATCATAACATGTCATTACCATTACACTATCATAACATTGTCATTAACATTACACTGTCAACATCTCTGTAGTTTCACTAATGACGTATTTTAATACACAATATACATAATACAATAATATGAAAGTGATATAATATACAATACATCTCTGTAGGTTCACTAAAACATGTATTTTAATACTCAATATGCATAATACTAGAATATAAAAGACAGATAATTTACAAAACATATCTGTAGGATCAATAATAACATGTATTTCAATGTACATTATACTAGAATATTAAAGTTATATAATATTCAAAACATATGAGCTGGGAGCAGGCTATATGAGGGAGCCTATTTTAATATTTTATTTTCTAAACTACACAACATTTGGATTGTGAACCATTAGTAACAGCACCACTTCAGTAGGAAGTCCAGTAACAACTGGGTATTATACCAGAAAACACCACAACTGGGTTTTTCCCTAGCCTATTCATATTTGTGAATACTTGTTTTTCAATTAGAATGAATACTGGACAATACTGGAATGGGCAACAAATTCCACTCCAATATTGGCTGTTAAATCTTACCTACAGCGCTGTTATCATTTGTTAAACTTATATTTCTTAATGCTAGTAAAGACTGCGTTTTAATGGTGGTTTTAAGTGGTTTTAATTCTATTAAGCCCTTTCAACAGTTCCTAACATGTTCCTGTTGATGTTGTGTGAAGGCTGAATGGCTGTCGTCTGTCAGAGAGATGCTGTGAAGCTCTGGCCTCAGTTCTCAGCTCCAACTCCTCCAGTCTGAGAGAGCTGGACCTGAGTACCAACCACCTGCAGGATTCAGGAGTGAAGCTGCTCTCTGCTGGACTGGGGAGTCCACACTGTACACTGGAGACTCTCAGGTCAGTTGTACTCAATGAGCAAACACTTACAGCACAGGGTTTGATATCAGAAGACATTCAACTGATTCCATAAATTGAGGAGATCTTTAGAACCAGGTGACCATCTCCATCACTAAGGACCACAACCACCCTGGGCACCATCTCTTCTCCCCCCTACCGTCCGGTCGCTGGTTCCGCAGCATTTGTATAAGGACTACCAGGTTTAAGGACAGTTTTTATCCACAGGCAGTGACCTACCGAACTGCTAGGAGTGCTGCCACTATCATAACATGACATTAACATTACACTATCATAACATTGTCATTAACATTACACTGTCAACATCTCTGTAGTTTCACTAATGACGTATTTTAATACACAGTATACATAATACAATAATATGAAAGTGATATAATATACAATACATCTCTGTAGGTTCACTAAAACATGTATTTTAATACTCAATATGCATAATACTAGAATATAAAAGGTAGATCATTTACAAAACATATCTGTAGGATCAATAATAACATGTATTTCAATGTACATTATACTAGAATATTAAAGTTATATAATATTCAAAAACTATGAGCTGGGAGCAGGCTATAGGAGGAAGCCTATTTTAATATTTTATTTTCTAAACTACACAACATTTGGATTGTGAACCATTAGTAACAGCACCACTTCAGTAGGAAGTCCAGTAACAACTGGGTATTCTACCAGGAAACACCACAACTGGGTTTTTCCCTAGCCTATTAATATTTGTGAATACTTGTTTTTCAATTTGAATGAATACTGGACAATACTGGACCAGGCTACAAATTCCACTCCAATATTGGCTGTTAAATCTTACCTACAGCGCTGTTATCATTTGTTAAACTTATATTTCTTAATGCTAGTAAAGACTGCATTTTAATGGTGGTTTTAAGTTGTTTTAAGTGGTTTTAATTCCAATAAGCCCTTTCAACACAGTTCCTAACATGTTCCTGTTGATGTTGTGTGAAGGCTGAATGGCTGTCATCTGTCAGAGAGATGCTGTGAAGCTCTGGCCTCAGTTCTCAGCTCCAACTCCTCCAGTCTGAGAGAGCTGGACCTGAGTACCAACGACCTGCAGGATTCAGGAGTGAAGCTGCTCTCTGCTGGACTGGGGAGTCCACACTGTACACTGGAGACTCTCAGGTCAGTTGGACTCAATGAGCAAACACTTACAGCACAGGGTTTGATATCAGAAGACATTCAACTGATTCCATAAATTGAGGAGATCTTTAGAACCAGGTGACCATCTCCATCACTAAGGACCACAACCACCCTGGGCACCATCTCTTCTCCCCCCTACCGTCCGGTCGCTGGTTCCGCAGCATTTGTATAAGGACTACCAGGTTTAAGGACAGTTTTTATCCACAGGCAGTGACCTACTGAACTGCTAGGAGTGCTGCCACTATCATAACATGACATTAACATTACACTATCATAACTTTGTCATTAACATTACACTGTCAACATCTCTGTAGTTTCACTAATGACGTATTTTAATACACAATATACATAATACAATAATATGAAAGTGATATAATATACAATACATCTCTGTAGGTTCACTAAAACATGTATTTTAATACTCAATATGCATAATACTAGAATATAAAAGGTAGATAATTTACAAAACATAGCTGTAGGATCAATAATAACATGTATTTCAATGTACATTATACTAGAATATTAAAGTTATATAATATTCAAAAACTATGAGCTGGGAGCAGGCTATAGGAGGAAGCCTATTTTAATATTTTATTTTCTAAACTACACAACATTTGGATTGTGAACCATTAGTAACAGCACCACTTCAGTAGGAGGTCCAGTAACAACTGGGTATTATACCAGGAAACACCACAACTGGGTTTTTCCCTAGCCTATTAATATTTGTGAATACTTGTTTTTCAATTTGAATGAATACTGGACAATACTGGACCAGGCTACAAATTCCACTCCAATATTGGCTGTTAAATCTTACCTACAGCGCTGTTATCATTTGTTAAACTTATATTTCTTAATGCTAGTAAAGACTGCATTTTAATGGTGGTTTAAAGTTGTTTTAAGTGGTTTTAATTCTAATAAGCCCTTTCAACACAGTTCCTAACATGTTCCTGTTGATGTTGTGTGAAGGCTGAATGGCTGTCATCTGTCAGAGAGATGCTGTGAAGCTCTGGCCTCAGTTCTCAGCTCCAACTCCTCCAGTCTGAGAGAGCTGGACCTGAGTACCAACGACCTGCAGGATTCAGGAGTGAAGCTGCTCTCTGCTGGACTGGGGAGTCCACACTGTACACTGGAGACTCTCAGGTCAGTTGGACTCAATGAGCAAACACTTACAGCACAGGGTTTGATATCAGAAGACATTCAACTGGTTTACTGCCATAAAAGTACCAATTCACACATCTAATTAAAGAATATTCATAAGAATAACGTGTGTGTGTGTGTGTGTGTGTGTGTGTGTGTGTGTGTGTGTGTGTGTGTGTGTGTGTGTGTGTGTGTGTGTGTGTGTGTGTGTGTGTGTGTGTGTGTGTGTGTGTGTGTGTGTGTGTGTGTGTGTGTGTGTGTGTGTGTGTGTGTGTGTGTGTGTGTGTGTGTGTGTGTGTGTGTGTGTGTGTGTGTGTGTGTGTGTGTGTGTGTGTGTGTGTGTGTGTGTGGTGTGTGTGTGTGTGTGTGTGTGTGTGTGTGTGTGTGTGTGTGTGTGTGTGTGTGTGTGTGTGTGTGTGTGTGGTGTGTGTGTGTGTGTGTGTGTGTGTGTGTGTGTGTGTGTGTGTGTGTGTGTGTGTGTGTGTGTGTGTGTGTGTGTGGTGTGTGTGTGTGTGTGTGTGTGTGTGTGTGTGTGTGTGTGTGTGTGTGTGTGTGTGTGTGTGTGTGTGTGTGTGTGTGTGTGTGTGTGTGTGTGTGTGTGTGTGTGTGTGTGTGTGTGTGTGTGTGTGTGTGTGTGTGTGTGTGTGTGTGTGTGTGTGTGTGTGTGTGTGTGTGTGCAGGTTGTCTGGCTGTCTGGTCACACAGGAAGGCTGTGCTTCTCTGGCCTCAGCTCTGAGCTCCAACCCCTCCCGTCTGAGAGAGCTGGACCTGAGCTACAATCACCCAGGAGACTCAGGAGTTACGCTGCTCTCTGCTGGACTGGAGGATCCACGCTGGAGACTGGACACTCTCAGGTACGGAGAGGACAGCTCACCTCTCAGGGACCGTGTCTCCTACAAGGATTCAACCAGCCGCTAGATGAAGTGGTTTACCAAGGCAGCTGTAACTCATGTTGTGTACAAAGTGATGATCCAGCAGATCATGAGTGTGAATGTTCCAACTGCTCTCTCTTTGTTCCCCCCAGGGTGGAGCACGGTGGAGGATGGAGGCTGAAACCAGGTCTAAAGAAGTGTAAGTGTCTGTTTAGTTTGAGTCATCACAACACACACTCACTCTTTAGATGGAAGGTCCATCCACACAGCAGGAGGTGACGTCCTACTGGGAATGAACATCATGGATCTTATTAATATGAATTAGAAACATGATGGATCTTATTAATATTAATTAGAAACATGATGGATCCTATCAATATTAATATTGATTGGATACATGATGTATCTTATCAATAGTAATAGTGATAAGATATATCATTAATATTCATTCATCATTAATGTTGATGAATACTCCTTTTATAAAATACAACAAGGTATTATTTCTGATACATGGTTATTTATTTATGAATTATTAGTAGTGTTATTAGTAGTGTTATTATTATTATTAGACCATAACAATACTAACATTATTAAAGGCTAAGTAAACAACCGTTTTAGCAGACCATCTGCCTACCAGTTTCCAAAGAGTCGTAAAGGTTTTATAAAAAAAGTACAGTTTGGGTTCCAAAGGAGCCGGTTTAAGGGGCGTGGCCAAACGCTGTCCAACCCCCCCCCACTGGAGCCAGGGGGCGGAGCCAATAGAAAACCACTCTGGGAAAACTGGTTTATCTGGAAGTAGACAACATGTCCCCCGTTTGATAACTTTCTACATTTCAGTCCAAAACATCAGAAATGCTGACCAACACGTTTTGAGACCCAAACGGAGCAGCTTTCCCTTTAATATTAGTGTGTGTATTTTATATTATATTATAACAACTACTGTTGTTCTTATGATTATCATCATCCTTATTGTTAAAATAAGGACCATTGAAGAATAAAACAAATTTATAAGTGTAAATAATGTTTTGAATACGATTACTATAATGTATTATAATTATGAATATTATTATTATTATTAATAGACACATTAATACTTAAATAAATAAATAAATAATTAATTATTTATACTATTACTATTATTATTATTATTATTATTATTGATCACACACACAGAGCCCATGTGGGTGACGCTGAGGGACTGAGAACATCAGGAGAACACAAACTACAGTCTGGGCTCAGTTTCTAGGAACAACAACAACAGTTCAGCAGACTAATCATGTCTTGTTCTCCATCAGATGCGTGTGAACTCACACTGGACCCAAACACAGCCTGCAGAGAACTCTCTCTGTCTGAGGACAACAGGAAGGTGACGAGGGTTAGAGAGGAGGAGAAGTATCCTGATCACCCAGAGAGATTTGACTGTCACCAGGTGTTGTGTAGAGAGGGTCTGACTGACCGCTGTTACTGGGAGGTGGAGTGGGAAGGACTTGTTGTTATAGGAGTGACAAACAGAGGAATCACAAGGAGAGGAGAGGGTGACAACTGGCTTGGAGGAAACAAGTCCTGGAGTCTTCATAGTTCTGATGATCGTTACTCTGTCTGGTACAACGGTAGTGTAACAGTCATACGTCTCCCCCCCTCTAACAGAGTAGGAGTGTATGTGGACCGGCCTGCTGGGTCTCTGTCCTTCTACAGAGTGTCCCCAGATGGAAGAGGGTCCTCAGACACACTGACACTCATCCACACCCTCCAGTCCACATTCACCCAGGAGGACCTCCTCCCTGGGTTTGGGTTATTGAGTTTTGGTTCCTCAGTGTCTCTGTAGCCTCGTTTCCACCAGCCTAGTTCTAGCTCTCGGATAGCGCCAGAGGTTCGGATTCGAGCCGTCAGGCGAGCCGTCTAAGAACCGGTTTGCGTTTCCACCGACTTTTTCGCAGAGAGCCACGTCATGACGTCACTGTTAACGTCTGGATACGTCTCTGCTTTCCCAGCAACGCTAGGCGCGAACTTCCACAACAGTGGTGGATTACATGATGTATGTAAAAGAGTTGCTCCTGGCTTTAAGGCTCCATAGGAATAGAAACAGGGCTGGTCCAACGCGTTGAGCTGCTCGTCTTTAGCGCTACGGACGCGTTTACGCTGAAGCCCTTTGAGACTAACTGTGATTAAGGGCTATACTAATCAAATGGACTTGACTCCATTTGAACTTAACTCCTCACCTCCCTCACCTCCTTTACCTCCTTTACCTCCTCACCTCCCTCACGTCCTTTACCTCCTCACCTCCCTCACCTCCTTTACCTCCTCACCTCCCTCACCTCCTTTACCTCCTCACCTCCCTCACCCCTCACCTCCTCACCTCCCCCACCTCCCTAACCTCCCCCACCTCTTCACCTCCTCACCTCCCCCACCTCCTCACCTCCTCACCTCCCTCACCTCCCCCACCTTCTCACCTCCCCACCTTCTCACCTCTTCACCTCCTCACCTCCCCCACCTCCCTAACCTCCCCCACCTCTTCACCTCCTCACCTCCCCCACCTCCTCACCTCCTCACCTCCCTCACCTCCCCCACCTTCTCACCTCCCCACCTTCTCACCTCTTCACCTCCTTTCCTCCCCCACCTCCTCACCTCCCAACGTCTGTCACCTCCTCACCTCACCTCCTCACCTCCTCCATCTCCCTAACCTCCCCCACCACCCTCACCTCCTCACCTCCCTAACCTCCCCCACCTCTTCAACTCCCCCACCTCCTCACCTCATCTCCCCCACCTCCTCACCTACCCCACCTCCTCACCTCCATCTCCCTAACCTCCCCCACCTCCCTCACCTCCTCAACTCCTCACTTCCTCCTAACCACCCCCACCTCCTCACCTCCCCCACCTCCATCTCCCTAACCTCCCCCACCTCCTCACATTTACATTTAGGGCATTTGGCAAGGAGTACATTAGTTGAAGCAGACAATAGCATAACGCTGAGGTACGCAAACATAAAAATAGAGCAGTTCACAAGCATTCATATTAACAAGATGAATAACACAATTTGGTACTGCCAGGTCACCTGCTTAAGTAGCTGTGATAAGAGCGTGTTATCAACATTAAGGATATACACTTGCTAACATATACAACATGCTAAGAGCTATTAATGTGATGACGAGCGCTTGGACCAGGATCTGCGCCGCTTCACGTGCGGATCCTGCGGATGTTGTAGAGGGCAATTCTGCAAGATCGGGCCACCGCGGTGACGTTGGCATTGCAGGACAGCTGGTCATCTAGCACCACACCAAGGTCCCTGGTTGTGGTTGAGGGGAGACTTGGGTGTTCTCTCACCTCCCTCACCTGCTCACCTCCCTCACCTGCTCACCTCCCCCACCTGCTCACCTCCCTCACCTGCTCACCTCCCCCACCTGCTCACCTCCCTCACCTGCTCACCTCCCCCACCTGCTCACCTCCCCCACCTGCTCACCTCCCCCACCTGCTCACCTCCCCCACCTGCTCACCTCCCTCACCTGCTCACCTCCCCCACCTGCTCACCTCCCCCACCTGCTCACCTCCCCCACCTGCTCACCTCCCCCACCTGCTCACCTCCCCCACCTGCTCACCTCCCCCACCTGCTCACCTCCCCACCTCCTCACCTCCTCATTTTCCCCACCTCCCTAACCTCCCCCACCTCCTCACCTCCTCACCTCCTCACCTCCTCACCTCTTCACCTCTTCACCTCCTCACCTCTTCACCTCCTCACCTCCCTCACCTCCTCATCTCTTCACCTCCCTCACCTCCCTAACCTCCCCCACCTCCTCACCTCCCCCATCTCCTCACCTCCTCATCTCCTAACCTCCCCCACCTCCTCACCTCCCCTACCTCCTCACCTCCCCCACCTGCTCATCTCCTCACTTCCTCCACCTCCTCACCTCCTTCACCTCCCTAACCTCCTCATCTCCCCACCTTCTCACCTCCCTCACCTCCTCACCTTCTCACCTCCTCACCTCCCTAACCTCCTCATCTCCCCACCTTCTCACCTCCCTCACCTCCTCACCTTCTCACCTCCCTCACCTCCTCACCTCCCTAACCTCCTCATCTCCCCACCTTCTCACCTCCCTCACCTCCTCACCTTCTCACCTCCTCACCTCCCTAACCTCCTCATCTCCCCACCTTCTCACCTCCCTCACCTCCTCACCTTCTCACCTCCCTCACCTCCTCACCTCCCTAACCTCCTCATCTCCCCACCTTCTCACCTCCCTCACCTCCTCACCTTCTCACCTCCCTCACCTCCTCACCTCCCTAACCTCCTCATCTCCCCACCTTCTCACCTCCCTCACCTCCTCACCTCCCTAACCTCCTCATCTCCCCACCTTCTCACCTCCCTCACCTCCTCACCTCCCTAACCTCCTCATCTCCCCACCTTCTCACCTCCCTCACCTCCTCACCTCCCTAACCTCCTCATCTCCCCACCTTCTCACCTCCCTCACCTTCTCACCTCCCTAACCTCCTCATCTCCCCACCTTCTCACCTCCCTAACCTCCCCCACCTCCTCACCTCCCCCACCTCCTCAGGGTGGGGGAGGGTCAGGCTCAGGGTTAGCCCTCCATAACTCTTTTTTTATTCTGTAGCACTGAGTTTTGTCTACGCAAATTAAAAGTGTGGTTATAAATGTAATTTATCATTATCATTATTATTATTATTATTACATTCTGTACAGAACAGAGACAGGGGTGAAAACATCCCCTCTGTTCCACCTTGGATGAGTTACCAGTCACCATCACCAGGTCTGTAGATAGTTGCTTCTTGCTGGGCTCTTTGTTGTGTTGGTGGTTTGGTGTCCCCATCACCTCCTGCTAGGCTCACTGTGGCCAGAGAGGGCGCTGGAGTGCAGCGGAATCACAGCCGAGGCGGGTGTAGCGTTCCTGTTCTTTTGTACCAATATGATTTTTTTTCCAACCGTGTGTGGGTGGGACTCTGTGTAACAGTGATCGTTTGCACCTGACACAGATATTAAACCTAAATGCCTTCCATTTATACTAAACCGTTACGAGTAATTACTTTTATTGTCTAACGAGTATATGAGTTTATATTGTATCTCTTGCCCTTTGTCCTGAAGTCTGTATCCAAATAATTCAGAATACTAAATGAATAAATAACGAATAATAAACAACTGAGCTACACTTTTCCTGTTGTCCCTGAAAGGCTGAATGTTAGTTTAGTATCTCGTATAAGATAAACTTGTGAGAAGCAGAGACCCCAATGTGATGAACTCCAGCCCAGAGTTATTGGACATGGAGGACTGAGCCACTTGATGAAGAGGAGCTGGAGATGTCCAGAGGACAATGTGTGTTGTGTTCCTTGTGATGAAGATATATTTGATCTTTGTATGACACGTATGTGGAGGAACTGGACTTCCCCGGTAGAAGCCGCCTGGAAGCTGTTGATCTTTATTTAACTCTAAGGAATTCCATCAACATACAACTAAGTGATGACTAGATATTATTGTAGTTTGTTTACCTCTCATTCATGTGTCATCAGTAGCAATGCACTCATTTACAAAGTCATCTTTTTTATTAGAAGTAGCATTAAATACAATAGGCCTATTTTGAGATAAAGGACATTTAAAGAGATTTCAACAGCCTGCTGTGAATGATACAAAGCTATAACTATTGTCCAGTTGTATTACATGAAAGACACAGTAACAATCATGTGTGTGTAACTGTATCAAGAACAGAGTACAGCGTCAATTAAAGTGCTTTATTATGATTCACACAACACTTACTTTCAACTTTGAACACTTAACTCGACGCTTTATGATGTTGTCTGTGTGTACAATGTGTTGTCAACATATACAGCATGACTTTCACATAATGCAGTTATTTAGTTGTGTTTTCGTTCAAAATAATGCACAAATAATGTAATTCAATGGATGTCATTCAACAACCACAGCAGGATTGACAGGAATGGTATCATCAAGACTGTCAAACCCCCTGTCAAGATGCCCCGTCCCCATGGAAACGTCATCATCCACTCTGGTGGTCAGGGGCCTTAGAGCCACTCTCTGAACCAGCATCAGTCTGCATTCTGTTAAGAACATTGTCTCTTTCCTCCGTGATAACATCTAGTGTTTGGTTCATCAGGTCTTGTTCCATCAGGACAGTTTCAGTTGGTTTTTGCTCTTCATTGGTCTGTTCACGGTCATCTGGAGGAGGTGGTTGATCTTCCTCTGATGACTGATGGGTCATCTCTTTCCTTAGGAGAGCCGTGGACCTTTTCCAGCTTCTGAGTGTGGTTGCAGTGAAATGGGGCAAATGAAAAACTGAAGAAAATGTCACCTCAACAGGCGAGTCAGGACTGATGACTGAGCTAATAGAACACACCATAATAAGATAACAGCCATTCTGTCCCAGTCCACCTTGTAGCCTGTTTACCAGTTACAATCTCAGCTAATCAAGACTGGCCCTGTTGTAAAAGATAGACATTCATGGATATTACACAGAACTATTTGCCAAATGAGTTTTGCAAAATGTCAGACAGGTTATGTTTAGGCAGGCATGAACACTGAAGGAAAACAAGCCAGTAAAGGAAAGCTATCTTCAACTAGTTCACCCACCAAAAACATAACAAACTTGACTTTCACACTTAAGCAATGAATGCCATATTTCAAACATGGCCGACTTGAGAAAGCAACTAATTCATGAATGCAACTCACCCCAGTGGTCCTCAAAACAGAAATGACATTGTATTCACAACACAAAACAACTTGTGCACACTGCGTAAACCCCGGGGTACTACAGACAGAGTCTGAGGAAAAAGGAGTTTAAAACCCGTAGCCGTCTTTATTAGGATAAAGCTCCAATGAATATAATATTATGAAGCGTGAACAATCAACTATGTGTGTGTACATTACGGAAGTAACAATAGCAATGTGAAAAGCGGCTAACGTGAGTGTGAAATGGAAATCCAAACAGCGGGTTTTGCATAACGCGCTGCGGGGAGAAGGATGAAGTCCAAACGAACACAAAACACGGGGGGGGCGGAGTCAAAACAGGGAGCCTGATTGGGAATAGGGAACAGGTGGGCAGACTCAAGTACCTCTGAATGCAGTGCAGCCTCAACATGGGAGGAGCTCAACCTGCGTTGTGTACTTACCAAAGTCACAGCGAGTGGCGGGAGAAGTGCAACAAATTCATAGACGTCACAAAAATAACACATTATATATTGTATTATCAATTTATATAAAATGATACCTGTGCTACATAAAAGATTAAACTAAAATTAAACACAAACAGCCTTCATATTTTAAACCCATTTCGAGGAAAAATATAGCAATGTTTTAATTGCAATTGCAATTATTTCAGATATGACTTCAAGAAAGCGACTTATTAGTTTAATTGCAATGAGTAAAACACTGATGACTGCAGGAAGCTGCTGGAGATGTCTACATGATCAAGCAGATGTGGCCTGCCTCTTCTGTGGGGGGGCAACCTCTTCATCCTGAAATAGATTTGACATAGAGAGGTTAAAAGTTTAACACTCAGACTGGTTCAAGACTATATCATTTGTGATTCAACTTGCAACCTCTCTTCTTCTGACCTTAGTGAATGAAAGACAAACATTAAAACATTCATTAAAAATGATATAGTCAAGTTTCAAGAACATTTCAAGAATTTACGAAACATACGGCAGTGGAAAGTTGATCAGGAGAATCAGGCACCAGAGCCTGATTCTCTGCATGTTTGTCTTGGAATAGAACAAGCGCACAGCAAGATGGGTCAACAACAATCAGACATGTGGTCTTAACTTACCCTTAAGTGAGAGACACAGCATGGAGGCTCAGGGTAAAGCCCAGACGTGTGGTCTTAACACAGTGAGGGACACAGCATGGAGACTCAGGGTAAAGCCCAGACGTGTGGTCTTAACACAGTGAGGGACACAGCATGGAGACTCAGGGTAAAGCCCAGACGTGTGGTCTTAACACAGTGAGGGACACAGCATGGAGACTCAGGGTAAAGCCCAGACGTGTGGTCTTAACACAGTGAGGGACCAGCATGGAGGCTCAGGGTAAAGCCCAGACGTGTGGTCTTAACACAGTGAGGGACACAGCATGGAGACTCAGGGTAAAGCCCAGACGTGTGGTCTTAACACAGTGAGGGACACAGCATGGAGGCTCAGGGTAAAGCCCAGACGTGTGGTCTTAACACAGTGAGGGACACAGCATGGAGACTCAGGGTAAAGCCCAGACGTGTGGTCTTAACACAGTGAGGGACACAGCATGGAGGCTCAGGCTAAAGCTCTGTCCCTCCCGCGGAGCGGCTCGCCACGCCTTATGTGAGGAGAGGACCGCTCCCATTGGTCCGAGCCTCAGCCTCCAGCTGACGAGCCTCTAGCTGACGAGCCTCAGCCTCCAGCTGATGAGCCTCTAGCTGACGAGCCTCATCCTCCAGCTAACGAGCCTCAGCCTCCAGCTGACGAGCCTCAGCCTCTCCAGGGGTAGAACTGGGGCCTGGGGGAACACCGGGTGTCGTCCTTAGGGGGGCGGTCTGGGGGCGTGGCCCCCTGAGGGAATCCCCAGGAGAGGGACGCACTCGTCAGAAACACAGACAAGAACACATGAGGCTCACATGAATACAGGAATGAACACAAGTATGAATCAGGTGAACACATGAATACAGGAATGACCACAAGTATGAATCAGGTGAACACATGAATACAGGAATGAACACAAGTATGAATCAGGTGAACACATGAATACAGGAATGAACACAGGTATGAATCAGGTGAACACATGAATACAGGAATGAACACAAGTATGAATCAGGTGAACACATGAATACAGGAATGAACACAAGTATGAATCAGGTGAACACATGAATACAGGAATGAACACAAGTATGAATCAGGTGAACACATGAATACAGGAATGAACACAAGTGAATCAGGTGAACACATGAATACAGGAATGAACACAGGTATGAATCAGGTGAACACAGGAATGCACCAGGTCATAACAGAGACCGTAACAACTATATTATAACTGTATTAACTACTGAGAGTCATTCTGTTATCTATTCTCCAATACTCTCCTCCTACTACTACTATTAACTATATTATAACTATATTAACTACTGAGAGTCATTCTGTTATCTATTCTCCAATACTCTCCTCCTACTACTACTATTAACTATATTATAACTATATTAACTACTGAGAGTCATTATGTTATCTATTCTCCAATACTCTCCTCCTACTACTACTATTATCTATATTATAACTATATTAACTACTGAGAGTCATTCTGTTATGAAGTACATGGGAACACTTTTTAACACTTCAATACACGCTTCTTAATTTACCCCAAATATATATATTATTCATATAAAATACACATGCATTCAGACCCGGCGGCAGACATCCATCTCTGGGCGGGCATTTGATTCACCAGGGCGGGCCCACCCCCCGACCCCCAGGCCCCGCCCCCCGACCCCCAGGCCCCGCCCCCCGACCCCCAGGCCCCACCCCATTTTAACGTAACATATGTGCATATAGTTGCCGAAAGATTTAGGCGTTATTTTTGTGCACGCAATGAAACATTTTGAGCATAGGAAATGTTTCAGCTGCTGCTGCACACGCTCGCTCAACACTAGAGGCGCCGTGGGGGCGTGCAAAACAAAGAAACAAATGGACTCAGAGTGATTTCCCGAAAGAGTGAGGACTGGGTGGCGGTCGCCGAGGCAGAGCGACCGGGAGCCGGAAGGAACGAACGCTGGGCTCGGTCCAAACGGTGTTCACGCAGCCGTGAGTCCATTTGGAGCACCAGGGTGATTAAATCCCTCAGCGTCTCCGGGCTGTCTCGAACGATGAGGTCCTTGACGGCGTCGCTCAAACCCTTGCGATAGAGACAGAGGAGAGCTCTATCGTCCCAACCACTCTCTATGGCTAGGATCCGGAACTCCACCGTGAAATCGGCCACCGAGCGAGACCCCTGATGACAAACTAGCAGCCGGCTTGCAGAATCCAGCCCGTCCAGCGGATGGTCAAAGACCGCGCAAAACTCTCGCTTGAACAGGGGGTAATCGGTGGCATAACCCCCGTCGCTGTTCACTGCGACTATTGCCCAGCTAAGAGCTCTGTCGGTAAGGAGGGACATCACAAAAGCAATCCTGGCCCCACCAGAGGAATACTTGGACGGCTGATGTGTGAACAGCAACTCGCACTGAGCTAGGAACCCACGGCACTGGTTCAAATCGCCTCCGAACGATCTGGGGCTAACCAAGCTGGGCTCGGCACAAACGACTGACCCTGCGGGGACATCGGGGCCAGCTGGGACGTAGGACGAACTGGTTCCCGGACCGGAACCTGGGGCTGGATAGGTGCTGACGGCTAACGCGTCCAGAGATCGCTGGATGGATGCTAGGGCTCCGGACATAGCATCCACCTTGGTGGTGAGACTGGTGACCAGTGGCGGCTCGTCCATAGGGGCGCAGGGGCGCCGCCCCACCTGGTTGAGAGAGGAAAAAAATATATATATATATATTTATTTTTTATTTTTTTGACCCCTAAAAATAAACTAAACATGTTTAAAATGAATAATAATTACTAATTTTATGTATGTTTGTGTTTAAAATGCACAATAACGTTAATATAGCAAATATAAATCATTGTTTTGTGCGTGCTATTCTCCCCCCTCGTTTGTCATTGACGTCACTCTCATAGAAATTTGGTATCTAGGTTTGGAGGTAGGTACCAAATTTGATAGGCAATGTAGCCTATCAAGGGTCAAGGTTTTGAGGTAGGTACCAAATTTGATAGGCAATGTAGCCTATCAAGGGTCCTGAATACGATCTCTGGGAACAAGGAAACCAGTCACGCATGCGCCACTCAAATTGAGTGGCGCATGCGTGAGCAAATTGAGTGGCGCATGCGTGAATGCGTGAGAAAAGAAAACCAGTCACGCATGCGCAATTCATAGCCTAGTTGAACCTAGTTATTTGTAAAGCCTGTACTGCTCTGCTCTCAGTTCGCGTCTTGCTGTCTGAGGAAAGGTACGTTGTTGTTTGTTTTTGTCCCGATTATAGTTTTACATTTATTTTTATTGTGGACGAACGTAAAGTAAAGGGGATAAGAAATGTTGGTCTTGCTGTATAAACATGCAGCTTGTGTCATTTGTATGTAAACGGTGTGGATTGGGGTTTTGTAAGTTTATCGTGGACACGTGCTTCCCCAATGCTAGCTACAGGGTCCTCCGTGTGTTTGTCTGCTAATATATGCTGTGGTCGAATGTATTAAGCATTTGTATTCTATTTAATTAGTTAAATTCAGAAGCATTTGTTAATGAGTCAGTTCGCGTCTTGCTGTCTGAGGAGAGGAGATTGAGACCCGTGTGTGTGGGAGAGACCTCATGTTGCAAGTTTGTTCTTTTTTTGTTCTGTACAGGACACAGCCATTACACTAGCTACCATGGAGAATTCTGTCAAATCCCTCAAAGCAACACCATTTGAAAGACGAACACTGCAAGAAAAACTCAGAGTGAAAGAGTTTGGACCTCATCAGCCTGACATCAGCATTCAGCAACCAGCAACAGACAGAGGAAGGCTATATATTCAGTCGTTTTCCAGAACCTGGTTTGCTAAGTGGTTCTTGTATAGTTAGTATAGCATAGGTACATAGATTAAACTGTATATTGTATAGTAGTGTAGTGTACATAGGACCCAGTACCTTTTAATTTGTAAGCTTAACATTGTATTGCATTTTATCTCAGGACTTGTATCAGGTCTATTTTATTATCTTCTATTTTGTTCTAATTACTTTTGCACAATCGAATGTAAGACCATATTTAGGTATTATTTTTGATGGCACACTGGGTAGTCTTTCTAATATAAGACCATATTTTTTTCTTATGTTTATTTTCTACTAGGCACCATATAATAAATGTTCTTTCACCATAAGTTTCAAGTTTGTTTATTATTTGTCACAACAAAATACAGAATACTGATTGATTGTGCTACATACAGTAAAAATAAAGTAAGTAAAAAAAGAAATTAAGCAGTAAGTAAAGGAATGTTCAGTCAATATACATATATACAATACAGAGTAGAATGAGTAACGGTGAGGTTTATATTATGTATAGTTTTTTATTTTTAATTAGCCCTCTCGGTCGTTTACATGGTGAAATGGCGCCACCGTCTGGGCAAATCCGGTATTGCACAGCAGATATGATTAAAAAAAATGTTTTTACCCCTGCGCCCCTCCTACTTCGGATGTCACCGGCCGCCACTGCTGGTGACCGTACTGACGGTAGTCTGCAACATGTTCTCCAGCACCGCAATCTGGGACTGGACCGAGGGAAAAGCCTTTCCCAGTTCGGCCTGCAGTTGGGTAAGTTCGATGGCTTGTTCCGTTACTATCTGGCGTAACTCGGACGGTGTCCTGCACCCCGCTTCTGGGTTCCCGGCTTGGCTCATTCTTGGCTTGGTTATTCTGTTACGCCCCAACGAGACCGACGAGCCAAATGTGCCAAAGAACCCAGAAGTAGAGAGACACGGACACTCAAAACAACGGAAAAAATGTCTTTACTGTAAATATCTCCAACATCAAAAACGTAAACTAGGCAGGGTTGGACTGGTTACTTGGCGTGGTCGGAGCTGGAACACGCAGTCTCTCGTGACAGTGGTTCTCAATAACCAAGCGCCCGACGTCGGTACTCGGCAGCCTAAAGAAGGGTAGATCCCAGGTGTTAATTAGTCTCAGTAGGCCTGATTATGATGGGCAACACCTGGGATCGATTAGAGCGTGGGGGGGGCACAACAGTGTGTGTGTATGTATGTATGTATGTGTGTGTGTGTGTGTGTGTGTGTGTGTTGGTGTCGGTGTGTGTGTGTGTCTGTCAACTGGCTCATGTGTGTACTGGTTCATGTGTATGTGTGTGTGTGTGTGTGTGTGTGTGTGTCTGTCAACTGGCTCATGTGTGTACTGGTTCATGTGTGTGTGTGTGTGTGTGTGTGTGTGTGTGTGTGTGTGGGTTAGGGTTAGGGTTTAGGGTTAGGGTTCTCTCTCTCTCTCTCTCTCTCTCTCTCTCTCTCTCTCTCTCTCTCTCTCTCTCTCTCTCTCTCTCTCTCTCTCTCTCTCTCTCTCTGCTGGCAATCATTGCCAATTGCTGCCGGCGGTGCACGCGACCCATTGGGCGCTTTAAAATGGGAATGCCTCCTATTTCATTAGGGGGTAGGGTTAGTAGGGTGGAGAGTGTCTTCTAATCTGGTGGTGATTAGCGGTAGCTTTTCAGATTAACTTAACCCTGTTTAGAACAAACTAACTGGAATGAATACCAGAATGACGGGGAGAGAGACAACCTCTCTCTCTCCCTTCTCCCCCGTCTCCCCCAGGAGCACTAGTCTCACCCCTGGTGGCTCCTGTCAGCCCAGTAGTGTCGGAGGGGGGGGGGATTCATAAAGGAGACCCACTTTAACCTAAATCTAAAGAGGATTCAATCCTCTATATGGTCACACACAGAGGAATTAGTCTCACTGCATTCAACCCATCCTCGTATTATTAGGAGCAGTGGGCAGCTATTTGTATATACAGCTGTCCAGGGAGAAATTATGTGAGAATGGAATTTGGAGGGAATTTCCAGATTCCCCCAGGAGTCCTCCATACATGTAGAGGACAGGCCTCTGAGAGACTCCTACAGCACATGCTGTACCCACCATTACATTCACATCCACCACTTTAAAGAGCTACATGTTAACCTTATTCCCTTTTTAAAAACAATATACTAACACATTACAATTTGAGATTTTTACGGACATCTGGGATTACAGAACCTCAACACTTTTCTGTGGCCTTTGACCCATCCCTTTCCCCTCCTTTCACTGCTACTTGCATTGATTTAGTTTGTTTATTTTCTTATTTGCCTTCGCTGTTAGCTTGTTTGTCTAGTGGTTTGTTGCCCCTCTGTAAAGCGGCCTTGGGTCCTTTGAACGGTGCTATATCAATTCCAGTTCCAGTTAATATTATTATTATTATTATTAATAATAATAAAGAATCAAGCTTTCAGTTGAAGTCACGACACACCGCTAGACCGACTCAAATACATGGATAATAACGTTGATTATACAGAGCAATATAATAAAGTTAACGTGACCTTTAGGAGCGGTCGGTCGGCGGTTAAAAAACTGCGGCAAAAAGCGGCGCCGGCGGACGCTCCGGGTCAAATCCCGCCGTTTGAATTCAAGACAGAAAAAACTCAAGCGGCGACTGGCGGTGAAGCCATAAAATGTGTATCAAAGCCCAGAAGTAATCATATCGCCAACAAATAAGAGTGGGAATATATGTGAATTTATGTGGCCATCCGCCCCTTCCAGATGAAACCTGATTGGTCATAACCGTTACGCTGGCCCAGCAACACGTGTGAGACTCCCATCGGTATCGTCATCATAACAATAGGAGTTTCAGCCGATGTTCCTTTGGCTTTTTTCTCCGATACCCGACCTGAAGGTCGACCACCGCATTGGCAGCACCACCACCACTGAACTTCAGGCTATTTCCATTTCAGACGTTGTACTGCACAGTAAAACTCTAATCTGGCCCTGTTATGTGACGCCCAACGTGATGTCCAATCAAGGTTTAATGTGATGTCCCTAGATGTATATATAGGTACCTGGAAAAAAGGGGGAAGGGATGCAGATTCTCTTGATAAAAAGCACTATAAAGCTTACATTTATCAACCCATTTTACTAGTAGTTCAATGTAGAGGACTATATAGTGAAGTCCTTCCCTCATTCCCTACCCCCTCTCTAGTAGTTCAATGTAGAGGACTATATAGTGAAATCTTCCCTCGTTCCCTACTCCCTCTCTAGTAGTTCAATGTAGAGGACTATATAGTGAAATCCTTCCCTCATTCCCTACTCCCTCTCTAGTAGTTCAATGTAGAGGACTATATAGTGAAATCCTCCCCTCATTCCCTACTCCCTCTCTAGTAGTTCAATGTAGAGGACTATATAGTGAAGTCCTTCCCTCATTCCCTACCCCCTCTCTAGTAGTTCAATGTAGAGGACTATATAGTGAAATCCTTCCCTCATTCCCTACTCCCTCTCTAGTAGTTCAATGTAGAGGACTATATAGTAAAATCCTTCCCTACTCCCTCTCTAGTAGTTCAATGTAGAGGCCTATATAGTGAGCTCATCAACACTTTGGGAAACTACTTGAGTCTCCGTTAATGACATCATTTCGGTCTCATAATTTAACGTGTCAGATATACGTCTGTGGATGTCGCTTATTGTCCGTCTGCTGTTTCTTCTTTCAGCGCAATGCATGATGGGATATATGCATGGTTATGGACTCCCTCAGCCTTCCCCTCTCTCTCTCTCTCTCTCTCTCTCTCTCTCTCTCTCTCTCTCTCTCTCCTCTCTCTCTCTCTCTCTCTCTCTCTCTCTCTCTCTCTCTCTCTCTCTCTCTCTCTCTCTCTCTCTTCACAGCCAGGTTATCTATTATCTACGACTGTAATGTTACGTGCATTCCTTGTTTGTGTTCCTACCTATTTTCTTTCTGTTTAAGGGGTTCTAGTGACACCTATAGGCCATTAGGTAAATGTTTCCCATTTTTCTTAATTACATCGAGATTCTCATTGGTTGTTAGAATTCACGTGGGTTGTTAGTCACGTGATCAGAGCAGCGCCATTTTCCGGAAAGCAAGCTAGTAATCAGTATTGTTCAAGGGCTTTCAATCTTGTTCCATCTGCCGGTGTGATCTCAAAAGAAGCTTTGTTTGTGAGTATATATTCGTTCGTCTATGTATTTAGAGATTTTATGTGCTCATATTTGTTATATTTCGTAATATTTGTGTACTTTATTGATAGTTGCCCTTTGTATTGTTTACAGTTTCACACTTCAGTTACTTGACCATCTTCAATAAATGGACGTAGAAGTGCACGTCCGTAACGTACTTTGAGCTCATCATTGAAGTCATTGGATCAAGTTGAAGGTGTTTAGCTATCTGGCGATGTGCGCCCTGCTATGTGCTCAGGTGCCAGAATAGTGAATAAACGGCATCATGGCGGGTCCTACACAGCAGACACTCTGAAAATAAATCCATTAGTTGGATATCCCACAAACTACAAGATTGATAACGCTACTTCTCTCACAGCGGGAGAGCAGGCAGCCTCTCCATCAGAACATACAGTTCCTCCAACAGATGCTACGTTTGCTACCAGGTCAGTAGCCAGTGTTAGCGTCTCCGGCTCAAGCTCAAATGAGTCTTCCGCTAGCTTAGCTGCAGCGAAAGCACGGGCTAAAGTGATGGCTGCACGTGCCCGCACATCTTTAGTTAAGAAAGAAAACAAAATATTATTTGAAAAAGCTCGGATGGATGCTGCTCTCGCTACACTAAAGCTAGATGAAGAAATTGCAGCAGCAGAGGCAGAAGCTGAAGCGCTTGAGTCTACAGCAGCAGAATCACAGAGAGGCTCCAGAAATAAAACTTTAAACATTGCAGCTCTTCCAACTCAATCTCCACAAGAAAGAACCAGCGAGTACATTGGGAGTCATTCTGGAGCGGCCTCCGAGTTTAGATCCACTGCCTCGGCACATCATCAGCCTCAGCAACACAATGCTGCTGCCATCAACAGTGCTGCTCCCTACATCTCCAAAGCTAGACCACATAGCTCAATCAGCCAGCTAGTGAAGCCAGATCCTGACGCAGACCCTCGCAGCTTCTACCAGGGGTTACGTCAACCACACTACTCCCCTCGCCCGTGAGCAAGCCCCTCAAACCCTCTCTGCTGACCGAACAGGTTTACGTGACATCGCTAGATTCCTCGCTCGGCGCAAACTCCTGATCTCTGGTCTGATCGAATTTGACGATCGACCTGAAGGATACTGGGCATGGAGGTCAAGCTTCCTAAACTCCATAGAGGGAACAGGACTTACCTGCAGCGAAGAACTCGATCTGCTAACTAAGTGGTTAGGCCCACAGTCTTCAGCACATGTCAAGAGGATTCGAGCCATCCAAGTCAACGACCCAGCTCTAGGCCTACAAATGGCATGGTCTCGTCTTCAGGAGTGTTATGGGTCACCAGAGATGATCGAGAAGGCTCTCTTAGACAGAGTAGAGAGTTTTCCTAGGTTCAGCAATAGGGACCCCCAGAAGCTCAGAGATCTTGACGACCTGCTACAGGAGCTATCATCTGCGCAGCGTGGGGGCAGCCTACCTGGGCTGTCTTACCTAGACACCGCCAGAGGACTGAACCCCATAGTGGAGAAGTTACCATCCTCCCTCCAAGAAAAATGTATCTCTCAAGGGAGTAATTACAAGCTACACCACCAGGTACATTTCCCACCGTTCGCCTACTTCGCCGACTTCGTCAGCAGAGAAGCCTACATCCGCAACGACCCAAGCTTCTTTCTGTCCTCTTCAGCTGCTACAGCAATGAAGCCAGACGACGCTTCGTCTCCTCGCACAAGACGGAGGTCTCTTCTACGTCCGACTCTGACACTACAGAGACCCCAGCGCTAGGCCGGATGCCAGTAGCCAATGTCCTATTCTCAAAATGCCTCACCCCCTTAAATACTGCAGAGGCTTCAGAAGCAGAACCATCAAAGAACACAAGGCATTTCTTAAAGAAGCCGGCTTATGTTTTAGATGTTGTTCAAGCAAACATCTCGCCAAAGAGTGTAAAATTGCAATCCAGTGTAAAGAGTGCAACAGTGACAGACACATAGCAGCTCTTCACCCCGGACCAGCCCCGTGGAATAGCTGGACCCACAAGCCAGTGGATGGTAGGGAGTCCGATTACGGCAGGGAGGAGAAGGGTGAGCCATCTCCTACTGTAAACAACAAGTGTACGGAGGTCTGTGGAGGAAACAGCCCACGCTCCTGCTCTAAAATCTGCCTTATCACAGTGCACCCCAAGGACAACCGGGAAAGACAGTGACACTCTATGCTATTCTCGACGATCAGAGCAACCGGTCATTTGCCAGATCTGAGTTTTTTGACCTCTTTGACCTCAAGGGCACAAACGCTCTATACACATTCCGGATGTGTGCCGGTCTCACTGAGATGTCTGGAAGGAGAGCCACGGGCTTTGTCGCACAACCTTTGGATGGAAGTCTCAACATAAATCACCCGACTCTCATAGAGTGCAACTACATTCCCGAAGACAGGTCAGAGATAGCTACCCCGGAAGTGGCAAAGCATCACACTCACCTCAAGGCCATTGCTAAACACATCCCACTACTCGACCCAGAGGCTCAGATCCTACTTCTCCTTGGCCGCGACATCCTACAGGTGCACAAAGTAAGAGACAAGCGTAACGGACCTAATAATGCACCATATGCCCAACGCTTGGATCTCGGCTGGGTCATCATCGGGGAAGCCTGCTTAGGCGCAGCACACAAATCAAAGGATATAAGTGTGTTCCGTACTCACATTCTCGAGAACGGACGCCACTCTCACTTCACGCCCTGTACAAACCATCTCACTCTGAAAGAGAAACTCACAGCGAACAGTGAATGGTCCTGCAATCCCCTCAACCTGCAAAGCTCACAGCCCGCTTGTGTTCCAGCACCATGCATTGAGGGGGACTCCTTGGGAAGTAATATCTTCCAACGCACTGAGGATGACAACAAGTTTGCCCCCTCTATCGAGGACAAGCAGTTCATTGAGCTGGTGAATAAAGAGATGTTCATCGATGAAGGAAACAGCTGGGTAGCCAAGACCACGTCTACCGAAGAACAGAGAGCAAGCTCTGAGTCGCTTTAACTCTCTTTTCCATACTCTCGAAAGAAAGGCTGAGATGAAGCACTTCCTCACCTTCATGCAACGGATCCTCGACCAAGATCACGCAGAGTTGGCTCCACCATTGCAGAGGGAGAAGAGTGCTGGTATCTCCCCATGTTTGGGGTGTATCATCCCCACAAACCAGGGTTATATAGCCTATTATCTTCCAGATGTTTAGTCTTTAATAGTGGTATTGTGTTAAATAGCAGGCAGGGAGTGTAATGTTATGTGCATTCCTTGTTTGTGTTCCTACCTATTTTCTTTCTGTTTAAGGGGTTCTAGTGACACCTATAGGCCATTAGGTAAATGTTTCCTATTTTTCTTAATTACGTCGAGATTCTCATTGGTCGTTAGAATTCACGTGGGTTGTTAGTCAGGTGATCAGAGCAGCGCCATTTTCCGGAAAGCAAGCTAGTAATCAGTATAGTTCAAGGGCTTTCAATCTTGTTCCATCTGCCGGTGTGATCTTAAAAGAAGCTTTGTTTGTGAGTATATATTCGTTCGTCTATGTATTTAGAGATTTTATGTGCTCATATTTGTTATATTTCGTAATATTTGTGTACTTTATTGATAGTTGCCCTTTGTATTGTTTACAGTTTCACACTTCAGTTACTTGACCATCTTCAATAAATGGACGTAGAAGTGCACGTCCGTAACGTACTTTGAGCTCATCATTGAAGTCATTGGATCAAGTTGAAGGTGTTTAGCTATCTGGCGATGTACGCCCTGCTACGTGCTCAGGTGCCAGAATAACGACTGTTGAGGTTGTTTTCTTTGCCGCACATGTTTTTGATTCAAAGTAATAGATGTTTGTGTCTATCTTGAAAGTGAGTGAGATATTAAGTGGTTGTTTTTGGAGCATTTAGCTTCTTCAGAGGGAAAGTGTTTGGTGTGCTGCTGAAAAGTAAGGATTTATTTTCTTTACTTCTTTTGAAAGTAAAATAATTTGATTATGAAGCAAATCGGTATTATCTTCTTATTTTGTTGATATCTCGGTTAAAAAAAAAAGACTAAATACTGAACAGACATTTTAAATCTATCGTATCTTTATTATCGAAGTAAAGTTTAGTTGTAAAAAAAGTTATACAAAGAGAGAAAAAAGAATACAAAGTTGTACTTTGTATTCTTGTATCTACTACCAAGAGTGTATGGCCAGGTGTGTTCTCTGAGGGTTTAGCTGTAGAGCAGTATGAGGGAGAGATAGGAGGTAGGGCACCGATGGGTCACCACAGGCTCTCACCAGGACTCACCAGGACACCTGGGGCCCAACATGTGTTGCTTGTTAGACTATGACAGCGAATTTAAGAGACACATGAGTACACTTTATACAAGTGGATAAACAATAAACACACAATCACACACACACACACATCATGAAGACAAATGCAATGTTTTCAAATGATTTTCTTCACACACACACACACACACACACACAAATACACACATTTATAAATAGACACATTTTGAAATACACATACATCCAACACATAAACACAATGCAAACACACCCACATATTTCATACAATATCACACAAATATATAGAAGTACACACACACATATACAAATACACACACGTATATATATATATATATACACAAACACATTTATAAATAAAGACACATACGCACACATACAAAAAATACATACACAGAAATACACACACACACACACATAAAAACCCACACTTATAGAAATTCACACACATACAACACAAAAAAACCACACACACCATGTGTATATACACACACATTTATGCACACATAATTTTATTTTATTTATAAGCACACTTTTCATTTCATATGTATTAAATAAACACACACATACATACACACACACACATTTTAAATGATTTTCTTAACACACATTTATAAATGGACACATTTTGAAAAACACATACATCCAACACATACAAACACAATGCAAACACACCCACATATTTATATACACCATACAAACATAAATACACACACACACACACACATTTATAAACACACACAAAAAATACACAATACAAGCACACACCTGCATATATGCCGGGGAAAAGCCAGTGAGGTCGTGGTGCGACAGGAACCGAGGCTGACAACCAAATCAAATGCTAGCAATGATTTATTTACATAAGTCATGTATAGTTTAAATCAACCGGCACGGCAGGACAATTATAAGGCCACAAGCCAAATAGACACAACAAGTAGTCAAGTCAAGTTTATTGTCACTTCACAGTTTACACAAGTATAAAGCAGTGATGTGAAAATCTTATGTGTGAAACCGACGACAGACAGCAGTTATAAAAATAAGATAAAAATAAAAATGCAATTTATAAAATGCTAAATATCGGCACAGAAAAGAGCAATATGTATATATATAAATCAATGTAATAAAATATTACATTGTTATATGCTATACGCCCTTGTTCAGCAGCCTGATGGCCTGACTGTGGAAGCTATCTCTAAGCCTATTTGTACGGCACTTGATACTGCGGTATCGCCTGCCTGACGGTAACAGTGAGTACAGTTCGTGGCTGGGGTGGGCGCAATGTCTAAGTAGTAACATGTAAACACGGGGACAGTAACTAGGCTTTGGGAGGACGCCAAAACAAACGAGTACCAAAACAAACAAAGAAAACAAGCTAATTCTGACCCTACCGCTACCTAACCTACTAAGCGTCAATTGATCCCACTAAAGTAACTAAACTAACTGTCCCTGACCTGGTCCTAATAAATACATGAGGTGGTACCCCGCCTGGGGAAACTTACCTAGTGTATCTATACAAAGAATACCTGCGTGATGTCAAATGTAGGCCCATGGGCATCTTACCTGCAAACTACCTCGCCCTCCCCAGGGTATTACGCGGAGGGACGAGACCAACTGGCAAACAAACAGGACTACCAACAAAATTAGATAGCATTCAAGGAAGCAACACTAACACACCAAAATGCCCCCCCTTCCTCTTAGAACAAACTTAGGAGGTTTAAATAGGCAGCTAATTAGGACAGTTCTGCCACTTGAGGTTAACGATGACCACCAACACCTGGGTAGAAAGCATTAGGAGAGGGAGACAGAAAGGAAAACCAAACACAACACAAACAGTAACGAGAAAACGGATCACAAGATGTACGTAACACCCACACACATAGAAATACACAGACACACATACCAGGGTTTCCGTTAGCCGGTATTTACCGTTTTTAAGCGGGTAAAAATTATAAAAAAACGGTAATTTAAAAAGCTGCCTGGTCAAAATGTCCGGTAATAATGGTCATACTGGACTGAGAGCAGCCCCCGTCGGACTTCTCGATCGCGACAACCGGCTCCCCCCCCCCCCCACCGGCAAGAAAAAATCCTAGCGGAAACCCTGACACATACATATAACCACACATACACACACATTTATATAATAACACACGCACACATATACTGTATACACACACACATTTTTATATATACACACATATACAAACACACACACACACACACACACACACAAATACACACACACACATTTATAAATAAAGACACATATACGCACACATACACATAGAAAAAATACATACACACATATAAATACACAGACACACACACATAGAACCACAAATACAACACACACACACACACACAAATACACAAACACACACACATTTATAAAAAAGACACATATACGCACACACACACACACACACACACATATATATAGAAGTACACACACACACACACACACGCATAAATACAAACCCACACATATAGAAATTCAAACACATACAACATAAAAAAACACACACACACACACACACACACACACACAAACACACACACATCATGAAGACGAATGCAATGTTTTCAAATTATTTTCTTAACACACACACACACACACACACACACACACACATACACACACACTTATGGAAATACACACGCACATTTATAAATGGACACACATTTTGAAATACATATACATCCAACACATACAAACACATGCAAACACACCCACACCCCACATATTTATATACACACACAAACAGAAATACACACACACACCTACACACACGCATATAGAAACTCACACACACACAAAAATACACACACAAACACACACATACACACGCATATAGAAACACACACAAAAACACAAAAATACACACACAAACACACACACACACACAGCAATAATACACAGACACATTTATGAATAAAGACACAATACACGCACACACATAGAAAAAATACATACACGCACACATAGAAATACACACACACACAGACATAGAACCACACATACACACACATTTATATAATAACACACACACAGATATACAGTATACACACACACAAATATATAGAAGTACACACACACACACACATATATAATTACCCACACATATATAAATTCACACAGACACACACAGAAACACGTACACACACACATATACAAATACACACACATTTTTATATATATACACACATATACAAACGCACACACACACACACACACACAGAAATACACACACACACATATACAAATACACACACATTTTTATATATATACACACATATACAAACGCACACACACACACACACACACAGAAATACACACACACACATTTATAAATAAAGACACATATACGCACACATACACATATAAAAAATACATACACACACATAAATACACAGACACACACACATAGAACCACAAATACACACCACACACACATACACACACACACACACACACACACACACACTTATATAAAAACCCACACATAGAAATTCACACATAAAACACAAAAAAACACACACAAACACACACACACCATATGTATATATACACCAGTGGTGAAGCGTCAGGGCCTTCAAGGTATTCAGAGAAGACCCTGGAACTCTCAGATGGAACAAAAAAAATCGAATTAATTGTATTAATAAAATGTAATACAATTTAATCTAATTTTAATAAAATGAATAAATGAGAATCGTATCTGTGTTATGTTATATTACAGTGTTACGTTGATTTGTTTGTCTTTCTCGGTCCATGCACTACGCATTTGAGTGGTTTTGTGTTGCAACCAATCAGATATTTGTCTAGGTTGCTGGGAAGAATATCCTTCACCAAAGTATTCCCGATGACTTTGGCCCTTAGACTGAATGAGAGCGTACGTTTGGATTGACAATTTGATCAACCAATCATATAGTGATTTGTAGCCAATGGGCGTATTCTTTCAGATTTTCCCACAGCTCAATAGGGAGCTAGAAGGTCTACTGGCTGGAGCGAGAGTGGATCTAGCGTAGTGCTACGTTGTTTCTACGTGGGATTTTACGTCAAAATGGCGATGGCGAAGATGATGGGCTGTTACTTCATTACATGGACACTGCTTTACCAACTATGTTACACTTTGAAATTGGCTGCGACAATCTTAAAATAAGTCTAATCTTTATAAGCCATAAAGTGACTGCAGTCTACAGCAGGGGTTCCCAAAGTGGGGGTCGCGGGACCCGAGGGGGGGGTCGCGAGATGATTTCAGAATCCTCTTGATGTGACCCATGAGGTTTATTTATTTAAATTTTATTATTATTATTCCCACGACAGTATCATCATTGAAAAAAGCCACACACAATGTTAACCAAACAATTACCCCCCCCCCCCCCTGGACTTCACGATGTCCGCGATCGCGACATACCCCCCCCCCCCCCCACCTCCCACCCCTGGTCTACAGAAGGTCCAGTTGGGATAGACACGCTTCGCCACTGATATACACACACACACACACACACACACACACACACACACACACACACACACACACAACACACACACACACACACACTTATATCAATATACACACACATTTATGCACACACATGCACACATATAATAATAATAATAATAATAATAATACATTTGATTTCTAAGCGCACTTTTCATTTCATATGTATATACTTAAACACACACATGCATACACATATAGAACACACACACATAGCAACTTAGAATACACACAGGCATATAGAAGTACACACAAAACATATATAAGTGCACACACACACACACACACACACATACACACACACATATGTCTACACACACACACACACACACACACACACACACACACACACACACACACACACACACACACACACACACATGGCAAACATGTTTATATACACACACACACACATATATAAATGCTCACACACACACTTATTTATATACAAATACACACGTATGAAAATACACACACACACACACAGACATACTCAAACATATATAAATACACACACAGACATAAAAATACACACACATATACGCGCACACATACACACACCTCAAAATACACACACAAACACACACACACATGAGTTAGTAACAGGGATCCTGGTTGATCTTCTGGTCATCAATACAAGTGGTCCATGGGAACAGATACTGATGGTCCTGTTGGGACTTTAAAGTGAATATTGATTCCTTGTGTTGGGAACACGTATTAAAGAGATGTCCTCACCTGTTGAGGATTTAGAACGTCTGCTATTCTCTTATTGGAGTCCTTCTGTTTATTGAGGACATGTGAGGGACCATGATTCTGTTGTTTGTTCATAAAGCCTCAAGGGGAGGAACAGTCACTAGATCACACTGGATGTTGTGCTGCTTTGGGACCACCATTGTTCCCTTTCTTCACTTGAAATCCTCCAAGAGTACCAGATGTTTCTCCTATGACCTCTGACCCCTACCTGCTCCTTAATGACCCCTGACCCCTACCTGCTCCTTAATGACCCTGACCCCTACCTGCTCCTTAATGACCTCTGACCCCTAACCTGCGTCCTTAATGACCCCTGACCCCTACCTGCTCCTTAATGACCTCTGACCCATACCTGGTCCTTAATGACCCCTGACCCCTACCTGCTCCTTAATGACCTCTGACCCTACCTGCTGCTTAATGACCTCTGACCCCTACCTGCTCCTAATCACATGTATTCAATGTCAATATATTTGTATGAAGCTGTCTGATAAATGACTAATAAATATTGAGGCTGCTTATCAAAGCCATGTTTTATTAATATCTGTTATTGCACCACTAGGGGGCGCTGAATCCACCACCTTCTGGCCAACATGATTAGGGTAAAGGAGACACAGGTGTGTGTGTGGTGTACGTGTTTGGACTGGTGCTCAAAACACACACACACACACACACACACACACACAGTCAGTGACCAGAAGAAGAGAGCCAACACAAGACTTAATGAAAGGTTCATTCAGGGTAGGTTTGTTGAACCGTATGTAAAGATGTTTGGGTAACTGATAACTGATATATTGATAACCCCACACATGCATCCACTGTTCCAGTAATGATCAACAACAGACAGAACCCTGGCAGCCTATTTCCTGTACAAGTTATTATAACAATGAAGATATATTAATGTCACGTAATATTCATAACACCTAAACCCAAATAAGCTCTATGTAGGCCTTCCATGACTCTTAAGTCTCCCTTAAGCGTCATGCTTTAACATCCAGGGCTGAGCATTTAAACATCACAAGTCTATTAAGAATCAAACCTTTAATGACCTGAGAAGTGGTGTATCACAGACTGTTCCACCCCAGCGTGTCTCAGGGTGAGGGCAGCATCAGAAGAGCCCAGGTAGTCGGGCCAATCACAATATGTATTGGTCGGGTGTTGAAAGGTACGACAGAAATAAGAACAATTACAAAATGGGATTAAACATGGCCAAGACAAAGCGGCGCATAAACCTCCTTAATAAAAGAACAGAGAACCCCATGGAGGCTCAGGGTAAAGCCCAGACGTGCCATCTTAACACAGTGAGGGACACAGCATGGAGGCTCAGGGTAAAGCCCAGACGTGCCATCTTAACACAGTGAGGGACACAGCATGGAGGCTCAGGGTAAAGCCCAGACGTGTAGTCTTAACACAGTGAGGAACACAGCATGGAGGCTCAGGGTAAAGCCCAGACGTGTGGTCTTAACACAGTGAGGGACACAGCATGGAGGCTCAGGGTAAAGCCCAGACGTGTGGTCTTAACACAGTGAGGGACACAGCATGGAGGCTCAGGGTAAAGCCCAGACGTGTGGTCTTAACACAGTGAGGGACACAGCATGGAGGCTCAGGGTAAAGCCCAGACGTGTCGTCTTAACACAGTGAGGGACACAGCATGGAGGCTCAGGGTAAAGCTCTGTCCCTCCCACGGAGCGGCTTGCCACGCCTTATGTGAGGAGAGGACCGCTCCCATTGGTCCTGACCGTCATAGACTGACGAGCCTCAGCCTCCAGCTGTTATCTATTCTCCAATCCTCTCCCTCCTCTACTACTATTAACTATATTATAACTATATTAACTAGTGAGAGTCATTTTGTTATCTATTCACCAATACTCTCCTCCTACTACTACTATTAACTATATTATAACTATATTAACTAGTGAGAGTCATTTTGTTATCTATTCACCAATACTCTCCTCCTACTACTACTATTAACTATATTATAACTATATTAACTACTGAGAGTCATTCTGTTATCTATTCTCCAATACTCTCCTCCTACTACTACTATTAACTATATTATAACTATATGAACTACTGAGAGTCATTCTGTTATCTATGCTCCAATACTCTCCTCCGCTGACTCACACTGTGTTTTGTGAACACTTTCTTAACTACTGATCAAAACATGTGTGCCAACCCTCTGCTTATCTAAAGGGTACATGAGAACACCTTTAACACATGATTACATACTTCTTAAAAGCGTGTGGGTGAGGGTGAGCATACAAGATACAAGACTTTTTATTTGCCATATGTAACAAGTACATAGGAACGCTTACTACCCATTCCCTCCCGCAGTATGAATAGAAACAACACCGTAAAATAAATATTATATGTACAATAAAATAAACAAAAAAAGAGCAGCAAAGTGACTTTAATGATACACCATCGCGTCAGCCGAACCACCTCATCTCTGTACTCCGTCTCATCGCCCTCGCTTATCAAGCCGATGACTGTGGTGTCGTCTGCAAACTTGATAATCCGATTATTGCTGTGCGTGGCAGGACAGTCATGTGTGTACAGCGAGTACAGTCGGGGACCGAGGCAGCAGCCTTGGGGTGCTCGGTGAGGGTGAGGGTGAAGGTGAGCGGTGGAGCAGTGAGAGCGGTACGCAGTAAGAGCAGTACGCAGTAAGAGCAGTACGCAGTAAGAGCAGTACGCAGTAAGAGCAGTACTCAGTAAGAGCAGTACGCAGTAAGAGCAGTACACAGTAAGAGCAGTACTCAGTAAGAGCAGTACTCAGTAAGAGCAGTACTCAGTAAGAGCAGTACGCAGTAAGAGCAGTACGCAGTAAGAGCAGTACACAGTAAGAGCAGTACGCAGTAGAGCAGTACGCAGTAAGAGCAGTACACAGTAAGAGCAGTACGCAGTAAGAGCAGTACACAGTAAGAGCAGTACACAGTAAGAGCAGTACGCAGTAAGAGCAGTACACAGTAAGAGCAGTACGCAGTAAGAGCAGTACACAGTAAGAGCAGTACTCAGTAAGAGCAGTACATCAGTAAGAGCAGTACGCAGTAAGAGCAGTACACAGTAAGAGCAGTACGCAGTAAGAGCAGTACACAGTAAGAGCAGTACACAGTAAGAGCAGTACGCAGTAAGAGCAGTACACAGTAAGAGCAGTACGCAGTAAGAGCAGTACACAGTAAGAGCAGTACGCAGTAAGAGCAGTACACAGTAAGAGCAGTACTCAGTAAGAGCAGTACACAGTAAGAGCAGTACTCAGTAAGAGCAGTACACAGTAAGAGCAGTACTCAGTAAGAGCAGTACACAGTAAGAGCAGTACACAGTAAGAGCAGTACACAGTAAGAGCAGTACGCAGTAAGAGCAGTACACAGTTAGAGCAGTACGCAGTAAGAGCAGTACACAGTTAGAGCAGTACTCAGTTAGAGCAGTACTCAGTTAGAGCAGTACTCAGTAAGAGCAGTACTCAGTAAGAGCAGTACTCAGTAAGAGCAGTATTCACAGCCACAACGCCTTCCAGTGCTAGCAGCGCTGTAAGCATTCATTGTGTGTTCCTAAGGATCTCACTTACTGTGTGTGTGTGTGTGTGTGTGTGTGTGTGTGTGTGTGTGTGTGTGTGTGTGTGTGTGTGTGTGTGTGTGTGTGTGTGTGTGAGAGAGAGAGAGATAAGAGCAGTTCATGGTGGCTGTGGCCAACAATACATGATGTTATTAGTAATAAATGTGCCTCCTGTGTGAAACTGTGCATAGCTGAATAGACTGGAGTTTAACGTGGGTCATCTGGTGGGACTTGGAGAGACAACTACTTTCTCAGGTGGTACTTGGTGTAAAAAGGTTGAGAACCACTGGTTTAAACAGCTTCATTTGGAGGGCCTGTGGGGGATAGAAAAGGACTCCATCAAAACTCTCCTGAGCCTGGTGTCTTCTGAGTCCCCTGGCAGCCATGTCTGCTACACACACACTTATAGAAACACACACACTTATAGAAACACACACACACACACTTAGAAATACACACACACTTATACAAATACACACATACTTATAGAAACACACACATACTCATAAATATACACACACACTTATAGAAATACACACACACTTATACATACACATACTTATAGAAATACA
>CM051009.1:13074189-13099189 GCA_027704905.1 Muraenolepis orangiensis
CATTGTGTGGTCGGATCACAAGAACCTGGCCTACATGAGGACGGCGAAGAGGCTCAACTCCAGGCAGGCCCGCTGGGCCCTTTTCTTCAGCCGGTTCAATTTCACCCTCACCTACCGTCCGGGCTCCAAGAACGTCAGAGCTGACGCCCTCTCCCGTCAGTCCCCGGGGGAGGGTCCTGCCGTCAAGGAGAACCCCGACACCATCCTTTCCTCAGCCCGGGTGGTGGGTGTAGTCACCTGGGCCATCGAGCCGCTGGTGAGACAGGCCCAGCGGGCCGAGCCAGACCCAGGTAACGGTCCCTGTAACCGGTTGTTTGTGCCTCTTGCTGTCCGCCCGCAGGTGTTGGAGTGGGGCCACTCCAGCCACTTTGCTTGTCACCCCGGGGAGCGGCGGACGGCGGAGTTCATCAGCCGGAGGTTCTGGTGGACCACTCTCAGGAGGGATGTCAGGGGGTTTGTAGCCGCCTGCACCACCTGCGCCCGGAGCAAGGCTTCGCATCGCCCTCCAGCAGGTCTCCTGCACCCCCTCCCCGTTCCCAGTCGCCCATGGTCCCACATTGCCATGGACTTTATTACGGGGCTTCCTGTTTCCCAAGGCTATGACACCATCCTGACCGTGGTCGATCGCTTCTCCAAGGCGGTTCATTTTGTTTCCCTCCCAGGGCTTCCCTCGGCGGCCGAAACAGCGGACCTCCTGACCCTCCATGTGGTCCGCCTACATGGAATCCCCTCTGACATTGTGTCCGACCGCGGTCCCCAGTTCATCTCCAAGGTGTGGCAGGCCTTCTGCAAGGGAATTGGGGCCACGGCCAGCCTATCCTCTGGGTACCACCCCCAGTCCAATGGGCAGGCGGAGCGCGCCAACCAGGCCGTCGAGGCGGCTTTCCGTTGCGTCACCTCGAGTAACCCCACCTCCTGGGCCAAGTACCTGCCCTGGGTGGAGTACTCCCTCAACGCTATGGAGAGCTCCGCTACTGGTATGTCCCCGTTCCAATGTTCCCTGGGCTACCAGCCCCCGCTGTTTCCCCAACAGGAGCTGGAGGTGGCGGTCCCGACCACCAGGGCCCACCTCCGCCGGTGTCGACGCATTTGGAGGGCCGGCTTGCCGCGAACCGGCGGAGGGTGCCTGCCCCTGTCTACCAGCCTGGTCAGAGGGTTTGGCTGTTGGCCCGGGACCTGCCCCTCCAGACCTCCCAGACATCGACTCGTAAGTTGAATCCCCGTTATGTTGGTCCCTACACCGTGGATCGAATCATTAACCCCTCTGCGGTGCGTTTGGTTCTCCCTCCGTCTCTCCGGGTTCACCCCGTGTTTCATGTTTCTCAGCTGAAACCCGTGGCCTCCAGTCCCTTGTCTCCCCCTGTTACAGCTCCTCCGCTTCCCCGGGTCCTGGCGGATGGAGATCCGGTATGGTCGGTCCGTAAGCTCCTCGCCGTCCGCCGCCGGGGGCGGGGTTTCCAGTACCTTGTGGATTGGGAGGGCTTCGGTCCGGAGGACCGGAGCTGGGTGCCCTCTTCCTATCTCGTGGACCCCTCCCTGCTGGACGACTTCTATCGGGAGAACCCGGGGGCTCTGGGGCGGTCGTCCGGTGCCTCCCCTCAGGGGGGGGATACTGTTGTGCCTCCCCCCACGCTCTAATCGATCCCAGGTGTTGCCCATCATAATCAGGCCTACTGAGACTAATTAACACCTGGGATCTACCCTTCTTTAGGCTGCCGAGGACCGACGTCGGGCGCTTGGTTATTGTGAACCACCGTCACGAGAGACTGCGTGTTCCAGCTCCTACCTCGCCAAGTATCCTGTCCAACCCTGCCTAGTTTATGTTTTTGATGTTGGAGATTACAGTAAAGACATTTTTTCCTTTGCTTTGAGTGTCCGTGTCTCGCTACTTCTGGGTTCTTTGGCACATTTGGTTCTTCGGTCTCGTTGGGGTCTAACAGTGTGTGTATTTCTATAAGTGTGTGTGTATTTATAAGTGTGTGTGTATTTCTATAAGTGTGTGTTTATTTCTATAAGTGTGTGAATTTATAAGTGTGTGTGTGTGTGTTTCTATAAGTGTGTGTGTTTCTATAAGTGTGTGTGTGTGTGTGTGTGTGTGTGTTTCTATAAGTGTGTGTGTATGTATAAGTGTGTGTGTGTATTTATAAGTGTGTGTGTATTTCTATAAGTGTGTGTATGTATAAGTGTGTGTGTATTTATATAAGTGTGTGTGTTTCTATAAGTGTGTGTATGTATAAGTATGTGTGTATTTGTATAAGTGTGTGTGTATTTCTAAGTGTGTGTGTGTGTGTGTTTCTATAAGTGTGTGTGTAGCAGACATGGCTGCCAGGGGACTCAGAAGACACCAGGCTCAGGAGAGTTTGATGGAGTCCTTTTCTATCCCCCACAGGCCCTCCAAATGAAGCTGTTTAAACCAGTGGTTCTCAACATTTTTACACCAAGTACCACCTGAGAAAGTAGTTGTCTCTCCAAGTACCACCAGATGACCCACGTTAAACTCCAGTCTATTCAGCTATGCACAGTTCACACAGGAGGCACATTTATTACTAATAACATCATTTAGTGTTGGCCACAGCCACCATGAACTGCTCTTATCTCTCTCTCTCTCACACACACACACACACACACAGTAAGTGAGATCCTTAGGAACACACAATGAATGCTTACAGCGCTGCTAGCACTGGAAGGCGTTGTGGCTGTGAATACTGCTCTTACTGAGTACTGCTCTAACTGAGTACTGCTCTAACTGAGTACTGCTCTTACTGCGTACTGCTCTTACTGAGTACTGCTCTAACTGAGTACTGCTCTAACTGAGTACTGCTCTAACTGTGTACTGCTCTTACTGCGTACTGCTCTTACTGAGTACTGCTCTTACTGTGTACTGCTCTTACTGCGTACTGCTCTTACTGC
This sequence comes from Muraenolepis orangiensis, assembly GCA_027704905.1. NCBI lineage: Eukaryota > Metazoa > Chordata > Actinopteri > Gadiformes > Muraenolepididae > Muraenolepis > Muraenolepis orangiensis. The sequence goes on from CM051009.1 coordinate 13,077,100, forward strand.
GTACTGCTCTTACTGCGTACTGCTCTAACTGTGTACTGCTCTTACTGCGTACTGCTCTAACTGTGTACTGCTCTTACTGCGTACTGCTCTTACTGTGTACTGCTCTTACTGTGTACTGCTCTTACTGAGTACTGCTCTTACTGAGTACTGCTCTTACTGAGTACTGCTCTTACTGAGTACTGCTCTTACTGAGTACTGCTCTAACTGTGTACTGCTCTTACTGCGTACTGCTCTTACTGAGTACTGCTCTTACTGTGTACTGCTCTTACTGTGTACTGCTCTTACTGCGTACTGCTCTTACTGAGTACTGCTCTTACTGAGTACTGCTCTTACTGAGTACTGCTCTTACTGAGTACTGCTCTTACTGCGTACTGCTCTTACTGTGTACTGCTCTTACTGCGTACTGCTCTTACTGTGTACTGCTCTTACTGCGTACTGCTCTTACTCAGTAAGAGCAGTACGCAGTAAGAGCAGTACGCAGTAAGAGCAGTACACAGTAAGACTTACTGTGTACTGCTCTTACTGCGTACTGCTCTTACTGCGTACTGCTCTTACTGTGTACTGCTCTTACTGCGTACTGCTCTTACTGTGTACTGCTCTTACTGCGTACTGCTCTTACTGTGTACTGCTCTTACTGCGTACTGCTCTTACTGCGTACTGCTCTTACTGAGTACTGCTCTTACTGCGTACTGCTCTTACTGAGTACTGCTCTTACTGCGTACTGCTCTTACTGAGTACTGCTCTTACTGCGTACTGCTCTTACTGCGTACCGCTCTCACTGCTCACCGCTCACCTTCACCCTCACCCTCCCCGGAGCTCCCCAAGGCTGCTGCCTCGGTCCCCGACTGTACTCGCTGTACACACATGACTGTCCTGCCACGCACAGCAATAATCGGATTATCAAGTTTGCAGACGACACCACAGTCATCGGCTTGATAAGCGAGGGCGATGAGACGGAGTACAGAGATGAGGTGGTTCGGCTGACACGATGGTGTATCATTAAAGTCACTTTGCTGCTCTTTTTTTGTTTATTTTATTGTACATATAATATTTATTTTACGGTGTTGTTTCTATTCATACTGCGGGAGGGAATGGGTAGTAAGCGTTCCTATGTACTTGTTACATATGGCAAATAAAAAGTCTTGTATCTTGTATGCTCACCCTCACCCACACGCTTTTAAGAAGTATGTAATCATGTGTTAAAGGTGTTCCCATGTACCCTTTAGATAAGCAGAGGGTTGGCACACATGTTTTGATCAGTAGTTAAGAAAGTGTTCACAAAACACAGTGTGAGTCAGCGGAGGAGAGTATTGGAGAATAGATAACAGAATGACTCTCAGTAGTTAATATAGTTATAATATAGTTAATAGTAGTAGTAGGAGGAGAGTATTGGAGAATAGATAACAGAATGACTCTCAGTAGTTAATATAGTTATATTATAGTTAATAGTAGTAGTAGGAAGAGAGTATTGGAGAATAGATAACAGAATGACTCTCAGTAGTTAATATAGTTATAATATAGTTAATAGTAGTAGTAGGAGGAGAGTATTGGAGAATAGATAACAGAATGACTCTCAGTAGTTAATATAGTTATAATATAGTTAATAGTAGTAGTAGGAGGAGAGTATTGGAGAATAGATAACAGAATGACTCTCAGTAGTTAATATAGTTATAATATAGTTAATAGTAGTAGGAGGAGAGTATTGGAGAATAGATAACAAAATGACTCTCAGTAGTTAATATAGTTATAATATAGTTAATAGTAGTAGTAGGAGGAGAGTATTGGAGAATAGATAACAGAATGACTCTCAGTAGTTAATATAGTTATAATATAGTTAATAGTAGTAGTAGGAGGAGAGGATTGGAGAATAGATAACAAAATGACTCTCAGTAGTTAATATAGTTATAATATAGTTAATAGTAGTAGTAGGAGGAGAGGATTGGAGAATAGATAACAGCTGGAGGCTGAGGCTCGTCAGTCTATGACGGTCAGGACCAATGGGAGCGGTCCTCTCCTCACATAAGGCGTGGCGAGCCGCTCCGCGGGAGGGACAGAGCTTTACCCTGAGCCTCCATGCTGTGTTCCTCACTGTGTTAAGACCACACGTCTGGGCTTTACCCTGAGCCTCCATGCTGTGTCCCTCACTGTGTTAAGACCACACGTCTGGGCTTTACCCTGAGCCTCCATGCTGTGTTCCTCACTGTGTTAAGACTACACGTCTGGGCTTTACCCTGAGCCTCCATGCTGTGTCCCTCACTGTGTTAAGACCACACGTCTGGGCTTTACCCTGAGCCTCCATGCTGTGTCCCTCACTGTGTTAAGACCACACGTCTGGGCTTTACCCTGAGCCTCCATGCTGTGTCCCTCACTGTGTTAAGACCACACGTCTGGGCTTTACCCTGAGCCTCCATGCTGTGTTCCTCACTGTGTTAAGACTACACGTCTGGGCTTTACCCTGAGCCTCCATGCTGTGTCCCTCACTGTGTTAAGATGGCACGTCTGGGCTTTACCCTGAGCCTCCATGCTGTGTCCCTCACTGTGTTAAGATGGCACGTCTGGGCTTTACCCTGAGCCTCCATGGGGTTCTCTGTTCTTTTATTAAGGAGGTTTAGCGCCGCTTTGTCTTGGCCATGTTTAATCCCATTTTGTAATTGTTCTTATTTCTGTCGTACCTTTCAACACCCGACCAATACATATTGTGATTGGCCCAACTACCTGGGCTCTTCTGATGCTGCCCTCACCCTGAGACACGCTGGGGTGGAACAGTCTGTGATACACCACTTCTCAGGTCATTAAAGGTTTGATTCTTAATAGACTTGTGATGTTTAAATGCATCAGCCCTGGATGTTAAAGCATGACGCTTAAGGGAGACTTAAGAGTCATGGAAGGCCTACATAGAGCTTATTTGGGGTTTAGGTGTTATGAATATTACGTGACATTAATATATCTTCATTGTTATAATAACTTGTACAGGAAATAGGCTGCCAGGGTTCTGTCTGTTGTTGATCATTACTGGAACAGTGGATGCATGTGTGGGGTTATCAATATATCAGTTATCAGTTACCCAAACATCTTTAACATACGGTTCAACAAACCTACCCTGAATGAACCTTTCATTAAGTCTTGTGTTGGCTCTCTTCTTCTGGTCACTGACTGTGTGTGTGTGTGTGTGTGTGTGTGTGTGTGTTTTGAGCACCAGTCCAAACACGTACACCACACACACACCTGTGTCTCCTTTACCCTAATCATGTTGGCCAGAAGGTGGTGGATTCAGCGCCCCCTAGTGGTGCAATAACAGATATTAATAAAACATGGCTTTGATAAGCAGCCTCAATATTTATTAGTCATTTATCAGACAGCTTCATACAAATATATTGACATTGAATACATGTGATTAGGAGCAGGTAGGGGTCAGAGGTCATTAAGCAGCAGGTAGGGGTCAGAGGTCATTAAGGAGCAGGTAGGGGTCAGGGGTCATTAAGGACCAGGTATGGGTCAGAGGTCATTAAGGAGCAGGTAGGGGTCAGGGGTCATTAAGGAGCAGGTAGGGGTCAGAGGTCATTAAGGAGCAGGTAGGGGTCAGGGGTCATTAAGGAGCAGGTAGGGGTCAGGGGTCATTAAGGAGCAGGTAGGGGTCAGAGGTCATAGGAGAAACATCTGGTACTCTTGGAGGATTTCAAGTGAAGAAAGGGGAACAATGGTGGTCCCAAAGCAGCACAACATCCAGTGTGATCTAGTGACTGTTCCTCCCCTTGAGGCTTTATGAACAAACAACAGAATCAATGGTCCCTCACATGTCCTCAATAAACAGAAGGACTCCAATAAGAGAATAGCAGACGTTCTAAATCCTCAACAGGTGAGGACATCTCTTTAATACGTGTTCCCAACACAAGGAATCAATATTCACTTTAAAGTCCCAACAGGACCATCAGTATCTGTTCCCATGGACCACTTGTATTGATGACCAGAAGATCAACCAGGATCCCTGTTACTAACTCATGTGTGTGTGTGTTTGTGTGTGTATTTTGAGGTGTGTGTATGTGTGCGCGTATATGTGTGTGTATTTTTATGTCTGTGTGTGTATTTATATATGTTTGAGTATGTCTGTGTGTGTGTGTGTGTATTTTCATACGTGTGTATTTGTATATAAATAAGTGTGTGTGTGAGCATTTATATATGTGTGTGTGTGTGTATATAAACATGTTTGCCATGTGTGTGTGTTTATATTCATGCGTTTGTGTATTTCTATGTGTGTGCATGTGTGTGGGTGTGTTTCTATATATGTGTGTGTATTTTTATGTCTGTGCGTGTATTTATATATGTTTGAGTGTGTGTGTATTTTTATAAATATGTGTGTTTGTGTGTGTTTGTATGGATGTGTATTTTATATGCGTGTGTGTACTACTATGTGTGTGTCCCGCATTAGGGTTGGACCCATATGCAGCACACGGACACCAAGGACAGATTGTGAAATTTATTACAATCTCACAGACAGACAGGAAACGGGAGGAGACGTAGTCAGGGACAGACAGGTGATCAGGAACCAGGCAGGGACAGACAGAGACGTAGTCAGGGACAGGCAGAGACGTAGTCAGGGACAGGCAGGTGATCAGGAACCAGGCAGGGACAGGCAGAGACGTAGTCAGAGACAGGCAGGTGATCAGGAACCAGGCAGGGACAGGCAGAGACGTAGTCAGGGACAGGCAGGTGATCAGGAACCAGGCAGGGACAGGCAGAGACGTAGTCAGGGACAGGTAGGTGATCAGGAACCAGGCAGGGACAGGCAGACACGTAGTCAGGGACAGGCAGGTGATCAGGAACCAGGCAGGGACAGGCAGAGACGTAGTCAGGGACAGGCAGGTGATCAGGAACCAGGCAGGGACAGGCAGAGACGTAGTCAGGGACAGGTAGGTGATCAGGAACCAGGCAGGGACAGGCAGGTGATCAGGAACCAGGCAGGGACAGGCAGAGACGTAGTCAGGGACAGGCAGGTGATCAGGAACCAGGCAGGGACAGGCAGAGACGTAGTCAGGGACAGGCAGGTGATCAAGAACCAGGCAGGGACAGGCAGAGACGTAGTCAGGGACAGGCGGTGGATCAGGAACGAGGTGAGGCGGGCAGGTCCGGGGCAGGTAGGGTCGGCAACGGGAATCATTCCGGGTAAACGCTGGAGAGTCTGTGTCATCAGGAACAATCTGGCAAAGTCTGAGTGTGCGGGAGTAGGCTTTAATAGGCAGGTTGATTCTAATGTGCTGCAGGTGTGGGGAGACGTGAATGAGGGTTGATGCTGCCCTCTAGTGGAGACAGGGTGAATAACCATTGTGACAGTGTGTGTATACTGTATATGTATTTAAGTAAGTGTGTGTGTGTGTGTGTGTGTGTGTGTGTGTGTGTGTGTGTGTGTGTGTGTGTGTGTGTGTGTGTGTGTGTGTGTGTGTGTGTGTGTGTGTGTGTGTAGACATATGTGTGTGTGTATGTGTGTGTGTGTGTGTGTGTGTGTGTGCACTTATATATGTTTGTGTGTACTTCTATATGCCTGTGTGTATTCTAAGTTGCTATGCGTGTGTGTTCTATATGTGTATGCATGTGTGTGTTTAAGTATATACATATGAAATGAAAAGTGCGCTTAGAAATCAAATGTATTATTATTATTATTATTATTATTATATGTGTGCATGTGTGTGCATAAATGTGTGTGTATATTGATATAAGTGTGTGTGTGTGTGTGTGTGTGTGTGTGTGTGTGTGTGTGTGTGTGTGTGTGTGTGTGTGTGTGTGTGTGTGTGTGTGTGTGTGTGTGTGTGTATATCAGTGGCGAAGCGTGTCTATCCCAACTGGACCTTCTGTAGACCAGGGGTGGGAGGGGGGGGGGGGGGGGTATGTCGCGATCGCGGACATCGTGAAGTCCAGGGGGGGGGGGGGTAATTTGTTTGGTTAACATTGTGTGTGGCTTTTTTTCAATGATGATACTGTCGTGGGAATAATAATAATAAAATTTAAAATAAATAAACCTCATGGGTCACATCAAGAGGATTCTGAAATCATCTCGCGACCCCCCCCTCGGGGTCCCGCGACCCCCACTTTGGGAACCCCTGCTGTAGACTGCAGTCACTTTATGGCTTATAAAGATTAGACTTATTTTAAGATTGTCGCAGCCAATTTCAAAGTGTAACATAGTTGGTAAAGCAGTGTCCATGTAATGAAGTAACAGCCCATCATCTTCGCCATCGCCATTTTGACGTAAAATCCCACGTAGAAACAACGTAGCACTACGCTAGATCCACTCTCGCTCCAGCCAGTAGACCTTCTAGCTCCCTATTGAGCTGTGGGAAAATCTGAAAGAATACGCCCATTGGCTACAAATCACTATATGATTGGTTGATCAAATTGTCAATCCAAACGTACGCTCTCATTCAGTCTAAGGGCCAAAGTCATCGGGAATACTTTGGTTGAAGGATATTCTTCCCAGCAACCTAGACAAATATCTGATTGGTTGCAACACAAAACCACTCAAATGCGTAGTGCATGGACCGAGAAAGACAAACAAATCAACGTAACACTGTAATATAACATAACACAGATACGATTCTCATTTATTCATTTTATTAAAATTAGATTAAATTGTATTACATTTTATTAATACAATTAATTCGATTTTTTTTGTTCCATCTGAGAGTTCCAGGGTCTTCTCTGAATACCTTGAAGGCCCTGACGCTTCACCACTGGTGTATATATACATATGGTGTGTGTGTTTGTGTGTGTTTTTTTGTGTTTTATGTGTGAATTTCTATGTGTGGGTTTTTATATAAGTGTGTGTGTGTGTGTGTGTGTGTGTGTGTGTATGTGTGTGTGTGTGTGTATTTGTGGTTCTATGTGTGTGTGTCTGTGTATTTATGTGTGTGTATGTATTTTTTATATGTGTATGTGTGCGTATATGTGTCTTTATTTATAAATGTGTGTGTGTGTATTTCTGTGTGTGTGTGTGTGTGTGTGTGTGCGTTTGTATATGTGTGTATATATATAAAAATGTGTGTGTATTTGTATATGTGTGTGTGTGTATTTCTGTGTGTGTGTGTGTGTGTGTGCGTTTGTATATGTGTGTATATATATAAAAATGTGTGTGTATTTGTATATGTGTGTGTGTACGTGTTTCTGTGTGTGTCTGTGTGAATTTATATATGTGTGGGTAATTATATATGTGTGTGTGTGTGTGTACTTCTATATATTTGTGTGTGTGTATACTGTATATCTGTGTGTGTGTTATTATATAAATGTGTGTGTATGTGTGGTTCTATGTCTGTGTGTGTGTGTATTTATATGTGTGCGTGTATGTATTTTTTCTATGTGTGTGCGTGTATTGTGTCTTTATTCATAAATGTGTCTGTGTATTATTGCTGTGTGTGTGTGTGTGTTTGTGTGTGTATTTTTGTGTTTTTGTGTGTGTTTCTATATGCGTGTGTATGTGTGTGTTTGTGTGTGTATTTTTGTGTGTGTGTGAGTTTCTATATGCGTGTGTGTAGGTGTGTGTGTGTATTTCTGTTTGTGTGTGTATATAAATATGTGGGTGTGGGTGTGTTTGCATGTGTTTGTATGTGTTGGATGTATATGTATTTCAAAATGTGTGTCCATTTATAAATGTGCGTGTGTATTTCCATAAGTGTGTGTGTATGTGTGTGTGTGTGTGTGTGTGTGTGTGTGTTAAGAAAATAATTTGAAAACATTGCATTCGTCTTCATGATGTGTGTGTGTTTGTGTGTGTGTGTGTGTGTGTGTGTGTGTGTTTTTTATGTTGTATGTGTTTGAATTTCTATATGTGTGGGTTTGTATTTATGCGTGTGTGTGTGTGTGTGTACTTCTATATATATGTGTGTGTGTGTGTGTGTGTGTGCGTATATGTGTCTTTTTTTATAAATGTGTGTGTGTTTGTGTATTTGTGTGTGTGTGTGTGTGTTGTATTTGTGGTTCTATGTGTGTGTGTCTGTGTATTTATATGTGTGTATGTATTTTTTCTATGTGTATGTGTGCGTATATGTGTCTTTATTTATAAATGTGTGTGTGTGTATTTGTGTGTGTGTGTGTGTGTGTGTTTGTATATGTGTGTATATATAAAAATGTGTGTGTGTATACAGTATATGTGTGCGTGTGTTATTATATAAATGTGTGTGTATGTGTGGTTATATGTATGTGTCAGGGTTTCCGCTAGGATTTTTTCTTGCCGGTGGGGGGGGGGGGAGCCGGTTGTCGCGATCGAGAAGTCCGACGGGGGCTGCTCTCAGTCCAGTATGACCATTATTACCGGACATTTTGACCGGCAGCTTTTTAAATTACCGTTTTTTTATAATTTTTACCCGCTAAAAAACGGTAAATACCGGCTAACGGAAACCCTGGTATGTGTGTCTGTGTATTTCTATGTGTGTGGGTGTTACGTACATCTTGTGATCCGTTTCTCGTTACTGTTTGTGTTGTGTTTGGTTTTCCTTTCTGTCTCCCTCTCCTAATGCTTTCTACCCAGGTGTTGGTGGTCATCGTTAACCTCAAGTGGCAGAACTGTCCTAATTAGCTGCCTATTTAAACCTCCTAAGTTTGTTCTAAGAGGAGGGGGGGCATTTTGGTGTGTTAGTGTTGCTTCCTTGAATGCTATCTAATTTTGTTGGTAGTCCTGTTTGTTTGCCAGTTGGTCTCGTCCCTCCGCGTAATACCCTGGGGAGGGCGAGGTAGTTTGCAGGTAAGATGCCCATGGGCCTACATTTGACATCACGCAGGTATTCTTTGTATAGATACACTAGGTAAGTTTCCCCAGGCGGGTACCACCTCATGTATTTATTAGGACCAGGTCAGGGACAGTTAGTTTAGTTACTTTAGTGGGATCAATTGACGCTTAGTAGGTTAGGTAGCGGTAGGGTCAGAATTAGCTTAGGGGTTGTTTTCTTTGTTTGTTTTGGTACTCGTTTGTTTTGGCGTCCTCCCAAAGCCTAGTTACTGTCCCCGTGTTACATGTTACTACTTAGACATTGCCCACCCCAGCCACGAACTGTACTCACTGTTACCGTCAGGCAGGCGATACCGCAGTATCAAGTGCCGTACAAATAGGCTTAGAGATAGCTTCCACAGTCAGGCCATCAGGCTGCTGAACAAGGGCGTATAGCATATAACAATGTATATTTTATTACATTGATTTATATATATACATATTGCTCTTTTCTGTGCCGATATTTAGCATTTTATAAATTGCATTTTTATTTTTATCTTATTTTTATAACTGCTGTCTGTCGTCGGGTTTCACACATAAGATTTTCACATCACTGCTTTATACTTGTGTAAACTGTGAAGTGACAATAAACTTGACTTGACTACTTGTTGTGTCTATTTGGCTTGTGGCCTTATAATTGTCCGTGCCGGTTATTTAAACTATACATGACTTATGTAAATAAATCATTGCTAGCATTTGATTTGGTTGTCAGCCTCGGTTCCTGTCGCACCACGACCTCACTGGCTTTTCCCCGGCATATATGCAGGTGTGTGCTTGTATTGTGTATTTTTTGTGTGTGTTTATAAATGTGTGTGTGTGTGTGTGTGTATTTATGTTTGTATGGTGTATATAAATATGTGGGTGTGTTTGCATTGTGTTTGTATGTGTTGGATGTATGTGTTTTTCAAAATGTGTCCATTTATAAATGTGTGTTAAGAAAATCATTTAAAATGTGTGTGTGTGTATGTATGTGTGTGTTTATTTAATACATATGAAATGAAAAGTGTGCTTATAAATAAAATAAAATTATGTGTGCATAAATGTGTGTGTATATACACATGGTGTGTGTGGTTTTTTTGTGTTGTATGTGTGTGAATTTCTATAAGTGTGGGTTTTTATGTGTGTGTGTGTGTGTATTTCTGTGTATGTATTTTTTGTATGTGTGCGTATGTGTCTTTATTTATAAATGTGTTTGTGTATATATATATATATATATATACGTGTGTGTATTTGTATATGTGTGTGTGTACTTCTATATATTTGTGTGATATTGTATGAAATATGTGGGTGTGTTTGCATTGTGTTTATGTGTTGGATGTATGTGTATTTCAAAATGTGTCTATTTATAAATGTGTGTATTTGTGTGTGTGGTGTGTGTGTGTGAAGAAAATCATTTGAAAACATTGCATTTGTCTTCATGATGTGTGTGTGTGTGTGATTGTGTGTGTTTATTGTTTATCCACTTGTATAAAGTGTACTCATGTGTCTCTTAAATTCGCTGTCATAGTCTAACAAGCAACACATGTTGGGCCCCAGGTGTCCTGGTGAGTCCTGGTGAGAGCCTGTGGTGACCCATCGGTGCCCTACCTCCTATCTCTCCCTCATACTGCTCTACAGCTAAACCCTCAGAGAACACACCTGGCCATACACTCTTGGTAGTAGATACAAGAATACAAAGTACAACTTTGTATTCTTTTTTCTCTCTTTGTATAACTTTTTTTACAACTAAACTTTACTTCGATAATAAAGATACGATAGATTTAAAATGTCTGTTCAGTATTTAGTCTTTTTTTTTTAACCGAGATATCAACAAAATAAGAAGATAATACCGATTTGCTTCATAATCAAATTATTTTACTTTCAAAAGAAGTAAAGAAAATAAATCCTTACTTTTCAGCAGCACACCAAACACTTTCCCTCTGAAGAAGCTAAATGCTCCAAAAACAACCACTTAATATCTCACTCACTTTCAAGATAGACACAAACATCTATTACTTTGAATCAAAAACATGTGCGGCAAAGAAAACAACCTCAACAGTCGTTATTCTGGCACCTGAGCACGTAGCAGGGCGTACATCGCCAGATAGCTAAACACCTTCAACTTGATCCAATGACTTCAATGATGAGCTCAAAGTACGTTACGGACGTGCACTTCTACGTCCATTTATTGAAGATGGTCAAGTAACTGAAGTGTGAAACTGTAAACAATACAAAGGGCAACTATCAATAAAGTACACAAATATTACGAAATATAACAAATATGAGCACATAAAATCTCTAAATACATAGACGAACGAATATATACTCACAAACAAAGCTTCTTTTAAGATCACACCGGCAGATGGAACAAGATTGAAAGCCCTTGAACTATACTGATTACTAGCTTGCTTTCCGGAAAATGGCGCTGCTCTGATCACCTGACTAACAACCCACGTGAATTCTAACGACCAATGAGAATCTCGACGTAATTAAGAAAAATAGGAAACATTTACCTAATGGCCTATAGGTGTCACTAGAACCCCTTAAACAGAAAGAAAATAGGTAGGAACACAAACAAGGAATGCACATAACATTACACTCCCTGCCTGCTATTTAACACAATACCACTATTAAAGACTAAACATCTGGAAGATAATAGGCTATATAACCCTGGTTTGTGGGGATGATACACCCCAAACATGGGGAGATACCAGCACTCTTCTCCCTCTGCCAATGGTGGAGCCAACTCTGCGTGATCTTGGTCGAGGATCCGTTGCATGAAGGTGAGGAAGTGCTTCATCTCAGCCTTTCTTTCGAGAGTATGGAAAAGAGAGTTAAAGCGACTCAGAGCTTGCTCTCTGTTCTTCGGTAGACGTGGTCTTGGCTACCCAGCTGTTTCCTTCATCGATGAACATCTCTTTATTCACCAGCTCAATGAACTGCTTGTCCTCGATAGAGGGGGCAAACTTGTTGTCATCCTCAGTGCGTTGGAAGATATTACTTCCCAAGGAGTCCCCCTCAATGCATGGTGCTGGAACACAAGCGGGCTGTGAGCTTTGCAGGTTGAGGGGATTGCAGGACCATTCACTGTGAGTTTCTCTTTCAGAGTGAGATGGTTTGTACAGGGCGTGAAGTGAGAGTGGCGTCCGTTCTCGAGAATGTGAGTACGGAACACACTTATATCCTTTGATTTGTGTGCTGCGCCTAAGCAGGCTTCCCCGATGATGACCCAGCCGAGATCCAAGCGTTGGGCATATGGTGCATTATTAGGTCCGTTACGCTTGTCTCTTACTTTGTGCACCTGTAGGATGTCGCGGCCAAGGAGAAGTAGGATCTGAGCCTCTGGGTCGAGTAGTGGGATGTGTTTAGCAATGGCCTTGAGGTGAGTGTGATGCTTTGCCACTTCCGGGGTAGCTATCTCTGACCTGTCTTCGGGAATGTAGTTGCACTCTATGAGAGTCGGGTGATTTATGTTGAGACTTCCATCCAAAGGTTGTGCGACAAAGCCCGTGGCTCTCCTTCCAGACATCTCAGTGAGACCGGCACACATCCGGAATGTGTATAGAGCGTTTGTGCCCTTGAGGTCAAAGAGGTCAAAAAACTCAGATCTGGCAAATGACCGGTTGCTCTGATCGTCGAGAATAGCATAGAGTGTCACTGTCTTTCCCGGTTGTCCCTTGGGGTGCACTGTGATAAGGCAGATTTTAGAGCAGGAGCGTGGGCTGTTTCCTCCACAGACCTCCGTACACTTGTTGTTTACAGTAGGAGATGGCTCACCCTTCTCCTCCCTGCCGTAATCTGACTCCCTACCATCCACTGGCTCGTGGGTCCAGCTATTCCACGGGGCTGGTCCGGGGTGAAGAGCTGCTATGTGTCTGTCACTGTTGCACTCTTTACACTGGATTGCAATTTTACACTCTTTGGCGAGATGTTTGCTTGAACAACATCTAAAACATAAGCCGGCTTCTTTAAGAAATGCCTTGTGTTCTTTGATGGTTCTGCTTCTGAAGCCTCTGCAGTATTTAAGGGGGTGAGGCATTTTGAGAATAGGACATTGGCTACTGGCATCCGGCCTAGCGCTGGGGGTCTCTGTAGTGTCAGAGTCGGACGTAGAAGAGACCTCCGTCTTGTGCGAGGAGACGAAGCGTCGTCTGGCTTCATTGCTGTAGCAGCTGAAGAGGACAGAAAGAAGCTTGGGTCGTTGCGGATGTAGGCTTCTCTGCTGACGAAGTCGACGAAGTAGGCGAACGGTGGGAAATGTACCTGGTGGTGTAGCTTGTAATTACTCCCTTGAGAGATACATTTTTCTTGGAGGGAGGATGGTAACTTCTCCACTATGGGGTTCAGTCCTCTGGCGGTGTCTAGGTAAGACAGCCCAGGTAGGCTGCCCCCACGCTGCGCAGATGATAGCTCCTGTAGCAGGTCGTCAAGATCTCTGAGCTTCTGGGGGTCCCTATTGCTGAACCTAGGAAAACTCTCTACTCTGTCTAAGAGAGCCTTCTCGATCATCTCTGGTGACCCATAACACTCCTGAAGACGAGACCATGCCATTTGTAGGCCTAGAGCTGGGTCGTTGACTTGGATGGCTCGAATCCTCTTGACATGTGCTGAAGACTGTGGGCCTAACCACTTAGTTAGCAGATCGAGTTCTTCGCTGCAGGTAAGTCCTGTTCCCTCTATGGAGTTTAGGAAGCTTGACCTCCATGCCCAGTATCCTTCAGGTCGATCGTCAAATTCGATCAGACCAGAGATCAGGAGTTTGCGCCGAGCGAGGAATCTAGCGATGTCACGTAAACCTGTTCGGTCAGCAGAGAGGGTTTGAGGGGCTTGCTCACGGGCGAGGGGAGTAGTGTGGTTGACGTAACCCCTGGTAGAAGCTGCGAGGGTCTGCGTCAGGATCTGGCTTCACTAGCTGGCTGATTGAGCTATGTGGTCTAGCTTTGGAGATGTAGGGAGCAGCACTGTTGATGGCAGCAGCATTGTGTTGCTGAGGCTGATGATGTGCCGAGGCAGTGGATCTAAACTCGGAGGCCGCTCCAGAATGACTCCCAATGTACTCGCTGGTTCTTTCTTGTGGAGATTGAGTTGGAAGAGCTGCAATGTTTAAAGTTTTATTTCTGGAGCCTCTCTGTGATTCTGCTGCTGTAGACTCAAGCGCTTCAGCTTCTGCCTCTGCTGCTGCAATTTCTTCATCTAGCTTTAGTGTAGCGAGAGCAGCATCCATCCGAGCTTTTTAAAATAATATTTTGTTTTCTTTCTTAACTAAAGATGTGCGGGCACGTGCAGCCATCACTTTAGCCCGTGCTTTCGCTGCAGCTAAGCTAGCGGAAGACTCATTTGAGCTTGAGCCGGAGACGCTAACACTGGCTACTGACCTGGTAGCAAACGTAGCATCTGTTGGAGGAACTGTATGTTCTGATGGAGAGGCTGCCTGCTCTCCCGCTGTGAGAGAAGTAGCGTTATCAATCTTGTAGTTTGTGGGATATCCAACTAATGGATTTATTTTCAGAGTGTCTGCTGTGTAGGACCCGCCATGATGCCGTTTATTCACTATTCTGGCACCTGAGCACATAGCAGGGCGCACATCGCCAGATAGCTAAACACCTTCAACTTGATCCAATGACTTCAATGATGAGCTCAAAGTACGTTACGGACGTGCACTTCTACGTCCATTTATTGAAGATGGTCAAGTAACTGAAGTGTGAAACTGTAAACAATACAAAGGGCAACTATCAATAAAGTACACAAATATTACGAAATATAACAAATATGAGCACATAAAATCTCTAAATACATAGACGAACGAATATATACTCACAAACAAAGCTTCTTTTGAGATCACACCGGCAGATGGAACAAGATTGAAAGCCCTTGAACAATACTGATTACTAGCTTGCTTTCCGGAAAATGGCGCTGCTCTGATCACGTGACTAACAACCCACGTGAATTCTAACAACCAATGAGAATCTCGATGTAATTAAAAAAAATGGGAAACATTTACCTAATGGCCTATAGGTGTCACTAGAACCCCTTAAACAGAAAGAAAATAGGTAGGAACACAAACAAGGAATGCACGTAACATTACAGTCGTAGATAATAGATAACCTGGCTGTGAAGAGAGAGAGAGAGAGAGAGAGAGAGAGAGAGAGAGAGAGAGAGAGAGAGAGAGAGAGAGAGAGAGAGAGAGAGAGAGAGAGAGAGAGAGAGAGAGAGAGAGAGAGAGAGAGAGAGAGAGAGAGAGAGAGAGAGAGAGAGAGAGAGAGAGAGAGAGAGAGAGAGGAAGGCTGAGGGAGTCCATAACCATGCATATATCCCATCATGCATTGCGCTGAAAGAAGAAACAGCAGACGGACAATAAGCGACATCCACAGACGTATATCTGACACGTTAAATTATGAGACCGAAATGATGTCATTAACGGAGACTCAAGTAGTTTCCCAAAGTGTTGATGAGCTCACTATATAGGCCTCTACATTGAACTACTAGAGAGGGAGTAGGGAAGGATTTTACTATATAGTCCTCTACATTGAACTACTAGAGAGGGAGTAGGGAATGAGGGAAGGATTTCACTATATAGTCCTCTACATTGAACTACTAGAGAGGGGGTAGGGAATGAGGGAAGGACTTCACTATATAGTCCTCTACATTGAACTACTAGAGAGGGAGTAGGGAATGAGGGGAGGATTTCACTATATAGTCCTCTACATTGAACTACTAGAGAGGGAGTAGGGAATGAGGGAAGGATTTCACTATATAGTCCTCTACATTGAACTACTAGAGAGGGAGTAGGGAACGAGGGAAGATTTCACTATATAGTCCTCTACATTGAACTACTAGAGAGGGGGTAGGGAATGAGGGAAGGACTTCACTATATAGTCCTCTACATTGAACTACTAGTAAAATGGGTTGATAAATGTAAGCTTTATAGTGCTTTTTATCAAGAGAATCTGCATCCCTTCCCCCTTTTTTCCAGGTACCTATATATACATCTAGGGACATCACATTAAACCTTGATTGGACATCACGTTGGGCGTCACATAACAGGGCCAGATTAGAGTTTTACTGTGCAGTACAACGTCTGAAATGGAAATAGCCTGAAGTTCAGTGGTGGTGGTGCTGCCAATGCGGTGGTCGACCTTCAGGTCGGGTATCGGAGAAAAAAGCCAAAGGAACATCGGCTGAAACTCCTATTGTTATGATGACGATACCGATGGGAGTCTCACACGTGTTGCTGGGCCAGCGTAACGGTTATGACCAATCAGGTTTCATCTGGAAGGGGCGGATGGCCACATAAATTCACATATATTCCCACTCTTATTTGTTGGCGATATGATTACTTCTGGGCTTTGATACACATTTTATGGCTTCACCGCCAGTCGCCGCTTGAGTTTTTTCTGTCTTGAATTCAAACGGCGGGATTTGACCCGGAGCGTCCGCCGGCGCCGCTTTTTGCCGCAGTTTTTTAACCGCCGACCGACCGCTCCTAAAGGTCACGTTAACTTTATTATATTGCTCTGTATAATCAACGTTATTATCCATGTATTTGAGTCGGTCTAGCGGTGTGTCGTGACTTCAACTGAAAGCTTGATTCTTTATTATTATTAATAATAATAATAATAATATTAACTGGAACTGGAATTGATATAGCACCGTTCAAAGGACCCAAGGCCGCTTTACAGAGGGGCAACAAACCACTAGACAAACAAGCTAACAGCGAAGGCAAATAAGAAAATAAACAAACTAAATCAATGCAAATAGCAGTGAAAGGAGGGGAAAGGGATGGGTCAAAGGCCACAGAAAAGTGTTGAGGTTCTGTAATCCCAGATGTCCGTAAAAATCTCAAATTGTAATGTGTTAGTATATTGTTTTTAAAAAGGGAATAAGGTTAACATGTAGCTCTTTAAAGTGGTGGATGTGAATGTAATGGTGGGTACAGCATGTGCTGTAGGAGTCTCTCAGAGGCCTGTCCTCTACATGTATGGAGGACTCCTGGGGGAATCTGGAAATTCCCTCCAAATTCCATTCTCACATAATTTCTCCCTGGACAGCTGTATATACAAATAGCTGCCCACTGCTCCTAATAATACGAGGATGGGTTGAATGCAGTGAGACTAATTCCTCTGTGTGTGACCATATAGAGGATTGAATCCTCTTTAGATTTAGGTTAAAGTGGGTCTCCTTTATGAATCCCCCCCCCCTCCGACACTACTGGGCTGACAGGAGCCACCAGGGGTGAGACTAGTGCTCCTGGGGGAGACGGGGGAGAAGGGAGAGAGAGAGGTTGTCTCTCTCCCCGTCATTCTGGTATTCATTCCAGTTAGTTTGTTCTAAACAGGGTTAAGTTAATCTGAAAAGCTACCACTAATCACCACCAGATTAGAAGACACTCTCCACCCTACTAACCCTACCCCCTAATGAAATAGGAGGCATTCCCATTTTAAAGCGCCCAATGGGTCGCGTGCACCGCCGGCAGCAATTGGCAATGATTGCCAGCAGAGAGAGAGAGAGAGAGAGAGAGCGAGCGAGAGCGAGAGCGAGAGAGAGAACCCTAACCCTAAACCCTAACCCTAACCCTAACCCACACACACACACACACACACACACACACACACACACACACACACATGAACCAGTACACACATGAGCCAGTTGACAGACACACACACACACACACACACACACACACATACACATGAACCAGTACACACATGAGCCAGTTGACAGACACACACACACACACACCGACACCAACACACACACACACACATACATACATACACACACACTGTTGTGCCCCCCCCACGCTCTAATCGATCCCAGGTGTTGCCCATCATAATCAGGCCTACTGAGACTAATTAACACCTGGGATCTACCCTTCTTTAGGCTGCCGAGTACCGACGTCGGGCGCTTGGTTATTGAGAACCACTGTCACGAGAGACTGCGTGTTCCAGCTCCGACCACGCCAAGTAACCAGTCCAACCCTGCCTAGTTTACGTTTTTGATGTTGGAGATATTTACAGTAAAGACATTTTTTCCGTTGTTTTGAGTGTTTGTGTCTCTCTACTTCTGGGTTCTTTGGCACATTTGGCTCGTCGGTCTCGTTGGGGCGTAACAGAATAACCAAGCCAAGAATGAGCGAAGCCGGGAACCCAGAAGCGGGGTGCAGGACACCGTCCGAGTTACGCCAGATAGTAACGGAACAAGCCATCAAACTTACCCAACTGCAGGCCGAACTGGGAAAGGCTTTTCCCTCGGTCCAGTCCCAGATTGCGGTGCTGGAGAACATGTTGCAGACTACCGTCAGTACGGTCACCAGCAGTGGCGGCCGGTGACATCCGAAGTAGGAGGGGCGCAGGGTTAAAAACATTTTTTTTAATCATATCTGCTGTGCAATACCGGATTTGCCCAGACGGTGGCGCCATTTCACCATGTAAACGACCGAGAGGGCTAATTAAAAATAAAAAACTATACATAATATAAACCTCACCGTTACTCATTCTACTCTGTATTGTATATATGTATATTGACTGAACATTCCTTTACTTACTGCTTAATTTCTTTTTTTACTTACTTTATTTTTACTGTATGTAGCACAATCAATCAGTATTCTGTATTTTGTTGTGACAAATAATAAACAAACTTGAAACTTATGGTGAAAGAACATTTATTATATGGTGCCTAGTAGAAAATAAACATAAGAAAAAAATATGGTCTTATATTAGAAAGACTACCCAGTGTGCCATCAAAAATAATACCTAAATATGGTCTTACATTCGATTGTGCAAAAGTAATTAGAACAAAATAGAAGATAATAAAATAGACCTGATACAAGTCCTGAGATAAAATGCAATACAATGTTAAGCTTACAAATTAAAAGGTACTGGGTCCTATGTACACTACACTACTATACAATATACAGTTTAATCTATGTACCTATGCTATACTAACTATACAAGAACCACTTAGCAAACCAGGTTCTGGAAAACGACTGAATATATAGCCTTCCTCTGTCTGTTGCTGGTTGCTGAATGCTGATGTCAGGCTGATGAGGTCCAAACTCTTTCACTCTGAGTTTTTCTTGCAGTGTTCGTCTTTCAAATGGTGTTGCTTTGAGGGATTTGACAGAATTCTCCATGGTAGCTAGTGTAATGGCTGTGTCCTGTACAGAACAAAAAAAGAACAAACTTGCAACATGAGGTCTCTCCCACACACACGGGTCTCAATCTCCTCTCCTCAGACAGCAAGACGCGAACTGACTCATTAACAAATGCTTCTGAATTTAACTAATTAAATAGAATACAAATGCTTAATACATTCGACCACAGCATATATTAGCAGACAAACACACGGAGGACCCTGTAGCTAGCATTGGGGAAGCACGTGTCCACGATAAACTTACAAAACCCCAATCCACACCGTTTACATACAAATGACACAAGCTGCATGTTTATACAGCAAGACCAACATTTCTTATCCCCTTTACTTTACGTTCGTCCACAATAAAAATAAATGTAAAACTATAATCGGGACAAAAACAAACAACAACGTACCTTTCCTCAGACAGCAAGACGCGAACTGAGAGCAGAGCAGTACAGGCTTTACAAATAACTAGGTTCAACTAGGCTATGAATTGCGCATGCGTGACTGGTTTTATTTTCTCACGCATTCACGCATGCGCCACTCAATTTGCTCACGCATGCGCCACTCAATTTGAGTCGCGCATGCGTGACTGGTTTCCTTGTTCCCAGAGATCGTATTCAGGACCCTTGATAGGCTACATTGCCTATCAAATTTGGTACCTACCTCAAAACCTTGACCCTTGATAGGCTACATTGCCTATCAAATTTGGTACCTACCTCCAAACCTAGGTACCAAATTTCTATGAGAGTGACGTCAATGACAAACGAGGGGGGAGAATAGCACGCACAAAACAATGATTTATATTTGCTATATTAACGTTATTGTGCATTTTAAACACAAACATACATAAAATGAGTAATTATTATTCATTTTAAACATGTTTAGTTTATTTTTAGGGGTCAAAAAAATAAAAAATAAATATATATATATATATTTTTTTCCTCTCTCAACCAGGTGGGGCGGCGCCCCTGCGCCCCTATGGACGAGCCGCCACTGGTCACCAGTCTCACCACCAAGGTGGATGCTATGTCCGGAGCCCTAGCATCCATCCAGCGATCTCTGGACGCGTTAGCCGTCAGCACCTATCCAGCCCCAGGTTCCGGTCCGGGAACCAGTTCGTCCTACGTCCCAGCTGGCCCCGATGTCCCCGCAGGGTCAGTCGTTTGTGCCGAGCCCAGCTTGGTTAGCCCCAGATCGTTCGGAGGCGATTTGAACCAGTGCCGTGGGTTCCTAGCTCAGTGCGAGTTGCTGTTCACACATCAGCCGTCCAAGTATTCCTCTGGTGGGGCCAGGATTGCTTTTGTGATGTCCCTCCTTACCGACAGAGCTCTTAGCTGGGCGATAGTCGCAGTGAACAGCGACGGGGGTTATGCCACCGATTACCCCCTGTTCAAGCGAGAGTTTTGCGCGGTCTTTGACCATCCGCTGGACGGGCTGGATTCTGCAAGCCGGCTGCTAGTTTGTCATCAGGGGTCTCGCTCGGTGGCCGATTTCACGGTGGAGTTCCGGATCCTAGCCATAGAGAGTGGTTGGGACGATAGAGCTCTCCTCTGTCTCTATCGCAAGGGTTTGAGCGACGCCGTCAAGGACCTCATCGTTCGAGACAGCCCGGAGACGCTGAGGGATTTAATCACCCTGGTGCTCCAAATGGACTCACGGCTGCGTGAACACCGTTTGGACCGAGCCCAGCGTTCGTTCCTTCCGGCTCCCGGTCGCTCTGCCTCGGCGACCGCCACCCAGTCCTCACTCTTTCGGGAAATCACTCTGAGTCCATTTGTTTCTTTGTTTTGCTCGCCCCCACGGCGCCTCTAGTGTTGGGTAGACCCTGGCTGGAGAGGCACGACCCTCACATCTCCTGGGCGTCTGGGCGGGTCTTGGGGTGGAGTACAGCTTGTCACGCTACCTGTCTGCGTTCCGCCCTGTCTCCGTCCAGCGGTTCCAGGCCTATGTCCTCTCCACCAGATATCACTGGGGTGCCTCACATTTATCACGACCTCTCTCTGGCGTTTAGTAAGGACAGAGCCCCTCACTCCCCCCTCACCGGCCTTATGATTGTCCCATCGACCTCCTTCCTGGGGCCGCCCTTCCTAAGAGGCGGCTCTACAACATCTCCCAGCCGGAGAGGGAGGCGATGTGCAACTATATCGCTGAGTCCCTAGCCTCAGGCCTTATAAAGCCGTCATCTTCGCCCCTCGCAGCGTGCTTTTTCTTCGTGGCTAAGAAGGACGGTGGCCTGAGGCCCTGTATAGACTATCGGGCACTGAACGACATCACGGTGAAGAATAGGTACCCCCTGCCACTTCTTAGTTCCACTTTCGAGCCACTCACGCACGTGGAAGACGGCCTTCAACACCCATCTCGGCCACTATGAGTACCGCGTCATGCCGTTCGGTCTGTCCAATGCCCCCGGAGTTTTCCAAGGCCTGGTGAATGACGTGCTGAGGGACATGCTAAACATCTTTGTGGTGGTGTACCTGAATGACATCCTGATTTTCTCTAGGTTCATGGAGGAACACCACCAGCACGTCCGCCTGGTGCTACAACGGCTGTTGGAGAACAGGCTCTACGTGAAGGCTGAGAAGTGCGTCTTCCACACCGACTCGGTGACGTATCTCGGCAACGTGGTGGAGGATGGACAGATGCGTGCAGACCCCGCTAAGATCAAGGCGGTGGAGGAATGGCCGCACCCTACTGACCACACGCAGCTCAGGCGCTTCCTGGGTTTTGCAGGCTTTGGGCGGGGTTCATCAAGGGGTTCAGCCAGGTGGCTGCCCCCCTAAACGCCCTCACCTCCTTCTCTCGACCGTTCGTGTGGACACCTGAGGCGGAGTCGGCCTTCCTCCGACTCAAGAGCTTGTTCACCACAGCCCCGGTTCTCATCCACCCCGACCCGGCGAGGCAGTACATCGTCGAGGAAGATGCGTTGGACACAGGCATCGGAGCCGTTCTCTCACATCGGTCGGAGGAGAACCACAGGGTCCACCCGTGTGCCTATTTCTCTCGGCGTTTCGAGAGGAACTATGATGTGGGCAACAAGGAGCTGTTGGCGGTTCACGCCGCCCTGGAGGAGTGGAGACACTGGTTGGAGGGAGCGGAGCTAACGTTCATCGTGTGGTCGGATCACAAGAACCTGGCCTACATGAGGACGGTGAAGAGGCTGAACTCCAGGCAGGCCCGCTGGGCCCTTTTCTTCAGCCGGTTCAATTTCACCCTCACCTACCG
>CM051009.1:13104189-13134189 GCA_027704905.1 Muraenolepis orangiensis
GTCGGTAACAGGGAACTTTTGGCAGTCAAGGTGGCTCTGGAGGAGTGGAGGCACTGGCTCGAGGGGGCGCAGCCGCCGTTCTTGGTCTGGACAGATCACAAAAATTGAGAGTACATCCGCAAAGCCAAAAGGTTGAATTCACGACAGACCTGGCTCAAAGAACGGCAAGCCTGACGTTCTCTCACGCCTCCACGACCCAGAACCCATGGCCAAAGATCCAGAGCCAATCCTCCAACCGTGTGGTTGGAGCGGTGACTTGGCCTATAGAAGCCCAGGTGAAGCGTGCCAGTGGGGAGAGCCCAAAGCCTAGTGGCTGCCCATCGGATAGGCTATTCGTACCTATATCCATGCGGTCACAAGTCATTCACTGGGCTCACACCTCACTACTCACCTGTCATCCGGGGGTCAAACGAACCGTATTCACTGTTCGGCAGAGGTTTTGGTGGCCGTTGTTAGTGAAAAATATAATGGAGTACGTGGTGGCATGTACAGTATGTGCCAGGAATAAGACTTTGTCCAAGCCACAGATGGGTCTTCAGCAGCCCCTGCCCATCCCCAGCAGACCCTGGTCCGACATATCCATGGACTTTGTCACGGGTCTGCCTCCATCTAAAGGTAACACCATCTATTCTCCAATACTCTCCTCCTACTACTACTATTAACTATATTATAACTATATTAACTACTGAGAGTCATTCTGTTATCTATTCTCCAATACTCTCCTACTACTACTATTAACTATATTATAACTATATTAACTAGTGAGAGTCATTCTGTTATCTATTCTCCAATACTCTCCTCCTACTACTACTATTAACTATATTATAACTATATTAACTACTGAGAGTCATTCTGTTATCTATTCTCCAATACTCTCCTCCTACTACTACTATTAACTATATTATAACTATATTAACTACTGAGAGTCATTCTGTTGTCTATTCTCCAATACTCTCCTCCTTCTACTACTATTAACTATATTATAACTATATTAACTACTCCTCCGCGGCCTCACACTGTGTTTGGTGAACACTTTCTTAATGTGTTAATGTGTGCCAACACTTGGCACACATGGCACTTTTTGCCACAATTTTCTTGATTTACACCACACTCCCCACTTCTCCTCCTCCCTCCCTCACCACCTCTCTTCCTCCTCCTCCCTCCTCCTGCCCCCTCTATTCTCCTTCTCCTCCCTCCCTCCCTCTATCCTCCTCCCTCC
Source organism: Muraenolepis orangiensis (assembly GCA_027704905.1). Lineage (NCBI taxonomy): Eukaryota > Metazoa > Chordata > Actinopteri > Gadiformes > Muraenolepididae > Muraenolepis > Muraenolepis orangiensis. Next base: position 13,105,409 of record CM051009.1, read on the forward strand.
CTCCCTCCCTCACCACCTCTCTTCCTCCGCCTCTTCCCTCCCCCACCTTTCTCCCTCCATCTCCTCCTGCTTCTCTCCTTCACCACCTCTCTTCCTCCTCCTACCTCTCCCTCCCTCCCTCTATCCTCCTCCCTCCCTCCCTCACCACCTCTCTTCCTCCGCCTCTTCCCTCCCCCACCTTTCTCGCTCCATCTCCTCCTGCTTCTCTCCTTCACCACCTCTCTTCCTCCTCCTCCCTCTCCTTCCCTCCCTCTATCCTCCTCCCTCCCTCCCTCACCACCTCTCTTCCTCCTCCTCCCTCTCCCTCCCTCCCTCTATCCTCCTCCCTCCTTCTCCTCCCTCACCCACATCTCTCTGCCTCACCCAAAGACAAACTCCAACTCACCAGAACTGTGTTGAAACGCAAGATGCAGTGCTCATGTTGGGACTCATATACCGTCTTTACACCAAGCTTTTTTGAGGGCTGGTTCAGAGCTTGGGCCTAATCTCAAACCAGTTCTTTGCGTTTCCACCGCGAAAGAACCGGTATTTGGCCCGTCAAACTGGTTCCTGAGTGGCCCCACATCGAAGCTGGGCTAGCCCAGCAAGAACCGCTACGTCAGGGGCTAGGGGCGGGGCTTATCTTGTCCAACAGACCAACTAAACATTTGTGGCCGCCATTTTTTTAATCACTAAAAGATCGCTATGGAAGTGAAGGCGAAGCAGCAGTGGTCCGTGGAGGAAACAAACAGCCTCCTTCATGATGGTCCTCCACAGAAGGTCACAATAAACTAGAGGAGCTTCTAGAACAAACCGCTACAGACTACAAACTACAGCGCGAGATGTCTTCAGCGGGGGACAGAACCGAGGAGCTAATCAATAACAAACTGATGTCGTCAGCGGGGGACAGAACCGAGGAGCTAATCGATAACAAACTGATGTCTTCAGCGGGGGACAGAACCGAGGAGCTAATCAATAACAAACTGATGTCTTCAGTGGGGGACAGAACCGAGGTGCTAATCAATAACAAACTGATGTCTTCAGCGGGGGACAGAACCGAGGAGCTAATCAATAACAAACTGATGTCTTCAGCGGGGGACAGAACCGAGGAGCTAATCAATAACAAACTGATGTCTTCAGCGGGGGACAGAACCGAGGAGCTAATCAATAACAAACTGATGTCTTCAGCGGGGGACAGAACCGAGGAGCTAATCAATAACAAACTGATGTCTTCAGCGGGGGACAGAACCGAGGTGCTAATCAATAACAAACTGGATAATCCGCTGCTGTCACTCTGGTCCTGGTAAGTTTTACTTTATAAATCTTTCCCGTGTTGCCAACCAGCTTTGTATTTGTAATCAGTTTAGCGAGCTTCTCATTTCTCACATCAATGTTATGTTCGTATCATCAGAAATGAGTAGCTATGATTACTAGGCTTCTGTTAGCCGCTAGCATAGCCTTGATAACAAAAGCTAACGTCAGGATGCTACTTTCTAAAAACAGTGAAGTGAAGTGAAGACATGTTTAAATACACTTTTCGCTTGTTTTAGTTTATGGAGTCGTCCACGTTATCCCAAGTGAAGGAGTTCAAGTATCTCGGGGTCTTGTTCTCGAGTGAGGGGACGATGAAGCGTGAGATTGACAGGAGAATAGGTGCAGCGGGAGCGGTATTGGGTGCACTTTGGCGCACCGTTGTAACCAAAAGAGAGCTGAGCCAGAAGGCAAAGCTCTCGATCTACCGATCAGTCTTCGTTCCTACCCTCACCTATGGCCATGAGCAATGGGTAATGACCGAAAGGACGAGATCGCGAATACAAGCGGCCGAAATGAGTTTCCTCAGGAGGGTGGCTGGTATCTCCCTGAGGGATAGGGTGAGAAGCTCAGTCACTCGTGAGAGACTCGGAGTAGAGCCGCTGCTCCTTCGCGTAGAAAGGAGCCAGTTGAGGTGGTTCGGGCATCTAGTAAGGATGCTTCCTGGTCGCCTCCCGAGGGAGGTTTTCCAGGCACATCCAACTGGGAAGAGACCACGGGGCAGACCGAGGTACAGGTGGGGTGATTACATCTCCACACTGGCCTGGGAACGCCTCGGGATCCCCCAGTCAGAGCTAGTCGATGTTGCCAGGGAGAGGGAAGTTTGGAGTCCCCTGCTGGAGCTGCTACCTCCGCGACCCGATTTCGGATAAGCGGGAGAAGATGGATGGATGGATGGAGTCGTCCACTTGGCTGCAGGAGCCCTGGAGCCCCTCTCAGCCCAGGAGCCCCTCTGAGCCCTGGAACCCCTCTGAGCCCAGGAGCCCCTCTGAGCCCTGGAGCCCCTCTGAGCCCAGGAGCCCCTCTGAGCCCTGGAGCCCCTCTGAGCTCAGGAGCCCCTCTGAGCCCTGGAGCCCCTCTGAATCCTGTAGCCCCTCTGAGCCCTGGAGCCCCTCTGAGTCCTGGAGCCCCTCTGAGTCCTGGAGCCCCTCTGAGCCCTGGAGCCCCTCTGAGTCCAGGAGCCCTTCAGAGCCCAGGATTCCCTCTGAGCCCAGGAGCCCCTCTGAGCCCAGGAGCCCCTCTGAGTCCTGGAGCACCTCTGAGCCCAGGAGCCCTTCTGTGCCCAGGAGCCCCTCTGAGTCCTGGAGCCCCTCTGAGCCCAGGAGCCCCTCAGAGCCCTGGAGCCCCTCAGAGCCCAGGAGCTCCTCAGAGCCCTGGAGCCCCTCTGAGCCCTGGAGCCCCTCTGAGCCCTGGAGCCCCTCAGAGCCCAGGAGCCCCTCAGAGCCCTGGAGCCCCTCAGAGCCCAGGAGCCCCTCAGAGCCCAGGAGCCCTTCAGAGCCCAGGAGCCCCTCAGAGCCCTGGAGGCCCTTGTTGACATGGAGCCCCTCAGAGTCTGCATTATTGACATTGACTTATTGCACTGCACTCTACACGTTTACATTTTGTGATTATTGTATATTGTGTATTTAATAAACAAATTCCTAAATATAAATGTCTGCTTCATTATGCTTTATCAACTGAGAAACATAATACAAGATGACGGTTTTGAAGAAGAACAGGCCAATGGTCCCTTCTGTTGAAGTATGATTGATAATTGATGAACTGGATAATTCGCTGCTGTCACTCTGGTCCTGGTAAGTTTTACTTTATAAATCTTTCCCGTGTTGCCAACCAGCTTTGTATTTCTAATCAGTTTAGCGAGCTTCTCATTTCTCACATCAATGTTATGTTCGTATCATCAGAAATTAGTAGCTATGATTGCTAGGCTTCTGTTAGCCGCTAGCATAGCCTTGATAACAAAAGCTAACGTCAGGATGCTACTTTCTAAAAACAGTGAAGTGTAGTGAAGACATGTTTAAATACACTTTTCGCTTGTTTTAGTTTATGGAGTCGTCCACTTGGCTGCAGGAGCCCTTGAGCCCAGGAGCCCCTCTGAGCCCAGGAGCCCCTCTGAGCCCTGGAGCCCCTCTGAGCCCAGGAGCCCCTCTGAGCCCTGGAGCCCCTCTGAGCTCAGGAGCCCCTCTGAGCCCTGGAGCCCCTCTGAGTCCTGGAGCCCCTCTGAGCCCTGGAGCCCCTCTGAGTCCTGGAGCCCCTCTGAGCGCAGGAGCCCCTCTGAGCCCTGGAACCCCTCTGAGCCCAGGAGCCCTTCAGAGCCCAGGATTCCCTCTGAGCCCAGGAGCCCCTCTGAGCCCAGGAGCCCCTCTGAGTCCTGGAGCACCTCTGAGCCCAGGAGCCCTTCTGTGCCCAGGAGCCCCTCTGAGTCCTTGAGCCCAGGAGCCCCTCAGAGCCCAGGAGCCCCTCAGAGCCCTGGAGCCCCTCAGAGCCCAGGAGCTCCTCAGAGCCCTGGAGCCCCTCTGAGCCCTGGAGCCCCTCTGAGCCCTGGAGCCCCTCAGAGCCCTGGAGCCCCTCAGAGCCCAGGAGCCCCTCAGAGCCCAGGAGCCCCTCAGAGCCCTGGAGGCCCTTGTTGACATGGAGCCCCTCTGAGTCTGCATTATTGACATTGACTTATTGCACTGCACTCTACACGTTTACATTTTGTGATTATTGTATATTGTGTATTTTAATAAACAAATTCCTAAATATAAATGTCTGCTTCATTATGCTTTATCAACCGAGAAACATACTACAAGATAACGGTTTTGAAGAAGAACAGGCCAATGGTCCCTTCTGTTGGAGTATGATTGATGATTAATGCAGCTCTAACGTCAAGTCCATTTGATTTGTATAGCCCTTAATCACAGTTAGTCTCAAAGGGCTTCAACGTAAACGCGTCCGTAGCGCTAAAGACGAGCAGCTCAACGCGTTGGACCAGCCCTGTTTCTATTCCTATGGAGCCTCAAAGCCAGGAGCAACACTTTTCCATACATCATGTAATCCACCACTGTTGTGGAAGTTGGCCCCTAGCGTTGCTGGGAAAGCAGAGACGTATCAGACGTTAACATGGACGTCATGACGTGGCTCTCCGTCACAATGTTGGTGGAAACGCAAACAGGTTCTTAGACGGTTCGCCAGATGAACCAACTGCAAATTGGCCCTAGCCCCAGCCCAGAGTTAGAACTAGGCTTGCGTTGGTGGAAACGAGGCAACAGAGACACAACAAGACTCACCCCTACCTTTAATGATCCAACTCTGTACTGTCTAACCCCTACCTTCTCCTTAATGACCCATCTCTGTACTGTCTAACCCCTACCTGCTCCTTAATGACCTGTCTCTGTACTGTCTAACCCCTACCTGCTCCTTAATGACCCGTCTCTGTACTGTCTAACCCCTACCTTCTCCTTAATGACCCATCTCTGTACTGTCTAACCCCTACCTGCTCCTTAATGACCTGCAGGGCCGGTTCTAGACTTTTGGAGGCCCTAGGCAAAATTTTCTGTGGAGGCCCCCCTTTGAGATTTTATTTTACCGGACAAATTCGAAACTTACCGGTGTTTCAAAAACAGGGGGATGGGGCAGGGATGTCGTGATCGTGATGTCCAACGGGGGGGGGGGGGGGTCGGGTCGCGATCTTGAAGTCCAACAGGGGGGGGCGCGGTCGTGAAGTCCAACGGGGGGGGGGGGGGGGGTTGTCGCGATCGTGATGTCCAACGGGGGGGAGTCTGCTGACTATATATATATATAACTATTCCTATTGCTGGAGAGGGGGAGGGCCCCCGAAATCTGTGATTTTGATTAGTTATATGAAAATATTTGTTTAGCGTAGCCGGAGGCCCTGGGCATTACGGAGGCCCTAGGCATTTGCCTACTCCGCCTATAGGAGGCTCCGGGCCTGATTGATGACCTGTCTCTGTACTGTCTAACCCCTACCTGCTCCTTAATGACCCATATCTGTACTGTCTAACCCCTACCTGCTCCTTAATGACCCGTCTCTGTACCGTCTAACCCCTACCTGCTCCTTAATGACCCGTCTCTGTACCGTCTAACCCCTACCTGCTCCTTAATGACCTGTCTCTGTACCGTCTAACCCCTACCTGCTCCTTAATGACCTGTCTCTGTACTGTCTAACCCCTACCTGCTCCTTAATGACCCGTCTCTGTACCGTCTAACCCCTACCTGCTCCTTAATGACCCGTCTCTGTACCGTCTAACCCCTACCTACTCCTTAATGACCCGTCTCTGTACTGTCTAACCCGTACCTGCTCCTTAATGACCTGTCTCTGTAGCGTCTAACCCCTACCTGCTCCTTAATGACCCGTCTCTGTACTGTCTAACCCCTACCTGCTCCTTAATGACCCGTCTCTGTACTGTCTAACCCCTACCTGCTCCTTAATGACCTGTCTCTGTACCGTCTAACCCCTACCTGCTCCTTAATGACCTGTCTCTGTACTGTCTAACCCCTACCTGCTCCTTAATGACCCGTCTCTGTACTGTCTAACCCCTACCTGCTCCTTAATGACCCGTCCGCATACGCACACAACCACACACACACACACACACAAACACACACACACACACTTTATTAACACCGAATCCTCCTCCCGAGCGTCGTGTGACCACGCGCGAGCAGGTGCGCGAGTCGCGCCGCGGGGGAGCGCAATGAAGAGCTTGCGTGAGTGACAGCTGACACGGGTGTTTGGCCAATAGAGAGAGAGGGGCACTCGGTGCGCTAAAGTTTTTTTTTATTTTGCTATGAATCTCGCGATACTGGTTTTTCGCGGGGTTGAGTCGTGTGTGTTTTTTTTAAGTGAGACGCGTCACAGCAACCTGTCAGTTGATATGTATCGGCAACAATGGATATTAGGAAGTGGTTCACCAACAATAAGAGCTCACACAAGGATTGTGTCAAGAGACACACTTCTGCTTTAAAGTAGCACGTGCAAACTGATGCTTAACATGTAATTTCCTCCTGATGCTCATGCTTAAAACACATTTGCATATTGTATTTGTATATTTTTTGGCAGTATTCTGTTTTTTGCTGCATAACTAAAGCCGTCTGATACTCTACTACATCTTTAAATGTTAACAGCCTTGACTCAATACATGGTTTGTTCTTAGGTAGTACATGATGCAACATTCTCACAGCTTTGTTCTGTAATGTAATTAAAGGTTTTAAATGACTCATAGTGTATGTGAGTCAGCTGCTGCTTCTGCTTGTTTGATGTGTAGCGTCGCTGTCCATCCGTGCTTAAATTGCGTTGTTTTTGTGCCTCTATGCTGAGCAGCAATGAAACCTTTAGAGCATTGTAAATGTTATAGAGCGCGCGATTTAACATTTTGGAGCACAGAAAAATATATTTTGCAAAAATTGTATTTTGAAGAGAAATTGACTCTCAAGCCCTCAAACTCTTGCTCCAGTCCGTGCACACGCTCTCTCCCCCTCTCCCCTCGCTCCACACCTCTCCACCCTGTGCTCGCTCCACACCTCTCCACCCTGTGCTCCACACCTCTCCACCCTGTGCTCGCTCCACACCTCTCCACCCTGTGGCTCCACACCTCTCCACCCTGTGCTCCACACCTCTCCACCCTGTGCTCCACACCTCTCCACCCTGTGCTCCACACCTCTCCACCCTGTGCTCTCTCTTGTTGGCACAGCGTTACAGATGGTTGTTATGTGGCTCATGTGTGGGAGAGAGAGCGTGAGCAGCAGCAGCAGCTGAAACATTTCCTATGCTCAAAATGTTTCATTGCGTGCACAAAAATAACGCCTAAATCTTTCGGCAACTATATGCACATATGTTACGTTAAAATGGGGTGGGGCCTGGGGGTCGGGGGGCGGGGCCTGGGGGTCGGGGGGTGGGCCCGCCCTGGTGAATCAAATGCCCGCCCAGAGATGGATGTCTGCCGCCGGGTCTGAATGCATGTGTATTTTATATGAATAATATATATATTTGGGGTAAATTAAGAAGCGTGTATTGAAGTGTTAAAAAGTGTTCCCATGTACTTCATAACAGAATGACTCTCAGTAGTTAATATAGTTATAATATAGTTAATAGTAGTAGTAGGAGGAGAGTATTGGAGAATAGATAACAGAATGACTCTCAGTAGTTAATACAGTTATAATATAGTTGTTACGGTCTCTGTTATGACCTGGTGCATTCCTGTGTTCACCTGATTCATACCTGTGTTCATTCCTGTATTCATGTGTTCACCTGATTCACTTGTGTTCATTCCTGTATTCATGTGTTCACCTGATTCATACATGTGTTCATTCCTGTATTCATGTGTTCACCTGATTCATACTTGTGTTCATTCCTGTATTCATGTGTTCACCTGATTCATACTTGTGTTCATTCCTGTATTCATGTGTTCACCTGATTCATACCTGTGTTCATTCCTGTATTCATGTGTTCACCTGATTCATACTTGTGTTCATTCCTATATTCATGTGTTCACCTGATTCATACTTGTGTTCATTCCTGTATTCATGTGTTCACCTGATTCATACTTGTGTTCATTCCTGTATTCATGTGAGCCTCATGTGTTCTTGTCTGTGTTTCTGACGAGTGCGTCCCTCTCCTGGGGATTCCCTCAGGGGGCCACGCCCCCAGACCGCCCACTAAGGACATCACCCGGTGTTCCCCCAGGCCCCAGTTCTACCCCTGGAGAGGCTGAGGCTCGTCAGCTGGAGGCTGAGGCTCGTTAGCTGGAGGATGAGGCTCGTCAGCTAGAGGCTCATCAGCTGGAGGCTGAGGCTCGTCAGCTAGAGGCTCGTCAGCTAGAGGCTGAGGCTCGGACCAATGGGAGCGGTCCTCTCCTCACATAAGGCGTGGCGAGCCGCTCCGCGGGAGGGACAGAGCTTTAGCCTGAGCCTCCATGCTGTGTCCCTCACTGTGTTAAGACCACACGTCTGGGCTTTACCCTGAGTATCCATGCTGTGTCCCTCACTGTGTTAAGACCACACGTCTGGGCTTTACCCTGAGCCTCCATGCTGTGTCCCTCACTGTGTTAAGACCACACGTCTGGGCTTTACCCTGAGTCTCCATGCTGTGTCCCTCACTGTGTTAAGACCACACGTCTGGGCTTTACCCTGAGCCTCCATGCTGTCCCTCACTGTGTTAAGACCACACGTCTGGGCTTTACCCTGAGCCTCCATGCTGTGTCCCTCACTGTGTTAAGACCACACGTCTGGGCTTTACCCTGAGTCTCCATGCTGTGTCCCTCACTGTGTTAAGACCACACGTCTGGGCTTTACCCTGAGTCTCCATGCTGTGTCCCTCACTGTGTTAAGACCACACGTCTGGGCTTTACCCTGAGTCTCCATGCTGTGTCCCTCACTGTGTTAAGACCACACGTCTGGGCTTTACCCTGAGTCTCCATGCTGTGTCCCTCACTGTGTTAAAACCACACGTCTGGGCTTTACCCTGAGCCTCCATGCTGTGTCCCTCACTGTGTTAAGATGGCACGTCTGGGCTTTACCCTGAGCCTCCATGCTGTGTCCCTCACTGTGTTAAGACCACACGTCTGGGCTTTACCCTGAGTCTCCATGCTGTGTTCCTCACTGTGTTAAGACCACACGTCTGGGCTTTACCCTGAGTCTCCATGCTGTGTCTCTCACTTAAGGGTAAGTTAAGACTACATGTCTGATTGTTGTTGACCCATCTTGCTGTGCGCTTGTTCTATTCCAAGACAAACACACAGTGAATCAGTCACTGGTGCCTCGTTCTCCTGCAAAACTTTCCAATGCCGTATGTTTCGTAAATTCTTGAAACTGTTCTTGAAACTTGACTATATCATTTTTAATGAATGTTTTAATGTTTGTCTTTCATTCACCAAGGTCAGAAGAAGAGAGGTTGCAAGTTGAATCACAAATGATATAGTCTTGAACCAGTCTGAGTGTTAAACCTTTAACCTCTCTATGTCAAATATATTTCAGGATGAAGAGGTTGCCCCCCCACAGAAGAGGCAGGCCACATCTGCTTGATCATGTAGACATCTCCAGCAGCTTCCTGCAGTCATCAGTGTTTTAAAAATTAAGTCGCTTTCTTGAAGTCATATCTGAAATAATTGCAATTAAAACATTGCTATATTTTTCCTCAAAATGGGTTTAAAATATGAAGGCTGTTTATGTGTTTAATTTTAGTTTAAACTTTTATGTAGCACAGGTATCATTTTATATAAATTGATAATACAATATATAATGTGTTATTTTTGTGACGTCTATGAATTTGTTGCACTTCTCCCGCCACTAGCTGGTGACTTTGGGTAAGTACACAACGCAGGTTGAGCTCCTCCCACGTTGAGGCACTGCATTCAGGGGTACTTGAGTCTGCCCACCTGTTCCCTATTCCCAATCAGGCTCCCTGTTTAGACTCCGCCCCCGTCACTCGTTTCCAGAACTTTCCCGTTGTTCAACCTGAGACTCTCTGTTACTCTACTCCTCCGTGTTTCCCAGTGAATACTCTGTTACTCTACTCCTCCGTGTTTCCCAGTAAATACTCTGTTGCTCTACTCCTCCGTGTTCCCCAGTGAATACTCTGTTGCTCTACTCTTCCGTGTTCCCCAGTGAATACTCTGTTGCTCTACTCCTCCGTGTTTCCCAGTGAATACTCTGTTGCTCTACTCCTCCGTGTTTCCCAGTGAATACTCTGCTGCTCTACTCCTCCGTGTTTCCCAGTGAATACTCTGTTGCTCTACTCCTCCGTGTTTCCCAGTAAAGAGCCTGTCTTGATCTCCCGTGGATTCCTGGTATTTTCTTGTCTATTTTTCTTGTTTGTTGTTTTGTTGGATTTTTCTCCCTGGATGTTTTAGTGTTCGTTTGGACTTCATCCTTCTCCCCGCAGCACGTTATGCAAAACCCGCTGTTTGGATTTCCATTTCACACTCACGTTAGTCGCTTTTCACATTGTATTGTTACTTCTGTAATTGACACACACATAGTTGATTGTTCAAGCTTCATAATATTATATTCATTGGAGCTGTATCCTAATAAAGACGGCTACGGGTTTTAAACTCCCTTTTTCCTCAGACTCTGTCTGTACTACCCCGGGGTTTACGCAGTGTGCACAAGTTGTTTTGTGTTGTGAATACAAGGTCATTTCTGTTTTGAGGACCACTGGGGTGAGTTGCATTCATGAATTAGTTGCTTTCTCAAGTCGGCCATGTTTGAAATATGGCATTCATTGCTTAAGTGTGAAAGTCAAGTTTGTTATGTTTTTGGTGGGTGAGCTAGTTGAAGATAGCTTTTCTTTACTGGCTTGTTTTCCTTAAGTGTTCATGCCTGCCTAAACATAACCTGTCTGACAAAGTAAGTTGTGTGAACCATAATAAAGCACTTTAATTGACCCTGTAGACTCTGTTCTTGATACAGTTACACACACATGATTGTTAAGGTGTCTTTCATGTAATACAACTGGACAATAGTTGTAGCTTTTTTATCATTCACAGCAGGCTGTTGAAATCTCTTTAAATGTCCTTTATCTCAAAATAGGCCTATTGTATTTAATGCTACTTCTAATAAAAAAAGATTACTTTGTAAATGAGTGCATTGCTACTGATGACGCATGAATGAGGTAAAAAACTACAATAATATCTAGTCATCACTTAGTTGTATGTTGATGGACGGGGAAGTCCAGTTCCTCCACATACGTGTCATACAAAGATCAAATATATCTTCATCACAAGGAACACAACACACATTGTCCTCTGGACATGTCCAGCTCCATCCGAGTTCATCACATTGGGGTCTCTGCTTCTCACAAGTTATTATCTTATACGAGATACTAAACTGTAACATTCAGCCTTTCAGGGACAACAGGAAAAGTATAGCTTAGTTGTTTATTATTCGTTATTTATTCATTTAGTATTCAGAATTATTTGGATACAGACGTCAGGACAAAGGGCAAGAGATACAATATCATAAACTCATATACTCGTTAGACAATATAAGTAATTACTCGTTCAGTACAGTTTAGTTTAAATCGAAGGCATTTAGGTTTAATATCTGTCAGGTGCAAACGATCACTGTTACACAGTCCCACCCACACACGGTTGAAAAAAAAAATCATATTGGTACAAAAGAACAGGAACGCTACACCCGCCTCGGCTGTGATTCCGCTGCACTCCAGCGCCCTCTCTGGCCACAGTGAGCCTAGCAGGAGGTGATGGGGACACCAAACCACCAACACAACAGAGCCCAGCAAGAAGCAACTATCTACAGACCTGGTGATGGTGACTGGTAACTCATCCAAGGTGGAACAGAGGGGATGTTTTCACCCTTATCTGTCTGTCTGCATGTCTGTCTGTCTCTCTGTCTGCCTGTCTGTTAGCAATATAACTAACAGTTCTGTACAGAATGTAATAATAATAATGATAAATTATATTTATAAGCGCACTTTTAATTTGCGTAGACAAAACTCAGTGCTACAGAATAAAAAAAGAGTTATGGAGGGCTAACCCTGAGCCTGACCCTCCCCCACCCTGAGGAGGTGGGGGAGGTGAGCAGATGAGGAGGTGGGGAAGAGGAGGTGGGGGAGGTGAGCAGATGAGGAGGTGGGGAAGAGGAGGTGGGGGAGGTGAGCAGGTGGGGGAGGTGAGCAGGTGGGGGAGGTGAGCAGGTGGGGGAGGTGAGCAGGTGGGGGAGGTGAGAGAACACCCAAGTCTCCCCTCAACCACAACCAGGGACCTTGGTGTGGTGGTAGATGACCAGCTGTCCTGCAATGTCAACGTCACCGCGGTGGCCCGATCTTGCAGAATTGCCCTCTACAACATCCGCAGGATCCGGCCCTTCCTCACACGTGAAGCGGCGCAGATCCTGGTCCAAGCGCTCGTCATCACATTAATAGCTCTTAGCATGTTGCAGCTCAACGCGTTGGACCAGCCCTGTTTCTATTCCTATGGAGCCTCAAAGCCAGGAGCAACACTTTTCCATACATCATGTAATCCACCACTGTTGTGGAAGTTGGCGCCTAGCGTTGCTGGGAAAGCAGAGACGTATCAGACGTTAACAGTGACGTCATGACGTGGCTCTCTGCGAAAAAGTCGGTGGAAACGCAAACCGGTTCTTAGACGGCTCGCCTGACGGCTCGAATCCGAACCTCTGGCGCCATCCGAGAGCTAGAACTAGGCTTGCGTTGGTGGAAACGAGGCTACAGAGACACTGAGGAACCATCGCTCAATAACCCAAACGCAGGGAGGAGGTCCTCCTGGGTGAATGTGGACTGGAAGGTGTGGATGAGTGTCAGTGTGTCTGAGGACCCTCCTCCATCTGGGGACACTCTGTAGAAGGACAGAGACCCAGCAGGCCGGTCCACATACACTCCTACTCTGTTAGAGGGGAGGAGACATATGACTGTTACACTACCGTTGTACCAGACAGAGTAACGATCATCAGAACTATGAAGACTCCAGGACTTGTTTCCTCCAAGCCAGTTGTCACCCTCTCCTCTCCTTGTGATTCCTCTGTATGTCACTCCTATACCAACAAGTCCTTCCCACTCCACCTCCCAGTAACAGCGGTCAGTCAGACCCTCTCTACACAACACCTGGTGACAGTAGTTAAATCTCTCTGGGTGATCAGGATACTCCTCCTCCTCTCTAACCCTCGTCACCTTCCTGTTGTCCTCAGACAGAGAGAGTTCTCTGTGGGCTGTGTTTGGGTCCAGTGTGAGTTCACACGCATCTGATGGAGAACAAGACATGATTAGTCTGCTGAACTGTTGTTGTTGCTCCTAGAAACTGAGCCCAGACTGTAGTTTGTGTTCTCCTGATGTTCTCAGTCCCTCAGCGTCACCACATGGGCTCTGTGTGTGTGATCAATAATAATAATAATAATAGTAATAGTATAAATAATTAATTATTTATTTATTTATTTATTTAAGTATTAATGTGTCTATTAATAATAATAAATAATAATATTCATAATTATAATACATTATAGTAATCGTATTCAAAACATTATTCACACTAATACATTTTTTTATTCTTCAATGGTCCTTATTTTAACAAAAAGGATGTTGATAATCATAAGAATAACAGTAGTTGTTATAATATAATATTAAATACACACACTAATATTAAAGGGAAAGCTGCTCCGTTTGGGTCTCAAAACGTGTTGGTCAGCATTTCTGATGTTTTGGACTGAAATGTAGAAAGTTATCAAACGGGGGACATGTTGTCTACTTCCAGATCAACCAGTTTTCCCAGAGTGGTTTTCTATTGGCTCCGCCCCCTGGCTCCAGTGAGGGTGGGTTGGACAGCGTTTGGCCACGCCCCTTAAACCTGCTCCTTTGGAACCCAAACTGTACTTTTTTCTAAAACCTTTACGACTCTTTGGAAACTGGTAGGCAGATGGTCTGCTAAAACGGTTGTTTACTTACCCTTTAATAATGTTAGTATTGTTATGGTCTAATAATAATAATAACACTACTAATAACACTACTAATAATTCATAAATAAATAACCATGTATCAGAAATAATACCTTGTTGTATTTTATAAAAGGAGTATTCATCAACATTAATGATGAATGAATATTAATGATATATCTTATCACTATTACTATTGATAAGATACATCATGTATCCAATCAATATTAATATTGATAGGATCCATCATGTTTCTAATTAATATTAATAAGATCCATGATGTTCATTCCCAGCAGGACGTCACCTCCTGCTGTGTGGATGGACCTTCCATCTAAAGAGTGAGTGTGTGTTGTGATGACTCAAACTAAACAGACACTCACACTTCTTTAGACCTGGTTTCAGCCTCCATCCTCCACCGTGCTCCACCCTGGGGGGGAACAAAGAGAGAGCAGTTGAAACATTCACACTCATGATCTGCTGGATCATCACATTGTACACAACATGAGTTACAGCTGCCTTGGTAAACCACTTCATCTAGCGGCTGGTTGAATCCTTGTAGGAGACACGGTCCCTGAGAGGTGAGCTGTCCTCTCCGTACCTGAGAGTGTCCAGTCTCCAGCGTGGATCCTCCAGTCCAGCAGAGAGCAGCTTAACTCCTGAGTCTCCTGGGTGATTGTAGCTCAGGTCCAGCTCTCTCAGACGGGAGGGGTTGGAGCTCAGAGCTGAGGCCAGAGAAGCACAGCCTTCCTGTGTGACCAGACAGCCAGACAACCTGCACACGCACACACGCACACACACACAAACGTTATTCTTATGAATATTCTTTAATTAGATGTGTGAATTGGTACTTTTATGGCTGTAAACCAGTTAAATGTCTTCTGATATCAAACCCTGTGCTGTAAGTGTTTTCTCATTGAGTCCAACTGACCTGAGAGTCTCCAGTTGACAGTGTGGACTCCGCAGTCCAGCAGAGAGCAGCTTCACTCCTGAATCTTGCAGGTCGTTGGTACTCAGGTCCAGCTCTCTCAGACTGGAGGAGTTGGAGCTGAGAACTGAGGCCAGAGCTTCACAGCATCTCTCTGACAGATGACAGCCATTCAGCCTTCACACAACATCAACAGGAACATGTTAGGAACTGTGTTGAAAGGGCTTATTAGAATTAAAACCACTTAAAACCACTTAAAACCACCATTAAAACAGTCTTTACTAGCATTAGGAAATATAAGTTTAACAAATGATAACAGCGCTATAGGTAAGATTTAACAGCCAAAATGGTTCACAATCCAAATGTTGTGTAGTTTAGAAAATAAAATATTAAAATAGGCTCCCTCCTATAGCCTGCTCCCAGCTCATAGTTTTTGAATATTATATAACTTTAATATTCTAGTATAATGTACATTGAAATACCTGTTATTATTGATCCTACAGATATGTTTTGTAAATTATCTACCTTTTATATTCTAGTATTATGTATATTGAGTATTAAAATACATGTTTTAGTGAACCTACAGAGATGTATTGTATATTATATCACTTTCATATTATTGTATTATGTATATTGTGTATTAAAATATGTCATTAGTGAAACTACAGAGATGTTGACAGTGTAATGTTAATGACAATGTTATGATAGTGTAATGTTAATGTCATGTTATGATAGTGTAATGTTAATGTCATGTTATGATAGTGGCAGCACTCCTAGCAGTTCAGTAGGCCACTGTCTGTGGATAAAAACTGTCCTTAAACCTGGTAGTCCTTATACAAATGCTGCGGAACCAGCGACCGGACGGTAGGGAGGAGAAACCAAGAGATTGTTTCCAGGGTGGTTGCGGTCCTTAGTGATGGAGATGGTCACCTGGTTCTAAAGATCTCCTCAATGCAAGGAATCAGTTAAATGTCTTCTGATATCAAACCCTGTGCTGTAAGTGTTTGCTCATTGAGTCCAACTGACCTGAGAGTCTCCAGTGTACAGTGTGGACTCCCCAGTCCAGCAGAGAGCAGCTTCACTCCTGAATCCTGCAGGTCGTTGGTACTCAGGTCCAGCTCTCTCAGACTGGAGGAGTTGGAGCTGAGAACTGAGGCCAGAGCTTCACAGCATCTCTCTGACAGATGACAGCCATTCAGCCTTCACACAACATCAACAGGAACATGTTAGGAACTGTTGAAAGGGCTTATTAGAATTAAAACCACTTAAAACCACCATTAAAACGCAGTCTTTACTAGAATTAAGAAATATAAGTTTAACAAATGATGACAGCGATGTAGGTAAGATTTAACAGCCAATATTAGAGTGGAATTTGTAGCCTTGTCCAGTATTATCCAGTATTCATTTTAATTGAAAAACAAGTATTCACAAATAAGAATAGGCTAGGGAAAAACCCAGTTGTGGTGTTTCCTGGTATAATACCCAGTTGTTACTGGACTTCCTACTGAAGTGGTGCTGTTACTAATGGTTCACAATCCAAATGTTGTGTAGTTTACAAAACAAAATATTAAAATAGGCTCCCTCATATAGCCTGCTCCCAGCTCATATGTTTTGAATATTATATAACTTTAATATTCTAGTATAATGTACATTGAAATACATGTTATTATTGATCCTACAGATATGTTTTGTAAATTATCTATCTTTTATATTCTAGTATTATGCATATTGAGTATTAAAATACATGTTTTAGTGAACCTACAGAGATGTATTGTATATTATATCACTTTCATATTATTGTATTATGTATATTGTGTATTAAAATACGTCATTAGTGAAACTACAGAGATGTTGACAGTGTAATGTTAATGACAATGTTATGATAGTGTAATGGTAATGACATGTTATGATAGTGTAATGTTAATGTCATGTTATGATAGTGGCAGCACTCCTAGCAGTTCAGTAGGCCACTGTCTGTGGATAAAAACTGTTCTTAAACCTGGTTGTCCTTATACAAATGCTGCGGAACCAGCGACCGGACGGTAGGGAGGAGAAACCAAGAGATTGTTTCCAGGGTGGTTGCGGTCCTTAGTGATGGAGATGGTCACCTGGTTCTAAAGATCTCCTCAATGCATGGAATCAGTTGAATGTCTTCTGATATCAAACCCTGGGCTGTAAGTGTTTGCTCATTGAGTCCAACTGACCTGAGAGTCTCCAGTGTACAGTGTGGACTCCCCAGTCCAGCAGAGAGCAGCTTCACTCCTGAATCCTGCAGGTCGTTGGTACTCAGGTCCAGCTCTCTCAGACTGGAGGAGTTGGAGCTGAGAACTGAGGCCAGAGCTTCACAGCATCTCTCTGACAGATTACAGCCATTCAGCCTTCACACAACATCAACAGGAACATGTTAGGAACTGTGTTGAAAGGGCTTATTAGAATTAAAACCACTTAAAACCACCATTAAAACGCAGTCTTTACTAGCATTAAGAAATATAAGTTTAACAAATGATAACAGGTAGGTAAGATTTAACAGCCAATATTGGAGTGGAATTTGTAGCCTGGTCCAGTATTGTCCAGTATTCATTCTAATTGAAAAACAAGTATTCACAAATATGAATAGGCTAGGGAAAACCCAGTTGTGGTGTTTCCTGGTATAATACCCAGTTGTTACTGGACTTCCTACTGAAGTGGTGCTGTTACTAATGGTTCACAATCCAAATGTTGTGTAGTTTACAAAACAAAATATTAAAATAGGCTCCCTCATATAGCCTGCTCCCAGCTCATATGTTTTGAATATTATATAACTTTAATATTCTAGTATAATGTACATTGAAATACATGTTATTATTGATCCTACAGATATGTTTTGTAAATTATCTATCTTTTATATTCTAGTATTATGCATATTGAGTATTAAAATACATGTTTTAGTGAACCTACAGAGATGTATTGTATATTATATCACTTTCATATTATTGTATTATGTATATTGTGTATTAAAATACGTCATTAGTGAAACTACAGAGATGTTGACAGTGTAATGTTAATGACAATGTTATGATAGTGTAATGGTAATGACATGTTATGATAGTGTAATGTTAATGTCATGTTATGATAGTGGCAGCACTCCTAGCAGTTCAGTAGGCCACTGTCTGTGGATAAAAACTGTTCTTAAACCTGGTTGTCCTTATACAAATGCTGCGGAACCAGCGACCGGACGGTAGGGAGGAGAAACCAAGAGATTGTTTCCAGGGTGGTTGCGGTCCTTAGTGATGGAGATGGTCACCTGGTTCTAAAGATCTCCTCAATGCATGGAATCAGTTGAATGTCTTCTGATATCAAACCCTGGGCTGTAAGTGTTTGCTCATTGAGTCCAACTGACCTGAGAGTCTCCAGTGTACAGTGTGGACTCCCCAGTCCAGCAGAGAGCAGCTTCACTCCTGAATCCTGCAGGTCGTTGGTACTCAGGTCCAGCTCTCTCAGACTGGAGGAGTTGGAGCTGAGAACTGAGGCCAGAGCTTCACAGCATCTCTCTGACAGATTACAGCCATTCAGCCTTCACACAACATCAACAGGAACATGTTAGGAACTGTGTTGAAAGGGCTTATTAGAATTAAAACCACTTAAAACCACCATTAAAACGCAGTCTTTACTAGCATTAAGAAATATAAGTTTAACAAATGATAACAGGTAGGTAAGATTTAACAGCCAATATTGGAGTGGAATTTGTAGCCTGGTCCAGTATTGTCCAGTATTCATTCTAATTGAAAAACAAGTATTCACAAATATGAATAGGCTAGGGAAAACCCAGTTGTGGTGTTTCCTGGTATAATACCCAGTTGTTACTGGACTTCCTACTGAAGTGGTGCTGTTACTAATGGTTCACAATCCAAATGTTGTGTAGTTTACAAAACAAAATATTAAAATAGGCTCCCTCATATAGCCTGCTCCCAGCTCATATGTTTTGAATATTATATAACTTTAATATTCTAGTATAATGTACATTGAAATACATGTTATTATTGATCCTACAGATATGTTTTGTAAATTATCTATCTTTTATATTCTAGTATTATGCATATTGAGTATTAAAATACATGTTTTAGTGAACCTACAGAGATGTATTGTATATTATATCACTTTCATATTATTGTATTATGTATATTGTGTATTAAAATACGTCATTAGTGAAACTACAGAGATGTTGACAGTGTAATGTTAATGACAATGTTATGATAGTGTAATGGTAATGACATGTTATGATAGTGTAATGTTAATGTCATGTTATGATAGTGGCAGCACTCCTAGCAGTTCAGTAGGCCACTGTCTGTGGATAAAAACTGTTCTTAAACCTGGTTGTCCTTATACAAATGCTGCGGAACCAGCGACCGGACGGTAGGGAGGAGAAACCAAGAGATTGTTTCCAGGGTGGTTGCGGTCCTTAGTGATGGAGATGGTCACCTGGTTCTAAAGATCTCCTCAATGCATGGAATCAGTTGAATGTCTTCTGATATCAAACCCTGGGCTGTAAGTGTTTGCTCATTGAGTCCAACTGACCTGAGAGTCTCCAGTGTACAGTGTGGACTCCCCAGTCCAGCAGAGAGCAGCTTCACTCCTGAATCCTGCAGGTCGTTGGTACTCAGGTCCAGCTCTCTCAGACTGGAGGAGTTGGAGCTGAGAACTGAGGCCAGAGCTTCACAGCATCTCTCTGACAGATTACAGCCATTCAGCCTTCACACAACATCAACAGGAACATGTTAGGAACTGTGTTGAAAGGGCTTATTAGAATTAAAACCACTTAAAACCACCATTAAAACGCAGTCTTTACTAGCATTAAGAAATATAAGTTTAACAAATGATAACAGGTAGGTAAGATTTAACAGCCAATATTGGAGTGGAATTTGTAGCCTGGTCCAGTATTGTCCAGTATTCATTCTAATTGAAAAACAAGTATTCACAAATATGAATAGGCTAGGGAAAACCCAGTTGTGGTGTTTCCTGGTATAATACCCAGTTGTTACTGGACTTCCTACTGAAGTGGTGCTGTTACTAATGGTTCACAATCCAAATGTTGTGTAGTTTACAAAACAAAATATTAAAATAGGCTCCCTCATATAGCCTGCTCCCAGCTCATATGTTTTGAATATTATATAACTTTAATATTCTAGTATAATGTACATTGAAATACATGTTATTATTGATCCTACAGATATGTTTTGTAAATTATCTATCTTTTATATTCTAGTATTATGCATATTGAGTATTAAAATACATGTTTTAGTGAACCTACAGAGATGTATTGTATATTATATCACTTTCATATTATTGTATTATGTATATTGTGTATTAAAATACGTCATTAGTGAAACTACAGAGATGTTGACAGTGTAATGTTAATGACAATGTTATGATAGTGTAATGGTAATGACATGTTATGATAGTGTAATGTTAATGTCATGTTATGATAGTGGCAGCACTCCTAGCAGTTCAGTAGGCCACTGTCTGTGGATAAAAACTGTTCTTAAACCTGGTTGTCCTTATACAAATGCTGCGGAACCAGCGACCGGACGGTAGGGAGGAGAAACCAAGAGATTGTTTCCAGGGTGGTTGCGGTCCTTAGTGATGGAGATGGTCACCTGGTTCTAAAGATCTCCTCAATGCATGGAATCAGTTGAATGTCTTCTGATATCAAACCCTGGGCTGTAAGTGTTTGCTCATTGAGTCCAACTGACCTGAGAGTCTCCAGTGTACAGTGTGGACTCCCCAGTCCAGCAGAGAGCAGCTTCACTCCTGAATCCTGCAGGTCGTTGGTACTCAGGTCCAGCTCTCTCAGACTGGAGGAGTTGGAGCTGAGAACTGAGGCCAGAGCTTCACAGCATCTCTCTGACAGATTACAGCCATTCAGCCTTCACACAACATCAACAGGAACATGTTAGGAACTGTGTTGAAAGGGCTTATTAGAATTAAAACCACTTAAAACCACCATTAAAACGCAGTCTTTACTAGCATTAAGAAATATAAGTTTAACAAATGATAACAGGTAGGTAAGATTTAACAGCCAATATTGGAGTGGAATTTGTAGCCTGGTCCAGTATTGTCCAGTATTCATTCTAATTGAAAAACAAGTATTCACAAATATGAATAGGCTAGGGAAAACCCAGTTGTGGTGTTTCCTGGTATAATACCCAGTTTTTACTGGACTTCCTACTGAAGTGGTGCTGTTACTAATGGTTCACAATCCAAATGTTGTGTAGTTTAGAAAATAAAATATTAAAATAGGCTCCCTCCTATAGCCTGCTCCCAGCTCATATTTTTTGAATATTATATAACTTTAATATTCTAGTATAATGTATATAATGAAATACATGTTATTATTGAACCGACAGATATGTTTTGTATATTATCTACCTTTTATATTCTAGTATTATGTATATTGAGTATTAAAATACATGTTTTTGTGAAACTACAGAGATGTATTGGATATGATATCACTTTTATATTGTAGCATATTGTATATTGTGTATTAAAATACATGTTATTAATGAACCTACACAGATGTTTTGGAGGCTTTGACCACTGGCAGCAGCCTCAGAAGACCCTCCTCTGAAGCAGAGTATTTCTTCAGGTCAAACACGTCCAGCTCCTCTTCTGATGACAGTAAGATGAAGACCAGAGCTGACCACTGAGCAGGGGAGAGATCTACTGTGGTGAGACTTCCTGATGTCAGGTACTGTTGGATCTCCTCCACCAGAGAATGGTCGTTCAGCTCATACAGACAGTGGAACAGATTGATGCTTCTCTCTGGAGAGAGATCTCCACTTATCTTCTCCTTGATGTAAGACACTGTTTTCTCATTTGTCTGTGAGCTACTTCCTGTCTGTCTCAGCAGACCTGGTAGGAGAATCTGATTGGTCTCCAGAGAGAGGCCCAGGAGGAAGCGGAGGAACAAGTCCAGGTGTCCGTTCTCACTCTGTAAGGCCTTGTCCACAGCACTCTGGTAGAGGAGTTGGACCTCTGTTTGCTGTTGTTCTTCTGAGAGCAGATTGACACCTGTGTCCATGAATGACAGGAAGACATAAACAGCAGCCAGAAACTCCTGGAGGCTCAGATGGACAAAGCAGAACACCTTGTCCTGGTACAGCCCACACTCCTCTTTAAAGATCTGGGTGAACACTCCTGAGTACACTGAGGCTGCTCTGATATCCATGTCACACTCTTTCAGGTCTGCCTCGTAGAAGATCAGGTTGCCTTTCTCCAGCTGGTTAAAAGCCAATTTTCCCAGAGCAACAATGATCTCCCTGCTCTTTGAACTCCAGACTGCATCTGTTTCAGCTCCCCCATGGTACTTCCTGTCTGCCTGTATGGACTGAATCCTCAGGAAGTGGATGTACATCTGAGTCACGGTGTTGGGCATCTCTTCTCCTGTCTGGGTTGCTTTGAAGATGTCCTCCAGAACTGTAGCACTGATCCAACTGAAGACTGGGATGTGACACATGATGTGGAGGCTGCGTGATGTCTTGATGTGGGAGATGACTGTGCTGGCCAGAGTCTCCTCTCTGAATCTCTTCCTGAAGTACTCCTCCTTCTGTGGGTCAGTGAACCCTCTCACCTCTGTTACCATGCCAACACACTCAACAGGGATCTGATTGGCTGCCGCAGGGCGTGTGGTTATCCAGATGCGAGCGGAGGGAAGCAGGTCGCCCCTGATGAGGTTTGTCAGCAGCACGTCCACCGAGGTCGACTTTGTGACATCGGTCCAGATCGGATTGTTCTGGAAGTCCAGAGGAAGTCGACACTCATCCAGACCGTCCAAGATGAAGACCACTTGGAACAGGTCGTATCTGCAGATTCCTTTGGTTTGAATAAAGAAGTGATGAAGAAGTTCCATCAAGCTAAACTCTTTCTCTTTCAGTAAATTCAGCTCTCTGAAAGTGAAGGGAAGCGTGAAGTCTATGTCCTGGTTGGCTTTGCCTTCAGCCCAGTCCAGAGTGAACTTGTTTGTTAAGATGGTTTTACCAATGCCCGCCACTCCAGTTGTCATTACGGTTCTGCTTGGTTGATCTTGTCCAGGTAAGGGTTTAAAGATGTCTTCACATTTGATAAGTGTCTCCTCCTTGGCTGGTTCCCTGGAAGCTGTTTCAATCAGTCTGACCTCATGTTCCTTGTTGACCTCTCCACTGACTCTCTCTGTGATGAAGAGCTCTGTGTAGAAGTCATTCAGATTTGTTGACTGTCCTGCTTTAGCGATTCCCTCAAACACACGCCTGAACTTCTGCATCAGATGAGACTTGATGTTATGTTGGCACTGGACTGCAGCAGTTCCTAAATGAGAGAACCCAAGACAGGTCTTATACGTGATATTGACACAAACATATGATTGGTGTAATGACAGTACTATAATACATTATAATTAACTTTTACTATAATTGTTGTTGCATCTCTTAATCTGATACCCCTACAATAACCCTATACATCTGGATCAAACCATTTAACCTCCAAGAGAATATATATCTGGAAAAGTCAGAAATGTAAAAATATTTTCTCCGTGAGTCTCTTCTTTGATTTAAGAATAAGAGTCTTTTCTGTGTTTTCAAAATTAGTCTCTTCTGTTTTTTCAAAATAAAAGTCTCTTCTATGTTTTCTAAATAAGAGTCTCCTCTGTGTTTTCTAAATAAGAGTGCTCTGTGTTTTCTAAATAAGAGTCTCTTCTGTGATTTCAAAATAAGAGAAGAGACTCTTTTGTGTTTTCTTAATAAGAGTCTCTTCAATGTTTTCTAAATACGTCTCCTCTATGTTTTCTAAATAAGTCTCTTCTATGTTTTCTAAATAAGAGTCTCTTACCACTCCTCAGTGTGTCGGCCAGTTCCTCCTGGTTCATCTCCATTAGGCAGAGCAGTGTGATGTCTCTCACTCCGTCTATGGCGCGCCTCCTCTGCTCCTCTTTCTTCCCATCCTCCTCCTCCTCCTCCTCCTCCCTCTGACTCTCTGAGCCTTGTGGGTCATGTGGGAAGAGAACCCTCAAGAGCTCCTGGTCTAGAAAAGCATGAGCCCTCTGGAACAGAACATGAATGAGAACTTTCCTGTGAGCTGAGGACATCAGAAGCATCTGTCCTTGATTCACGTCTGGTCTAAAGAGGGAAGCCTGGAGACTCTGAGCACCACAAGAGATGCTTTTTAATGTTCATGTAGAGCTGAAGGCTAATGTCTTGTTGGACTTTAACACACCTTGATCAGCTCTGTTTGATGCTGCTGGACAGACCCAGCACTGGTAACCTTTGACCTCTCCTGGTGTCGTCTGTGGAGAACACACACACACATACAAACAATTATATGTATAATTGTATTATTTCTCTTTGACAGTGTGTGAGTCAGGGCTCCCTCTAGAGGTGGAGAAAGAGATGACAGTGTGTGAGTCAGCGCTCCCTCTAGAGGTGGAGAAAGAGATGACAGTGTGTGTCAGGGCTCCCTCTAGAGGTGGAGAAAGAGATGACAGTGTGTGTCAGGGCTCCCTCTAGAGGTGGAGAAAGAGATGACAGTCTGTGTTACCTGAGACCACAGGTGGACCAGATATAAACCAGTCATTGAGTTCGAATGTGTGAATAAATATGAAAACAAGTTTATAAAATGAACCTAAATCTGTACTAATTCACTTATTCACACACACACACACACACACACACACACACACACACACACACACACACACACACACACACACACACACACACACACACACACACACACACACACACACACACACACACACACACACACACACACACACACACACACACACACACAGCTGGGTCCAGGGGAGTCTGCTCTCTCCTGTATCCTTCTAGAACAACAAGAGCCAGGATTTATGGATGTTCAATAGATGCTGAATTGTTATAATCTGATCAACACTCACCTCTTCTCAATAGACTGATTCCCATCTTTAAAGGAAAAAGGATGATCCATAGACCAGTCACTCTTCAAGGAGACACAGCTGGGTCCAGGGGAGTCTGCTCTCTCCTGTATCCTTCTAGAACAACAAGAGCCAGGATTTATGGATGTTCAATAGATGCTGAATTGTTATAATCTGATCAACACTCACCTCTTCTCAATAGACTGATTCCCATCTTTAAAGGAAAAAGGATGATCCATAGACCAGTTACTCTTCAAGGAGACACAGCTGGGTCCAGGGGAGTCTGCTCTCTCCTGTATCCTTCTAGAACAACAAGAGCCAGGATTTATGGATGTTCAATAGATGCTGAATTGTTATAATCTGATCAACACTCACCTCTTCTCAATAGACTGATTCCCATCTTTAAAGGAAAAGGATGATCCATAGACCAGTCACTCTTCAAGGAGACACAGCTGGGTCCAGGGGAGTCTGCTCTCTCCTGTATCCTTCTAGAACAACAAGAGCCAGGATTTATGGATGTTCAATAGATGCTGAATTGTTATAATCTGATCAACACTCACCTCTTCTCAATAGACTGATTCCCATCTTTAAAGGAAAAAGGATGATCCATAGACCAGTTACTCTTCAAGGAGACACAGCTGGGTCCAGGGGAGTCTGCTCTCTCCTGTATCCTTCTAGAACAACAAGAGCCAGGATTTATGGATGTTCAATAGATGCTGAATTGTTATAATCTGATCAACACTCACCTCTTCTCAATAGACTGATTCCCATCTTTAAAGGAAAAAGGATGATCCATAGACCAGTCACTCTTCATGGAGACACAGCTGGGTGCAGGGGAGTCTGCTCTCTCCTTCTGCTCTGGGCTTCAACACAACACACACAGCTTTTACTGACACTACCGATGGTGTCCTGATACATCACTGCTGAGCTCTGAGATGGACCACAGTCACAGACACTTAGAGATCCTCTTCTCACCTGTTAGCTCTGCTCTGGCGGCCATGTTCCCCAGGCAGAGAGCTTTTAGAGGTAGGATCCCCCTCCTCTCTCTCCTCATTCATAGTAGACCGGAGACCCCAGCCGATTTCAAGGAGCTGGATTTGCAGGTTAACCGGAGATGTTAAGACAGAATTCAGGGAATAGCAGAACCTTCAGTTTCAGATACCAAGCTTAGACTGATCTCAGTTCAGTTATCACTGTGACTCCTGAAGGTGTGTGTGCGTCTCGGGTCATGGGTGCTGCTGCCGCTGCTCAAACACATCCTTTCATGTTTGTTCTTTTTCTAACATCTGACCCATGTCTATATAATAAAATATATGATATAATATAATAAAAGATATTATATAACATAAGTATAATATAATCATATATAATCTAGTTACCGCTTCTGCGTGGAGCGTGATCCGGCTCCTGTGGTGCTCAGAGCCCTATGGGCGCACAGCGGGGATAAAGACAACTTATATAGAATATAGTTATAACTTATATAGAATATAGTTATAACTTATATAGAATATAGTTATAACTTATATAGAATATAGTTATAACTTATATAGAACATAGTTAGAACTTATATAGAATATAGTTATAACTTCTATAGAATATAGTTATAACTTATATAGAATATAGTATATATATATACACAACGATCTCTGCTGCTGCCCCTGTGGTGCCTCCTTGGTTCAAACCTCTACGGTTGAACTCTTTCTGCATTCAGTTCAATGGTTTCTTCCTCACTGGATGAATCACCTCCATAACTCGCCATTTAGCAGGTGTACAACGAAGCACTGGTGACGTCATAGCGATCACATGACTAGTAAAAATGGCGGCGTCCAGGGCAATTACGATAAATGTTTCAATAAGAATGATAAATACCGTATTGACCCGAATATAAGACGGTTTTTTTTTCCTAGAAAAAAATCAAAAAAGAGGGGTCGTCTTATAATCGGGGTTTAGACTTTTCGATGTACCGTAATTGCACATGTAACTGCGCAACAACAGATCGCGCCAAACGAGTGTTCCGAGACACCGCGCGACACTTAAAGTAACTCAAAGTCTTAAAGTAACAGTACATAAAAATAGTTACCTGGAGAGTTAGAAATGGAGAGACAGCGACCAACTTGAAAAAAGTGGCTCAAAAGTAGGGCAAGTTAATAAACAGAAGAGACGAAGTTACGATGCCAATTTTAAGATAATGGTGATAAACGAAGCAGAGACATCAAACACCTGTCATTGCGACGCAGGACAAGCCCAGCGCCTGCCCTCAGACTTCAGAGAGAAGCTACTGTCTTATCAGCGATATGTGATCAAGTTAAGGAAGAAGCACTCATACCCCCTTGATCAGATGGGCAATGTGGATCAAACGCCTGTGTATTTTGACATGCCAACTGTCACTGTGCATAAGAAAGGCGACAAATCAGTGATCTACTGATCTACTGGAAACGAGAAGAGCCGAGTAACGGTCATGTTAACGCGCCTCGCAGATGGGACACAACTTCCCCCGTACGTGGGGGATTATGGTAGGTGCCCAGGCAAAGGGCTGGATGGAGACGGAGCTTGTGGTGGACTGGCTCAAGGTGGTGTGGGGCAGACGGCGTGGGGGACTCAGAAAGCAGAGGAACATGTTGATTCTGGATGCTTTCCGTGGACACTTGACTGAGCCAGTCAAAACCTAGTCACCTAGTGATCATACCGGGCGGAATGACAAGCCAGCTGCAGGTGTTGGATGTGGTCGTTAACAAACCATTCAAGGTTAATCTGCGCAAGAGATCCACAGAGTGGCTCCTGGCTGCTAATCACGCACTGACACCGTCTGGAAAAATCCAAAAGCCTGCAGTACGTTTGCTCTGTGAATGGATCTTGCAAGCATGGGCTGACGTTTCCCCAGAAAGCATTAATGGGTTTAAGAAATGCTGCGTATGCCATGGATGGCAGCGAGGATGACGTGATGTGGGAGGAGACGGGGAAGCAGACACCGTGAGTGACGATAGCGGGAGTGAGAGGAACAACCAGCGACGTAGAAGACGAGCTGAATGAGAAGACGTGATGTGACCAATAGACTGATGTTCTGTTTCATTGCTCTACCGTTTTATTGCACTACTGTTTCATTGCAATCTATCTAGCCTGTTTTGTTTTTGTTTGTCAAGTTAGGCAAATTTTAACACAATGTGTGATGTGTGTTATCATTATTTTCCAAAAAAAAGATTTTCTTTATAAAAAAAAGATTTGGTCTTCAAAAAAATAAATATATATTTTTTCCAAAAATGAGTCTTGAAAAAGAGGGGTCGTCTTATAATCGGGGTCGTCTTATATTCGGGTCAATACGGTACTAGATGAAGTCGGAAATCGACCATATTTTCAGAATATGTAGAAAACCTAATTATCTACACATACATTTTCCTAGCTTATTAGTGAACTATCCCTTTAAGCTCTCTCGCCCTCTCTCTCCCATTGCAGGAAGAGTGTGTGTGAGACAGAGAGAGAGGGAGGGTGTGCTCTAGAGAGAGACACTATATATATATATATACATTAGGGCTGTTGGAACGAATTTCGGTATTCGAATGTAATTCGAATTTGTAAAAAATGAATACTAATCGAATGTAAAAATTAGAATTCGAATGGGTTTTTTAAATAAAAAAATATATATATTTTTTTTTAATTGTTGACTATCTTTAGCGAAGGTGTGATAGGCCTAACAAATCGCTTGTCACTCTTAATGCACAATCTAAAAATGGCGGCCAGCGGTGCGGAGACGGAGATCACCACTCCTGCCAATTTTAGAAGTAATGTGTGGAACTTTTTTGGTTTCCCATCACGAAATGGACAAATAATTAGTAAAAAGACAGTTTTCTGCAAGATTTGTAAAGTTGAAATGACCTACCACTCCACCACGAGCAACCTGAGGACACCTGTTAACAATACACCCTGGTAAGCTAAGCGAACAGTCTGAGGGCAATCAACCACCGCTGAAGCAGGCAAGGATTAGCGCTTTTTTGCCTCCCTCCTCATCACGGGGTTTACCCGCTGCCCGCCAAGCATCGATTACGGACAAGTTGACAACTTTATTCATTTTGTGTCTAAGCTTTATCCTTATTTACTTAGCAAGACAGCTATCACCTGGTAATTACATGTTTATTAGTAATACTGAAATGCCCTCTAGTGGACATAATGTAAAACAAGTCAACTACGATGTCATAGTGGCAGTGGCAATTCATAAGCCCGTTTTTACAGTGTGTGTAGATAGATAAATAGTACATATTAATAAGTCAA
>CM051009.1:13139189-13158556 GCA_027704905.1 Muraenolepis orangiensis
CGCCTTAGGGTAGTTTCCCACTGTCGTGCGATCAGTTACGAACGCCACAATTGGCCATTCGTATCTGCACACACACCCAGGGACAGCACAGACATTTATATACATACACACACACCCAGGGACAGCACAGACATTTCTATACATACACACACACCCAGGGACAGCACAGACATTTATATAAATACACACTCACCCAGGGACAGCACAGACATTTATATAAATACACACACACCCAGGGACAGCACAGACATTTATATAAATACACACACACCCCGGGACAGCGCAGACATTTATATAAATACACACACACCCAGGGACGTGCACAGACATTTATATAAATACACACACACCCAGGGACAGCACAGACATTTATATAAATACACACACACCCAGGGACAGCACAGACATTTATATAAATACACACACACCCAGGGACAGCACAGACATTTATATAAATACACACACACCCAGGGACGTGCACAGACATTTATATAAATACACACACACACCCAGGGACAGCACAGACATTTATATACATACACACACACCCAGGGACAGCACAGACATTTATATAAATACACACACACCCAGGGACAGCACAGACATTTATATAAATACACACACACCCAGGGACAGCACAGACATTTATATAAATACACACACACCCAGGGACGTGCACAGACATTTATATAAATACACACACACACCCAGGGACAGCACAGACATTTTCGGGGGCAGGAGCTCAAATGAGAAAAAGAGCACTTCCTATAATCATTTATAAAAAAATGTTTTTAAACAAAAAGTTAAGCCAAGCGATAGAATACTGAATTACCTGAATACATTAATGATCCAATACATTATTATTATTATTACACTTACCGCACACATAACATAAAATAAGGACTTAGTTTCAGTGTAACTACAATTCCCTCCTTTCACATATGAGGGTGTATCATAGTGATGTGTCGGTCGCGAACGACGGGAGCCGGCTCGCACCCGCGAACGAGCGGTTATTAATTTGTTTACGGGTGCTCCGCGTACATGCAGTGACTGAATGTCACGCGCATGCTGTGCATCACGTGAGGATAGATAAGGAGGAGGGGCGGCGCGTGCTCAGTGCTGGTTGCTAACAGAGCGAGAGGAGAACACACGGGGAAGTGTCAGTTTGCGTCGCGCTAATAAGATGAGTGAAAGTAGGAAAAGAAGCAGCATTTGGCTGCATTTTAACAATTGTGCAACACAAGCAGATGCAGATTGCAACATGAAGCTCTCATATAGAGCAGGGTCCACAAACCAACCTCCACAGGCACTTGAGAACTGTGCATCCAACAGTTCAGTTGGAAGAATAAAGGCAGACTGCCTGCTTCTGCCAGTGGTCTACTCCACCTGTTGTTGCTGCAGCTACAGGATCTACCCCCCATGCGTCAGGTACCCAAAAACCAACAGCTACACAGACCTCAATAAGCCAATTGATATCAAAGGCATGAATGACCCCAGCTAGACAGAACATAGTGGATGAAGAATTGGCCAAAATGATTGCAAGTGATTTCCAACCATTTTCCATTGTGGAGGACAAGGGATTCCGAAGCTTCACACAGGCTCTCAATCCACTGCATGTTCCTCCAAGCAGGAAAACACTCTCTCAAAAAATCATTCCGAGACTGTATGATAGAGAACGTGCTTCACTGCAGGCCAGGGTTAAGGAAGCTACTGCAGTTTGCCTTACCACTGATTGCTGGACATCAAGAACCACCACCTCTTTCATGTCTGTTACATGTCACTTTATAGAAAATTATAAAACGGTGGCCTGTCTTCTGGACTGTTTTGAGTTTAGCGACAGACACACTTCAGAAAACTTGGCAGCGGAACTGCTAAGAGTGACAAAAGAGTGGGACATTGAAAATAAAGTGGCTTGCCGTGTTAGTGACAATGCAGCTAACATAACCAAAGCCATTAAACTCTTGAAATGGACCCACCACCCATGTCTCGTACATACCATCCACCTGATGGTAAGAGATGCCCTGAAGGTCATGAAGACCACTCTTGACAAAGTGAAGGGGATGGTAGAATTTTTCCATAAGAGCACAAGAGCAACAGAGAAGTTGAAGTCTACTCAGCGCCAAATGGATATGCCTGAGCTAAAAAATAAATAAATATAAAAAGCAATATTAAAAAGGTATGTTTTCAACTGTCGTTTAAAAATGTCCACTGAGCCAGCCTCTCTAATATTTTTTGGGATGGTGTTCCACAGCTGTGGTGCATAGAAATTAAAAGCAGACGCCCCAATTTTCCCTTGGGGCCCCCAGGAACCTTTAAAAGAGCAGCTGTGGAGGACCTTAGGGCTCGTGAGGGGACATAAAAAGACAGGAAATCAGAAATGTACGAGGGTGCTAAATTGTTAAGAGCTACTATAAAAGTTGAAATAATGACCTCTAACCCCTACTTGCTCCTTAATGACCTCTGACCTTTACCTGCTCCTTAATGACCTCTGACCCCTACCTGCTCCTAAATGACCTCTAACCCCTCCCTGCTCATTAATGACCTCTGACCCCTACCTGCTCCTAAATGACCTCTAACCCCTCCCTGCTCCTTAATGACCTCTGACCCCTACCTGCTCCTT
This sequence comes from Muraenolepis orangiensis, assembly GCA_027704905.1. Classification (NCBI taxonomy): domain Eukaryota; kingdom Metazoa; phylum Chordata; class Actinopteri; order Gadiformes; family Muraenolepididae; genus Muraenolepis; species Muraenolepis orangiensis. The sequence goes on from CM051009.1 coordinate 13,141,810, forward strand.
AATCATTTACATTTACATTTAGGGCATTTGGCAGACGCTTTTATCCAAAGCGACTTACAAGGAGTACATTTGTTGAAGCAGACAATAGCATAACGCTGAGGTACGCAAACATACAAATAGAGCAGTTCACAAGCATTCATATTAACAAGATGAATAACACAATTTGGTACTGCCAGGTCACCTGCTTAAGTAGCTGTGATAAGAGCATGTTAATCACATGTCAGTATCTTTGTATGAAGCTGTCTGATAAATTATTAATAAATCTTAAGATATGAGGCTGCTTATCAAAGCCATGTTTTATTAATATCTGTTATTGCACCACTAGGGGGTGTGAATACACAACATATGTCTCTCACACACACACACACACACACACACACTCACACACACTGAGATAAAATAAACCAAACATTTGCATTAACAGTTGAAAACGTACCAGACAATGAACTAAGAATGTGATGAAATGTAATAACCAGAATGTTCAGACAAAGGGAGAATTATTGAGAGGTTTACTGAGAACTGCAAGAGGCCAAGTCACGTGAGACAGCACGGGTGTAATGGAAAGTTCCAGAATAAACCAGTTTGGTGAAGGAGGCGCCATGACAGTCGTATATAACATTGCGTGAGACTAAGGAGGGGATCTCAACTCCGGGGTTTGTTGGTTGTGTATGTTGATTCAGTATTGAGCAAACTTTGTATCAGGATAATCATTGGCTAAATAAATAGTTTGTTTAAATACTGCTTCTGCGTAGAACGTAATCCGACACCACACACACACACACACACACACACACACACACACACACACACACACACACACACACACACACACACACACACACACACACACACACACACACACACACACACACACACACACCACACACACACACACACACACACACACACACACACACACACACACACACACCTGGTACATAACACGTTTAGAGACATACTCTTTAACCCCTTGGTCAACACTCACTACTCACCTTATAACGCTGTCCACCGTTTAGTTTGAAAATGCTTCTTCTCTTTGTCTTTGGAAAAATATAAACCGTCTCTCTCCGCGTCGAGTCACAAAATGAGGAAATGCCTCTCGCGCCGCGCCTCAAAAAGAGGAACCGCCTCTCTGTCGAGTCACAAAGAGACGAAAGTTTACTTTCGGTTTCGTGAAGGTGACGTCATCTAGCCCCGCCCCCTCACCGATCCTGGTTCTCTGAACCAAGCGATCACACAACGGATGTTTTAGCAACACACTAAATCTGATAGAACCGATTTAACATAATTTAAACCATTTCTCAGACACACACACATTTATATAAATACACACACACCTTTATATAAATACACACACTCTTTTATCCAAAGAGAGAGTAGTGTGTTTCAACAAAGGAAGGTAAGAGAACAACTCGTCACCAGAAGTCAAAAGTGCATTTCATTACTAACAAGTCTCCAATAACTGAACCAGTGCTCAGGTAGAAGTACAATAATTCAGGCAAAAGTGTAAGGGAAAAAGTACAATAAGTTGGCAAACAATATGCAACAATATCTAGAACAATATATACCTATCTATAATATGTAATCTACTTTTGACTGACTTAATTGACGCTACGAGGAAGGATCCGGGAAGTGTGTCCTGAAGAGATGGGTTTTCAGCCTGCGGTGGAAGATGGGGAGTGACTCTGCAGTCCTGACCTCCGTGGGGAGTTTGTTCCACCAAATTGGGGCTGAAGAAGCCGAATACGTATAATATTCATATAAATACACACACATTTATATAAATACACACACACCTTTGTATAAATACACACATATATTTATATAAATACACACACACATTTATATAAATACACACACATTTATATGAACACTCATTAATATAAAGGGATGAAGTGTCCAGGGGGATGAAGTGTCCAGGGGATGATACTTGATACTGCGGTATCGCCTGCCTGACGGTAAAATACATACATACATGCATACATGCATACATACATACATACATACATGCATACATACATTTCTATATATATATGTATATATTTAGGTCATATTTATATTCAGGCCAAACCACTCCACTAGACTGGAGTATGGTTCCACATTATATTGAAACATTGTTTTCCAAGAAGAACTATGAATTATCTTTCTAACTTATATATGTTTTATAAAATAAATCTAAGTACTACTACTACTACTACTACTACTCACACACACAGTGAGACTTGTTTCTCTGCATTTAACCCATTCTAGTATTAGGAGCAGTGTTTTGTCAGCTATTGTCTACACAGCGCCCAGGGAGCAGTGTAGGGGTCTGATGCTTCAGAGACTTTCAGGGGCCTTGAACCGGCGGCTTTCCGGTTCCCAAGCCAAGGCCTAACAGACTGAGCTACTGCTGCCCACTACTACGACTATAGTAGTTATACTACCATACTACTACTACTACTATAACTACTACTATTACTATACCGTACTACTACTACTACTACTACTACTACTACTACTACAACTACAACTACTAGTACTACTACTACTACTGCTACAACTGCTACTGTTGAAATGGTAAATGTAATATCCTTTTAGTCTAGTTGTTTCTAGTTGTTCTGTTTCTTTTAACATCGAGTTTGTTATTGATTAGCTCCTCGGTTCTGTCCCCCGCTGAAGATATCAGTTTATTGATTAGCTCCTCAGTTCTGTCCCCCGCTGAAGACATCAGTTTGTTATTGATTAGCTCCTCGGTTCTGTCCCCCGCTGAAGACATCAGTTTGTTATTGATTAGCTCCTCGGTTCTGTCCCCGCTGAAGATATCAGTTTATTGATTAGCTCCTCAGTTCTGTCCCCCGCTGAAGACATCAGTTTGTTATTGATTAGCTCCTCGGTTCTGTCCCCCGCTGAAGACATCAGTTTGTTATTGATTAGCTCCTCGGTTCTGTCCCCCGCTGAAGATATCAGTTTTATTGATTAGCTCCTCAGTTCTGTCCCCCGCTGAAGACATCAGTTTGTTATTGATTAGCTCCTCGGTTCTGTCCCCCGCTGAAGATATCAGTTTATTGATTAGCTCCTCGGTTCTGTCCCCCGCTGAAGATATCAGTTTATTGATTAGCTCCTCGGTTCTGTCCCCCGCTGAAGACATCTCGCGCTGTAGTTTTGTCTAGTAGCGGTTTGTTGTAGAAGCTCCTCTAGTTTATTGTGACCTTCTGTGGAGGACCACCATGAAGGAGGCCGTTTGTTTCCTCCACGGACCTCTGCTGCTTCGCCTTCACTTCCATAGCGAGTTTTAGTGATTTAAAAATGGCGGTCACAAATGTTTAGTTGGTCTGTTGGTCACGATAAGCCCCGCCCCTAGCCCCTGACGTAGCGGTTCTTGCTGGGCTAGCCCAGCTTCGATGTGGGGCCGCTCAGGAACCAGTTTCCTGGGCCAAAAAACGGTTATTTTGCGGTGGAAACGCAAAGAATTGATTTGAGATTGGAAACACGGTAAGAGAGGTCCGGTTTAAGGAGGGAACCACTCAGAGCCCATCCTGCCTACCTCATAGCAAACACATTTATGGCAGTAGCAAAGTGTGTGTCCAAAGCAAATCTCTGGTATATTATTTATGAAGCAGTCATTAAGCGTAACATGAGAAGGAACAGATCTTGTGGACTTGTTATGGTTTACCTTCACTGCTTTCCAGAATGTTGACCGATTTATAGAACAGCTAGATGTATTCTACGTCATAATTGGCTTTAGCTTTCCTCAAGGAGGATGGACATTTATTTCTGAGTTGTCTAAAAGTCAGCCAATGGGTTCTTCTCCAGTACACCTCACTAGAGCCCAGGGCTCGTCCCACGAACATCTGGATCATTCTGTGGAGAACCAGGGCCTTGATCTATCTTCAACTCTAGGCTTTTAAAAAGGGGCATGTTGACATGATCAATGTCATCATGCTTTTGTCAAATATTCCAATGTCAATTTACTGTCAGCAGGGCCACTGAGGAAAGTCTAAGAGCTTGATGTTCATTTAAAGTGTTTACATTTCATTTAGTATCAATCCTAGAGCTTGATGTTCATTTAAAGTGTTTACATTTAATTTAGTATAAATCCTAGAGCTTGATGTTCATTTAAAGTGTTTACATTTCATTTAGTATCAATCCTAGAGCTTGGTGTGCATTTAAAGTGTTTACATTTAATTTAGTATAAATCCTAGAGCTTGATGTTCATTTAAAGTGTTTACATTTTATTTAGTATCAATCCTAGAGCTTGAAGTTCATTTAAAGTGTTTACATTTTATTAACTTAGGGTTGTTCTTGTTTAAGTTTATAACACTTGAGAAGTAGGCGTTCCTGGAAGTAGTTAAAGCAGCTTTATAGATGAGCAGGCTGTCATGCAAGATGATAGACTTCAAGTTTCATTGAACGCCATTAGCGTTCTAGTGTTCTGCAGCTTTGTTTTAGGGTGTGAGTCTCCTCATTGATCCAAGGAGCTGGCCCTTTGGTGGTTCACTTTTTAACAATAAGAGGAGCAGCAGAGTGGATTACTACAGATAAGGCAGTTAAAGTCTTCTTCTTGAGTGAGGCAAGATACCACCACCTTGAAAGTAAACAGGAAGTGGTCGGATATAGCTGAGGTGTGAGGTGAGATTCTATGAGTGTGTGCAGGGGCGTAGCTGGAGATTCTGGGCCCCATGAAAGAATCTATTTGTGGGCCCCCAATCCATGCGAGCGCGCGTTAGGTGGGTGAGCCTAGTAAAGGATGTCGCATTGCGTTCATCTTCAATGAATGGACCAATGCAATAGTCTACCAAAGAACCTTGAGTCGCACTAGGCTAGGCATATATTTTCCCCTACTCTTGTGACAATGTTTTCTGATACTCAACATACAAAAGCTGTTACTTGTCCTGTCTCTCTGTAATCCCATCTCCAACACAAATAGTCTACTCAAGCACACTATTAGGTTGACAGAGTCTGTCAACCTAATAGTGTGCTGGGTGGGTCAGGCACGACCACCTCCATGGCAGAATTTTTTTAATTTAATGAACACCTGTACGTGCAATTTCCTGCAATATAGAGCACAGAACTGTCTCAAAATCCTATGGGATCCTAAAGGATTCCTATAGGGTTCCAAAAACGTATAGAGATTCCTATAGCATTTTTTGACTATAGGTTATCCTACACTTTAAGCTGTCTGATATTTCCATTACCTGTAACTCTTGGGTCTCTTTCTCACTTCCTCTGCCTCCACACATCATTCTACATTAAGGAGAGCAATACACTTATGAATACACTGAACTGGGTTGAATACATGATTTTTTTTTTTTTCTGCCATGTTCTACCTGGTTGACTGGCTACACACACACACACACACACACACACACACACACACACACACACACACACACACACACACACACACACACACACACACACACACACACACACACACACACACACACACACACACACACACCGTGTTAGTGAGGTAATTTAGTTAGGGCTAGTGCATATCTATTTAACAGTTTTACAGGATGGTGCATCGATCAGGACACGAAGGAAGGTGAGGAGATGTATATTTCCTTTTGTGGAATTCTTGTCCATCAGGGTTTATTTTCTTTCTGCCAATATCCAGTTGTCATCACATTTAGCTGGAATAACAATAGTTGCTATTAGTTATTTGATAAGGTGTAAAGCAATTCACGGCTGAAGCATAAACAAGAACTGTCATACATAAGCATATATATAATGATACGAATGAACACAAATTATATCATATATATAAATATGAGTATATCAAATATTTAGCACATTTAACCAGTGACACAAACGGCACTATGCTAGCTTATACTGTACATGAAAGAAAATAACGACGGTTGGTATGTTAACTCAATCAGGAAATATCACGTTAACCTCTTCCAATCAATCACTGAACACAGCCGAATTTGCGATCTATTTAACAGGTGAAACGATAAACTGCGGGCACTTACTTTTATATCATTGACTTCTAACAATCTGAATCTTACAGGATGGATCCCACATAAATTAAATAATTATTCAAGTTAACGTTCACTTTCAACGAGTGTGTCTAACGGACTGAACTTCAACTCTCTCTAACGTACTACCTTCACACTCGCGAGCCACACACACAACAAGACAACCGGCGTCTTAAAGGGACAGTCTCCTAAATCTTGCTCCGCTTGCTCCATTGCTCAGGCGCCCATGTGCATGGACTGAACCATGCAATGAATGAAGGGAGGGGTGCTCATTCTGTCAAACAGAGTAACAAGCACCTGTTTGTTTCTTTTGTGACGTTTTTTTGAATACAGGCAATTATACTTTGAGTAATCTACATTAACTTACTTTAGGATAATAATAAAACCATATTAATAAAAATATAATAATAGTGTTCTCTGGCCCCCCCCCCACAGTGCTGGGCCCTTGGAATCATCCTAACCTCCCCCCCCCCAGCTACGCCCCTGAGTGTGTGTATGTGTGTGTGTGTTTCTATGAGTCTGTGTCAAGTCAAGTCAAGTTTATTGTCACTTCACAGTTTACACAAGTATGAAGCGGTGGTGTGAAAATCGTATGTGCAAAACCCGACGACAAACAAATTAGTTATACAAATAAGATAACAATAAAAATAGATAAAAATAGAATAAAGTAAAAAAATAAAAATAAATGAGCGGTTTGTTGTAGAAGCTCCTCTAGTTTATTGTGACCTTCTGTGGAGGACCACCATGAAGGAGGCCGTTTGTTTCCTCCACGGACCTCTGCTGCTTCGCCTTCACTTCCGTAGCGAGTTTTAGTGATTAAAAAAATGGCGGCCACAAATGTTCGTCTGTTGGACGAGATAAGCCCCGCCCCTAGCCCCTGACGAGTGTTTGCACTTCTATATATATATGTGTGTGTGTGTGTGTGTGTGTGTGTGTGTGTGTGTGTGTGTGTGTGTGTGTGTGTGTGTGTGTGTGTGTGTGTGTGTGTGTGTGTGTGTGTGTTCCTATTGTCCTCATTGTGTCCAAGTGGTTGTACTTTCCTTCAGCTACAAGGCCGTCCTTGTTTAAAGACATCATCTTTTATCTGGACTCTACCAATGGTTTCACACGCCATACACGACATGAGAGACAGTAGGGTTCATGTTCTGTATTTATTAAGAGATATAGTCCTAAATAAGCACACCTATCAAATTAAACCAATCACATCCGTAGGGTATTTCCATAACTGAACACAATGGGCTCTGTATCACAGGAAGATCATTATTAAAGAACACTATTCATATTAGAAGGTTTTCATGTAATGTTGTTTTATTCACCCTTTAAACCCGCAGCACGACTGTAATGACACGTAGATAATGTGTCCAGCTTTAATATAACTGCTTGTATATAATATATATGATATTATTAGAGCTGCGTGGTGTTGTAATGCTCTAGTGTCGCCAGCAGGGAGCAGCAGAACACAGCGATATACAGATATTAAAATACGAGTAAGAACCGTGAAGGGTCAGATTGGGTCATCGATTAAGAGCAGAGGTCGCTGTGAACCTTTGAGATAAAGAAAAGTGAACACATGAATGAACAATTGACTAAGAGCTCAATATGTAAGTAAATAACTAAATAATGAACTAAACATGTTGTCTCAGTGGCTGTGCTTCAAACCACCGCAATAAAACAGAAAGGGAAGCTGTGTGTTGAGAACTGATCTATTGTGTTCTAATCTCTTCTGTTCTATACTCTACTGTACATCTAGACATCTCCACCTCAGCCTCCAGTGGTTACCTGTGTGTTTAACTGTGTGTGTGTGTGTGTGTGTGTGTGTGTGTGTGTGTGTTTGTGTTTAACTGTGAGTGTGTGTGTGTGTGTGCTTGTGCTTGTGTGCGTGTGTGTTTGTGTTTAAGTGTGTGTGTGTGTGTGTGTGTGTGCGTGTGTTTGTGTTTAACTGTGTGTGTGTGTGTGTGTGTGTGTGTGTGTGTGTGTGTGTGTGTGTGTGTGTGTGTGTGTGTGTGTGTGTGTGTGTGTGTATGCGTGTGTGTGTGTTTAACTGTGAGTGTGTGTGTGTTTAACTGTGTGTGTGTGTGTGTTTAACTGTGTGTGTGTGTGTGTGTTTAACTGTGTGTGTGTTTGTGTGTGTGTGTTTAACTATGAGTGTGTGTGTGTGTGTGTGTTTAACTGTGTGTGTGTTTGTGTGTGTTTAACTGTGTGTGTGTGTGTGTTTAACTGTGTGTGTGTGTGTGTGTTTAACTGTGTGTGTGTTTGTGTGTGTGTGTTTAACTATGAGTGTGTGTGTGTGTGTGTGTGTGTTTAACTGTGTGTGTGTTTGTGTGTGTTTAACTGTGTGTGTGTGTGTGTGTGTGTGTTCTTGTGTGTTTACCTCAGTGTGTGTGTGTGTTAATGTGTGTGTTTAACTGTGTGTGTGTTTGTGTGTGTGTTTAACTGTGTGTGTGTGTGTGTGTGTGTGTGTGTGTGTGTGTGTGTGTGTGTGTGTGTTCTTGTGTGTTTACCTCAGTGTGTATGTGTGTGTGTGTGTTTGTGTGTGTTGTGTGTTTACCTCAGTGTGTATGTGTGTGTGTGTGTGTGTTGTGTGTTTAACTGTAAGTGTGTGCGTGTGTTCTTGTGTGTTTACCTCAGTGTGTATGTGTGTGTGTGTTGTGTGTTTACCTCAGTGTATGTGTGTGTGTGTGTGTGTGTGTGTGTGTGTGTGTGTGTGTGTGTTTAACTGTAAATTGTAAATGTGTGTGTGTTGTGTGTTTACCTCAGTGTGTATGTATGTGTGTGTGTGTTGTGTGTTTACCTCAGTGTGTGTTGTGTGTTTACCTCAGTGTGTGTGTGTGTGTGTGTGTGTTTAACTGTAAATGTGTGTGTGTGTGTGTGTTGTGTGTTTACCTCAGTGTATATGTGTGTGTGTGTGTGTGTGTGTGTGTGAGTGTGTTGTGTGTTTAACTGTAAATGTGTGTGTGTGTGTTGTGTGTTTACCTCAGTGTGTGTGTTGTGTGTTTACCTCAGTGTGTGTGTGTGTGTGTGTGTTTAACTGTAAATATGTGTGTGTGTGTGTGTGTGTGTGTTTACCTCAGTGTGTGTGTGTGTGTGTGTTTAACTGTAAATGTGTGTGTGTATTTCCTCTTTCTGAGTCCACGGCGTCTACACCAACTCCCCTGCCAACATCATGAGGAGTGGGAGGAGCCTGCGGGAGGGGGCGGGGCGCCAGAGGCAGGGGGCGGAGCCGGCGGTGGCCGATGGCTGGCTCCTCCTCCGGCGTGGCCCATTGCACAGCGGTTGGCTGCAGCAGGTGATGCAGACGGAGTGAAGGCGTCCCGTGCAGAACTGCTGGTAGCCGGAGGACGAGATAAGACACGCTCCCGATGACGCACATGACTTCCTGTAGAAGACGCCTGGGGGGGAGACAAAGACTTATGGTAGTGGACACCAGGGGGAAGACAAAGACTTATTGTAGTGGACACCAGGGGGGAGACAAAAACGTATGGTAGTGGACACCAGGGGGGAGACAAAGACTTGTGGTAGTGGACACCAGGGAGGAGACAAAGACTTATGGTAGTGGCCACCAGGGGGGAGACAAAGACTTTTGGTAGTGGACACCAGGGGGGAGACAAAGACTTATGGTAGTGGACACTAGGGGGGAGACAAAGACTTATGGTAGTGGACACCAGGGGGAGACAAAGACTTATGGTAGTGGCCACCAGGGGGGAGACAAAGACTTATGGTGGTGGCCACCAGGGGGGAGACAAAGACTTGTGGTAGTGGACATCAGGGGGGAGACAAAGACTTATGGTAGTGGACACCAGGGGGGAGACAAAGACTTATGGTAGTGGCCACCAGGGGGGAGACAAAGACTTTTGGTAGTGGACACCAGGGGGAGACAAAGACTTATGGTAGTGGACACTAGGGGGGAGACAAAGACTTATGGTAGTGGACACCAGGGGGAGACAAAGACTTATGGTAGTGGCCACCAGGGGGGAGACAAAGACTTATGGTGGTGGCCACCAGGGGGGAGACAAAGACTTGTGGTAGTGGACATCAGGGGGAGACAAAGACTTATGGTAGTGGACACCAGGGGGAGACAAAGACTTATGGTAGTGGCCACCAGGGGGGAGACAAGACTTTTGGTAGTGGACACCAGGGGAGACAGACTTATGGTAGTGGACACTAGGGGGGAGACAAACACTTTTGGTAGTGGACACCAGGGGGAGACAAAAACTTTTGGTAGTGGACACCAGGGGGGAGACAAAGACTTATGGTAGGGGACACCAGGGGGGAGACAAAGACTAATGGTAGTGGACACCAGGGGGGAGACAAAGACTTATGGTAGTGGACACCGAGAGGGAGACTAAGACTTATGGTAGTGGACACCAAGGGGGAGACAAAGACTTTTGGTAGTGGACACCAGGGGGAGACAAGGACTTGTGGTAGTGGACACCAGGGGGGAGACAAATACTTATGGTAGTGGACACCAGGGGGGAGACAAAGACTTGTGGTAGTGGACACCAGGGGGGAGACAAAGACTTGTGGTAGTGGACACCAGGGGGAGACAACAACTTATGGTAGGGGACACCAGGGGGTAGACAAAGACTTATGGTAGTGGACACCAGGGGGGAGACAAAGACTTATGGTAGTGGACACCAAGGGGGAGACAAAGACTTATGGTAGTGGACATCAGGGGGAGACAAGGACTTATGGTAGTGGACACCAGGGGGGAGACAAAGACTTATGGTAGGGGACACCAGGGGGGAGACAGAGACTTATGGTAGGGGACACCAGGGGGGAGACAAAGACTTATGGTAGTGGATACCAGGGGGGCAGACAAAGACTTATGTTAGTGGACACCAGGGGGGAGACAGAGACTTATGGTAGGGGACACCAGGGGGGAGACAAAGACTTATGGTAGTGGATACCAGGGGGCAGACAAAGACTTATGGTAGTGGACACCAGGGGGGAGACAAAGACTTATGGTAGTGGACACCAGGGGGGAGACAAAGACTTATTGTAGTGGACACCAGGGGGAGACTTATGGTAGTGGACACCAGGGGGGAGACAAAGACTTATGGTAGTGGCCACCAGGGGGGAGACAAAGACTTGTGGTAGTGGACACCAGGGAGGAGACAAAGACTTATGGTAGTGGCCACCAGGGGGGAGACAAAGACGTATGGTAGTGGCCACCAGGGGGGAGACAAAGACTTATGGTAGTGGACACCAGGGGGGAGACAAAGACTTTTGGTAGTGGACACCAGGGGGGAGACAAAGACTTATGGTAGTGGCCACCAGGGGGGGGACAAAGACTTGTAGTAGTGGACACCAGGGAGGAGACAAAGACTTATGGTAGTGGCCACCAGGGGGGAGACAAAGACGTATGGTAGTGGCCACCAGGGGGGAGACAAAGACTTATGGTAGTGGACACCAGGGGGAGACAAATACTTTTGGTAGTGGACACCAGGTGGAGACAAGGACTTGTGGTAGTGGACACCAGGGGGGAGACAAAGACTTATGGTAGTGGACACCAGGGGGGAGACAAAGACTTGTGGTAGTGGACACCAGGGGGGAGACAAAGACTTATGGTCGTGGACACCAGGGGGGAGACAACAACTTATGGTAGGGGACACCAGGGGGTAGACAAAGACTTTTGGTAGTGGACACCAGGGGGGAGACAAAGACTTATGGTAGTGGACACCAAGGGGGAGACAAAGACTTATGGTAGTGGACACCAGGGGGGAGACAAAGACTTATGGTAGTGGACACCAGGGGGTAGACAAAGACTTATGGTAGTGGATACCAGGGGGGAGACAAAGACTTATGGTAGTGGACACCAGGGGGGAGACAAAGACTTATGGTAGTGGACACCAGGGGGGAGACAAAGACTTATGGTAGTGGACACTCCCCCCAGCTCCGTACCGTCTGTCTTCACCAGCACCTCCTGCTGGCAGGTGTCCTGGACGTTGACTGTGCAGTTGACCACGTGGTTGGGCGTGGAGCAGTCGTGCCCCGCCTCCTCACACTGGTAGCACTGGATCTGCAGGGCGGCGCCTTGGAGTGCAGAGCGGTTACAGGGGACGGCCGCATGGTGGACGGCCGCATGGTGGACACCACACAGAGACCAACAGACAGTTAGTTAGATCCAGAAAGTTGAATCCTGCCTGACTGACTCATCCACGCGTTTATATCGTCTAGACTAGATTACTGTAATGCACTGTTTTCTGGGTTACCGAACTCTGCTACGAAAAGCCTCCAGCTTGTGCAGAACGCTGCTGCTAGACTTTTGACTCGGACCAGAAAGTTGGACCACATTACTTCAATTCTGTCCTCGCTCCACTGGCTTCCAGTTAATGCGAGGTCAGATTTCAAGGTGCTACTTCTTACTTATAAAATCCTACACGGTTTAGCACCATCATACCTGAAGGACCTTATTGTTCCCTATTGTCCTTCTCGGCCCCTCCGGTCTTCAGGAGCCGGCCTTCTATGAATCCCAAAAGTCATATAGAAATCAGCAGGGAATAGAGCGTTCTCCTACCTATTTGTGGAACAGTCTGCCACCTGTAATCAGGGAAGCAGACTCTGTTGAAATATTTAAATCTTAAAACATACCTTTTTACATTGTCGTTTGGCGCCTAGGAGTGCCCCTCAGCTGTAATTACAGCTAAATCGACCCATTAGCCAGCACTAGCCTACCCCTGCTGGTACTAGACTAGAGGTTCTCCACATGATCCATCTCATCATTACATTACATTACATTACAGTCATTTAGCAGACGTTTTTATCCAAAGTAACTTACAGTAGTGTGCCAACAAAGGAAGGTAATAGAACAACTCGTCACCAGAAGTCAAAAGTGCATTTCATTTCTAACAAGTCTCCAATAACTGAACCAGTGCTCAGGTAGAAGTACAATCATTCCTTTAAGTGAGGGGGCAAGCAGATGGCCCGAAGAAGCCCAGCGAAGTGGACTGGTTGGGATGTAGGCCTTGACCATTGACTGGAGGTAGGATGGAGCAGTACCTTTTACTGCCTTGTAGGCTAGCACCAAGGTCTTGAACTGGATGCGAGCAGCTACAGGTAGCCAGTGTAGAGTCCGAAGGAGGGTAGATGTGTGGGAGTACTTGGGGCGGTTGAACACCAGGCGAGCTGCAGCTTTCTGAATGAGCTCCAGGGGCCTGACAGCAAATGCCGGGGTGCCAGCAAGGAGGGAGTTGCAGTAGTCCAGCCGGGAGATGACAAGAGCCTGGATGAGCACCTGCGCAGCCTTTTCAATGAGAAAAGGCCAAATCCTCCTGATGTTGTAGAGGAGGAATCTGCAGGAGCGTGTCACCGATGCAATGTTTCCCGAGAACGACAGTTGGTCGTCCAGGGTCACACCCAGATTCCTTGCGGTCCGAGTAGGTGTCACCACAGCATCATCAATGGTGACAGCCAGGTCTCGGTGCGGACAGCCCTTTGCCGGGAAGAACACTAGCTCAGTCTTGTCCAGGTTGAGCTTTAGGTGGTGCATCGACATCCAATTTGAGATGTCTGCTAAGCACGCGGCAATGCGTGTTTCCACTTGCGTGTCCGAGGGGGGAAACGACAAGACAAGTTGGGTGTCGTCAGCATAGCAGTGGTAGGATCAAGTCATGGGAGTGGATAACAGCACCAAGGGACGTTGTGTAGAGGGAGAAGAGAAGAGGACCCAGGACCGATCCTTGTTGAACCCCAGTAGTCAGTCAGTCGGCGTGGTTCAGAGATGCGTTGATGATGTGTGTCAGGAAGGGCAGGAGTTCAGGCGCAGTGGACTGAAGCAGAGGGGAGGGAACTGGATCCAGTGAGCATGTGGTGGGGTGGCTGGATGTGATGAGGTGAAGAACATCATCTGTGGAGAGGGGAGAGAAATGGCTAAGGGAGGGATGTGGGAGGGTGGGGGGAAGACATGGATGGTTGATGTGAGCATCAGCCGGGGGGTCAGGGAAGGAGGATCGGATATCGTTGACCTTCTTGTCAAAGAAGTTGGCGAAATCATCCGGGAGAAGGGAGGAGCTTGGGGGAGGGGGAGGGGGATGGAGGGAGGAAAAGTATCAAGGGGTTAGATGCTGCGCTTTGAATTTTGGAACAGTAAAATGCAGCTTTGGCGGATGAAAGCGACAAGGATAAGTTTAACAGGAGCCCTTGAAGATGGAGAAGGTCCTCTGGGGTTTTTACTTTCTTCCACCTGCGCTCCGCCTCTCTGAGGCTCCGCCTCTGCGTACGCACTGAGTCCGACAACCACGTGGAGTTGGACGTGCAGACCTGGAGGTGAGGGGACAGAGAGTGTCCAGAGAGGAGGACAGGGTCGAGAGAAGAAGGTCAGTGGCAATATCAGGGGGTAGAACAGAGAACGAATCAGGAGGAGGGAGGGCAGAGAGAACAGAAGAGGAGAGATCGGCAGGGGTGAGTGTGCGGAGATTGCGACGGGACGTCACCATCTTGGTAGGGGGAGAGTGGGAGGGGGGGAAGGGAGGAAGAGGGAGAAGGACATGAAGAAGTGATCGGATAGATGGAGAGGAGTAACTGAAAGGTTTCCTGTATCGCAGTGTCTGGTGAAGATGAGGTCCAGCTGGTTGCCGGCCTTGTGGGTCGGAGGAGACGGGCGGCGGGAAAGGTCGAAGGAGGCGAGGAAGGAGAGAAGAGGGTCCAATTTCTCAGTCAAGATGTTGAAGTCGCCAAGAAGGATGAGGCCAGAACCATCATCAGGGAAGTGGGAGATCAGCATGTCAAGCTCCTCCAAGAAGTCACCAGCTGGGCCGGGTGGACGATAAACAACTGCAATAATGAGCTTAAATGGAAAACAAACAGTTACAGCATGAAATTCAAATGAAGAAGGGGAGAACTGTGGAATGGAAATGGGGGAGTATTTCCAGTATCATCAGACTGATAGGTACAAGACTAGAGTTTCTCTACATGGTCCATCTCATCATCAGACTGATATGTACTAGACTAGAGGTTCTCCACATGTTCCATGTCCACCCTACCCCATCTAACCATCAGACTGAAAGGTACTAGACTAGAGGTTCTCCACATGTTCCATGTCCACCCTACCCCATCTAACCATCAGACTGAAAGGTACTAGACTAGAGGTTCTCCACATGTTCCATGTCCACCCTACCCCATCTAACCATCAGACTGAAAGGTACTAGACTAGCAGTTATCCACATGTTCCATGTCCACCCTACCCCATCTAACCATCAGACTGAAAGGTACTAGACTAGCAGTTATCCACATGTTCCATGTCCACCCTACCCCATCTAACCACACCGCAGTCTGCTTCTGTTTTCCAGTGTGCTGCTGTGATCCCCACCTGAAGGATACCGGCCAGCACCACACGGAAATTATATTCTCATTTTAATATTTGTATATTGTGTATATTATATGTATATTATATGTATATTCTTTTTTTTTTTTTTTGTACTTTACTATGTACATTACTTTAAGTCACTTATGGCCCCCATGTCACTCCTGAACGATCCCTGGAAGGAGGGATCCCCTTCCACCTTCTCAACAGTAGCGTGGCGTGGTGAAAATTTTAGGGGAAGCCAGTTTTTTTTGGGTCAATAACGTAACCAGTTGAGTGATTACAGCGCCCGGTATCATTTTACACAGTTGTATCATACAGATGCAGGACTTGCACACGCCTGTTATCTAACCGACAGGTCCGCACGCACTCTCCAGCCAAAACTCTCTCGTCTTATTAATTTAAGCATTCCCCCCCCCCCCCCCCCCAAATGCATAACCAGCCGCTCAATGCGCAGTGCAGATTCGGTAATGAATAAAAAAGCTTCAATTTCACAGCACAATCTATGTGATTTTTTGATTTACCGTGCCTCTCAATTGCCCGTGACAGGTTGGCAAGGTCGATGAATCCTGAAGTTGCCCAAGGATTGTTCAGGGAGCACGAATCCTTGTCAAAAAGAAGACATGGCCAGCAAAATAGACGCTGAAGTTCAGCGCTTCCAGTTAGCCACTCCGTGCGGACATAATTGTCCTCATTGAACGTCCGATTCGCTCCCTTTTTCCTCTGTGCACACAGCTCGAGTGTGGGCATGGGCCTGTCATCTGATTTAATTTTTAGTTGCTGCTGTAGCGGAAGTTTAGTAAAGTTGTTTTTTATTAAGTACGCCAAATCTCCACCCTCCATAATGCTTAATACTATCAAACGGCGAGGATGACAGTTACAGTACTACGTACTGATGTTGATGTGATTTGATTGGATTTGTGAGTCAAGGGATTCCCTTCAAATCGATCCAATGGGATCAAGGGATCCCATTCCCTTGAAGGGAGGCCAGCCGTCTCTGGCCTCCCTTGGCATGGCCCTGACCAATCACAGGTTGGCAGGGGGACATGACGTGCCTCATCTGATTGGTCAATCCGGGACAATCCCCCATTTTTTTTTTCACCAAGGGAAGCTCATTCGGCTGGCCTCCTCTATTTCACCATAATATCTAGGGGGCGCTGTTGTTTCACTCTTTGTAAAATACTCAATGAGAATGGGGGAGAGACGGTCCGGCAGCAACACACAGGCTGTGTGTTGCTGCCGGACCGTCTCTCCTACATTTTTTAAATTAAAATAAAAAAAATTCGGTAATTCTCCTTTGCTGTGTGACACAGCAAAGGAGAATTACCGAATTTTTAAAAAAAATTATAATTTTAAAATGTATTAAAATTATAACTACAATCCGAAAAAACAGGGGAAGCCTGGCTTCCCTTGGCCTCCGGGAGAAAACGCCACTGCTTCTCAAGATTTCTTCCTACATAATTAAGGGAGTTTTTTCAAAGGG
>CM051009.1:13159556-13169556 GCA_027704905.1 Muraenolepis orangiensis
TGAGTGACGAAGAGGAGGGTGGTGATTGATGAATAGGAGGGTTGTTAGTGATGAAGAGGAGGGTTGTTAGTGATGAAGAGGAGGGTGGTTAGTGATGAAGAGGAGGGTGGTGAGTGATGAAGAGGAGTGATAAAGAGGAGGGGGGTTAGTGATGAAGAGGGGGGTGGCGAGTGATGAAGAGGAGGCTGGTGGGTGATAAAGAGGAGGGTGGTGAGTGATGAAGAGGAGGGTGGTGAGTGATGAAAAGGAGGGTTGTTAGTGATGAAGAGGAGTGACCAAGAGGAGGGTGGTGATTGATGAAGAGGTAGGTGGGTGATGAAGAGGAGGGTGGTGAGTGATGAAGAGGGTGGTGGGTGATGAAGAGGAGGGTGGTTAGTGATGAAGAGGAGGGTGGTGAGTGATGAAGAGGAGTGATAAAGAGGAGGGGGGTTAGTGATGAAGAGGGGGGTGGCGAGTGATGAAGAGGAGGCTGGTGGGTGATAAAGAGGAGGGTGGTGAGTGATGAAGAGGAGGGTGGTGAGTGATGAAAAGGAGGGTTGTTAGTGATGAAGAGGAGTGACCAAGAGGAGGGTGTTGATTGATGAATAGGAGGGTGGTGAGTGATGAAGAGGGTGGTGGGTGATGAAGAGGAGGGTGGTGAGTGATGAAGAGGAGGGTGGCAAGTGATGAAGAGGAGGGTTTTTAGTGATGAAGAGGAGGGTGGTGAGTGATGAAGAGGAGGGTGGTAAGTTACATGAAGAGGAAGGTTGTTAGTGATGAAGAGGAGGGTGGTGAGTGACGAAGAGGAGGGTGGTGACTGATGAATAGGAGGGTTGTTAGTGATGAAGAGGAGGGTTGTTAGTGATGAAGAGGAGGGTGGTTAGTGATGAAGACGAGGGTGGTTAGTGATGAAGAAGAGTGACGAAGAGGAGGGTGGTGATTGATGAATAGGAGGGTGGTGAGTGATGAAGAGGAGGTTTGTGGGTGATGAAGAGGAGCGTGGTGAGTGATGAAGAGGAGGGTGGTTAGTGATTAAGAGGAGGGTGGTTAGTGATGAAGAGGATGGTGGTTAGTGATGAGGAGGAGGGAGGTGAGTGATGAAGAGGAGGGTGGTCAGTGATGAAGAGGAAGATGGTTAGTGAGGAAGAGGGTGGTTAGTGATGAGGAGGAGGCAGGTGAGTGGACTTGCTTGGACCCCAACCATTTAGTCAATTGAAGGCTCATTCAAACCCCAAAACGCCATCAGGTGGTCATAGCTTGGAAATGTATTTACTAAAAGACACATACATCATGTCAGTCATTCGTTAATACTCACTCCCACAATATATACAACTATACAATATCTACAATATATATACAACTAAATATCTATCTGACTTATAAACCTAACGTTAACTATCTAAACACTAAATACTACCAAAACAAACAGTCCAAATGTAAATATGTATCTTATCTAAAGTGCTGTATGGATGAATGTCTTATTTCACGGTCAGCTCGGTGTAGCTAGGTCTATACTGGGTAGCTACAATAACTTTAGACTCTAAAAGAACATTTCTCACCAAATGCTCCTTAGTCTCCAAGCCCTTTGCAACAGCCCAGTGTGATCACCTCTAGTTCTATTCTATCTGCACCAACAAGAGTGTTCATCTGTGATCTGTTCATCAGAACTCACCAGATGGACCTGGTGCTGTCCATTAGACATCATGCCATTGCTTAAGCATCTGTCCACATGTGGAGGAAACAGGTTTATGAAACGTTTCCAACACGTCGCTATTGGGTGTTAAATGACCCCACACCAGCACCTCCGTTAAACGTGTGAAATAGGTCTCCGATACGATCCTTATTGAACGGTGGGTTTCACACCTGTTTAGACCGTGTCATTCACATTGTGTTCTGGTTGGTAACAGTTGGTATAAGTTGACATCGATTCAGAATTGGTTTTTAAACGTTGCGTTCAACACCCGATTAGAACGTTTAACAAACGTTACTTTTTGAGTTCCTTCTGTTGGGGTCCAGAAACCAGTTTGATGAGCGTTTGTTGAACACCAAAATACAACCCAAGTCAAACCTGGTTTGGCTTCATATAACCTGTTTTGCTGCTTGGGACGAAGCCGAAAAATAACCTTAACACAGAGAGGGGGAAACGATAACCAACAACCATCAATAATATTCATAATAACCATCATAACAATACACTAAAGAGTATATACATTGACTAAATCAAAACCCCATTTCTCTCTATCCAATAAGTGACCAAACGGACTGGAAGGAGAACCAGATGTGATTCTGGTTTCATCATCAGATGTAAAGCCACCCTGTAACTCTGACTAAGGGCTATACTAATATACTATATATATAATATACTATATATATATACTATACTAATAGTATTGTAGAATAATTTCTACTCGGATGGATAAGAATCAATTGCAGAGGTCCGGATAACAATAATCAACTGCAGCAAGATGGAGTCTGCCGTGCCAATTGTCAGACTGAAGATCCTCTCCTTCTTACCCAGTATATACGTTCTCCCACATTCCGTGGCTTGGACATCACTTCATTCTTATCGGTCAAACGTTCCCCACGGCACGACTCCCTACGGCTATGGCTCACGGTACGTCCATAGGACACCGTTGAAGGCACCCTAAAGGTACCCTTATAAGGGCCTACAGGGACACCAGCCGATAACTGGAACATCTCAACACATCTCTATGACCTAGTGGGCCTTGGGCTTCACCAGAAGATTATGATGTAGCCATCTGCTGCTATGTATAGAGGACCATAAGACAGTGTTTAGATTATAATAATGGTATAAACATACACTACACCACCTACTGCTATGTATAGAGGACCATAAGACAGTGTTTAGATTATAATAAGGCTATAAACATACACTACACCATCTACTGCTATGTATAGAGGACCATAAGACAGTGTTTAGATTATAATAAGGGTATAAACATACACTACACCATCTGCTGCTATGTATAGAGGACCATAAGACAGTGTTTAGATTATAATAAGGGTATAAACATACACTACAATATTGTTGCATATTGTTTGCCAACTTATTGTACTTTGTCCCTGACACTTAAGTCTGAATTATTGTACTTCTAGCTGAGCTCTGGTTCAGTTATTGGAGACGTGTTAGAAATGAAATGCACTTTAGACTTCTGGTGACGAGTTGTTCTCTTTCCTTCCTTTGTTGAAACACACTATTGTAAGTCTCTTTGAATAAAAGCGTCTGCTAAATGACTGTAATGACATGCTGTATGCTCCTTAATGACCTCTGACCCCTACCTGCTCCTAATGACCTCTGACCCCTACCTGCTCCTTAATGCCCTCTACCTGCTCCTTATTGACCTCTGACCCCTACCTGCTCCTAATGACCTCTGACCCCTACCTGCTCCTAATGACCTCTGACTCTTGTCTATGTGAGACTATATATATACAGATATCTACAGTACATTGTTACTGTCTGTCTGTCTGGTTATCCGTCTGTCACATCAACCGACTGTTACACACAACTGCTGCCAATGGCACATTTGTTCCAGTTCTCCCTGTGTGTGTGAGTGGTAAATGGACATTTATAGAGCTGTTTTCTAACCAATGGTTACTCAAAGCTCTTTACAAGTCCTCACATTCACCATTCATCCACTCATCCAACCACCAACGGAGGAGTCAGCCATCAAGGAGACAGCCAGCAGGTCAGGAGCAGTTAGGGTAACGGAAAAACCCACAGGAAGAGTGTGTGTGTGTGACAGAGACAGAGGGAGGGTGTGCTCTAGAGAGAGACACTGGTACTATATAGATAGATAGTCAAGTTTATTAAGTATATAAAGTGTATAAAGCAGTGAGTGAAAATCTTATGTGCAAAACCCGACGACAGACAGCAGTTATAAAAATAAGATAAAAACAATCGAATAAAAAGTTTAAAAAATTACAAAACTGTATAAAGTTCAAATTAAAATATATAAGAGTAAAATGCAATTTATAAAATGCAATATATCAGCACAGAAAAGAGTAATATGTATATATAAATCAATGTAATAAAATCTACATTGTTATATGCTATAGGCCCTTGTTCAGCAGCCTGATGGCCTGACTGTGAAGCTGTCTCTGAGTCTATTTGATACCACTTGATACTGAGGTATCGCCTGACTGACGGTAACAGGGAGTACAGTTGGTGGCTGGGGTGGGCAATGTCTTTATGATGCTGAAACACACACACACACACACACACAGTTAAACACACACACACACACACAGTTAAACACACACACACACACACACACACACACACACACACACACACACAGTTACACACACACACACACACACACAGTTACACACACACAGTTAAACACACAGGTAACCACTGGAGGCTGAGGTGGAGATGTCTAGATGTACAGTAGAGGATAGAACAGAAGAGACTAGAACACAATAGATCAGTTCTCAACACACAGCTTCCCTTTCTGTTTTATTGCGGTGGTTTGAAGCGCAGCCACTGAGACAACATGTTTAGTTCATGCAACAGTTTCATTATTTAGTTATTGACTTACATATTGAGCTCTTAGTCAATTGTTCATTCATGTGTTCATTGTTCTTTATCTCAAAGGTTCACAGCGACCTCTGCTCTTAATCCATGACCCAATCCCTTCACGGTTCTTACTGGTATTTTAATATCTGTATATCGCTGTGTTCTGCT
Source organism: Muraenolepis orangiensis (assembly GCA_027704905.1). Classification (NCBI taxonomy): domain Eukaryota; kingdom Metazoa; phylum Chordata; class Actinopteri; order Gadiformes; family Muraenolepididae; genus Muraenolepis; species Muraenolepis orangiensis. The sequence goes on from CM051009.1 coordinate 13,164,244, forward strand.
GCTCCCTGCTGGCGACACTAGAGCATTACAACACCACGCAGCTCTAATAATATCATATATATATATTATATACAAGCAGTTATATTAAAGCTGGACACATTATCTACGTGTCATTACAGTCGTGCTGCGGGTTTAAAGGGTGAATAAAACAACATTACATGAAAACCTTCCAATATGAATAGTGTTCTTTAATAATGATCTTCCTGTGATCCAGAGCCCATTGTGTCCAGTTATATGGAAATACCCTACGGATGTGATTGGTTTAATTTGATAGGTGTGCTTATTGAGGACTATATCTCTTAATAAATACAGAACATGAACCCTACTGTCTCTCATGTCGTGTATGGCGTGTGAAACCATTGGTAGAGTCCAGATAAAAGATGATGTCTTTAAACAAGGACGGCCTTGTAGCTGAAGGAAAGTACAACCACTTGGACACAATGAGGACAATAGAAATACACACGCATGCATGACCACACCCACACATATATAGAAGTGCAAACACACACACTCATAGAAACACACACACACACACACCCACACACACACACACACAGAGGACACACACAGGGACACACCCTGACACACACACACAGACTGACTGAGGACACACACACAGGGACACACCCTGACACACACACACACACACAGATTGACTGAGGACACACACACACAGGGACACACCCTGACACACATGTTACCGGCCTCAGACCTAGGGGAGTCTGGGTCGGTCCAAGTGATACACAGGCATGGTGCACTGTGGATCTGTGAAACATGAAGAACAAGACACGTTACATTCTCATGCCTTGCTCAGCCCGCAGCGGTTTATTACTCAACATGCAGCATCTCAACATCACAATCATATTTCAAGTTCTCAACATCAAAAATATTGTTTAACAGTCCAACAGACAGTTTACTTCACAATAAATCAAATACTACAAAAATACAATGTATTCTTCATAAAACCAAAATAAAGTGCAAAACAATAACCCTTCTGTATTCTTTACTCCAAATACCATTCGCTCAAATACAGAAAATAACATGAACACGTTTTCAGTCACACGCGCACGTGCACGCGCACCACGTGTGATTTCTGTGGTGAAACACAGTGGAACAAACTACCTGGCAGCAGCCATTATTCAACTCCACAAAACAATAAAACTACTCGTCCAAACTTACTTCAGGTACACTCAAAACGTTACAAAACATGTCACTGACAGTTCACATTAGTTTTAACACCCTTGGGAATGTTTTAGATAGTTATATGCTTACCTGTGAAACATGAAGAACAAGACACGTTACATTCTCATGCCTTGCTCAGCCGGCAGCGGTTTATTAGTGAGCTGCGCATGGTAGGGCCAAGACTAGTGTTTCCTCTATGGTTCACAGGAGCGCAGGAGCGCCATCTACTGACTTGGAAGTCTAATAAGATGTGGGTAGTTCTGATAATCTATTAGAGTAGTTCTGATCATCTTAAAGAATGGGGGGTGTATGTTTTACTGCGAAACTTTAAATAGAGGCATTTTCTGAACCCTCTACACACACACACAGACCTGCCAAGACAGAGACTCCCTCTCTCTCTCTCTCTCTCTCTCTCTCTCTCTCATGACAACTTTCTTCTCACAGAACTCCGCCTCCCCCTCCCTCCCTTCCCCTCTCTGTCTCTCACTCCCCTCCTCTTGCCCTCTGTCTCCCCCTCCCTCCCTTCCCCTCTCTGTCTCTCACTCCCCTCCTCTTGCCCTCTGTCTCCCCCTCCCTCCCTTCCCCTCTCTGTCTCTCACTCCCCTCCTCTTGCCCTCTGTCTCCCCTCCCTCCCTCCCCTCTCTGTCTCTCACTCCCCTCCTCTTGCCCTCTGTCTCCCTCTCTCTCTCTCTCTCTCTCTCTCTCGCTCCCTCCTCTCTCTCTCTCTCTCTCTCTCTCTCTCTCTCTCTCTCTCTTTACTTGAATTGCTAGGAGTGAGGGAGGGAACGGGGAGTAAGCGTCCTATGTACTATGTACAAATGGAGAATAAACATCTGTCTTGTATCTTGTACTTGCTCTGAAAACATTTCACACAGAACTCTCTCTCTCTCTCTCTCTCTCTCTCTCTCTCTCTCTCTCTGCCCCACACACACACACACAAACACAAACACACAAACACACATACACCCCAACACACACACACACACACACATAGACAGACATACACACATGTACACAAACACACACACACACACAAACAAACACATACTACAGTAACACACACGTACACAAACACGTACACACACACACACACACACACACACACACACACACACACACACACACACACACACACACACACACACACACACACACATACACACACACACACACACACACACACACACACACACACATATACACACATACATACACATTCTAGAGTAACACACACATACTACAGTAACACACAGGGGTCCAGGGGTCCCTGGGGGTCCAGGGGTCCCCGGGGGTCCAGGGGTCCCTGGGGGTCCAGGGGTCCCTAGGGGTCCAGGGGTCCAGGGTCCCGGGGGTCCAGGGGTCCCTGGGGTCCAGGGACCCCAGGACCCTGGGGGTCTGGTGGTCTCCAGGGGTCCCTATGGGTCCAGGGGTCCCTGGGGGTACCTGGGGGTCCAGGGGTCCCCGGGAGTCCAGGGGTCCCTGGGGGTCTGGGGGTCCAGGGGTCCCCGGGGGTCCAGGGTTCCCCGGGAGTCCCCGGGGGTCCAGGGTTCCCCGGGAGTCCCTGGGGGTCCAGGGGGTCCCTGGGGGTCCAGGGGTCCCTGAGGGTCCCTGGGGGTCCAGGGGGTCCGGGTCTGAGGGTCCCTGGGGGTCCAGGGGTACCTGGGGGTCCGGGGGGGTCCCTGGGGGTCCAGGGGGTCCAGGGGGTCCCTGGGGGTCCATGGGGTCCCTGGGGGTCCCTGGGGGTCCCTGGGGGTCCAGGGGTCCCTGGTCTCTGGAGGACACACACACACACACAGGGACACACCCTGACACACACACACACACACAGACCTGCCAAGACAGAGACTCTCTCTCTCTCTCTCTCTCTCTCCCTCTCTCTCTCTCCTCTCTCTCTCTCTCTCTCTCTCTCTCACAGCCTTGGGAACCATGTACTTAGACATGGACACGCTACAAGCTCACACATGTGGACACACACACTACGGAAAACAGACACTTCAACGCTTGAACACACGCTCTCTCTCTCTCTCTCTCTCTCTCTCTCTCTCCTCTCTCTCTCTCTCTCTCTCTCTCTCTCTCTCTCTCTGTATCTTCCCTTCTACCTTTTTTTCTCGTGTTTCAAGAGTGAAATCATCACACACACACACACCCACACACACACCACACACACACACACACACCACACACACACACACACACACACCACACACACACACACACACCACACATGACACGTAAACACTTGGGGGGGATTTAGCGCCCCCTGGTGCTGCTTGGTGGAAACGTTGACTCATGGTTTGATCAGAAGAGGAGCAGAGAGACTGGGGCCTGGGTGAGAGGAGGGGAGAGGAGCAGAGAGACTGGGGTCTGGGTGAGAGGAGGGGAGAGGAGCAGAGAGACTGGGGCCTGGGTGAGAGGAGGGGAGAGGAGCAGAGAGACTGGGGTCTGGGTGAGAGGAGGGGAGAGGAGCAGAGAGACTGGGGCCTGGGTGAGAGGAGGGAAGAGGAGCAGAGAGACTGGGGCCTGGGTGAGAGGAGGGGAGAGGAGCAGAGAGACTGGGGCCTGAGGGGTGAGAGGAGGGGAGAGGAGCAGAGAGACTGGGGCCTGGGTGAGAGGAGGGGAGAGGAGCAGAGAGACTGGGGCCTGAGGGGTGAGAGGAGGGGAGAGGAGCAGAGAGACTGGGGCCTGAGGGGTGAGAGGAGGGGAGAGGAGCAGAGAGACTGGGGTCTGGGTGAGAGGAGGGGAGAGGAGCAGAGAGACTGGGGTCTGAGGGGTGAGAGGAGGGGAGAGGAGCAGAGAGACTGGGGCCTGAGGGGTGAGAGGAGGGGAGAGGAGCAGAGAGACTGGGGCCTGAGGGGTGAGAGGAGGGGAGAGGAGCAGAGAGACTGGGGCCTGGGTGAGAGGAGGGGAGAGGAGCAGAGAGACTGGGGCCTGAGGGTGAGAGGAGGGGAGAGGAGCAGAGAGACTGGGGCCTGGGTGAGAGGAGGGGAGAGGAGGAGAGAGACTGGGGCCTGGGGGGTGAGAGGAGGGGAGAGGAGCAGAGAGACTGGGGCCTGAGGGGTGAGAGGAGGGGAGAGGAGCAGAGAGACTGGGGCCTGGGTGAGAGGAGGGGAGAGGAGCAGAGAGACTGGGGCCTGAGGGGTGAGAGGAGGGGAGAGGAGCAGAGAGACTGGGGCCTGAGGGGTGAGAGGAGGGGAGAGGAGCAGAGAGACTGGGGCCTGAGGGGTGAGAGGAGGGGAGAGGAGCAGAGAGACTGGGGCCTGGGTGAGAGGAGGGGAGAGGAGCAGAGAGACTGGGGCCTGAGGGTGAGAGGAGGGGAGAGGAGCAGAGAGACTGGGGCCTGAGGGTGAGAGGAGGGGAGAGGAGCAGAGAGACTGGGGCCTGAGGGGTGAGAGGAGGGGAGAGGAGCAGAGAGACTGGGGCCTGGGTGAGAGGAGGGGAGAGGAGCAGAGAGACTGGGGCCTGAGGGGTGAGAGGAGGGAGAGGAGCAGAGAGACTGGGGCCTGAGGGGTGAGAGGAGGGGAGAGGAGCAGAGAGACTGGGGCCTGAGGGGTGAGAGGAGGGGAGAGGAGCAGAGAGACTGGGGCCTGAGGGGTGAGAGGAGGGAAGAGGAGCAGAGAGACTGGGGCCTGGGTGAGAGGAGGGGAGAGGAGCAGAGAGACTGGGGCCTGGGGGGTGAGAGGAGGGGAGAGGAGCAGAGAGACTGGGGCCTGGGTGAGAGGAGGGGAGAGGAGCAGAGAGACTGGGGCCTGAGGGGTGAGAGGAGGGAGGGAGAGGAGCAGAGAGACTGGGGCCTGAGGGGTGAGAGGAGGGAAGAGGAGCAGAGATACTGGGGCCTGAGGGGTGAGAGGAGGGGAGAGGAGCAGAGAGACTGGGGCCTGGGTGAGAGGAGGGGAGAGGAGCAGAGAGACTGGGGTCTGGGTGAGAGGAGGGGAGAGGAGCAGAGAGACTGGGCCTGGGTGAGAGGAGGGGAGAGGAGCAGAGATACTGGGGCCTGAGGGGTGAGAGGAGGAGAGAGGAGCAGAGAGACTGGGGCCTGGGTGAGAGGAGGGGAGAGGAGCAGAGAGACTGGGGCCTGGGTGAGAGGAGGGGAGAGGAGCAGAGAGACTGGGGCCTGGGTGAGAGGAGGGGAGA
>CM051009.1:13175788-13198288 GCA_027704905.1 Muraenolepis orangiensis
ACACACACTTATAAATACACACACACTTATAGAAACACACACACACACACACACTTATAAATACACACACACTTATAAATACACACACACTTATAGAAATACACACACACTTATAGAAACACACTTATAGAAACACACACACACTTATAAATACACACGCACTTATAGAAACACACACACTCATAAATATACACACACACTTATAGAAATACACATACATTTATAAATACACACACAAACACATATTGGAGTACACACACATTTAGAAATACACACAAACACATATTGAAACACACACATTTATAAATAAATAAACACACATTTAAATACACACACATTTATATAAATACACACATGTATAAATACACACACACACTTATATAAATACACACAAACATATTTATAAATACGCACACACTTATAGAAATACACACACACTTATAGAAACACACACACACATTTATACATACACACACACACACACACACATTTATAAATACACACACATATTAAAATACACACTCACTTATAGAAATACACACTTATAAATACACACTCACTTATAGAAATACACACTTATAAATACACACACACTTATAGAAATACACACACATTTATAAATGCACACATAAACAAATCACAAGAAACACACACACTGTAGTGCTGAGAGTCAGAGGTGAATTCAAAGTCCAAAGGGACGTTGATTGGACATGGAACCACATAAACAAACCAACTGACTCACTAGCGGAGACGGGGGCGGGGCCACGATATGACGTCATGTTTAAGACAGCGAAAGTTACCTTTAAGGCAGAAGCCAGGCAGCATGAGGTGGAGGCAGCTCCTCTCTTTGTGGAGACTAAGGAAACAAGCCTTTTAAACTAAACGGTGGACAGCGTTATAAGGTGAGTAGTGAGTGTTGACCAAGGGGTTAAAGAGTATGTCTCTAAACTTGTTATGCACCAGGGAGCCGGTTCAAACTGGCACACTTTGATGATTTATTTTAAAAGACGTGATGTGTGTGTGTGTGTGTGTGTGTGTGTGTGTGTTGTGTTCAACACAAACACAAACACACACACAGACACACACACACACACACACACACAGAATAAACACAAACTGGTTTATTCTGAAACTTTCCAGTACGCCCGTGCTGTCTCGCGTGACTTGGCCTCTTGCAGTTCTCAGTAAACCTCTCAATAATTCTCCCTTTGTCTGAACATTCTGGTTATTACATTTCATCACATTCTTAGTTCATTGTCTGGTAGTTTTCAACTGTTAATGCAAATGTTTGGTTTATTTGATCTCACAGTGTGTGTGTGTGTGTGTGTGTGTGTGTGTGTGTGTGTGTGTGTGTGTGTGTGTGTGTGTGTGTGTGTGTGTGTGTGTGTGTGTGTGTGTGTGTGTGTGTGTGTGTGTGTGTGTGTGTGTGTGTGTGTTGAACACCTACACCACACACACACCTATGTCTCATTTACCCTAACCATGTTGGCCTTAAGGTGGTGGATTCAGCGCCCCCTAGTGGTGCAATAACAGATATTAATAAAACATGGCTTTGATAAGCAGCCTCATATCTTAAGCTGTATTAGTCATTTATCAGACAGCTTCATACCAAGATACTGACTGTTAATACATGTGATTAAGGAGCAGGTAGGGGTCAGGGGTCATTAAGGAGCAGGTAGGGGTTAGGGGTCAGAGATCATAATGGAGCAGCAAGGGGTCAGAGGTGATTAAGGAGCAGGAAGGGGTTGGAGGTCATTGAAAAGTAGGTAGTGGTGAGGGGTCATTAAGGAGCAGATAGGGGTCAGAGGTCATTAAGGAGCAGGAAGGGGTTAGAGGTCATTAAGGAGCAGGTAGGGGTCAGAGGTCATTAAGGAGCAGGTAGGGGTCAGAGGTCATTAAAGAGCAGTTAGGGGTTAGATGTCATTAAGGAGCCGGTAGGGGTTAGAGGTCATTAAGGACCTTTACCTCACTAACCCCAAATCCTGATTATAATCCTCAGCGTTAACCTCACTAACCCCACATCCTGCTTGGTAGTATAGTCCTCAGGGTTAACCTGAAGTGACTCACTAACCCACATCCTGCTTGGTAGTATAGTCCTCAGGGTTAACCTGAAGTGACTCACTAACCCCACATTCTGCTTGGTAGTATAGTCCTCAGGGTTAACCTGAAGGGACTCACTAACCCACATCCTGCTTGGTAGTATAGTCCTCAGGGTTAACCTGAAGTGACTCACTAACCCCACATCCTGCTTGGTAGTATAGTCCTCAGGGTTAACCTGAAGTGACTCACTAACCCCACATCCTGCTTGGTAGTATAGTCCTCAGGGTTAACCTGAAGTGACTCACTAACCCCACATCCTGCTTGGTATTATAGTCCTCAGGGTTAACCTGAAGTGACTCACTAACCCCACATCCTGCCTGGTAGTATAGTCCTCAGGGTTAACCTGAAGTGACTCACTAACCCCACATCCTGCTTGGTAGTATAGTCCTCAGGGTTAACCTGAAGTGACTCACTAACCCCTCATCCTGCTTGGTAGTATAGTCCTCAGGGTTAACCTGAAGTGACTCACTAACCCCACATCCTGCTTGGTAGTATAGTCCTCAGGGTTAACCTGAAGTGACTCACTAACCCCACATCCTGCCTGGTAGTATAGTCCTCAGGGTTAACCTGAAGTGACTCACTAACCCCACATCCTGCTTGGTAGTATAGTCCTCAGGGTTAACCTGAAGTGACTCACTAACCCCTCATCCTGCTTGGTAGTATAGTCCTCAGGGTTAACCTGAAGTGACTCACTAACCCCACATCCTGCTTGGTAGTATAGTCCTCAGGGTTAACCTGAAGTGACTCACTAACCCCACATCCTGCTTGGTAGTATAGTCCTCAGGGTTAACCTGAAGTGACTCACTAACCCCACATCCTGCTTGGTAGTATAGTCCTCAGGGTTAACCTGAAGTGACTCACTAACCCCACATCCCGCTTGGTAGTATAGTCCTCAGGGAAGCAGCATGTGAGGCTCATAGCTGGAGTCACTGTGATAACTGAACTGAGATCAGTCTAAGCTTGGTATCTGAAACTGAAGATTCTGCTATTCCCTGAATTCTGTCTTAACATCTCCGGTTAACCTGCAAATCCAGCTTCTTGAAATCGGCTCGGGTCTCCAGTCTACTATGAATGAGGAGAGGGAAGAGGGGGATCCTACCTCTAAAAGCACTCTGTCTGGGGAACATGGCCCCCAGAGCAGAGCTAACAGGTGAGAAGAGGATCTCTAAGTGTCTGTGACTGTGGTCCATCTCAGAGCTCAGCAGTGATGTATCAGGACACCATCGTTAGTGTCAGTAAAAGCTGTGTGTGTGTTGTGTTGAAGCCCAGTGCAGAAGGAGAGAGCAGATTCCCCTGGACCCAGCTGTGTCTCCATGAAGAGTGACAGGTCTATGGATCATCCTACTCAGTTTAAAGATGGGAATAAATCTATTGAGAAGAGGTGAGGGTTGATCAGATTATAACAATTCAGCATCCATTGAACATCCATAAATCCTGACTCTTGTTGTTCTAGAAGGATACAGGAGAGAGCAGACTCCCCTGGACCCAGCTGTGTCTCCATGAAGAGTGACTGGTCTATGGATCATCCTACTCAGTTTAAAGATGGGAATCAGTCTATTGAGAAGAGGTGAGGGTTGATCAGATTATAACAATTCAGCATCCATTGAACATCCATTAATCCTGGCTCTTGTTGTTCTAGAAGGATACAGGAGAGAGCAGACTCCCCTGGACCCAGCTGTGTTTCCATGAAGAGTGACTGGTCTATGGATCATCCTACTCAGTTTAAAGATGGGAATCAGTCTATTGAGAAGAAGAGGTGAGGATTCATTTGAGATTATTAATACACAGTATATATTGAACATCCATAAATAGAGAGGAGAGGGAGGAGTTTCAAACAGGTGATGAAAACTGACCACTTGTTTTCTACCTGTCTCTGCTAATATTGATGTTTTGACTACAGGAGAAATAATACAATCATACGTTTGTGTGTGTGTGTTTTTTTTTGTGTGTGTTCTCCATAGACGACACCAGGAGAGGTCAAAGGTTACCAGTGCTGGGTCTGTACAGCAGCATCAAACAGAGCTGATCAAGGTGTGTAAAAGTCCAACAAGACATCAGCCTTCAGCTCTACATGAACATTATAAAGCATCTATTGTGGTGCTCAGAGTCTCCAGGCTTCCCTCTTTAGACCAGATGTGAATCAAGGACAGATGCTTCTGATGTCCTCAGCTCACAGGAAAGTTCTCATTCATGTTCTGTTCCAGAGGGCTGAGGAGAACGCACACGCTTTTCTAGACCAGGAGCTGAAGAAGCTCTGGAGGGTTCTCTTCCCACATGACCCACAAGGCTCAGAGAGTCAGAGGGAGGAGGAGGAGGAGGAGGAGGAGGATGGGAAGAATGAGGAGCAGAGGAGGCGCGCCATAGAGGGAGTGACAGACATCACACTGCTCTGCCTTCTGGAGATGAACCAGGAGGAACTGGCCCACACACTTAGGAGTGGTAAGAGACTCTTATTTAGAAAACATAGAAGAGACTCTTATTTAGAAAACATAGAAGAGACTCTTATTTAGAATACATAGAAGAGACTCTTATTTAGAAAACATAGAAGAGACTCTTATTTAGAAAACATAGAAGAGACTCTTATTTAGAAAACATAGAAGAGACTCTTATTTAGAAAACCTAGAAGTGACTCTTATTTTGAAAACCTAGAAGAGACTCTTATTTAGAAAACATAGAAGAGACTCTTATTTAGAAAACATATAGACTCTTATTTAGAAAACATAGAAGAGACTCTTATTTAGAAAACATATAGACTCTTATTTAGAAAACATAGAGAATCTTATTTTGAAAACAGAAGAGACTCAAACAGAGACTTGTTTAAAATATTTCTACATTTCTATCTTTTCAAGATAAATCTCCTCTTGGAGGTCAAATGGTTTGATCCAGATGTGTAGGGTTAATGTGAGGCTTTCAGGTTGAGTGGTTTAATCCAAGGGCAGATATGTAGGGTTATTGTAGGGGCTTTCAGGTTTAGTGGTTTAATCCAGATATGTAGGGTTATTGTTATATATTATATATATATATAATATTATTGTGGGTCTATTAGGTAAAATAATGTTACACAATATACTGCAGATCAACAGCCTGTCAACTTACCTGAAGAGATGCAACACTATCTTGTTATATCAGCATATCAAGTCAGTAATAGTAATAGTATAGAAATAGTTAAATATAATGTATTATAGTACTGTCATTACACCAATCATATTGTTGTGTCAATATCACATATAAGACCTGTCTTCTGGGTTCTCTAATTTAGGAACTGCTGCAGTCGAGTGCCAACATAACATCAAGTCTCATCTGATGCAGAAGTTCAGGCGTGTGTTTGAGGGAATCGCTAAAGCAGGACATTCAACAGATCTGAATGACTTCTACACAGAGCTCTTCATCACAGAGAGAGTCAGTGGAGAGGTCAACAAGGAGCATGAGGTCAGACTGATTGAAACAGCTTCCAGGAAACCAGCCAAGGAGGAAACACCAATCAAACTTGAAGACATCTTTAAACCCTTACCTGGACAAGATCAACCAAGCAGAATCATAATGACAACTGGAGTGGCGGGCATTGGTAAAACCGTCTTAACACACAAGTTCACTCTGGACTGGGCTGAAGGCAAAGCCAACCATGACATACACTTCACGCTTCCCTTCACTTTCAGAGAGCTGAATTTACTGAAAGTGAAAGAGTTTAGCTTGGTGGAACTTCTTCATCACTTCTTTATTCAAACCAAAGGAATCCGCAGATACGACCTGTTCCAAGTTGTCTTCATCTTGGATGGTCTGGATGAGTGTCGACTTCCTCTGGACTTCCAGAACAATCCAATCTGGACCGATGTTACAAAGTCGACCTCGGTGGACGTGCTGCTGACAAACCTCATCAGGGGCGACCTGCTTCCCTCCGCTCGCATCTGGATAACCACACGCCCTGCGACAGCCAATCAGATCCCTGCTGAGTGTGTTGGCATGGTGACAGAGGTGAGAGGGTTCACCGACCCACAGAAGGAGGAGTACTTCAGGAAGAGATTCAGGGAGGAGACTCTGGCCAGCACAATCATCTCCCAAATCAAGAGATCCCGAAGCCTCCACATCATGTGTCACATCCCAGTCTTCTGTTGGATCAGTGCTACAGTTCTGGAGGACTTATTCAAAACAACCCAGACAGTAGAGATGCCCCACACTGTGACTCAGATGTACATCCACTTCCTGAGGGTTCAGTCCATACAGGGGGACAGGAAGTACCATGGGAGAGCAGAAACAGATGCAGTCTGGAGTTCAAAGAGCAGGGAGATCATTGTTGCTCTGGGAAAACTGGCTTTTAACCAGCTGGAGAAAGGCAACCTGATCTTCTACGAGGCAGACCTGGCAGAGTGTGACTTGGATATCAGAGCAGCCTCAGTGTACTCAGGAGTGTTCACCCAGATCTTTAAAGAGGAGTGTGGGCTGTACCAGGACAAGGTGTTCTGCTTTGTCCATCTGAGCATCCAAGAGTTTCTGGCTGCTCTTTATGTCTTCCTGTCCTTCATGGACACTGGTGTCAATCTGCTCTCAAAAGAACAACCGCGAACAATGTGGTCTATTCTTGTTGGAAAGAAAACAGCGGTCCAACTCCTCTACCAGAGTGCTGTGGACAAGGCCTTACAGAGTGAGAACGGACACCTGGACTTGTTCCTCCGCTTCCTTCTGGGCCTCTCTCTGAAGACCAATCAGATTCTCCTACCAGGTCTGCTGAGACAGACAGGAAGTAGCACACAGACCAATGAGAAAACAGTTTCTTACATCAAGGAGAAGATAAGTGGAGATCTCTCTCCAGAGAGAAGCATCAATCTGTTCCACTGTCTGAATGAGCTGAACGACCGTTCTCTGGTGGAGGAGATCCAACAGTACCTGACATCAGGAAGTCTCTCCAGAAGATCTCTCTCTCCTGCTCAGTGGTCAGCTCTGGTCTTCATCTTATTGTCATCAGAAGAGGAGCTGGACGTGTTTGACCTGAAGAAATACTCTGCTTCAGAGGAGGGTCTTCTTAGGCTGCTGCCGGTGGTCAAAGCCTCCAAAACATCTCTGTAGGTTCACTAATAACATCTATTTTAATACACAATATACACTATACAAGAATATGAAAGTTATAATAATATACAATACAACACTGTAGGTTCACTAGTAACGTATTATAATACACAATATATATTATACTAGAATATGAAAGTTATAATAATATACAAAACATCTCTGTAGGTTCACTAATAACATGTATTTTAATACACAATATACAATATACTACAATATAAAAGTGATATCATATCCAATACATCTCTGTAGTTTCACTAATGACAAATTGTAATCAATATACATAATATCCATCCATCCATCCATCTTTTCCCGCTTATCCGAAATCCGGTCGCGGAGGTAGCAGCTCCAGCAGGGGACTCCAAACTTCCCTCTCCCTGGCAACATCGACTAGCTCTGACTGGGGGATCCCGAGGCGTTCCCAGGCCAGTGTGGAGATGTAATCACCCCACCTGTACCTCGGTCTGCCCCGTGGTCTCTTCCCAGTTGGATGTGCCTGGAAAACCTCCCTCGGGAGGCGACCAGGAAGCATCCTTACTAGATGCCCGAACCACCTCAACTGGCTCCTTTCTACGCGAAGGAGCAGCGGCTCTACTCCGAGTCTCTCACGAATATACATAATACTAGAATATAAAAGATAGATAATATACAGAACATATCTGTAGGTTCAATAATAACTTGTATTTCAATATACATTATACTAGAATATTAAAGTTATATAATATTCCAAAAATATATGAGCAATATGGGCAAAAGGAGGGAGCCTATTTTAATATTTTATTTTCTAAACTACACAACATTTGGATTGTGTACCATTAGTAACAGCACCACTTCAGTAAGAATTATTATTATACCAGGAAACACCACAACTGGGTTTTCCCCTAGCCTATTCAAATTTGTGACTACTTTTTGAATGAATACTGGACAATACTGTACCAGGCTACAAATGTCACTCCAATATTGGCTGTTAAATCTTACCTACAGCGCTGTTATCATTTGTTAAACTTATATTTCTTAATGCTAGTAAAGACTGTTTTAATTGTGGTTTTAAGTGGTTTTAATTCTAATAAGCCCTTTCAACACAGTTCCTAACGTGTTCCTGTTGATGTTGTGTGAAGGCTGAATGGCTGTCATCTGTCAGAGAGATGCTGTGAAGCTCTGGCCTCAGTTCTCAGCTCCAACTCCTCCAGTCTGAGAGAGCTGGACCTGAGTACCAACGACCTGCAGGATTCAGGAGTGAAGCTGCTCTCTGATGGACTGGGGAGTCCACACTGTACACTGGAGACTCTCAGGTCAGTTGGACTCAATGAGCAAACACTTACAGCACAGGCTTTGATATCAGAAGACATTCAACTGATTCCATGCATTGAGGTGATCTTTAGAACCAGGTGACCATCTCCATAAATAAGGACTGCAACCACCCTGGGCACCATCTCTTCTCCCCCTACTTTCTGGTTGCTGGTTCTGCAGTATTTGGATAAGGACTAACAGGTTTAAGGACAGTTTATTTCAACATACAGTGGCCTACTGAACTGCTAGGACTGCTGCCACTATCATAACATTGTCACTAACATTACACTATCATAACGTTGTCATTAACATGACACTTTCATAACATTTTCATTAACAATACACTATCATAACATGTCATTAACATTACACTATCATAACATTGTCATTAACATGACACTATCATAACATTGTCATTAACATTACACTATCATAACCCTGTCATTAACATTACACTATCATAACATTGTCATTAACATAACACTGTCACAACATTGTCATTAACATTACACTATCATAACATTGTCATTAACATTACACTATCATAACCCTGTCATTAACATTACACTATCATAACATGTCATTAACATTACACTATCATAAAATGATCATTAACATTACACTATCATAACATGTCATTAACATTACACTATCATAACATTGTCATTAACATTACACTATCATAACATTGTCATTAACATTACACTATCATAACATGTCATTAACATTACACTATCATAACATGTCATTAACATTACACTATCATAACATGTCATTAACATTACACTATCATAACATTGTCATTAACATTACACGATCATAACATGTCATTAACATTACTCTATCATAACATTGTCATTAACATTACACTATCATAACATTATCATTAACATTACACTATCATAACATGTCATTAACATTACACTATCATAACATTGTCATTAACATTACACTATCATAACATGTCATTAACATTACTCTGTCATACTTTTCTGGACTTTCTGGACTCATTACAGTTACTGTACTGCACTGTATTCATGATGCTGCTGCACTACTGGCACTTTAAAATGCTTTTATATGCTTTATGTACAATTCAAAACATGTACATATCATCCATTAGTCACTTTATTGTTCTTTTTATTGTCATTTTTATTGTGTATAGTTTTTTTTATAATATTGTGTTTTTGAAAGTCATACTGCAGGAGGGAATGGGGAGTAAGCATTATATTGTACTTGTTGCAAATAAACCTCTTGAATCTTGAT
The DNA here is from genome assembly GCA_027704905.1 of Muraenolepis orangiensis. Taxonomy (NCBI): domain Eukaryota; kingdom Metazoa; phylum Chordata; class Actinopteri; order Gadiformes; family Muraenolepididae; genus Muraenolepis; species Muraenolepis orangiensis. The sequence continues at coordinate 13,185,503 of CM051009.1, forward strand.
TTACAACCATAAAAGTACAATTTCAAGTTCTATAATATACAAAACATATCTGTTTGTTCAATAATAGCATGTATTACAATACAATATACATTATATAGTTGAATATTAAAGATTGATAATATTCAAAACATATGAGCTGGGAGCAGGCTATAGGAGGGAGCCTATTTTAATATTTTATTTTCTAAACTACTCAACATTTGGATTGAGAACCATTAGTAACAGCACCACTTCAGTAGGAAGTCCAGTAACAACTGGGTATTATACCAGGAAACACCACAACTGGGTTTTTCCCTAGTCTATTCATATTTGTGAATACTTGTTTTTCATTTTGAATGAATACTGGACAATACTGGACCAGGCTACAAATTACACTCCAATATTGGCTGTTAAATCTTACCTACAACACTGTTATCATTTGTTAAACTTAAACAATTTCTTATTCATAATTCATAATAAAGACTGTGTTTTAATGGTGGTTTTAATTGGTTTTAAGAGGTTTTAAGTGGTTTTAATTCTAATAAGCCCTTTCAACACAGTTCCTAACATGTTCCTGTTGATGTTGTGTGAAGGCTGAATGGCTGTCGTCTGTCAGAGAGATGCTGTGAAGCTCTGGCCTCAGTTCTCAGCTCCAACTCCTCCAGTCTGAGAGAGCTGGACCTGAGTACCAACGACCTGCAGGATTCAGGAGTGAAGCTGCTCTCTGCTGGACTGGGGAGTCCACACTGTACACTGGAGACTCTCAGGTCAGTTGGACTCAATGAGCAAACACTTACAGCACAGGGTTTGATATCAGAAGACATTCTACCGATTTACATCCATAAAAGTACCAATTCACACATCTAAATAGAGAATATTCATAAGAATAACTCATTTGTGTGTGTGTGTGTGTGTGTGTGTGTGTGTGTGTGCGCAGGTTGTCTGGCTGTCTGGTCACACAGGAAGGCTGTTCTTCTCTGGCCTCAGCTCTGAGCTCCAACCCCTCCCGTCTGAGAGAGCTGGACCTGAGCTACAATCACCCAGGAGACTCAGGAGTTACGCTGCTCTCTGCTGGACTGGAGGATCCACGCTGGAGACTGGACACTCTCAGGTACGGAGAGGACAGCTCACGTCTCAGGGACCGTGTCTCCTACAAGGATTCAACCAGCCGCTAGATGAAGTGGTTTACCAAGGCAGCTGTAACTCATGTTGTGTACAAAGTGATGATCCAGCAGATCATGAGTGTGAATGTTTCAACTGCTCTCTCTTTGTTCCCCCCCAGGGTGGAGCACGGTGGAGGATGGAGGCTGAAACCAGGTCTAAAGAAGTGTGAGTGTCTGTTTAGTTTGAGTCATCACAACACACACTCACTCTTTAGATGGAAGGTCCATCCACACAGCAGGAGGTGACGTCCTACTGGGAATGAACATGATGGATCTTATCAATATTAATATTGATTGGATACATAATGTATCTTATCAATAGTAATATTGATAAGATACATCATTAATATTCATTCATCATTTATATTGTTAACCATCACAATGAATCCTCCTTTTATAAAATACAAAGTATTATTACTGTAACATGATTATTTATTAATGAATTATTATTGGTTATTAGTAGTGTTATTATTATTATTAGACCATAACAATACTCACACTGCTCAAAACAGAGCAGCTTTCCCTTTAATATTAGTGCGTGTATTTAATATTATATTATAACTACTGTTATTCTAATGATTATCATCATCCTTAATGTTAAAATATGGACCATTGAAGAATAATAACTCATATTTATTAGTGTGAATAATGTTTTGAATAAGGATTACTATAATGTATTACAATTTTGACTATTATTAATTTATTATTATTAATACAAGTATTTATATTAATAGTATTATTTATACTACTATTATTATTATTACTATTATTACAAGTGTTGTTATTATTATTAATATTATTGTATAAATCCAATAATAATATTATTATTATTATGATTGTTATGTAAGACATTAGAACATAATAATCCTGATACTACTAATATATTGATGACACACACAGAGCCCATGTGGTGACGCTGAGGGACTGAGAACATCAGGAGAACACAAACTACAGTCTGGGCTCAGTTTCTAGGAACAACAACAACAGTTCAGCAGACTAATCATGTCTTGTTCTCCATCAGATGCGTGTGAACTCACACTGGACCCAAACACAGCCCACAGAGGACTCTCTCTGTCTGAGGACAACAGGAAGGTGACGAGGGTTAGAGAGGAGGAGGAGTATCCTGATCACCCAGAGAGATTTGACTCCTGTCCCCAGGTGTTGTGTAGAGAGGGTCTGACTGGCCGCTGTTACTGGGAGGTGGAGTGGGAAGGAGGTCTTGATATAGGAGTGACATACAGAGGAATCACAAGGAGAGGAGGGGAGTATGACAGCTGGCTTGGATTCAACAACAAGTCCTGGAGTCTTTATTGTTCTGATGATCGTTACTCTGCCCAGTACAACGGTAGTGAAACAACCATACATCTCCCTTCCTCTAACAGAGTAGGAGTGTATGTTGACCGACCTGCTGGCTCTCTGTCCTTCTACAGAGTGTCCCCAGATGGAGGAGTGTCCTCAGACACACTGACACTCATCCACACCTTCCAATCCACATTCACCCAGGAGGACCTCCTCCCTGGGTTTGGGTTAGGGGATTATGGTTCCTCAGTGTCTCTGTGTTGGTTGTAGCAACACACACACACACACACACACATGGAAACACACATACATACAAACACACACAAATATTTATATACACACATACAAACACACATACAAACACACACACGCACATATTTCTATGGACACACACCCTCACCTCCCCCAACTCCTCTTCTCCCTCACCTCCTCAACTCCATCACCTCCCTCACCTGCTCACCTCCCCCAACTCTTCTCCTTCTCCTCATCACCTCCATCACCTCCCTCATCTCCTCACCCCTCTCCTCCCTCACCCCCTTTACCTCCTCACCTCCCCCAACTCCTCTTCTCCTTCACCTCCTCACCTCCCTCACCTCCTCACCCCTCTCCTCCCCCACCTCCCTCTCCTCCTCACCTCCATCACCTCCCTCACCTCCCCCAACTCCTCTTCTCCCTCACCTCCTCACCTCCATCACCTCCCTCACCTCCTCACCCCTCTCCTCCCCCACCCCCTTTACCTCCTCACCTCCCCCAACTCCTCTTCTCCTTCACCTCCATCACCTCCCCCACCTCCCTCACCTCCTCACCTCCCCCACCACCCTCACCTCCCCCAACTCCTCTTCTCCCTCACCTCCTCACCTCCATCACCTCCCTCTCCTCCTCACCTCCCCCACCAACCTCACCTCCCCCAACTCCTCCTCTCCCTCACCTCCTCACCTCCATCACCTCCCTCACCTTCTCACCCCTCACCTCCCCCACCTCCCTCACCTCCCTCACCTCCTCACCTCCTCTCCTCCCTAATCTCCCCAACCTCCTCACCTCCATCACCTCCCTCACCTCCCCCAACTCTTCTTCTCCCTCACCTCCTCACCTCCATCACCTCCCTCACCTCCTCACCTCCTCTCCTCCCCCACCTCCTTACCTCCTCACCTCCCCCACCTCCCCACCTCCTCACCTCCCTCACCTCCCTAACCTCCTCACCTCCCCACCTTCTCACCTCCCCCACCTCCTCACCTCCCCCACCTCCTCACCTCCCACACCTTCTCACCTCCCTCACCTCCTCACCTCCTCATATCCCCCACCTCCTCATCTCCTTACCTCCCTCACCTCCTGACCTCCCTAACCACCCCCACCTCCTCACCTCCTCACCTCCCCCACCTCCCCTACCTCCTCACCTCATTACTCCTCACCTTCTCAACTCCCCACCTCCCTCACCTCCCCCACCTCCTCACCTCCTCTCCTCCCCCACCTCCTTACCTCCCTAACCTCCCCCACCTCCTTACCTCCTCACCTCCCCCACCTCCCCACCTCCTCACCTCCCTCACCTCCCTCACCTCCCTAACCTCCTCACCTCCCCACCTTCTCACCTCCCCCACCTCCTCACCTCCCCCACCTCCTCACCTCCCACACCTTCTCACCTCCCTCACCTCCTCACCTCCTCATATCCCCCACCTCCTCATCTCCTTACCTCCCTCACCTCCTGACCTCCCTAACCACCCCCACCTCCTCACCTCCTCACCTCCCCCACCTCCCCTACCTCCTCACCTCATTACTCCTCACCTTCTCAACTCCCCACCTCCCTCACCTCCCCCACCTCCTCACCTCCTCTCCTCCCCCACCTCCTTACCTCCCTAACCTCCCCCACCTCCTTACCTCCTCACCTCCCCCACCTCCCCACCTCCTCACCTCCCTCACCTCCCTAACCTCCTCACCTCCCCACCTTCTCACCTCCCCCACCTCCTCACCTCCCACACCTTCTCACCTCCCTCACCTCCTCACCTCCTCATATCCCCCACCTCCTCATCTCCTTAGCCTCCCTCACCTCCTAACCTCCCTAACCACCCCCACCTCCTCACCTCCTCACCTCCCCCACCTCCCCTACCTCCTCACCTCATTACTCCTCACCTTCTCAACTCCCCACCTCCCTCACCTCCCCCACCTCCTCACTTCCTCACCTCCCCCACCTCCTCACCTCCCCCACCCCCTCACCTCCTCACCGGTCATCAATACAAGTGGTCCATGGGAACAGATACTGATGGTCCTGTTGGGACTTTAAAGTGAATATTGATTCCTTGTGTTGGGAACACGTATTAAAGAGATGTCCTCACCTGTTGAGGATTTAGAACGTCTGCTATTCTCTTATTGGAGTCCTTCTGTTTATTGAGGACATGTGAGGGACCATTGATTCTGTTGTTTGTTCATAAAGCCTCAAGGGGAGGAACAGTCACTAGATCACACTGGATGTTGTGCTGCTTTGGGACCACCATTGTTCCCCTTTCTTCACTTGAAATCCTCCAAGAGTACCAGATGTTTCTCCTATGACCTCTGACCCCTACCTGTTCCTTAATGACATCTTACCCCTACCTGCTCCTTAATGACCTCTGACCCCTACCTGCTCCTTAATGACCTCTGACCCCTACCTTCTCCTTAATGACCTCTAACCCCTACCTGCTCCTTAATGAGCTCTGACCCCTACCTGCTCCTTAATGAGCTCTGACCCCTACCTGCTCCTTAATGACCCCTGACCCCTACCTTCTCCTTAATGACCCCTGACCCCTACCTTCTCCTTAATGACCTCTAACCCCTACCTGCTCCTTAATGAGCTCTGACCCCTACCTGCTCCTTAATGACCTCTGACCCCTACCTGCTCCTTAATGACCTCTGACCCCTACCTGCTGCTTAATGACCTCTGACCCCTACCTGCTCCTTAATGACCTCTGACCTCTACCTGCTCCTTAATGACCTCTGACCTGTACCTGCTCCTATTCACATGTATTTACTGTCAGTATGTTTGTATGAAGCTGTCTGGTAAATGACTAATAAATATTGAGGCTGCTTATCAAAGTCATGTTTTATTAATATCTGTTGTTGCACCACTAGGGGGCGCTGAATCCGCCTCCTTAAGGCCAACATGATTAGGGTAAAGGACACACAGGTGTGTGTGTGGTGTAGGTTTTTGGACTGGCGCTCAACACACACACACACACACGCACGCACGCACACACGCACACACACACAAAGTGACCAGAAGAAGAGAGCCAACACAAGACTTAATGAAAGGTTCATTCAGGGTAGGTTTGTTGAACCGTATGTTAAAGATGTTTGGGTAACTGATAACTGATATATTGATAACCCCACACATGCATCCACTGTTCCAGTAATGATCAACAACAGACAGAACCCTAGCAGCCTATTTCCTGTACAAGTTATTATAACAATGAAGATATATTTATGTCACGTAATATTCATAACACCTAAACCCCAAATAAGCTCTATGTTTCTATGTAGGCCTTCCATGACTCTTAAGTCTCACTTAACCGTCATGCTTTAACATCCAGGGCTGATAGATTTAAACATCACAAGTCTATTAAGAATCAAACCTTTAATGACCTGAGAAGTGGTGTATCACAGACTGTTCCACCCCAGCGTGTCTCAGGGTGAGGGCAGCATCAGAAGAGCCCATGTAGTCGGGCCAATCACAATATGTATTGGTCGGTGTTGAAAGATACAACAGAAATAAGAACAATTAAAGCTGCAAGCAGCGTTGAACGGGTCTGAGTTATGGCAACCGCTTTTCAGGAAAACTCACGATTGTCGTATTGAGGTGTCGAGGGCCGGACCGTTGACTGTCATCCGAAGTCTGGTGCCGTTTGGACGATTTTCCATTGAGTTAAGACAACATGGTGTTCCATGGCGAGGGATGGCCTAGCATCGAGCGAAGGCAAAATTTGGCGCCCAATCACGGCTATGCCGTGCGAAAGAAAAAAATTCTGTGGATAACTTTAGGTCGCCCATGTCTCGAGACGCTACCCGACAAATTTGGAGTCTGTCGGATAAAGTCCCTAGGAGGAGTTCGTTAAAGTGCGGAGGATGGAAAACGCGATAAATCGCGTTTTTTTCCCTCCAAGAGCGTTTTTTGTTTGTCTCCGCACCCTAGATATGCGTACCGAGTTTCGTTCGTTTACGTGAAAGTTAAAGTGTTGTGGACTTAACGTTAAAAACGGAAATGGGCGTGGTCTACGCAATTTTTGACGCAAAGTTCCGGAAGCAATTACACTTCTAAGTTGCAACATATCTGAAGCGCGTGCAAAATTTGGTGAGTTTTCACATATGTTGCGGGGGTCAAAAGTGCGCTAAAATACCGATTTCAATAGGGTCTTCGACGACCTCGGTCTTAGTCTCAGACCCCTTAGTCTCAGACCCTAATTACAAAAATGGGATTAAACATGGCCAAGACAAAGCGGCGCTAAACCTCCTTAATAAAAGAACAGAGAACCCCATGGAGGCTCAGGCTAAAGCCCAGACGTGTGGTCTTAACACAGTGAGGGACACAGCATGGAGACTCAGGGTAAAGTCCAGACGTGTGGTCTTAACACAGTGAGGGACACAGCATGGAGCCTCAGGGTAAAGCCCAGACGTGTGGTCTTAACACAGTGAGGGACACAGCATGGAGGCTCAGGGTAAAGCTCTGTCCCTCCCGCGGAGCGGCTCACCACGCCTTATGTGAGGAGAGGACCGCTCCCATTGGTCCTGGCCGTCATTGGCTGACGAGCCTCAGCCTCCAGCAGTTATCTATTCTCCAATACTCTCCTCCTACTACTACTATTAACTATATTATAACTATATTAACTACTGAGAGTCATTATGTTATCTATTCTCCAATACTCTCCTCCTACTACTACTATTAACTATATTTTAACTATATTAACTACTGAGAGTCATTCTGTTATCTATTCTTCAATACTCTCCTCCTACTACTACTATTAACTATATTATAACTATATTAACTACTGAGAGTCATTCTGTGATCTATTCAGATTCAGATTCAGATTCAGATTACTTTATTAATCCCGAGGGAAATTAAGGTGCAACAGTTGACACAGGGGGAATAAATGCACACACAAAAAATACTAATACCTAAGCTAAAAAACAAAACAACTAACTAAATAAAAATTGTATAAACAAAAATATAGATAAATTAAATCTAAATGTATTGATAAATGAAGATAAATTTACAGTATTATTACGGTAATACGTAGGTATATACAATACACAACAATACGTATAGTGCAAATTGGCAGAATAATATATTAATAAATAACTCAACTGAAAAGTCCATCCATCCATCCATCCGACATGTGTAAAGTGTAAAGTGAAAAGTGAATTAGAATTTGAAGTAGAATTTACAGTGCAAAGTTACAATGAGATGATTTTCAGTGCGTTGACCAAAAAATAATAATAAGTACGTTGGCCTCTTGTAAACAGCCTCAGAGTTCTTGGCCCAGACCAGTTTATTGTCCAGATGAACTCCCAGGTATTTATATTCCTGGACAACTTCAGCAGACACACCCTTGATGGAAATGGGTGTGGGTGTGGATTTCCTCCTGCGGAAGTCCTCCACCATCTCCTTCGTCTTGTCAGTGTTGAGCTGCATATGGTTCAGCTCACACCACTCAACGAAGGAGTCCACGACGCCCCTGTACTCCTCATCGTTTCCCTCGCTGACACAACCAACAACTGCAGAGTCGTCCGAGAACTTCTGCAGATGGCAGGACACAGAGTTGTACTGGAAGTCTGAGGTGTAAAGGGTGAACAGGAATGGGGAAAGAACAGTTCACTGTGGAGCACCAGTGCTGCTGACCACAGTGTCAGACACACAGTCCTGCAGTCTGACAAACTGTGGACGACCCGTCAAATAGTCAGTAATCCAGGACACCAGGGAAGAGTCCACCTTCATCGCCTTCAGCTTACTTCCCAGCAGGGCAGGCAGGATGGTGTTGAACGCACTGGAGAAGTCGAAAAACATGATTCTCACAGTGCTCCCGGGTCTGTCCAAGTGGGCGTAGGCACGATGAAGCAGGAAGATGATGGCGTCCTCCACTCCCAGTTTCGGCTGGTAGGCAAACTGAAGAGGGTCCAGCGATGATCTGACCAGGGGCCGAAGAAGCGTCAGGACCAGCCTCTCAAAGGATTTCGCCACGTGGGACGTCAGCGCCACCGGTCTGTAGTCGTTTGAGGTGCTGGGACGTGCCTTCTTCGGAACCGGCACCAGGCAGGATGTCTTCCACAGCACAGGGACCCTCTCCAGTCTCATGCTCAGGTTGAAGATGTACTGCAGGACTCCACTCAGCTGGGCAGCACATGTTTTGAGGACCCTCGGGCTGACGCCGTCAGGACCTGCAGCCTTGCCTGGATGGAGCCTGCACAGCACTTTCCTCACCTGCTCAGCTGTGAAGGTATGTGTGCCGTGTGTGGGGGCAGGAAGAGTCACTGTTGTGTTGATGGGGGAGGGGTGAGGTAGTGGTGGTGGGGGAGAGAGAACAGGTATGTTGATGCTGGAGAGGGACGGTGGGGGAGGGGGGACAGCAGGGCTGGGGGGCTGGAGGGGAATGGTTGTAGAGGGGCTGGGGGAGGGGGGGTAGACCGGAGCCCACTCATTGAATCTATTGAAAAACAAATTCAACTCGTTGGCCCGATCAGGACCCCCCCCTATTGTCTGGCTACCAGGTTGTTTGTAGCCAGTGATGCTCCTCATGCCACTCCACACATCCTTCAGGTTGTTCTGCTGAAGTTTGTGCTCCAGCTTCCTCCTGTAGTTGTCTTTGCCCTGCTGGATCCTCTCCTTCAGCTCCCTCTGAACCCGCCTCATCTGCTCCCTATCCCCATCTCTGAAGGCCCTCTTCTTCTCATTGAGCAGGACCTTGATGTCTCGGGTGACCCATGGCTTGTTGTTGGGGAAACAGCGTACAGTCTCTATGGGAACAACACTATCCACACAGAAGTTGATGTACCCTGTTATACATTCCGTGAGATCATCAAGGTCCTCTCCATGCAAATCACAGAGGAAATCCCAGTCTGTTGACTCAAAGCAGCCCCGCAAGTCCTCATCGGCCTCCTGTGACCATCTCCTCACAGTCCTTGTGGTCACAGGCAGCCGCTGTACTAGAGGCCTATACAGGGGCTGGAGGTGGATGAGGTTGTGGTCTGACCTTCCAAGAGGAGGAAGGGCAGTGGCGCTGTATGCCTCCTTAACATTGGCATACAGCAGGTCCAGTGTCTTGTTTTCCCTGGTGGGACAGTCCACAAACTGCTTGAAGGTGGGCAGTGTTGCAGCCAGAGTCACGTGGTTGAAGTCCCCAGATATCGCGATGAATGCTTCAGGGTGCTGTGTCTGAAGTCTCGCGACGACGGAATGGGTGACGTCACACGCGAGCGGCGCGTTTGCCGACGGTGGAATGTAAACAATAACAAGAAGCACATGGGAGAACTCTCGCGGCAGATAGTATGGCCGCAGACTCACGGCCAGCAGTTCAATGTCCGGGCTACACACACGTTCCTTCACAGTAACATGTCCAGGGTTACACCACTTGTTGTTAACGAGAATAGCAAGTCCCCCACCTTTCCTCTTGCCACTCTCACGGCGCGTCCTGTCCGCCCGGACGGTTAGAAAGCCGTCCACGGTAACATTGGAGTCCGGGGTGTCCTCGTTGAGCCACGTCTCCGTGAAACAAAGCACGCTGCTCTCCCGGTACACCCGCTGGGTCATCACCAGGCCCGCTAGCTCGTCCATCTTATTCGCTAGCGACCTCACGTTCCCCATGGTGATGGAAGGGAGATATGGTTTATATCTCCGCTTCCTCTCCCGCTGTCTCTCTTGCTGTTTACGTCCAGCCTTGCATCCCCTGTACGTCCTCCTCAGCTCCCTGGGGAGGTCGGGGATGTCGGGCCTCTCCCGTAGCAGCGAGGTCTGTTGTAGCGACAACAGCTGACTCCGCGCGTAGACAATGGCTCCGCCGTAATGTTGAGCCACGACGGAGACGCGGTTCAGTAACAGTGTCCCCAGAATGAGAAACACGGCAAAAACTTCCCTAAACATAGCTGGCTGAGGGTTGCACAGCTACTTAACAAAAAAACTATACTAAAAACAACAATAATATAAGAATAAATAACTAAAAAGTAAGAGGGGAGGGGGAGCAACTGTTGCTGGCTGTCGCTCGTAGCAGCGCCGGAAGTATGTCTATATCTATTCTCCAATACTCTCCTCCTACTACTACTATTAACTATATTATAACTATATTAACTACTGAGAGTCATTCTGTTATCTATTCTCCAATACTCTCCTCCTACTACTACTATTAACTATAATATAACTATATTAACTACTGAGAGTCATTCTGTTATCTATTCTCCAATACTCTCCTCCTACTACTACTATTAACTATATTATAACTATATTAACTACTGAGAGTCATTCTGTTATCTATTCTCCAATACTCTCCTCCTACTACTACTATTAACTATATTATAACTATATTAACTACTGAGAGTCATTCTGTTATCTATTCTCCAATACACTCCTCCTACTACTACTATTAACTATATTATAACTATATTAACTACTGAGAGTCATTCTGTTATCTATTCTCCAATACTCTCCTCCTACTACTACTATTAACTATATTATAACTATATTAACTACTGAGAGTCATTCTGTTATGAAGTACATGGGAACACTTTTTAACACTTCAATACACGCTTCTTAATTTACCCCAAATATATATATTATTTATATGAAATACACATGCATTGTCTTGAGCTCCACCACACGAGGATATCGACGGCGTGGTTTAAATGGACCGTCGGTGCGAAGAACCTATGGAAGACTTCCTCTCCGGTCAGGGAACGGCACGGGAGACGACTCCCGGCGTCCCTCACGGCGGCTTGGTGGCGGTCTGCGCCCCGGCACCGAGAGCACGAGGGGTGTCGGTGCTCCGAGGGGAGCCTCGCCGGGCGCTCCGCCGGGTGCGCGTGGCCCTGGCGCCGCCGGGTTCTGAAGAGCACCGCGGACGGTTCACGTCATTCATCTTTAGTCACACTTGTGTGTGTGTGTCAGTGGCGGCCGGTGACATCCGAAGTAGGAGGGGCGCAATTTTTTTTAATCATATCTGCTGTGCAATACCGCATTTTCCCAAACGGTGGCGCCATTTCTCCATGTAAACGACCGAGAGGGCGAATTAAAGAAATTAAAATAAAAAAACTATACATAATATAAATATAAACCTCACTGTTACTCATTCTACTCTGTATTGTATATATGTATATTGACTGAACATTCCTTTACTTACTGCTTAATTCAGTGGCGGCCGGTGACATCCGAAGTAGGAGGGGCGCAGGGGTAAAAAGTTTGTTTTTTTAATCATATCTGCTGTGCAATACCGGATTTGCCCAGATGGTGGCGCCATTTCACCATGTAAACGACCGAGGGGGCTAATTAAAAATAAAAAACTATACATAATATAAACCTCACCGTTACTCATTCTACTCTGTATTGTATATATGTATATTGACTGAACATTCCTTTACTTACTGCTTAATTTCTTTTTTACTTACTTTATTTTTACTGTATGTAGCACAATCAATCAGTATTCTGTATTTTGTTGTGACAAATAATAAACAAACTTGAAACTTATGGTGAAAGAACATTTATTATATGGTGCCTAGTAGAAAATAAACATAAGAAAAAAATATGGTCTTATATTAGAAAGACTACCCAGTGTGCCATCAAAAATAATACCTAAATATGGTCTTACATTCGATTGTGCAAAAGTAATTAGAACAAAATAGAAGATAATAAAATAGACCTGATACAAGTCCTGAGATAAAATGCAATACAATGTTAAGCTTACAAATTAAAAGGTACTGGGTCCTATGTACACTACACTACTATACAATATACAGTTTAATCTATGTACCTATGCTATACTAACTATACAAGAACCACTTAGCAAACCAGGTTCTGGAAAACGACTGAATATATAGCCTTCCTCTGTTTGTTGCTGGTTGCTGAATGCTGATGTCAGGCTGATGAGGTCCAAACTCTTTCACTCTGAGTTTTTCTTGCAGTGTTCGTCTTTCAAATGGTGTTGCTTTGAGGGATTTGACAGAATTCTCCATGGTAGCTAGTGTAATGGCTGTGTCCTGTACAGAACAAAAAAAGAACAAACTTGCAACATGAGGTCTCTCCCACACACACGGGTCTCAATCTCCTCTCCTCAGACAGCAAGACGCAGCAAGAACTGACTCATTAACAAATGCTTCTGAATTAAACTAATTAAATAGAATACAAATG
>CM051009.1:13200788-13208288 GCA_027704905.1 Muraenolepis orangiensis
TATTATGTTCTGTTTCTTGTGGTTTATATGGTTTATTAGTTTCTGTTTCTTGTGGTTTATTATGTTTCTTATGGTTTATATGGTTTCTTATGTTTTGTTTCTTATGGTTTATATGGTTTATTATGTTCTGTTTCGGAGAGGAGGAGAGGAGAGGAGGGGAGGGGAGGGGAGGGGAGGAGAGGAGGGGAGGGAGGGGAGGGAGGGGAGGAGAGTAGGAGAGGAGGGGAGGAGGGGAGGAGGAGAGGAGAGGAGGAGGAGGGGAGGAGGAGGAGGGGGGAGAGAAGAGGAGAGGAGCAGAGGAGAGGAGGAGGGGAGGAGGAGGAGGGGAGAAGAGAGGAGGAGAGGCTCATTAAGGAGCAGGTACGGGTTAAACAGTACAGAGACGGTTCATTAAGGAGCAGGTAGGGGTTAGAGAGTACAGAGACGGGTCATTAAGGAGCAGGTAGGGGTTAGACAGTACAGAGATGGGTCATTAAGGAGCAGGTAGGGGTTAGACAGTACAGAGACAGGTCATTAAGGAGCAGGTAGGGGGTTAGACAGTACAGAGACAGGTCATTAAGGAGCAGGTAGGGGTTAGACAGTACAGAGACAGGTCATTAAGGAGCAGGTAGGGGTTAGACAGTACAGAGACAGGTCATTAAGGAGCAGGTAGGGGTTAGACAGTACAGAGACAGGTCATTAAGGAGCAGGTAGGGGTTAGACAGTACAGAGACAGGTCATTAAGGAGCAGGTAGGGGTTAGACAGTACAGAGACAGGTCATTAAGGAGCAGGTAGGGGTTAGACGGTACAGAGACAGGTCATTAAGGAGCAGGTAGGGGTTAGACAGTACAGAGACAGGTCATTAAGGAGCAGGTAGGGGTTAGACAGTACAGAGACAGGTCATTAAGGAGCAGGTACGGGTTAGACGGTACAGAGACGGGTCATTAGGAGCAGGTAGGGGTTAGACGGTACAGAGATGGGTCATTAAGGAGCAGGTAGGGGTTAGACAGTACAGAGACAGGTCATTAAGGAGCAGGTAGGGGTTAGACAGTACAGAGACGGGTCATTAAGGAGCAGGTAGGGGTTAGACGGTACAGAGACGGGTCATTAAGGAGCAGGTAGGGGTTAGACGGTACAGAGACAGGTCATTAAGGAGCAGGTAGGGGTTAGACAGTACAGAGACGGGTTATTAAGGAGCAGGTAGGGGTTAGACGGTACAGAGACAGGTCATTAAGGAGCAGGTAGGGGTTAAACAGTACAGATATGGGTCATTAAGGAGCAGGTAGGGGTTAGACAGTACAGAGACAGGTCATTAAGGAGACCCCCCCCCGTTGGACTTCAAGATCGCGACCCCCCCCCCCCCCCCACCCCCCCCGTTGGACTTCACGATCGCGACATCCCTCCCCCATCCCCCTGTTTTTGAAACACCGGTAAGTTTCGAATTTGTCCGGTAAAAAAAAAGGGGGGCCTCCACAGAAAATTTGGCCTAGGGTCTCCAAAAGTCTAGAACAGGCCCTGCAGGTCATTTAGGAGCAGGTAGGGGTTAGACAGTACAGAGATGGGTCATTAAGGAGCTGGTAGGGGTTAAACAGTACAGAGACGGTTCATTAAGGAGCAGGTAGGGGTTATGAAGCAGACATTTATATTTAGGAATTTGTTTATTAAATACACAATATACAATAATCACAAAATGTAAACGTGTAGAGTGCAGTGCAATAAGTCAATGTCAATAAAGCAGACTCTGAGGGGCTCCATGTCAACAAGGGCCTCCAGGGCTCTGAGGGGCTCCTGGGCTCTGAGGGGCTCCAGGGCTCAGAGGGGCTCCAGGGCTCAGAGGGGCTCCAGGGCTCTGAGGAGCTCCTGGGCTCTGAGGGGCTCCAGGGCTCTGAGGGGCTCCTGGACTCTGAGGGGCTCCTGGGCTCAGAGGGGCTCCAGGACTCAGAGGGGCTCCTGGGCACAGAGGGGCTCCTGGGCTCAGAGGTGCTCCAGGACTCAGAGGGGCTCCTGGGCTCAGAGGGGCTCCTGGGCTCAGAGGGAATCCTGGGCTCTGAAGGGCTCCAGGACTCAGAGGGGCTCCAGGGCTCAGAGGGGCTCCAGGACTCAGAGGGGCTCCAGGGCTCAGAGGGGCTCCTGAGCTCAGAGGGGCTCCAGGGCTCAGAGGGGCTCCTGGGCTCAGAGGGGCTCCAGGGCTCAGAGGGGCTCCTGGGCTCAGAGGGGCTCCAGGGCTCAGAGGGGCTCCTGGGCTCAGAGGGGTTCCAGGGCTCAGAGGGGCTCCTGGGCTCAGAGGGGCTCCAGGGCTCCTGCAGCCAAGTGGACGACTCCATAAACTAAAACAAGCGAAAAGTGTATTTAAACATGTCTTCACTACACTTCACTGTTTGTAGAAAGTAGCATCCTGACGTTAGCTTTTGTTATCAAGGCTATGCTAGCGGCTAACAGAAGCCTAGCAATCATAGCTACTAATTTCTGATGATACGAACATAACATTGATGTGAGAAATGAGAAGCTCGCTAAACTGATTAGAAATACAAAGCTGGTTGGCAACATGGGAAAGATTTATAAAGTAAAACTTACAGGACCAGAGTGACAGCAGCGAATTATCCAGTTCATCAATCATCAATCATACTTCAACAGAAGGGACCATTGGCCTGTTCTTCTTCAAAACCGTCATCTTGTAGTATGTTTGTCGGATGATAAAGCATAATGAACATGACATTTATATTTAGGAATTTGTTTATTAAATACACAATATACAATAATCACAACATGTAAACGTGTAGAGTGCAGTGCAATAAGTCAATGTCAATAAAGCAGACTCTGAGGGGCTCCATGTCAACAAGGGCCTCCAGGGCTCTGAGGGGCTCCTGGGCTCTGAGGGGCTCCTGGGCTCTGAGGGGCTCCAGGGCTCTGAGGGGCTCCTGGGCGCTGAGGGGCTCCAGGGCTCAGAGGGGCTCCAGGGCTCAGAGGGGCTCCAGGGCTCTGAGGAGCTCCTGGGCTCTGAGGGCTCCAGGGCTCTGAGGGGCTCCTGGGCTCTGAGGGGCTCCTGGGCTCAGAGGGGCTCCAGGACTCAGAGGGGCTCCTGGGCACAGAAGGGCTCCTGGGCTCAGAGGTGCTCCAGGACTCAGAGGGGCTCCTGGGCTCAGAGGGGCTCCTGGGCTCAGAGGGAATCCTGGGCTCTGAAGGGCTCCTGGACTCAGAGGGGCTCCAGGGCTCAGAGGGGCTCCAGGACTCAGAGGGGCTCCAGGACTCAGAGGGGCTCCAGGGCTCAGAGGGGCTCCAGGACTCAGAGGGGCTCCAGGGCTCAGAGGGGCTGCTGAGCTCAGAGGGGCTCCTGGGCTCAGAGGGGCTCCAGGGCTCAGAGGGGCTCCTGGGCTCAGAGGGGTTCCAGGGCTCAGAGGGGCTCCTGGGCTCAGAGGGGCTCCAGGGCTCCTGCAGCCAAGTGGACGACTCCATAAAGTAAAACAAGCGAAAAGTGTATTTAAACATGTCTTCACTACACTTCACTGTTTTTAGAAAGTAGCATCCTGACGTTAGCTTTTGTTATCAAGGCTATGCTAGCGGCTAACAGAAGCCTAGTAATCATAGCTACTCATTTCTGATGATACGAACATAACATTGATGTGAGAAATGAGAAGCTCGCTAAACTGATTAGAAATACAAAGCTGGTTGGCAACACGGGAAAGATTTATAAAGTAAAACTTACCAGGACCAGAGTGACAGCAGCGGATTATCCAGTTTGTTATTGATTAGCACCTCGGTTCTGTCCCCCGCTGAAGACATCAGTTTGTTATTGATTAGCACCTCGGTTCTGTCCCCCGCTGAAGACATCAGTTTGTTATTGATTAGCTCCTTGGTTCTGTCCCCCGCTGAAGACATCAGTTTGTTATTGATTAGCTCCTCGGTTCTGTCCCCCGCTGAAGACATCAGTTTGTTATTGATTAGCACCTCGGTTCTGTCCCCCGCTGAAGACATCAGTTTGTTATTGATTAGCACCTCGGTTCTGTCCCCCACTGAAGACATCAGTTTGTTATTGATTAGCTCCTCGGTTCTGTCCCCCGCTGAAGACATCAGTTTGTTATCGATTAGCTCCTCGGTTCTGTCCCCCGCTGACGACATCAGTTTGTTATTGATTAGCTCCTCGGTTCTGTCCCCCGCTGAAGACATCTCGCGCTGTAGTTTGTAGTCTGTAGCGGTTTGTTCTAGAAGCTCCTCTAGTTTATTGTGACCTTCTGTGGAGGACCACCATGAAGGAGGCTGTTTGTTTCCTCCACGGACCACTGCTGCTTCGCCTTCACTTCCATAGCGATCTTTTAGTGATTAAAAAATTGGCGGCCACAAATGTTTAGTTGGTCTGTTGGACAAGATAAGCCCCGCCCCTAGCCCCTGACGTAGCGGTTCTTGCTGGGCTAGCCCAGCTTCGATGTGGGGCCACTCAGGATTCAGTTTGACGGGCCAAATACCGGTTCTTTCGCGGTGGAAACGCAAAGAACTGGTTTGAGATTAGGCCCAAGCTCCGAACCAGCCCTCAAAAAAGCTTGGTGTAAACACGGTATATGAGTCCCAACATGAGCACTGCATCTTGCGTTTCAACACAGTTCTGGTGAGTTGGAGTTTGTCTTTGGGTGAGGCAGAGAGATGTGGGTGAGGGAGGAGAAGGAGGGAGGAGGATAGAGGGAGGGAGGGAGGGAGGAGAGGAGGAGGGAGGAGAGGAGAGGTGGTGAGGGAGGGAGGGAGGAGGATAGAGGGAGGGAGGGAGAGGGAGGAGGAGGAAGAGAGGTGGTGAAGGAGAGAAGCAGGAGGAGATGGAGGGAGAAAGGTGGGGGACGGAAGAGGTGGAGGAAGAGAGGTGGTGAGGGAGGGAGGGAGGAGGAGAAGGAGGGAGAGAGGTGCTGAGGGAGGGAGGGAGGGAGGGAGGGGAAGGAGGAAGGAGAATAGAGGGGGCAGGAAGAGGGAGGAGGAGGAAGAGAGGTGGTGAGGGAGGGAGGAAGAGAAGTGGGGAGTGTGGTGTAAATCAAGAAAATTGTGGCAAAAAGTGCCATGTGTGCCAAGTGTTGGCATGTATTTGCTCAGTAGTTAAGAAAGTGTTCACCAAACGCAGTGTGAGGCCGCGGAGGAGTAGTTAATATAGTTATTATATAGTTAATAGTAGTAGTAGGAGGAGAGTATTGGAGAATAGATAACAGAATGACTCTCAGTAGTTAATATAGTTATAATATAGTTAATAGTAGTAGTAGGAGGAGTGTATTGGAGAATAGATAACAGAATGACTCTCAGTAGTTAATATAGTTATAATATAGTTAATAGTAGTAGTAGGAGGAGAGTATTGGAGAATAGATAACAGAATGACTCTCAGTAGTTAATATAGTTATAATATAGTTAATAGTAGTAGTAGGAGGAGAGTATTGGAGAATAGATAACAGAATGACTCTCAGTAGTTAATATAGTTATAATATAGTTAATAGTAGTAGTAGGAGGAGAGTATTGGAGAATAGATAACAGAATGACTCTCAGTAGTTAATATAGTTATAATATAGTTAATAGTAGTAGTAGGAGGAGAGTATTGGAGAATAGATAACAGAATGACTCTCAGTAGATTAGAATCAGTCACAAACCACCTCTGTCAAGCGTATCAACTTTATGCAAATCAGAGGGAGTTGATTAGAAGGTTGCTGTTACCATTAACATTTTATAATACTTCTGTACAAACCTATCCAATACTCTACTCCAGCATTTGATATGTGTGTTATACAGCTATATGGCAAACGCCCACACCTAGGGTCCAGTGGTTCAATCCTAGTTTATCTCTTGGTTTTTCATTCTTCCATTCTCTCTCTCTCTCTCTCTCTCTCTCTCTCTCTCTCTCTCTCTCTCTCTCTCTCTCTCTCTCTCTCTCTCTCTCTCTCTCTCTCTCTCTCTCTCTCTCTCTCTCTCTCTCTCTCTCTCTCTCTCGCTCTCTCTCTCTCGCTCTCTCTCTCTCTCTCTCTCTAGGGTGGAAGAGTGTCTTCTAATCTGGTGGTGATTAGCGGTAGCTTTTCAGATTAACTGGGGTTTCAATTTACCGTTGCCAAAAAATGTCACTGAGCAAAACAAAACCCTTCTTCTTCTTAACCCTGTTTTTAACAAACTAACTGGAATGAATACCAGAATGACGGGGAGAGAGACAACCTCTCTCTCTCCCTTCTCTCCCCCGTCTCCCCCAGGAGCACTAGTCTCACCCCTGGTGGCTCCTGTCAGCCCACAGAACAGACAGGCCTGGCAGTGGTGGTGGAGGAGGTGACGTGGTGGTGGTGGAGGAAGTCAGAGGTCCCTCAGCCTGAGCACAGAGCAGGGTCGGAGGGGGGGGGGGGGGGGGGGGGGGTTCTTGAGGGCCCATAAAGAAGAGACCCACTTTAACCTAAATCTAAAGAGGATTCAGTCCTCTATATGGTCACACACGTACACACAGAGAAATTAGTCTCACTGCATTTAACCCATCCTCGTATTATACAGCAGTCCAGGGAGCAGTGTGTTAGGGGTCTGGTGCCTTGCTCAAGAGCAACTCAGCACAGTGCCCAGGTGTTTGGGGGACTTGAATCTGGGACCTTGCGGTTCCCAACAGTCCTAACAGACTGAGCCACCCTGCCGCCCCTCCGCCTCAACCAGCTAAGGCTTCTTGCTCCGTCACCCCTGATGAATTCCTGGAATTGACACAAAAACAAACAGAAAGCGTCATTATAACGACCTCGTGAAAAGTCATTCAAAATGTCTTTGGGAAAAGTCATTATAACGATGTTTTGGGATTGTTGGGGTAATCAATTCATCATGAAGGCCAACTTAGAGAACATCCACATATTTCTTTATTTTTGGTTTTGTTTATGTTGCTTTCAAGGATGTAATTATGTGAGGCGGTATCACCGTTTTAAAATACCCTGTTCACCCATCACATCTTCTGCTTCTTCTTCATAAACTAAATATAAATACTTTGTTTCATGTTTTTCAAAAGATTTAAAGGATTGTCCACACACAAAAGAGCTAACTTCTTCCTAAAAGTAATTTATTAATAATAAAGTAATTTAGCATAGATCAATAAACCTAACCTAAGAGTGGAGTATGTCATCAGTCATCAGTGGTGTAAGTGAGTAGGTGAATGTAGGAGTGAAGGAGGATGGATGTGCAATGTTGTATTTAAGATGCAACCGAAGAAACAGAACAGAAATCAAACTGGTGTCCCATGGGAGGAGAGCACCCCCCATGAAGGGGAAGGCTTTAAGGAGAGCACCCCACATGAAGGTCGGGGAAGGCTTTAAGGGGAGCACCCCACATGAAGGTCGGGGAAGGCTTTAAGGGGAGCACCCCACATGAAGGTCGGGGAAGGCTTTAAGGGGAGCACCCCCCATGAAGATTGGGGAAGGCTTTAAGGGGAGCACCCCACATGAAGGTCGGGGAAGGCTTTAAGGGGAGCACCCCACATGAAGGTCGGGGAAGGCTTTAAGGGGAGCACCCCACATGAAGGTCGGGGAAGGCTTTAAGGGGAGCACCCC
>CM051009.1:13213288-13225788 GCA_027704905.1 Muraenolepis orangiensis
TATATATAAATATAAAAATAAATAAATAAATAAATAAATATATATATATATATATATATATATATATATATATATATATTTATTTATTTATTTATTTATTTATTTATATAAATAAATAAATAAATAAATAAATATATATATATATACATATATACATATATACATATATACATATATATATATACATATATATATATATATATATATATATACATATTAATAGGAATTATAACTTCACCAATATTAACCAATCTTTATTGTGATATAGATAGATAGATATATATATAGATATAGATATATATAGATATAGATATAGATAGATATAGATATAGATATAGTTGACATAGATATAGATATAGATATAGATATAGATATATACACACATATATATATATACACACACACACACACACTGGCGGCCTGGGAGACCAGCTGGCCCGCGCCAGCGCTTCCCATATGCGGCTCCCGGCATTCTCCGAAATCGCCGTAGCATATTTCTAAACAGGCTTTATTTGGATAAACTGACAAAATATGTATAATCTAAATAGGTATATTGTCGCGTAATAAAATAATAAAACTTAATAAAGTGACTGAATTACAGTGCTACAGCGATATCTAAAACAGCTTTTAGCCGGGCTCAAATTCTGTCCTGAAATTGAACACGGCCCACAATTCTGTTCGGTTGGTGCGAAATGCATTCTGGGATATTCTGGCACCGAAGGCTGCAGAAGTCTGCATCGATGCACACTTCAATTTCGGGAAATTAAGGCTGCATTTGAAGGCTGCATTTGAAGGAGCCTACGGAATGGGACAGCCTTGTCGCGGCTGCTGTGACGTATGCAGCCTTCAAATGCAGCCTTTTAGGCTGCAGACCCTGAAATGGAACACGGCCTGTATCTGTATCTTATGAGTTTAAAAATAAATAACTTATACAGATTGGTTGTTCTAAAGAGATGACGAACTAGAGTGGTGAATTCAGAACAGTTATCCCGCCTCCTCGATGACTCAGATGCCTAGCTCGACCAATAAGAAAGCCTAATGTCACTCTTTGGGCTCCAGCCCTCCCTAGTGCTCCGAGTCCACTCACAGTCGAATCACTCCACCGCGGAGCGATCCTGCCCGCGAAGCACTTTAATAAAAAATGTAAAAGAACAAAGTGAACGAACGAACGAGAAGGAATATGGGAATGAACGAGTCGTTCTCGTTCACTGAAAATATCCGTTTGTTAAGACCCGTTCGTTCATGAACGACACACCACTATTTAGAATGTACCGGTTCTGATACGTTCGCCGTCATTTCTGTTGCTGTTGCAAGCCTCACAACTGCGGCTGTTATTACTGTTCATATCGGGGAGTAAACGTTTCGACTCGACAACCTGTCTACCATCTCCTCGTTTCTACGCACCTCACCTCATTGGTGACCCAGAACGCTGATCAAAATAATCCTCGAAGCAAACGGTGATGCAGCGCCGGCAGGAGCTAACGCTAACGTCTACGCCGCAGAGATTAAGTTGCCCGAGTTCTGGCAGCGCAGCCCCCGGCCGCGGTTCAACACATCGAAGCCCAGTTCCAACTGAGAGGACATTAAACATTGATATACACACAGAGATGCAGACAAGATCTTTTTACTAGATTATTTTTGCATTTGTGTAAACAAAATGTGTGGCAATGAGATGGACGGGACCAATAATATAAATATATGAATATGGTTTCTGGTTATCTTAGCAGCCCAACGGTAATGCTAGGTTCCCATTGTCGTGCGGTCCATTACGAACGCCACGATTGGCCATTCGTAGCTGATCGTGGAATTTCTCAGAAAGAAATCTCGTCCTGAATTGGGACGATCTGGTACGTGCAGATACATTCCGATACGTTCATCACAAACCGATGCGCTCTGTTACCATTGGATAGGATTGTGGTCACGATGTCTTTCACGCTCCTGATAATAATATTCATATTAATATCAATGTATATACAGTTAATATCTATTATATTCATATTAATATCAATGTGTATGATGATAATTGTCACAAGTGGATTGTTCGGTAAGACCCTGAACGCAGACCAGTGGAGCTATAACGTAAAGCTTTATTTCAAGCAAACACAACACAAAAGTGAACGGGAACAGGCAAGGGGTCTGGATACCGGGAGGTCGATCCGCGGAGTAGCGGCAGGTAGTAGACCGTTGAGTAGTCCGGGACGGGAGAGGAGTCTGGATACCGGGAGGTCGGAGTAGCGACAGGTACTGGACAGGTAATTATAATTACCGGGAAGCTCGTATAGACTGGAGAGTAGTCCGGGATAGGAGAGTAACGCGAGACAGGTGGGTGACGTGGGATAGGCAATGAATCTGGATTTCCGGGACATCGGCGTGGCGATTCCGTCCAGAATGTACCAACGTACAAAGTAGCAACCATGAAGTACGACGTATGACCTTAACGGGAAGCCAGGGTATATATACCCCAGGTGAGGGGATTAGCAATCAGCCACGGCAATTGCTGACAGGTGTGTGTGTGCGCCGCCAGCCCATGTGGCTTGGCCACACCCCCTGTTAACCACCGTAACCATTGTTGACAGGTGTGTGTGTGCGCCACCAGCGCACGTGGCTCACGCCCCCTGCCAACCACCGTAACCGTGACAGTATCCCCCCTCAACGGGCGCCTCCTGGCACCCAACCTGGCTTGAAGGGGTGTTCCCGGTGACAGTTGCGGAAAAGGAACGGGTCTATAAGTATAAAGTATAAGTATAAAGCAGTGATGTGAAAATCTTATGTGCAATACCCGACGACAGACAGCAGTTATAAAATAAGATAAAAAATAGAATAAAAATAGAATAAAGTAAAAAAATTAAAATTAAAAATTAAAATGCAATTTATAAAATGCAAAATATCGGCACAGAAAAGAGCAATATGTATATATAAACCAATGTAATAAAATATACATTGTTATGTCTGTTTGGCCACTTGTCTACTTGTCTACTTGTATTTGTTCATTGTGTTCTGCTTGCTTGATAAATCTTCAAACTTAATTGAGTTCATGTGTGACAGTTCTTATTGATTGATAGTTTGCCTTCTTATTCCCGTAAATTTCCACCACAGTACTGCCAGGTCACCTGCTTAAGTAGCTCTGATAAGAGCATGTTATCAACATTAAGGATATACACTTGCTAGAATATACAACATGCTAAGAGCTATTAATCAAGTCAAGTCAAGTCAAGTTTGTTGTCACTTCACAGTTTACACGTAATAGTATAAAGTATAAAGCAGTGATGTGAAAATCTTATGTGCAATACCCAACGACAGACAGCAGTTATAAAAATAAGATAAAAATTGATAAAAATAGAATAAAGAATAAAGAGAATAAAAGCTTAAAAAATATAAATAAAAATGCAATTTATAAAATGCAAAATATCGGCACAGAAAAGAGCAATATGTATATACAATGTAATAAAATATACATTGTTATATGCTATACACCCTTGTTCAGCAGCCTGATGGCCTGACTGTGGAAGCTATCTCTAAGCCTATTTGTACGGCACTTGATACTGCGGTATCGCCTGCCTGACGGTAAAAGTGAGTACAGTTCGTGGCTGGGGTGGGCAATGTCTTTTATGATGCGTTTGGCCTTGGCCACGCACCGCTGGTTGTATATATCCAGGAGGGAAGGGAGCTCACCTCCAACGATATACTGGGCCGTCCGCCCCACCCTTTGAAGCGCTCTGTGCTCGAGTGCGGTGCAGTTCCCGTACCAGGCGGTGATACACCCTGTAAGAACACTCTCGATGGTGCCGTTATAGAATGTTCTCAGGATGCTGGGGCCCATTTTCTTCAGACGTCTGAGGAAATACAGGCATTGTTTGGCCCTTTTCACCACGTGTGTGGTGTGCGTGGACCATGTGAGGTCCTCGGAGATGTGCACGCCGAGGAACTTGAAGCTGCTGACCCTCTCTACTGCAACGAACGCCGTCGATGGAGATAGGGTTGTGCACTCCCCTCTGCTTCCTGAAGTTCACAATCAGCTCCTTGGTCTTCTTGACGTTGAGGGCGAGGCTGTTCTCCTGGCACCACTGCTCCAGCAATCCGACCTCCTCCCTGTAGGCTGTCTCGTCGTCGCCGGCGATCAGGCCCATTGTCGTGTCGTCAGCAAACTTGATGATGACGTTGGAGCTGTGCATAGCCATGCAGTCATGGGTGTAGAGGGAGTAGAGGAGAGGGCTCAGCACGCATCCCTGGGGGGCTCCCGTGTTGAGGGTCAGTGGCTCTGATGTGGTGCTGCCCATCCTCACCACCTGCCGGCGGTCCGACAGGAGGTCCAGTATCCAGCTGCACGTGGATGGGGGTACGCCTAGACCTCTAAGCTTGGTGTCGAGCTTGGCAGGAACTATTGTGTTGAACGCTGAGCTGTAGTCCACAAACAGCATTCGCACATAACAGTTGTTTCCCTCCAGGTGGGAAAGGGCAGTGTGGAGGGCCATGGCACTTGCGTCGTCCGTGGATCTATTTTCACGATATGCAAATTGCCATGGGTCCAGCGTGGCAGGTAACACGGAGCAAATAAAGTCCTTCACCAACCTCTCGAAGCATTTGCTAATGATCAAGGTGAGGGCTACAGGTCTATAGTCATTCAGGCATGTTACCTTGGGTTGTTTAGGGACAGGCACGATGGTGGACCTCTTGAAGACCGCGGGGACAACAGCCTGGGACAGGGAGAGGTTGAAGATGTCTGCAAAGACTCCTGCCAACTGGTCTGCGCATGCTCTGAGGACGCGGCCCGGGATGTCGTCGGGGCCTGCCGCCTTACGGATGTTCAGCCGCTTGAAGGTGCGGCGCACATCCTCCTCCGAGATGCGCAGCAGGCTGGTCTCCTCAGGCGCCGCTGGCTTCGGCGGGCTGTCGATTACGTCGAACCGAGCAAAAAAAGTATTTAGCTCTCCTGGGAGGGAGGTAGAGGAGTTCTCTACACAACTGGTTCTCCCTCTGAAGTTCGTTATCGTCTGCAGCCCCTGCCACATACCCCTCGCATCGTGTTTCTTGAATTTATCTTCCACTCTGTCCTTATACTCCCGCTTGGCAGTGACGATGGTCTTACGGAGGTCGTAACGGGCTCTCGTATATTCCTCCATATTCCCGGAGCCAAAGGCGGCGTTACGCGTGTGTAGGGTAGTGCGAACATCGCCGTTAATCCACGGTTTCTGGTTGGGATATATCCGAACCGACTTGGTCGGAACAACGTCATCTATGCACTTCTTGATGAACCCGGTGACCAACGACGCGTACTCGTTGATGTGCATGCAGACCAGTTGGCAGGAGTCTTTGCAGACATTTTCAACCTCTCCCTGTCCCAGGCTGTTGTCCCCGCGGTCTTCAAGATGTCCACCATCATGCCTGTCCCCAAACAACCCAAGGTAACATGCCTGAATGACTATAAACCTGTAGCCCTCACCTCGATTGTCAGCAAATGCTTCGAGAGGTTGGTCAAGGACTTTATTTGCTCCGTGTTACCTGCCACGCTGGACCCATGGCAATTTGCATATCGTCAAAATAGATCCACGGACGACGCAATTGCCATGGCCCTCCACACTGCCCTTTCCCACCTGGAGGGAAAGAACTGTTATGTGCGAATGCTGTTTGTGGACTACAGCTCAGCGCTCAACACAATAGTTCCTGCCAAGCTTGACACCAAGCTTAGAGGTCTAGGCGTGCCCCCATCCACGTGCAGCTGGATACTGGACCTCCTGTCGGACCGCCGCCAGGTGGTGAGGATGGGCAGCACCACCTCAGAGCCACTGACCCTCAACACGGCCCTCTACTCCCTCTACACCCACGACTGCATGGCTATGCACAGCTCCAATGTCATCATCAAGTTTGCTGACCACACGACAGCGATGGGCCTGATTGCCGGCGACGACGAGACAGCCTACAGGGAGGAGGTCGGATCGCTGGAGCAGTGGTGCCAGGAGAACAGCCTCGCCCTCAATGTCAAGAAGACCAAGGAGCTGATCGTGGACTTCAGAAAGCAGAGGGGAGAGCACAGCCCTATCTCCATCGACGGTGTTGCAGTAGAAAGGGTCAGCAGCTTCAAGTTCCTCGGCGTGCACATCTCCGAGGACCTCACATGGTCCACGCACACCACACACGTGGTGAAAAGGGCCCAACAACGCCTGTATTTCCTCAGGCGTATGAAGAAATTCAGCATGGGCCCCCGCATCCTGAGAACATTCTATAACGGCACCATCGAGAGTGTTCTTACAGGGTGTATCACCGCCTGGTACGGGAACTGCACCGCACTCGAGCGCAGAGCACTTCAAAGAGTGGGGCGGACGGCCCAGTATATGGTCACCTTGTTAACTGGTCACCTTGTTAACTGGTCACCTGGTTAACTGGTCACCTGGTTAACTGGTCACCTGGTTAACTGGTCATCTGGTCACCTGGTTAACTGGTCACCTGGTTTACTGGTCATCTGATCACCTGGTTAACTGGTCACCTGGTTCACTGGTCACCTGGTTACCTGTTCACCTGGTTTACTGGTTAACTGGTCACCTGGTTAACTTTTCACCTTGTTTACTGGTCATCTGGTTTACTGGTCACCTGGTTAACTGGTGTCTGGTTAACTGGTCACCTGGCTAACTGGTGTCTGGTTAACTGGTCACTTGGTTAACTGGTCACCTGGTTAACTGGTCACCTGGTTAACTGATTACCTGGTTAACTGGTCACCTGGTTAACTGTTCACCTGGTTAACTGATTACCTGGTTAACTGGTAACCTGGTTAACTGGGCACCTGGTTAACTGGTTACCTGGTTAACTGGTCATCTGGTTAACTGGTCACCTGGTTAACTGGTCACCTGGTTAAATTGTCACCTGGTCACTTAGTTAACTGGTGTTCTGGTTAACTTGTTTAATGGTCACCTAGTCACCTGGTTACACACCTAGTACTGTCTAACCCCTACCTTCTCCTTAATGACCCATCTCTGTACTGTCTAACCCCTACCTGCTCCTTAATGACCCGTCTCTGTACTGTCTAACCCCTACCTGCTCCTTAATGAACCGTCTCTGTACCGTCTAACCCCTACCTGCTCCTTAATGACCCGTCTCTGTACCGTCTAACCCCTACCTGCTCCTTAATGACCCGTCTCTGTACCGTCTAACCCCTACCTGCTCCTTAATGACCTGTCTCTGTACTGTCTAACCCGTGCCTGCTCCTTAATGACCCGTCTCTGTACCGTCTAACCCCTACCTGCTCCTTAATGACCCGTCTCTGTACAGTCTAACCCCTACCTGCTCCTTAATGACCCGTCTCTGTACAGTCTAACCCCTACCTGCTCCTTAATGAACTGTCTCTGTACCGTCTAACCCCTACCTGCTCCTTAATGACCCGTCTCTGTACCGTCTAACCCCTACCTGCTCCTTAATGACCTGTCTCTGTACTGTCTAACCCCTACCTGCTCCTTAATGACCCGTCTCTGTACCGTCTAACCCCTACCTGCTCCTAATGACCCGTCTCTGTACCGTCTAACCCCTACCTGCTCCTTAATGAACCGTCTCTGTACCGTCTAACCCCTACCTGCTCCTTAATGACCCGTCTCTGTACCGTCTAACCCCTACCTGCTCCTTAATGACCCGTCTCTGTACCGTCTAACCCCTACCTGCTCTTCTCCTCCTCTCCTCCCTTGCTCCTCTCCTCCCTTCCCCTCCTCTCCTCCTCCCATCCTCTCCCCTCCTCTCCTCCCTTCCCCTCCTCTCCTCCTCCCATCCTCTCCCCTCCTCTCCTCCTCTCCTCCCCTCCCTCCCCCCCTCTCTCCTCTCCTCCCCCCCTCCCTCCCCTCTCTCCTCTCCTCCTCTCCTCCGCTTTTACTTTCCTCCCCTCTCTCATCTCCTCCCCTCCTCCAAACATAATAAACCATAAGAAACCTTAAGAAACATAATAAACCATAATAAACTAAACATAATAAACCATATAAACAATAAGAAACATTATAAACGATAGGAAACAAACTATAATGAACCATATAAACCATAAGAAACATTATAAACAATAAGAAACATAATAAACAATAAGAAACATTATAAACCATAAGAAACATATGAAACCATAAGCAACGAAACATAATAAACCATAAGAAACATAATAAACCATAAGAAACAAAACATAATAAACCATAAGAAACAAACTATAATGAATCATATAAACCATAATAAACAAACTATAATGAACCATAATAAACAAACCATAATAAACCATATAAAACATAAGAAACATTTGAAACCATATAAACCATAAGAAACAAAACATAATAAACCATATAAACCATAAGAAACATAATAAACTATAAGAAACAGAACATAATAAACCATATCAACCATAAGAAACATAATAAACTATAAGCAACAAAACATAGGAAACCATATAAACCATAAGAAACATAATAAACCATAATAAACAAAACATAATAAACCATATAAACCATAAGAAACATAATAAACCATATAAACCATAAGAAACATATCATAATAAACCATATAAACCACAAGAAACAGAACATAATAAACCATATAAACCATAAGAAACATAATAAACTATAAGCAACAAAACATAGGAAACCATATAAACCATAAGAAACATAATAAACCATAATAAACAAAACATAATAAACCATATAAACCATAAGAAACATAATAAACCCTTTAAACCATAAGAAACATAATAAACTATAAGCAACAAAACATAGGAAACCATAAGAAACATATAAACCATAAGAAACAAAACATAATAACCCATATAAACCATAAGAAACATAATAAACCGTATAAAACATAATAAACCATATAAACCATAACAAACAAAACATAATGAACTATATAAACCATAAGAAACATAATAACCATAAAAAACATATAAACCATAAGAAACAAAACATAATAAACCATAAGAAACATAATAAACATAAAAAACATAAGAAACCATAAGAAACAAAACATAATAAACCATATAAACCATAAGAAACAAAACATAATAAACCATATAAACCACAAGAAACAGAACATAATAAACCATATAAACCATAAGAAACAAACATAATTAACCATATAAACCATAAGAAACAGAACATAATAAACCATAAGTAACAAAACATAATAAACCATATAAACTATAAGAAACATAATAAACCATAAGAAACAGAACATAATAAACCATATAAACCATAAGAAACATAATAAACCATATAAACCATAAGAAACATAATAAACCATAAGAAACAGAACATAATAAACCATATCAACCATAAGAAACATAATAAACCATATAAACCATAAGAAACAAAACATAATAAACCACAAAAACCATAAGAAGCTAAACATAATAAACCATGAAAACCATAAGAAACAAAACATAATAAACCATATAAACCATAAGAAACAAAACATAATAAACCATAAAAACCATAAGAAACAAAACATAATAAACCATAAAAACCATAAGAAACAAAACATAATAAACCATAAAAACCATAAGAAACAAAACATAATAAAGGTAATAAACCTAGTAAACCATCAAACCGTAATACACCTAATAACCATAATAAACCATAGTAGCCCTTATAGTCCTAATAACCCTAATGAACCTAATAAGGCCCCCTTCATATAGAGCCGGGCGCCAGGTGGCCGCCAGGTGTCACCAGAGGACCGCGGAAGAAGCGCGTCGCGGCGCGCGCCTCAGGACCCCCGCCGTCACGTGTACTCCGTACTTCAGACTCTTTATACCGTCCGCACGGCGGCGGCTTTGATCTCGTCGGTTCGACCGCTCAGATCAACCGGGACGTCACTTCGTCGACTTTACCGGGGCGGGCAAGGCGTCTCGCGGTCACGTCACAAACACACCTACACACACAACCGCACACACGCACGCACACACTTGCACAGACACGCGCACACACATACACACATGCACGCACAGACACGCACGCAAACACAGACACACACGCAAACACACGCACACACAGACATACACACACGCGCGCACACACACACACACACAGAACCGCACACACACACACACACACACACACACACACACACACACACACACACACACACACACACACACACACACACACACACACACACACACACACACTTTATTAACACCAATCCTTCTCCCGAGCGTCGGAATGTGACCACGCGCGAGCAGGTGCGCGAGTCGCGCCGCGGGGGAGCGCAATCAAGAGCTCGCGTGAGTGACAGCTGGCGCGGGTGTTTGGCCAATAGAGAGAGAGGCACGCGGTGCGCTAAAGTTGGGGTGGGTGGGCGTGGCCCGAGAACCTCCACTTTCCTTTTTTTTTAATCTTTTTTTTTTGGGACGCGACTCTGATTGGTCGGTGGAGGGGGGAGGGGGCGTGGCACACGAGAGCCCCCCCCCCCCCACACACACACACAGCAGCTCGCGCCGTGGCAGAGCGAGGAGCGGAGTGATGATGACGGTGTTGTGGAGGAACCGGCGGGACGCGCGTGGATCCGAGTGGAAGTGTTTTCGGTGACCGGGAAACAACAACAACAGCAGCAACAACAACAACAACAACAACAACAACAACAACAATATCGACAATATCAACAACAACAACAACAACAACAGCAACACACGCTCGAACCAGCGCGTCAACTTCTCCGGTCCATTGCGGTGTGTGAGCGTGTGTGAGTGTGTGTGTGTGTGTGTGTGTGTGTGTGTGTGTGTGTGTGTGCGGACCTAACCGGGGACTCTCCGGTTCTTCTCGTCGGTCCTCGCGGAGAGGAGAAGAAGAGCCACCGACGCCCCGTGGACCGGATATCATAACCGTAAATAGAGGACCATGTGAGTTCCGGTCCGTCGTCCGGTTGATGATGAGGATGATGTTGAAGATGATGATGAAGAAGATGAAGATGGTGAAGTTTCCCGCGAGTCCTCCGAGCGTCTTCGTCACTTTGGCGCTCCTCTTCCTCCTGCTCTTCCTCGCGCCCGGCGCCCCGCAGTCAGGTGAGGCTCGAGCCGCGGAACGCGTCGCTTGTTGTCTGTTAGTTTCTACCGGCTGCTTACTGACTGGTTATTGACAGGTTATAGGTTATTATAACCTGGTTATACTGACTGGTTATTATTATTACTGGTTATTTAACTGGTTATTATAACTGGTATTATACCTGGTTATACTGACTGGTTATTATTATTACTGGTTATTTAACTGGTTATTATAACTGGTATTCTCCTGCTGCTTACTGATTGGTTATTATTGTTACTGGTTATTTAACTGGTTGTTATAACTGGTATTATACCTGGTTATACTGACTGGTTATTATTATTACTAGATATTTAACTGGTTATTAGAACTGGTATTCTACCTGCTGCTTACTGACTGGTTATTATTATTACTGGTTATTTAACTGTTAGTTATAACTGGTATTCTACCTGCTGCTTACTGACTGGTTATTATTATTACTGGTTATTTAACTGGTTGTTATAACTGGTATCTACCTGGTTATACTGACTGGTTAGTATTATTACTGGTTATTTAACTGGTTATTATAACTGGTATTCTCCTGCTGCTTACTGACTGGTTATTATTATTACTGGTTATTTAACTGGTTATTATAACTGGTATTATACCTGCTGCTTACTGACTGGTTATTATTACTGGTTATTTAACTGGTTATTATAACTGGTATTATACCTGGTTATACTGACTGGTTATTATTATTACTGGTTATTTAACTGGTTATTAAAACTGGTATTATACCTGGTTATACTGACTGGTTATTATTATTACTGGTTATTTAACTGGTTATTAAAACTGGTATTCTACCTGGTTATACTGACTGGTTATTATTATTACATGTTATTTAACTGGTTATTATAACTGGTATTCTACCTGGTTATACTGACTGGTTATTATTGTTACTGGTTATTTAACTGGTTATTATAGCTGGTATTCTACCTGCTGCTTACTGACTGGTTATTATTATTACTGGTTATTTAACTGGTTATTATAACTGGTATTATACCTGCTGCTTACTGACTGGTTATTATTATTACTGGTTATTTAACTGGTTATTATAACTGGTATTATACCTGGTTATACTGACTGGTTATTATTGTTACTGGTTATTCAGACTGGTTGTTAGTAAGTGGTTATTGTAATTGTTTTTTCTGACTGGTTGTTGTGACTGGTTGTTAGTAAGTGGTCATTGTAAGTGTTTTCCTGACTGGTTGTTCTGACTGGTTGTTAGTAAGTGGTCATTGTAAGTGTTTATTCTGACTGGTTGTTAGTAAGTGGTCATTGTACGTGTTTATTCTGACTGGTTGTTCTGACTGGTTGTTAGTAAGTGGTCATTGTAAGTGTTTATTCTGACTGGTTGTTCTGACTGGTTGTTAGTAAGTGGTCATTGTAAGTGTTTATTCTGACTGGTTATTCTGACTGGTTGTTAGTAAGTGGTCATTGTAAGTGTTTGTTCTGACTGGTTGTTAGTAAGTGGTCATTGTA
>CM051009.1:13233288-13238288 GCA_027704905.1 Muraenolepis orangiensis
CTCTCTCTCTCTCTCTCTCTCTCTCTCTCTCTCTCTCTCTCTCTCTCTCTCTCTCTCTCTCTCTCTCTCTCTCTCTCTCTCTCTCTCTCTCTCTCTCCCTTCCTCTCTCCGCTCCCCCCCCTCCACCTCTTGGGTGATTTGTAGATGAGCGTGAAGACAGACCGGGTGACAAATGAGAGGACATGGAGGAGGAGATGGATTTAGACTGACTGACAGACTGACAGACAGACAGACAGACAGACATACAGACAGACAGACTGTCTGTCTGGGTGGTGATGGGTGGTGTTGGGTGGTGATGGGTGGTGTTGGGTGGTGTTGGGTGGTGATGGGTGGTGTTGGGTGGTGTTGGGTGGTGTTGGGTGGTGATGGTGGTGTTGGGTGGTGATGGGTGGTGTTGGGTGGTGATGGGTGGTGTTGGGTGGTGTTGGGTGGTGATGGGTGGTGTTGGGTGGTGTTGGGTGATGATGGGTGGTGTTGAGTGGTGTTGGGTGGTGATGGGTGGTGTTGGGTGGTGTTGGGTGGTGATGGGTGTGGGTGTCTAAGTGTTATCAGGGTGGAGGTAACCATGCAGCAGTGCTCAGCGGGGGGTCTGTACTTATCATGACAAACGCCTTGTGTGTGTGTGTGTGTGTGTATGTGTGTGTGTGTGTGTGTGTGTGTGTGTGTGTGTGTTATAAAGGCTGCTCACCTAAGTGCCTCTCACACTCGGGTCGCCGCAGTAACCGTAATACAGCGGTGTTGCCACGGCAACCGCAGGGGATGACGAACACCCGGAAAAAAATAATCACATTTTTATTTCCTTATTTCTCTTCTTCTTCTTCTTCTTCTTCTTCTTCTTCTTCTTCTTCTTCTTCTTCTTCTTCGTTACGGTTTGTATTTTAAATATTGAAGAAAACTGAAGCACAACGCAGCGAAGAGTTGCCGGTTCAAATCCCGTCATTTATTTCCTGAGCCACTTTTATGACTTTTATTTTGAAATGCCGCCAAGATGATATGTTCTCACACACTTGTGATATAGAATAATTGCTTAATTATAGCTCATCATTTAATATAAGTAATGGTAATGGATGCTTTTATATAGCGCTTTTATTCAAGTCATGCCTCACATTCACCCATTCATACACCCATTCAACCACCGACGGCGGAGTCAGCCATCAAGGAGACAACCAGCATGTCGGGAGCAGTTGGGGTTAGTTGTCTTGCACATCGACAGTTTTTGCTAGGAGGAGCCGGAGGATCGAACCAGCGACCTTTCGGTTGTGAGGCGACCGCTCTACCTCCTGAGCTATACTGCTGCAGTACTCTGAGTACTCTCATGCCTTCAAAGAAGTGACTTTCACTCTGAAGCTCTGAGCTGATTGAGTGCTGGATACTTTCACTGTAAGGTGACAGAGTGCTGGATACTTTCACTCTAAGGTGACAGAGTGCTGGAGACTTTCACTCTGAGGTGACAGAGTGATGGAGACTTTCACTGTAAGGTGACAGAGTGCTGGATACTTTCACTCTAAGGTGACAGAGTGCTGGAGACTTTCACTCTGAGGTGACAGAGTGATGGAGACTTTCACTGTAAGGTGACAGAGTGCTGGAGACTTTCACTGTAAGGTGACAGAGTGCTGGAGACTTTCACTCTAAGGTGACAGAGTGCCGGAGATGTTCACTGTAAGGTGACAGAGTGCCGGAGACTTTCACTCTAAGGTGACAGAGTGCTGGATACTTTCACTCTAAGGTGACAGAGTGCTGGAGACTTTCACTCTGAGGTGACAGAGTGATGGAGACTTTCACTGTAAGGTGACAGAGTGCTGGAGACTTTCACTGTAAGGTGACAGAGTGCTGGAGACTTTCACTCTAAGGTGACAGAGTGCCGGAGATGTTCACTGTAAGGTGACAGAGTGCCGGAGACTTTCACTTTAAGGTGACAGAGTGCCGGAGACTTTCACTCTAAGGTGACAGAGTGCTGGAGACTTTCACCCTAAGGTTACAGAGTCCTGGAGACTTTCACTCTAAGGTGACAGAGTGCTGGAGACTTTCACTGTAAGGTGACAGAGTGCTGTAGACTTTCACTGTAAGATAACAGAGTGCTGGAGACTTTCACTCTAAGGTGACAGAGTGCTGGAAACTTTCACTCTAAGGTGACAGAGTGCTGGAGACTTTCTCTCTAAGGTGACAGAGTGCTTGCGACTTTCACTCTAAGGTGACAGAGTGCTGGAGACTTTCACTCTAAGGTGACAGAGTGCTGGAGACTTTCACTCTAAGGTGACAGAGTGCTGGAGACTTTCACTCTAAGGTGACAGAGTGCCGGAGACTTTCACTCTAAGGTGACAGAGTGCCGGAGACTTTCACTCTAAGGTGACAGAGTGCGGAGACTTTCTCTAGGTGACAGAGTGCGAGACTTTCTCTAAGGTGACAGAGTGCTGGAGACTTTCACTCTAAGGTGACAGAGTGCTGGAGACTTTCACTCTAAGGTGACAGAGTGCTGGAGACTTTCACTGTAAGGTGACAGAGTGCTGGAGACTTTCACTGTAAGGTGACAGAGTGCTGGAGACTTTCACTGTAAGGTGACAGAGTGCTGGAGACTTTCACTGTAAGGTGACAGAGTGCGGAGACTTTCACTGTAAGGTGACAGAGTGCGGAGACTTTCACTGTAAGGTGACAGAGTGCGGAGACTTTCACTGTAAGGTGACAGAGTGCCGGAGACTTTCACTGTAAGGTGACAGAGTGCCGGAGACTTTCACTGTAAGGTGACAGAGTGCCGGAGACTTTCACTGTAAGGTGACAGAGTGCTGGAGACTTTCACTGTAAGGTGACAGAGTGCTGGAGACTTTCACTGTAAGGTGACAGAGTGCTGGAGACTTTCACTGTAAGGTGACAGAGTGCTGGAGACTTTCACTCTAAGGTGACAGAGTGCTGGAGACTTTCACTCTAAGGTGACAGAGTGCTGGAGACTTTCACTGTAAGGTGACAGAGTGCTGGAGACTTTCACTCTAAGGTGACAGAGTGCTGGAGACTTTCACTGTAAGGTGACAGAGTGCTGGAGACTTTCACTCTAAGGTGACAGAGTGCTGGAGACTTTCACTGTAAGGTGACAGAGTGCTGAGACTTTCACTGTAAGGTGACAGAGTGCTGGAGACTTTCACTGTAAGGTGACAGAGTGCTGGAGACTTTCACTCTAAGGTGACAGAGTGCTGGAGACTTTCACTCTAAGGTGACAGAGTGCTGGAGACTTTCACTGTAAGGTGACAGAGTGCTGGAGACTTTCACTCTAAGGTGACAGAGTGCTGGAGACTTTCACTCTAAGGTGACAGAGTGCTGGAGACTTTCACTCTAAGGTGACAGAGTGCTGGAGACTTTCACTCTAAGGTGACAGAGTGCTGGAGACTTTCACTCTAAGGTGACAGAGTGCTGGAGACTTTCACTCTAAGTGACAGAGTGCTGGAGACTTTCACTCTAAGGTGACAGAGTGCTGGAGACTTTCTCTCTAAGGTGACAGAGTGCTTGCGACTTTCACTCTAAGGTGACAGAGTGCTGGAGACTTTCACTGTAAGGTGACAGAGTGCTGGATACTTTCACTCTGAGGTGACAGAGTGCTGGAGACTTTCACTCTGAAGTGACAGAGTGCTGGAGACTTTCACTCTGAGGTGACAGAGTGCTGGAGACTTTCACTCTAAGGTGACAGAGTGCTGGAGACTTTCACTGTAAGGTGACAGAGTGCTGGAGACGTTCACTGTAAGGTGACAGAGTGCTGGAGACTTTCACTGTAAGGTGACAGAGTGCTGGATACTTTCACTCTGAGGTGACAGAGTGCTGGAGACTTTCTCTCTAAGGTGACAGAGTGCCGGAGACTTTCTCTCTAAGGTGACAGAGTGCTGGAGACTTTCACTGTAAGGTGACAGAGTGCTGGAGACTTTCACTGTAAGGTGACAGAGTGCTGGAGACTTTCACTGTAAGGTGACAGAGTGCTGGAGACTTTCACTCTGAGGTGACAGAGTGCTGGATACTTTCACTCTAAGGTGACAGAGTGCCGGAGACTTTCACTCTAAGGTGACAGAATGCCGGAGACTTTCACTGTAAGGTGACAGAGTGCTGGAGACTTTCACTCTGAGGTGACAGAGTGCTGGATACTTTCACTCTAAGGTGACAGAGTGCCGGAGACTTTCACTCTAAGGTGACAGTATGCCGGAGACTTTCACTGTAAGGTGACAGAGTGCCGGAGATTTTCACTGTAAGGTGACAGAGTGCCGGAGACTTTCACTCTAAGGCGACAGAGTGCCGGAGACTTTCACTCTAAGGTGACATAGTGCCGGAGACTTTCACTCTAAGTGGACAGAGTGCCGGAGACTTTCACTGTAAGGTGACAGAGTGCCGGAGATTTTCACTCTAAGGTGACAGTGTGCCGGAGACTTTCACTCTGAGGTGACAGAGTGCTGGAGACTTTCACTCTGAAGTGACAGAGTGCTGGAGACTTTCACTGTTAGGTGACAGAGTGCTGGAGACTTTCACTCTAAGGTGGCAGAGTTCTGGAGACTTTCACTGTAAGGTGACAGGGTGCTGGAGACTTTCACTCTAAGGTGACAGAGTGCTGGAGAATTTCACTCTAAGGTGACAGAGTGCTGGATACTTTCAATGTAAGGTGACAGAGTGCTGGAGACTTTCACTCTGAGGTGACAGAGTGCTGGAGACTTTCACTGAAAGGTGACAGCGTGCTGGAGACTTTCAATGTCATGTGACAGAGTGCTGGAGACTTTCAATGTAAGGTGACAGAGTGCTGGAGACTTTCACTGTAAGGTGACAGAGTGCCGGAGACTTTCACTGTAAGGTGACAGTGCTGGGGACCTTTACTGTAAGGTGACAGAGTGCTGGAGACTTTCACTGTAAGGTGACAGAGTGCTGGAGACTTTCACTCTAAGCTGACAGAGTGCTGGAGACTTTCACTGTAAGGTGACAGAGTGCTGGAGACTTTCACTGTAAGGTGACAGTGCTGGAGACTTTCACTGTAAGGTGAC
>CM051009.1:13243288-13245788 GCA_027704905.1 Muraenolepis orangiensis
AGGGATAGATGATAGATACATGGATGGAGAGATGATGTATGAATGAATGATAGATGATAGATACATGGATGGAGAGATGATGTATGAATGAATGATAGATGATAGATACATGGATGGAGAGATGATGTATGAATGAATGATAGCTGATAGATACATGGATGGAGAGATGATGTATGAATGAATGATAGATGATAGATACATGGATGGAGAGATGATGTATGAATGAATGATAGATGATAGATACATGGATGGAGAGATGATGTATGAATGAATGATAGATGATAGATACATGGATGGAGAGATGATGTATGCATGAAGGGATAGATGATAGATACATGGATGGAGAGATGATGTATGAATGAATGAATGATAGATGATAGATACATGGATGAAGAGATGATGTATGAATGAATGAATGATAGATGATAGATACATGGAAGGAGAGAGGATGTATGAATGAATGAATGATAGATGATAGATACATGGATGGAGCGAGGATGTATGAATGAATGAATGATAGATGATCGATACATGGATGGAGAGAGGATGTATGAATGAAGGTATAGATGATAGATACATGGATGGAGAGATGATGTATGAATGAATGATAGATGATAGATACATGGATGGAGAGATGATGTTTGAATGAATGAATGATAGATGATAGATACATGGATGGAGAGATGATGTATGAATGAAGGGATAGATGATAGATACATGGATGGAGAGATGATGTATGAATGAAGGGATAGATGATAGATACATGGATGGAGAGATGATGTATGAATGAATGAATGATAGATGATAGATACATGGATGGAGAGTTGATGTATGAATGAAGGGATAGATGATAGATACATGGATGGAGAGATGATGTATGAATGAAGGGATAGCCTAGCGTAGCCTAGCGTTAACATAGCGTAACATAGCGTAACATAGCGGAATGTAGCGTAACATACCGTAACGTAGCGTAACATAGCGTAACGTAGCGTAGTGGCTGCTCCTTCCCTTGTACTAACAAGGTTAGCCGCCCCGGCTAGCGGAGCCTAGGGCCAGTGTAGCCTAGCGCCCGGTGTCCCTGGTGGCGTGATCATAAGGCTTTTTGGGCCGCACGTTGTTCGTGACCCCGTGACCCTTGACCCCTCTCCGCTATGCAGTGTGTGAATAAATAGACGAGACAAAGGGCGGAGCTTTAAGCTAGCTGCCGCCGCCGCCACCGCTAGTCTGCCAGTTGGATATTGTTTTCTTCTTTTAGACGGTATATAAAGTATATTTCTTTATATTTCTTTATTTTTCAATTTTTTTAATCCTGGTACTTCTCCACCCGTCTAGGATTATATGATGTACATTTTATCTTCCATACTCTCTATTACAGCACTAAAGACGTAGCGTAGCTTGACTAGCGTCGACAAGGTGTGTCGTCGTTATCCTAGCGCGCTAAGGTCATTAGCATGGTAGCTTGTGTGTTTAGTGTGGAAGACCACTTAGCTTGGTGGGTGCTACGAAACAAAGGAAATGGTTTCAGATCTGAGATTGACGAATAATTAAGAATAATTAAGAATAATTCCATTCCATAATTCCGAGTTATTTCTGGTGTTTCACTTTAACAGAAGAAGACAAGCTAATCCTGTGAGTCTGTGTGTGTGTGGTTCTGTGTGTGTGGTTCTGTGTGTGTGTGTGTGTGTGTGTGTGTGTGTGTGTGTGTGCGTGTGTCCTAGTTGAGACGTTTGTATCTATCTTCACTAAACAAACCCCTCTGCTATAACCTCTGACCTGGGGACCTCGTTATGTCCCCCGTCCTCCGTGTCTACCCAGAATGCACCACTCCTGGAAGCTTTTGCCTGCCGCTCGTGCTAATTGGCCAGCCGGCCACCCCCTAGGGGCGGAGCCTCTTGATTGACAGGCCCGGTGATGGGCGTAATGCCGCCGTGGAGGGAGGCAAAGCCAGCTGTCTGTCAAGGTGTTAGAAACACATCTGCTAATGGTGTGTGTGTGTGTGTGTGTGTGTGTGTGTGTGTGTGTGTGTGTGTGTGTGTGTGTGTGTGTGTGTGTGTGTGAGAGTATGTGCGGGTCTGTGTGTGTGTGTGTTTGTTTGTGTGTGTGTGTGTGTGTATTAGTGCTAATATATAGATTTCCTATTGTAATATGGTGATATCAGAGCAGATATGGTGGTTATATGGTGACATGACGAGTGTTTTAGAGGCTGCCTTACAGTCAAGTGGGGATAGATGATAGATACATGGATGTCCCTTCACTATTGACACAGTATGAATATTGGTGTTTGGTCCACAACATCCACATCTTATTGTGTCCATATAGACCTAGTGTGTGCGTGTCTCCTCTCTTCTCTCCTCTCTCCTCTCTCCTCCTCTCCTCTCTCCTCCTCTCTCATCTTCTCTCCTCTCCTCTCTCCTCTCTCCTCCTCTCTCATATTTTCTTCTCTCCTCTCTCCTCCTCTCTCCTCCTCTCTCCTCCTCTCTCTTCT
Source organism: Muraenolepis orangiensis (assembly GCA_027704905.1). Classification (NCBI taxonomy): domain Eukaryota; kingdom Metazoa; phylum Chordata; class Actinopteri; order Gadiformes; family Muraenolepididae; genus Muraenolepis; species Muraenolepis orangiensis. Next base: position 13,245,774 of record CM051009.1, read on the forward strand.
CTCTCCTTCTCTCTC
>CM051009.1:13265788-13273288 GCA_027704905.1 Muraenolepis orangiensis
CTGACTAGTTGAAATACTGCCTCACTGACTAGTTGAAATACTGTCTCACTGACGAGTTGAAATACTGTCTCACTGACTAGTTGAAACACTTTCTCACTGACTAGTTGAAACACTGTCTCTCTGACTAGTTAAATACTGTCTCACTTGTTTAGTTAAAACACTGTCTCTCTGACTAGTTAAAACACTATCTCACTGACTAGTTAAAACACTGTCTCACTGACTAGTTGAAATAATGTCTCACTGACTCGTTGAAATACTGTCTCACTGACTAGTTAAAATACTGTATCTCTGGCTAGTTAAAATACTGTATAACTGACTAGTTAAAATACTGTCTCACTGACTCGTTGAAATACTGTCTCACTGACTAGTTAAAATACTGTATCTCTGGCTAGTTAAAATACTGTATAACTGACTAGTTAAAATGCTGTATCTCTGACTAGTTAAGATACTGTCTCACTGACTAGTTAAAATACTGTATCTCTGACTAGTTAAAATACTGTCACACTGACTAGTTAAAATACTGTCTCACTGACTAGTTAAAATACTGTCACACTGACTAGTTAAAATACTGTCTCACTGACTAGTTAAAATACTGTCACACTGACTAGTTAAAATACTGTCTCACTGACTAGTTAAAATACTGTATCTCTGACTAGTTAAAATACTGTCACACTGACTAGTTAAAATACTGTATCACTGACTAGTTAAAATACTGTATCACTGACTAGTTAAAATACTGTCTCACTGACTAGTTAAAATAATGTCTCACTGACTAGTTAAAATACTGTATCACTGACTAGTTAATATACTGTATCACTGACTAGTTAAAATAGTTTCTCACTGACTAGTTAAAATAGTTTCTCACTGACTAGTTAAAATAGTTTCTCACTGACTAGTTAAAATACTGTATCTCTGACTAGTTAAAATAGTTTCTCACTGACTAGTTCAAATACTGTCTCACTGACTAGTTAAAATACTGTATCACTGACTAGTTAAAATAGTTTCTCACTGACTAGTTAAAATACTGTCTCACTGACTAGTTAAAATACTGTATCTCTGACTAGTTAAAATACTGTCTCACTGACTAGTTAAACTACTGTATCTCTGACTAGTTAAGATACTGTCTCACTGATTAGTTAAACTACTGTATCTCTGACTAGTTAAAATACTGTCCTTAATGACCTCTGACCCCTACCTGAACTCAGGATCTCCGGTGCTACGATGCTAAGTGATCGGCTAGCCTCATCCATGCGGCCTACGGCCTCGAGGCTAGTCGACCGCTACCATGCTAATCAGTCACCCGGGTCCCGTGGGAGCGCTAACGGCTAACGCTAAGGGCCTCATCGCTCCTAGTCTGTCAGTGCTAGCTGGTATTTACAAATATCATCTGTGCCAATAATTCACCGGGGGAGGAGGGGGGGAGGTAGCGTGAGGCGCGCGTTGCTGGTGAGCGATTAGCTCGTGAGCTCATCGCAATTAGCCTCCGCACGCTAACACCCAGCGTGTGCTGTCCCTGAGTGGCAAACAACATCTCTCTCTCTCTCTGTCTCCCTCTTTCTCCCTCTCTCTCTCTCTCTCTCTCATCTCTCTCTCTCTCTCTCTCTCTCTCTCTCTCTCTCTCTCTCTCCTCTCTCTCTCTCTCTCTCTCTCTCTCTCTCTCTCTCTCTCTCTCTCTCTCTCTCTCTCTCTCTCTCTGGCTCCCCCATTTGAGCCGGGTGACGGGTCGACTTGCTGTTAGATTTATTTACTGCGGCCAGCGGGGGAGGCGGGGGAGGAGGGGGAGGACCGGCGGCTACATGGCGGCGGTGCTAGCGTTAGCGGCGTCTTGAGGAGCTCTGTAACTCCGGACTCAGTCGTTGAGGAGCTGATTTACTGACGTAATTACAGATGTTAATTGTTTTCATTACTCAGAGGGGGGAGGGATGGGGGAGGGGGGGGAGAGAGAGGGAGAGAGAGAGTTGGATGGACAGAGAGAGGGAGGGGAGATTGAGGGAGTGAGAGGGAGAGAGAGAGATGGGAAGAGAGAGAGAGAGAGAGAGAGAGAGAGAGAGAGAGAGGTAGAGAGAGAGAGAGGTAGAGAGAGAGAGAGAGAGAGAGAGAGAGAGAGAGAGAGAGAGAGAGAGAGAGAGAGAGAGGAGAGAGAGAGAGGAGAAAGAGAGTAGAGAGAGAGAGATAGAGAGAAAGAGAGAGAGAGAGAGAGAGAGAGAGAGAGAGAGAGAGAGAGAGAGAGCGAGAGAGAGAGAACACATTTACAGACAGAAGGTAAATCAAAGCATCAGTTCCTCTGTTTGGTCGTCAGGCGTGACCTTCACATTGTGTCCTGAGTTCAGGGTCGTTAGTGGTCCGTCGCCGTGGACACCACCACCGGCCCGCCCACCCCCCTTGCTCCCTCCTCCTCCTCCTCCCCCCTCCCCCTCCCCCTCCTCCCCTCCCGCCTCCTCCTCTCCCTCCTCCCCTCCCTCCTCCTCCTCCCCCTCTTCCTCCCCCTCCTCCTCCTCCTCCTCCTGGGGTGTAGTCAAGTGATGCCTTGACCTGAAAATGACCTCATTCGTGTCAGGCCCACCCAGCCGCCGCCCACTTCTGCATTCCATATGTATACCCTATCTCCTCACCCCTTCTCTCCCACCTCCTTCTCCTCCTCCTCCTGTCTCTCACCTCCCATCCATCCTCCCATATCTCCTCCCTCCTCGCTCCATCCATCCTGTTCCCTTTCCCGCTCAGCCTCCTCTTCCTCACGCCATCTCTGCACTCCTCCTCTCTCCCTCTCCTCCCTCCTCCTCTATCTTCTCTCTCCTCCTCCTCCTCCTCCTGCTTCTCCCTTCTCCTCTGTTTCTCCTCCTTCCGTCTCCTCTATCTTCTCTCTCCCGTCTCCTGCTTCCCTTGCTCCTTCTCTCACTCCTCCCTCTTTCTGTATCTTCTCTCTCCTCCTCATCCTCCCCCTCCCCCCTCTCCTCCTCCCCTTCCTCCCCTCCTCCTCCTCCTCCTCCTCCTCCCCCTCCTCCCTCTCCTTCTCCTCCTCCTCCTCCTCTTCCTCCTCCTGGCAGCTGTCAGAGGTGTTGGAGTGTGTCCCCCGGAGCGTGCAGTGGGGGTGCAGTAAAGCATGAGGGTCCTGTCTGTATCTCTCCTCTCCCTCCTCCTCCTCCTCCTCCTCCTCCTCCTCCTCCTCCTCCTCCTCCTCCTCCTCCTCCTCCCCCTCCTCCTGGCGGGGCCAGTAAAGCATGAGGGTCCTGTCTGTATCTCTCCTCCTCCTCCTCCTCCTCCTCCTCCTCCTCCTCCTCCTCCTCCTCCTCCTCCTCTCCTCCTCCCCCCTCCTCCTGGTGGGGCCATTAAAGCATGAGGGTCCTGTCTGTATCTCTCCTCTCCCTCCTCCCCCTCCTCCCCCTCCTCCCCTCCTCCCCCTCCTCCTCCTTCTCCCCCTCCTCCTCCTCCTCCTCCTCCTCCTCCTCCTCCTCCTCCTCCTCCTCCTCCTCCTCCTCCTCCTCCCCCTTCTCCCTTCCTCCTAGCGGGGCCAGTAAAGCATGAGGGTCCTGTCTGTATCTCTCCTCCTCCCCCTCCTCCTCTCCCCCTCCTCCCCCTCCTCCCCCTCCTCCACCTCCTCCTGGCGGGGCCAGTAAAGCATGAGGGTCCTGTCTGTATATCAGGCGCTCCTCAGGGCGGCGGCCGGACGGCTAATCTCTCCCCCTTTAAAAGCTTATTTACCGCCGCTCAACACAATGGGATTCACCAGCCGCCTGTTATTGAATAAAAGACATGGGGAAATACTCCATCCATTATACACACACACACTCCCCCCTCCTGCTCCTCCCCCTCCTCTCCCCCCTCCTCCCCTCCTCCTCCTCCTCCTCCTCCTCCATTCCTCCTACTCTCCCTCCCTCCTCCTCCTCCTCCTCCTCCACCTCCTCCTCCTCCCCCTCCTCTCCCTCCTCCTCCTCCTCCTCTACCTCCTCCTCCTCCTCCTCCTCCTCCTCCTCCTCCTCCTCCTCCTCCTCTGCCTCCTCCTCTCCCAACAGAGCAATGCCGTCTGGAGGGAGCAGGGGGAGGAGGGGAGGGGCAGATGGAGGAGGAGGAGGTGGAGAAGGAGGAGGAGGAGGAGGAGGAGGAGGAGGAGGAGGAGGAGGAGGGAGGAGGAGGAAGAGGAGGAGGAGGAGGAGAGGGAGGAGGAGGAGGAGGAAGAGGAGGAGGAGAGGGAGGAGGGGAGAAGGAGGAGAGGGAGTAGGAAGGGGAGGAGGGGGAGATGGAGAGTAGGAGGAAAGGGAGGAGGGAGAGGAGGGGGAGGAGGAGTGGGGGGAGGAGAGGGAGTGAGGGAGTGGGGGAGAGTAGGAGGAATGGGAGGGGGAGGGGAAGGAGGAGGGGGAGGAGGGGGGGTGGGGGGAGGAGGGTTTGGGGAGAGTAGGAGGAAGGGGAGGAGGAGGAGAAGGAGGAGAGGGGGAGAAGGAGAGGGAGTAGGGGGAGAACTAGAGGAGAAGAAGGACTAGAGGAGGAGGAGGGGAACAGGAGAACTAGAGGAAAGTAGGAGCTATGGATTAGCTTGGGGCCGGTACGGGGCCTGGAGGAGGAGGAGGAGATTGTAGCGTCCGAGAGGGAAATGGTTGAGCGGCGTTACGACATAAATCATCACCTCCTGTCCCAACCGCTCCTAGAAGATGGCGTCTCGGGCGCAACTCCACAAGATCAAATCATTTCATTTGAATGGATTTCTCTGTCTCTCTTTATATGGCCCTCCCTCCCTCCCTCCCTCCCTCCCTCCCTCCCTTCCTCCCATCCTCCCTCCCTCCCTCCCTTCCCTCCCTCCCTCCCTCCCTCCCTCCCTTCCTCCCTCCCTCCCTCCCTTCCTCCCTCCCTTCCTTCCTCCCTCCTCCTCCTCCCCCCTCGTGACAAATGTCCCGGTGCAGCATGTCCTGTCCTGGGATGTGATTGGGTGAGATTAAAGGACGTAAAGCGGGGTTTCCGTGGCGGGAGTGCAGGGGCTCCTCGGTAACGAGCCTATTGATCAGGGCTCTTAATGTGGCGTTTTAACACACTTGAATTAGCCCAGAGCGCTACTATCCTCCTCCTCCTCCTCCACTACTCCGCCTGGGCGCCGCTGGCCAGAGAACTCTTCCTGTTGCCTTCCGACGAGCCGTGATAAAGCTCTCTACTCCTCCTCCTCCTTCTCCTTCTCCTCATCCTTCTATTTATCCTCATCCTTCTCCCCCGCCTCAACCTTCTCCTGCTTCTCACTCTTTTTTCCTCCTCCTTAACCTTCTTCCCAACCTTCTCCTCCTCCTCAACCTTCTCCTTCTCCTCAACCTTCTCCCTAACCTCCTCCCTAACCTCCTCCTCCTCCTCCTTCTTTTCCTCCTCCTTCTCCTTCTTTTCCTCCTCCTTCTCCTCAACCTTCTCGTCTCCATCTCCTCCTCCTCCACCTTCCCCTTTCTCCTCATCCTTCTCCTTCTCCTCAACCTTTTCTTCATCCTCCTCCTCCTCCTCCTCCTCCTCCTCCTCCTCCTCCTCCTCCTCCTCCTCCTCCTCTCCTCCTTGTCTTCTCTTATATATATATATATATATATTATATATATATATATATATATATAATATATATATATATATATATATAATTTGTAATTATTCCCACCTCCCCCCAAGCCAAATTCATCTGGAGGAGGAACGTCCATTTTAGATGAGATGCCCTCGGAAACAGAGAGCTCTCCTCGCGTGAGACAATGTCTCATCCGTCTCCTCCTCCTCCTCCTTCTCCACCTCATCCGTCTCCTCCTCCTCCTCCTTCTCCCCTCATCTGTCTCCTCCTCCTCCTCCTCTCTCCTCCTCACCTCTCTCCTCCTCCTCCTCTCCTCATCCTCTCCTCCTCCTCCTCCTCCTCTCTCCACCTCCTCCTCCTCCTCTCCTCCTCTCTCTCTCCTCCTCCACCTCATCCGTCTCTCCTCCTCCTCTCTCCTCTCTCCTCCTCTCCGTCTCCTCCTCTCCTCCTCCTCCTCCCCTCATCCTCTCCTCCTCTCCCCTCTCCTCTCCTCCTCTCTCCTCCTCTCTCCCTCATCCTCTCTCCTCCTCCTCCTCACCTCTCCCTCTCTCTCCTCCTCCTCCTCATCCCCTCATCCTCTCCTCCTCCTCCTCCTCTCTCCTCCTCATCCTCTCCTCCCCTCTCCTCTCCTCCTCCTCTCTCCCTCTCCTCTCCTCCTCCCCTCTCCTCTCCTCCTCCTCCTCCACCTCTCTCCTCTCCTCCTCTCCCTCTCCTCTCCTCCTCTCTCCTCTCTCCTCCTCTCCGTCTCCTCCTCCTCCTCTCCTCTCTCCTCCTCTCTCCTCCTCCTCTCTCCTCCTCTCCTCTCCTCTCCTCTCTCCTTCTCCACCTCTCCTCTCCTCCTCCTCCTCCTCCTCTCTCCCCTCATCCTCTCCTCCTCCTCCTCTCCCTCTCTCTCTCCTCCTCCTCCTCCTCCCTCTCCTCTCCTCCTCTCTCCTCCTCTCTCCACCTCATCCTCCTCCTCCTCTCCTCCTCCTCTCCTCCTCATCCTCTCCTCCTCCTCCTCTCTCTCTCCTCTCCTCCTCTCTCTCCTCTCCTCCTCCCCTCTCCTCTCTCCTCCTCTCCTCCTCCTCCTCCTCCCTCTCTCTCTCCTCCTCTCCTCTCCCCTCATCCTCTCCTCCTCTCTCCTCCTCCTCCTCTCTCTCCTCCTCCTCCTCTCTCCCCTCATCCTCTCTCCTCCTCCTCCTCCTCCCCTCATCCGTCTCCTCCTCTCTCCTCTCTCCTCCACCTCTCCTCTCCTCCTCCTCCTCTCTCCCCTCTCCTCTCCTCCTCTCTCCCTCTCCTCCTCTCCTCCCTCCTCTCCTCTCCTCCTCCTCCTCTCCCCTCTCCTCTCTCCTCCTCCTCCTCCTCCTCCCCTCTCCTCTCCTCCTCTCCTCCCCTCTCTCTCCTCTCTCCTCCTCCTCTCTCCTCCTCCCTCTCTCTCTCCTCTCCTCCTCCTCTCTCCCCTCTCCTCTCCTCCTCCTCTCTCCTCCTCCTCTCTCTCCTCTCCTCCTCCTCTCTCCCTCTCTCCTCTCCTCTCTCCTCTCTCCTCCTCCTCCTCTCTCTCCTCCTCTCTCCTCTCCTCCTCCTCCTCCTCCTCTCTCCTCTCTCCTCTCCTCCTCTCCTCCTCCTCCTCCTCTCTCCTCCTCTCTCTCCTCCTCTCTCCTTCTCCCCTCTCCTCTCCTCCTCCTCCTCTCTCCTCCTCCTCCTCTCCCTCTCTCTCCTCCTCCTCTCCTCCTCCTCTCCTCTCCTCCTCCTCCTCCTCTCTCCTCCTCCTCTCTCTCTCCTCCTCCTCTCTCCTCCTCTCTCTCCTCCTCTCCTCCTCTCTCCTCCTCCTCTCCTCTCCCCTCTCTCTCCTCCTCCTCCTCTCTCCTCCTCTCTCTCTCCTCCTCTCTCCTCCTCTCCTCCTCCTCCTCTCCTCTCTCCTCCTCCACCTCTCTCTCTCCTCCTCCTCCTCCTCTCCCTCTCCTCTCCTCCTCCTCCTCCTCATTCATCTCTCCTCCTCC
>CM051009.1:13285788-13303288 GCA_027704905.1 Muraenolepis orangiensis
GCATATATATATGTATATATGTATAGATATGTATATATATATGTATATATAAGTATATATATTTATATATATATAGTCGTGTGGTCCCCGTGGAGACAGGATCATACCGCCTCTGGTCCTGAGACTTCATCATCTGTCCTCTGAAGGATCAAACACACTCCCTCCCTCTCTCTCTCTCTCTCTCTCTCTCTCTCTCTCTCTCTCTCTCTCTCTCTCTCTCTCTCTCTCTCTCTCTCTCTCTTTGTTTTTCATCTCCAGAAACGGTGCGTTTATGAACCGCCGGCGAGCGGTGTGACGAGTGTGTGTGTCTTCTCTCAAGGTGATTCTGTGTGTCTGTGTGCGTGTGTGTGTGTGTGTATAGCGCGTCGGGCTCTCTAGCTAGCTAGCTAGCCGTGAAACCTGGCGCCCGTCGAGCCAGGTTAGAGTGAGTGTTGTCTTTTGTGATTCTAGAGCTCCATATCCACCACACACATATAGGCTATAATGTCACATATAGACTATAATGTCACATATAGACTATAATGTCACATATAGGCTATAATGTCACATATAGACTATAATGTCACATTTCAGCTATAATGTCACATATAGGCTATAATGTCACATATAGTCTATGTCACATATAGGCTATAATGTCACATATAGGCTATAATGTCTCATATAGACTATAATGTCACATATAGGCTATAATGTCACATATAGACTATAATGTCACATATAGGCTATAATGTCACATATAGACTATAATGTCACATATAGACTATAATGTCACATATAGTCTATAATGTCACATATAGGCTATAATGTCACATATATGTCACATATAGACTATAATGTCACATATAGGCTAAAATGTCACATATAGACTATAATGTCACATATAGGCTATAATGTCACATATAGACTATAATGTCACATATAGGCTATAATGTGACATATAGGCTATAATGTCACATATATGTCACATATAGACTATAATGTGACATATAGGCTAAAATGTCACATATAGGCTATAATGTCACATATAGTCTATAATGTCACATATAGACTATAATGTCACATATAGACTATAATGTCACATTTCAGCTATAATGTCACATATAGACTATAATGTCACATATAGGCTATAATGTCACATATAGACTATAATGTCACATATAGACTATAATGTCACATTTCAGCTATAATGTCACATATAGGCTATAATGTCACATATAGGCTATAATGTCACATATAGACTATAATGTCACATATAGACTATAATGTCACATTTCAGCTATAATGTCACATATAGACTATAATGTCACATATAGACTATAATGTCACATTTCAGCTATAATGTCACATATAGACTATAATGTCACATATAGGCTATAATGTCACACATAGGCTATAATGTCACATATAGACTATAATGTCTCATATAGGCTATAATGTCTCCCCCCCCCCTGTCCCCCTTGTCATCGTTGTCCGCTGATCACCCAGCACCTGAAAGAAAAGTCAAAGCATTAGAACGTGTCTCATGTTTTAACAATCAATTACGTCAATTAGCTTATGATCATGGCCGCCATCTAGTGGCTCAGAAAACAATAGGCCCATGGCCAAACTTACTTGCCGACCCCTGCTCTAGGGTCTAGGAGCTAGGACGTAGGCTTGATGAGCTAGGAAGTAGCAGCTAGGAGCTAGGGTCTAGGAGCTAGGATCTAGGATCCAGGAGCTAGCAGCTAGATGGCAGCGAGGATCTAGGCGCTAGGAGGTAGCAGCTTGCAGCTAGGAGCCAGGAACTAGCACGTAGCAGATGGAAGCTAGGAGCTAGTAGCCAGGAGCTAGCAGGAAGCCGATGGCAGCTAGGACCTAGGAGGTAGCAGCTTGCAGCTAGGAGCCAGGAACTCGCACGTAGCAGATGGAAGCTAGGAGCTAGTAGCCAGGAACTAGCACATAGCAGATGGAAGCTAGGTACTAGTAGCCAGGAACTAGCACATAGCAGATGGAAGCTAGGAGCTAGTAGCCAGGACCTAGCACGGAGCAGATGGGAGCTCGGAACTAGGAGCCAGGACCTAGCACGGAGCTAGGAGCGAGCAGCTAGGAGCTAGCGGTGCCGTGTTGCCACAGGGGCAGAGCCCGGGAGGCCACTCCGGATGGCGTGCCCTCGCCTGCCTTGCTCATGGGCAGGGCAGGACCCTTGTTGACATGTTCTGAGCCACATGGGCGTTGGAACCCACCCGGGACCCGCCAGCTCCTCCCTTTAACAGCTCACTATAAACCTCCTGCTCCTTAACAGCCCTCTATATCTTACACTACACCTCCGCAGTGTTTAGGAGGGAGAGGGGAGAGGGGGAGGGGGGGAGAGAGAGAGGGGGGAGGGGGGGGAGAGAGAGAGAGAGGGAGAGAGAGAGGGAGCAGGCTAATTCCTGCAGCTAATGATGCGCGGCCAAGTGAGCTATGGTCTGCGCTAGCGGCTGCTAACGGCTGCTAGCAGGCGCGTTGTGCTGAGGTATTGTTTATATCTGGGTTTAATTGGAGCTGGGCAGGTGGGGGAGGCAAAGGGGGGAGGCAAAGGGGGGGAGGCAGAACCTGGACCATGCTGCTTCCTCATTAGTAAACCTTCCGCCCCACCCACCCACCCCCCGCACTCCCTCCTCCCTCCCTCTCCTCTGCTCTCCCTCCCTCCTGGTCTCACTCCCTCTTGGTCTCTCCCCCTCCTGGTCTCCCTCCCCCTGGTCCCTCCCTCCCTCCCCACATGGTCTCCCCTCCCTTCTGATCTTTCTCCCCCTTGGTCTACTCCCCCCTTGTCTTCCCTCCCGTCTGTCGTCCCTCTTTCCTGGTCTCCCCTCCCTCCCCCCTCGTCTTTCCCTTCCTCCCGCCATGGTCTCCCTTCCATTCTGGTCTCCCTCGCCCCTGGTCTGCCTCCCCCCTGGTCTCCCTCCCCCCTATTGGACTCCCTTCTTCCTGGTCTCCCTCCCTCCCTCCTGGTTTCTCTCCCCCTTCGTCTCCTCCCACCTGGTCTCCCCCTTGATCTCCCTTCCCCCCTGGTCTCCCTCCCCCTGGTCTCTCCCCCTATTCTGCCCCCCCTGGTCTCCCTCCTAGTCTCCCTCCCCCTGGTCTCCCCTGCTCTCCCCCCCCCTATTCTCCTCCCCCTGGTCTCCCCCCGGGTCTCCCTTCCCCTGGTCTCCTCCCTGGTCTCCCCCAGTCTCCACCCTGGTCTCCCCCCCTTTCCTCCCCGTCATTTAAAGTGATAAACATCATTCCTCCTTTGAAGGCCGATCAGACGAGGTTATTTAACTGGCCTTTTATTTTCTCTCTCGCTTCCCCGGAATGTGTGTGTGTGTGTGTGTGTGTGTGCTTGTGTTTGCATGTGTGTGTGTGTGTGTGTGTGTGTGTGTGTGTGTGTGTGTGTGTGTGTGTGTGTGTGTGTGTGTGTGTGTGTGTGTGTGTGTGTGTGTGTGTGTGTGTGTGTGTATGTGTTTAACATCTCTGCCGGTGTGTCGGTGTGTGAATGCGTGTTGTGTGTTGAACTATCATGTGTGAGATGAGAGAGAGAGAGAGAGAGCAAGAGAGAGAGAGAGAGAGAGAGAGAGAGAGAGAGAGAGAGAGAGAGAGAGAGAGAGAGAGAGAGAGAGAGAGAGAGAGAGGGGTAGAGAGAGAGAGAGAGAGAGAGCGAGAGAGAGGTAGAGAGAGAGAGAGAGTGGTAGAGAGAGAGAGAGATGTTTTGTGCGGGTGTGAAAGCCTTAGCGTAGCACGGTGTGTAGTACGCTAGTGATGCCGTCTCGGTGGCGTGATGCTGTCTGCCGCTATGCTAACAGGTAGCACTTTAAAGGGGAGAGAACCTCCCCCGTCCTCCCCCGTCATGTCTCCCCCCTGCTCTGGGTCATATTGTGGCTATTACTGTGAATCACGTGTCTTGCTGCCGGTAACTACAACAGCACACATCCTGTAAGGTCAGCAGTCCGTTGCCCGGTGCGTTGCCGGGTGGGTTGCCGAGTGGGTTGCCGGGTGGGTTGCCCGGTGGGTTGCCAGGCGGGTTGCCGGGTGGGTTGCCCGGTGTGTTGCCGGGCGTTATATGCTATAACGCACAATATGCTATTGATATACTATTGATATGCTATTGATATACTATTGATATACTATTGATATACTATTGATATATTCATCTTTATGTTCATCTGGGCCAGCCCCTATGCTCCGCCCAACTTGTGATGTCACAGGTGGACAAAAATAAAACGTCTTAAAAGTAGGGATGGGACGATCACGTTTTTTGCCACCGATCACCGATCACCGATCACAATGAGAAATATCTGCCCCACCGATCACCGATCACCGATTTTTTATTTTTTTTGCAGCTATAGCGGTCTACAGTGTATTGCTGCTATAGCAGTCTATTATAGCAGGGGTTCCCAAACGCCGGGCCGCGGACCGGTACCGGGCCGTGGAGGTGTTACTGCCGGGCGGCGAAACAGCTGTGTGTTTATCATCATATTTGACTCAAATAATTTGAGTATAGGTGTGGTATAATCTATATATAGAGATGATATATATAGTATAATCCATATATATAGATTATATAGCGGTATAATCTATATATATAGATTAAATATATATCGGCGGCATAACGAGAGACATACACGCGCTACTAAAGAGACTACGCGCTAGTGACGTGTCGGTCACGAACGAGCCGGGGTTTGTGTTACGGGCGCTGCGCGTACATGCGCGTTTATACTGAAATCGAGCCCTGCCGTTTTGTTAGGGGTGTGTGTTGACACACACTTTGACAACCGGTCCGCGAAAATTGATAACTGGTCCGCGAGATATTTTTTCATGTATCTGCCGGTCCGTGGCACAAAAAAGGCTGGGAACCCCTGTATTATAGAACAGTTTCATCCATCATGCATTCCTGGGGTTCTCGTTCTCCACGGTCAGTTTAACAAACTCGCCATGCTGCGCTGGGTGATGGGTTTTCAGGTGTCTTATTAAATTTGTCTTGTTGGTAAAGAAATGAGCTCACGTGTTTCTCACAGGAGGATCAGGCTATGAAATCGGCAACATTAAAGAAAGATCGGCATTCTCCGATTGCGCATTTTTCTTCAAAATCGGCCGATAATGATCGGAAGCCGATCGATCGTCCCACCTCTACTTAAAAGTTTAAAACCAAAAAAGTTCAAAAAATGTATTTTGAAGATCCAAGAAATACTGTAGTTTGTGCGTGCCTGCGTGTGTGTGTGTGTGTGTGTGTGTGTGTGTGTGTGTGTGTGTGTGTGTGTGTGCTTGTGTGTGTGTGTGGGTATGTGTGTGTGTGTGTGCTTGTGTTTTTGTGTGTGTGTGTGTGTGCATGCGTGTGTCTCTGTATGTGTGTGTGTGTGTGCCTGTGTGTTTGCGTGTGTGTGTGTGCGTGTGTGTGTGTGTGTGTGTGCATGAATGTGTGTGTGTGTGTGTGTGTGTGTGTGTGTGCCTGTATGTGCGTGTGTGTGCGTGTGTGTGTGTGTGTGCCTGTGTGCGTGTGTTTCTCTCCAGTCAGCCGTGTGTCGCCCTCATGTGAAGTCAATTAGCACAGCGCTAAATCACAGCTTAATCCCACTTAATCAAACTTAATCACACTTACAGTCAGACACCCACCCGCTAACGCTCTCTCCCCCCTCTCTCCCCTCCCCTCTCTCCCCTCTCCTCTAGGTAAGGCTCGCTGTCCCTGTTCTCCACACCTGGGGGGAGGGAGGGAGGGAGGGGGGAGGGGCGGAGCTCTGTGACATCACGGCGGTGAACATCAAGACGGTCGGACCAGATGATGGAAACAAGAAACCTGGTAAAAGAAATGTCTAGCCGCAGCCTGGTCGTAGCCTAGCCGTAGCCCAGCCTGGCCGCAGCCTAGCCGTAGCCTAGCCGTAGCCTAGCCGTAGCCTAGCCTGGCCGCAGCCTTGCCCTAGCCTAGCCCTAGCCTGGCCGTAGCCTTGCCATAGCCTGGCCGTATCCTTGCCGTAGCTTAGCCGTAGCCTAGCCTGGCCGTAGCCTGGCCGTAGCCTGGCCGTAGCCTAGCCGTAGCCTAGCTGTAGCCTGGTGTTCATGCTAGTCTTGTGTTGGTATTTCCCTGGGCTAAGAAACGCTACTGGAGCAAGAAGTAGATCTTCCTTTGTCTTCTGTGGTGTGACCTGAAGCAGCTTGATGGAGATGCTCCTAGGTCCTTCCTTCTCCTAGGTCCTTCTCATAGGTCTACTCCTAGGTCCTTCTCCTAGGTCCTTCTCCTAGGTCTACTCCTAAGTCCTTCTCCTAGGTCCTTCTCCTAGATCATTCTCATAGGTCTACTCCTAGGTCCTTCTCATAGGTCTATGCCTAGGTCCTTCTCCTAGGTCCTTCTACTAGGTCTACTCCTAGGTCCTTCTCCTAGGTCCTTCTCAAAGGTCTACTCCTAGGTCCTTCTCCTAGGTCCTTCTCATAGGTCTATGCCTAGGTCCTTCTCCTAGGTGTACTCCTAGGTCCTTCTCCTAGGTCTACTCCTAGGTCCTTCTCCTAAGTCCTTCTCATAGGTCTACTCCTAGGTCCTTCTCCTAGGTCCTTCTCATAGGTCTACTCCGATGTCCTTCTCCTAGGTCCTTCTCATAGGTCTATGCCAAGGTCCTTCTCCTAGGTCCTTCTCCTAGGTCCTTCTCCTAGGTCCTTCTCCTAGGTCCATCTTCTAGGTCTACTCCGAGGTCTACTCTTAGGTCTATTACGCCCTAGAGCAGCTTGATGGAGCCCTAGATGCTCATAGGTCCTTCTCCTAGGTCTAGTACGCCCTAGAGCAGCTTGATGGACGGTCCTAGGTTCTTCTCCTGGATAGGGTCAATGGTCCGTGGTGCAGGTCCTCTGGTGAGAGAGAGTAGGTGCCTGCAGCGTGTGGGGGACCTCCCTGTGGCCCCGGGGACCTCCCTGTGGCCTCGGGGACCTCCCTGTGGCCTCGGGGAGGTCCCTGTGGCCCGACTGCCTGCTCCGCTGTAGTCGGGCTGTGATGTCTGTTTGAACGGCTGGTCGGACTGAGACCTCCCCCAGGGAGTTACTAGCTCTCTCTTCATTTCCTCCCCTCTCTCCTCTCTCCTCCTCTCTCTCCTCCTCTCCTTTCTCTCTCTCCTCTCTCTCTCCTCTCTCTCTCCTCCTCTCTCTCTTCTCTCTCCTGTCTCTTCTCGCTCCTCCTCTCCTCTTCTTTGCTACCGTTTTGCCTCTTCTCCCCCTCTCCTCTCATCTTGTCTCCCCCTCTCTTCTCTCCTCCTCTCCTCCTGATATTGCCCTGGTCTCAGAGGAGTTTCCCTCATAAAAACAGTGAGTGTGGATCTATATCTGTGACAGCCACACAAAGACCACAGATCTCTCCCTTTCATTCTCTCTCTCTCTCTCTCTTCTCTCTCTCTCTCTCTCTCTCTCTCTCTCTCTCTCTCTCTCTCTCTCTCTCTCTCTCTCTCTCTCTCTCTCTCTCTCTCTCTCTCTCTCTCTCTCTCTCTCTCTCTCTCTCTCTCTCTCTCTGAGAACACTGTCACTCTTTAAACATCTTCAGTTCATGCCCCCCCGATGCAGCTGACAGATAGCCAGCACAAAAAACACCATTTGCTCTAACACACACACACACACACACACACACACACACACACACACACACACACTAACACACACACACACACACACACACACACACACACACACACACACACACACACACACACACACACACACACACACACACACTAACACACACACACACACACTAACACAAACACACACACACACTAACACAAACACACACACACACACACACACACACACACACACACACACACACACACACACACACACACACACACACACACACACACACACACACACACACACACACACACACACCCAGCAGTTCTTGTGTGTCAGATACTCCAGAGAGAGTTGGCAAATTAAAGTTAGTGGCTAGCGAAGTGTGGTTGTGTGTTGGTGTAGAAGCGGACTCAGTATGGCACCGTAGTGCTTTAGCATAGCATTGTAGCGTGGTGCCGTAGCATAGTCAAGCAGAGGTAGCACGGTAGCATGATAGCATAGCATAGCATAGTAGCCTAGCGCTGTAGCATAGCATGGCAGCGTAGCGCTGTAGCATTGCATGGTTGCGTAGCGCTGTAGCATAGCATTGTAGCGTGGTGCCGTAGCATAGTCAAGCAGAGGCAGTGCGGTAGCGTGGTAGCGTATAATAGTAGCCTAGGATTGTAGCGTAGCATGGTAGTGTAGGATGGTATTATAGCATGGTAGCGTTGCGTGGTAGCACAGTGGTGGAGATGCTATGTACTAATAACACTGATTTTGGAATAAAGAATCTTGAATCGTGAGTCTTGATTGGCTGCTGGCACTTCCTGTATGATGACAACCTCCTGAGAGAGAGAGAGAGAGAGAGAGAGAGAGAGAGAGAGAGAGAGAGAGAGACTTAACCGCAGACCTTATTAAGGTTTAAAAACTTTTGATTGGCTGGTGATGTTGTGTGATGAGGTTGGACCATTGAGAGGTTGGACCACTCTCCAGTCCCTCTCCTCTCCTCCTCTCTCCTATCTCCTCCTCTCGACTCCTATCTCCTCCTATATCTTCCTCTCTTCTTCTCTTCTCTCCCCTCCTCTCCTCCTCTCCCCTCTCATCTCCTCTCTCCTCCTCTCCCTCTCATCTCCTCGCTCCTCCTCTCCCCTCTTATCTCCTCTCTCCTCTTCTCCCCTCTCAACTCCTCTCTCCTTCTTTCCCCTCTCATCTCCTCTCTCCTCTCTCTCCTCCTCCTCCTCTCCACTCCCATCTCCTCTCTCCTCCTCTCCCCTCTCATCTCCTCTCTCCTCTCTCCTCTCTCTCCTCCTCCTCCTCCTCTCCCCTCTCATTTCCTCTCTCCTCCTCTCCCCTCTCTCCTCCTCCTCCTCCTCTCCCCTCTCATCTCCTCTCTCCTCTCTCTCCTCTCTCCTCCTCTCCCCTCTCATTTCCTCTCTCCTCCTCTCCCCTCTCTCCTCTCTCCTCCTCTCCCCTCTCATCTCCTCTCTCCTCTCTCCTCCTCCTCCTCTCCCCTCTCATCTCCTCTCTCCTCTCTCTCCTCCTCCTCCTCTTTCCTCTCTCCTCCTCTCCCCTCTCATCTCCTCTCTCCTCTCTCCTCTCTCTCCTCCTCCTCTCCCCTCTCATTTCCTCTCTCCTCCTCTCCCCTCTCATCTCCTCTCTCCTCTCTCCTCTCTCTCCTCCTCCTCCTCTCCCCTCTCATCTCCTCTCTCCTCTCTCCTCCTCCTCCTCTCCCCTCTCATCTCCTCTCTCCTCTCTCTCCTCCTCCTCCTCTCCCCTCTTATTTCCTCTCTCCTCCTCTCCCCTCTCATCTCCTCTCTCCTCTCTCCTCCTCTCTCTCCTCCTCTCCCCTCTCATCTCCTCTCTCCTCTCTCATCTCCTCTCTCCTCTCATCTCCTATCTCCTCTCTCCTCCTCTCCCCTCTCATCTCCTCTCTCCTCTCTCTCCTCTCCCCTCTCATATCCTCTCTCATCTCTCCTCTCTCTCCTCCTCTCCCCTCTCATCTCCTCTCTCCTCTCATCTCCTCTCTCCTCTCTCTCTCCTCCTCTCCCCTCTCATCTCCTCTCCTCTCTCTCCTCTCCCCTCTCATATTCTCTCTCATCTCTCCTCTCTCTCCTCCTCTCCCCTCTCATCTCCTCTCTCCTCTCTCTCTCCTCCTCTCCCCTCTCATCTCCTCTCTCCTCTCTCTCCTCCTCCTCTCCCCTCTCATCTCCTCTCTCCTCTCTCCCCTCTCATCTCCTCTCTCTCTCCTCTCTCCCCTCTCATCTCCTCTCTCTCTCTCCTCTCTCCCCTCTCATCTCTCTCCCCTCTCTCTCTCCTCTCTCCTCCTCTCACCTCTCATCCCCTCTATCCCTCTCTCGTGGTAGTGAACTGTGTTACCGGTAGTGAACAGTGGTAAAGGTAGTGAACCATGGTAGTGAACCGTGTTAGCGGTTGTTGTAGCCCGAGATGTCCAAGCGTGTGCGCCCATCGGTTAAAGGGGGATCCCGTGTGGGCCGGAGCAAGAACGGAGTCAACACAGGGGTCAAAGTGCAAAAAGTGTATTGGTGATAACAACAAAGGACACAGACACAGGATACACTCAAATAAAAAATACTCAGGAACCAGGCCTAGGGACCTGGTGGTATGCCAAATCAAAAAGAACTTCACAAAGCTAGGGGAAAAAGGAAAACTAAGTTCCCTCTCCTAAATTCCATATAGCAGCGGTGGCAACAAGCGGTTGACCAAACACACTACTCTATCAAAACGTACATGGGTGGCATACCCCCTCTAACCTAGGGTATTTAACAATGAGTTACCTACGTGGTGAAAATGTAAAGAGGCCTCTGTCTCAACTGTCCCGAAGACCTAGACCTTACCTATACCAACCACCATAGGGACGTGCATGCCGTGAGGGTGTCAAACAAAAGAGGGTGAGCTGCATAAAACAGGGAGCCTTTATACACCACAAAAATAGCAGGTGGCGGTGATTGGTGGTTAGTGGAGTCCGGATCCTGGTGCTGGAGCAGGGCGGGGCTCTGACCTGAAACAGGGAACAAGGCCCACATTGCCAACCGAAGGCACCACATGCCGTAACAGCGGTAGTGAACCGTGGTAAAGGTAATGAACCACGGTAGTGAACCGTGGTAGCGGTAGTGAACCGTGGTAGTGAACCATGGTAAAGGTAGTGAACCGTGGTAGAGAAACCGTGGTAGCGGTAGTAAACCGTGGTAGTGAACTGTGGTAAAGGGAGTGAACCATGGTAGTGAACCGTGTAAGCGGTAGTGAACCATGTTAGCGTATTGAACCTTGGTAGTGAACCATGGTAGTTAATTTCCCTCGGGATTAATAAAGTAATCTGAACCGTGTTAGCGATAGTGAACCATGGTAAAAGTAGTGAACCATGGTAGTGAACTGTGGTAGCGGTTGTGAACCGTGGTAGTGAACCATGGTAAAGGGAGTGAACCATGGTACTGAACTGTGTTAGCGGTAGTGAACCATGTTAAAGGTAGTGAACCATGGTAGTGAAAGGTATTAAAGGTAGTGAACTGTGGTAGTGAACCGTGTTAAAGGTAGTGAACTGTGGTAGCGGTAGTGAACCGTGGTAGTGAACCATGGTAAAGGGAGTGAACCATGGTAGTGAACTGTGTTAGCGGTAGTAAACCATGTTAAAGGTAGTGAACCGTGGTATTGAACCGTGGTAGCTGTAGTGAACCATGGTATTTAACTGTGGTAGCTGTAGTGAACCATGGTATTGAACCGTGGTAGCTGTAGTGAACCATGGTATTGAACCGTGGTAGCTGTAGTGAACCGTGGTATTGAACCGTGGTAGCTGTAGTGAACCGTGGTAAAGGGAGTTAACCATGGTAGTGAACTGTGTTAGCGGTAGTGAACCATGTTAAAGGTGGTGAACCGTGTTAAAGGTAGTGAACCATGGTATTGAACCGTGGTAGCTGTCGTGAACCGTGGTATTGAACTGTGGTAGCTGTAGTGAACCGTGGTATTGAACAGTGGTAGTGAACCGTGTTAAAGGTAGTGAACCGTGGTATTTAACTGTGGTAGCTGTAGTGAACCGTGGTAGCTCTAGTGAACCGTGGTATTGAACCGTGGTAGCTGTAGTGAACCGTGGTATTGAACCGTGGTAGCTGTAGTGAACCGTGGTATTGAACAGTGGTAGTGAACCGTGTTAAAGGTAGTGAACCGTGGTATTTAACTGTGGTAGCTGTAGTGAACCGTGGTAGCTGTAGTGAACCGTGGTATTGAACCGTGGTAGCTGTAGTGAACCGTGGTAGCTGTAGTGAACCGTGGTATTGAACCGTGGTATTGAACCGTGGTAGCTGTAGTGAACCGTGGTAAAGGGAGTGAACCATGGTAGTGAACTGTGTTAGTAGTAGTGAACCATGTTAAAGGTAGTGAACCATGGTAATGAACCGTGTTAAAGGTAGTGAACCATGGTATTGAACCGTGGTAGCTCTAGTGAACCGTGGTATTGAACCGTGGTAGCTGTAGTGAACCGTGGTAGCTGTAGTGAACCGTGGTAGCTGTAGTGAACCGTGGTATTGAACTGTGGTATTGAACCGTGGTAGCTGCACTGAACTGTGGTATTGAACCGTGGTAGCTGTAGTGAACCGTGGTATTTAACTGTGGTAGCTGTAGTGAACCGTGGTATTGAACCGTGGTAGCTGTAGTGAACCATGGTAAAGGTAGTGAACCATGGTAGTGAACCATGGTAGCTGTATTGAACCATGGTATTGAACTGTGGTAGCTGTAGTGAACCGTGGTAGCTGTAGTGAACCGTGGTATTGAACCGTGGTAGCTGTAGTGAACCGTGGTAAAGGGAGTGAACCATGGTATTGAACCGTGGTAACTAGAGGTGGGACGATCGATCGGCTTCCGATCATTATCGGTCGATTTTGAAGAAAAATGCGCAATCGGAGAATGCCGATCTTGCTTTAATGTTGCCGATTTCATAGCCGATCCTGCACGTGAGAAACACGCGAGCTCATCTCTTTACCAGCGAGTAAAACACGTGGGGCCCCGCTGGATGATCAGCCATTTAGCGTGGTTGAAGATGCGGGATTCTGCTCGCACATATTGAGCCACGCTACACCCTCCCATCTCGCAGGCATCTTGTTGACGTTGCCCTCCCCGAGCTCCGCCAATGTTCCCAATGCTGTATATAAGGTTATTCAATACCATTGCCGTTTTTAGCCTATCTCAAGTAAATTGCTAATTGTTTTTTTCTCTCAGCCTGTTAATAAATGTGGTAATAATTCACTATTCCCTGTGTGTGTGTGTTTACAGTCGGCTCATCTGCATTTTACTGCATGGCTGATTGTTTCACACTCGCATGTCCAAACATGTCCAATAACTCCAGAGTTTGTAAAGATCAAAAATATATAGCCTATATTGAAACACACAGAGATACTTATTTCCATAGCATGATGGATGAAACTGTTCAATAATACAGGGGTTCCCAACCTTTTTTGTGCCACGGACCGGCAGATACATGAAAAAAATCTCGCGGACCAGTTGTAAATTTTCGCGGACCGGTTGTCAAAGTGTGTGTCAACACACACCCCTAACAAAACGGCAGGGCTCGATTTCAGTATAAACGCGCATGTACGCGGAGCGCCCGTAACACAAACCCCGGCTCGTTCAGGACGACACGTCACTAGCACGTAGTCCCTTTAGTAGCGCGTGTAACTGAAAGTCTCTCGTTATGCCGCCGATATATATTGAATCTATATCGATTATACCGCTATATAATCTATATATAGATTATACTATATATATCATCTCTATATATAGATTATACCGCCCGCCGTTCAACTATACTCAAATTATTTGAGTCAAATATGATGATAAACACACAGCTGTTTCGCGGCCCGGCAGTAACACCTGCTAATAGACTGCTATAGCAGCAATACACTGTAGACCGCTATAGCTGCAAAAAAAATAAAAAATCGGTGATCGGTGATCGGTGGGGCAGATATTTCTCATTGTGATCGGTGATCGGTGGCAAAAAACGTGATCGTCCCATGCCTAGTGGTAACTGTAGTGAACCGTGGAATTGAACCATGGTAGCTGTAGTGAACCGTGGTAGCTGTAGTGAACCATGGTAAAGGGAGTGAACCATGGTAGTGCACCGTGGTAGCTGTAGTGAACCATGGTATTGAACCGTGGTAGCTGTAGTGAACCATGGTATTGAACAGTGGTAGTGAACCGTGTTAAAGGTAGTGAACCGTGGTATTGAACCCTGGTAGCTGTAGTGAACCGTGGCATTTAACTGTGGTAGCTGTAGTGAACCGTGGTATTGAACCATGGTAGCTGTAGTGAACCGTGGTAGCTGTAGTGAACCGTGGTAGCTGTAGTGAACCGTGGTATTGAACTGTGGTAGCTGTAGTGAACCGTGGTAGCTGTAGTGAACCGTGGTATTGAACCGTGGTAGCTGTAGTGAACCATGGTAGCTGTAGTGAACCGTGGTATTGAACCGTGGTAGCTGTAGTTAACTGTGGTATTGAACCGTGGTAGCTGTGGTGAACCGTGGTAGCTGTAGTGAACCGTGGTATTGAACCGTGGTAGCTGTAGTGAACCGTGGTATTGAACCATGGTAGCTGTAGTGAACCATGGTAGCTGTAGTGAACCGTGGTATTGAACCGTGGTAGCTGTAGTTAACTGTGGTATTGAACCGTGGTAGCTGTAGTGAACCGTGGTAGCTGTAGTGAACCGTGGTATTGAACCGTGGTAGCTGTAGTGAACCGTGGTATTGAACCGTGGTAGCTGTAGTGAACTGTGGTATTGAACCGTGGTAGCTGTAGTCAACTGTGGTATTGAACCGTGGTAGCTGTAGTGAACTGTGGTATTGAACCGTGGTAGCTGTAGTCAACTGTGGTATTGAACCGTGGTAGCTGTAGTGAATTTGAGTCAAATATGATGATAAACACACAGCTGTTTCGCGGCCCGGCAGTAACACCTGCTAATAGACTGCTATAGCAGCAATACACTGTAGACCGCTATAGCTGCAAAAAAAATAAAAAATCGGTGATCGGTGATCGGTGGGGCAGATATTTCTCATTGTGATCGGTGATCGGTGATCGTGGCAAAAAACGTGATCGTCCCATGCCTAGTGGTAACTGTAGTGAACCGTGGAATTGAACCATGGTAGCTGTAGTGAACCGTGGTAGCTGTAGTGAACCATGGTAAAGGGAGTGAACCATGGTAGTTAACTGTGTTAGCGGTAGTGAACCATGTTAAAGGTAGTGAACCATGGTAGTGCACCGTGGTAGCTGTAGTGAACCATGGTATTGAACCGTGGTAGCTGTAGTGAACCATGGTATTGAACAGTGGTAGTGAACCGTGTTAAAGGTAGTGAACCGTGGTGTTGAACCCTGGTAGCTGTAGTGAACCGTGGCATTTAACTGTGGTAGCTGTAGTGAACCGTGGTATTGAACCATGGTAGCTGTAGTGAACTGTGGTAGCTGTAGTGAACCGTGGTAGCTGTAGTGAACCGTGGTATTGAACTGTGGTAGCTGTAGTGAATCGTGGTATTAAACCGTGGTAGCTGTAGTGAACCGTGGTATTGAACCGTGGTAGCTGTAGTGAACCATGGTAGCTGTAG
This sequence comes from Muraenolepis orangiensis, assembly GCA_027704905.1. Taxonomy (NCBI): domain Eukaryota; kingdom Metazoa; phylum Chordata; class Actinopteri; order Gadiformes; family Muraenolepididae; genus Muraenolepis; species Muraenolepis orangiensis. The sequence goes on from CM051009.1 coordinate 13,300,907, forward strand.
TGAACCGTGGTATTGAACCGTGGTAGCTGTAGTTAACTGTGGTATTGAACCGTGGTAGCTGTAGTGAACCGTGGTAGCTGTAGTGAACCGTGGTAGCTGTAGTGAACCGTGGTATTGAACCGTGGTAGCTGTGGTGAACCGTGGTAGCTGTAGTGAACCGTGGTATTGAACCGTGGTAGCTGTAGTGAACCGTGGTATTGAACCGTGGTAGCTGTAGTGAACCATGGTAGCTGTAGTGAACCGTGGTATTGAACCGTGGTAGCTGTAGTTAACTGTGGTATTGAACCGTGGTAGCTGTAGTGAACCGTGGTAGCTGTAGTGAACCGTGGTATTGAACCGTGGTAGCTGTAGTGAACCATGGTATTGAACCGTGGTAGCTGTAGTGAACTGTGGTAGCTGTAGTCAACTGTGGTATTGAACCGTGGTAGCTGTAGTGAACTGTGGTATTGAACCGTGGTAGCTGTAGTCAACTGTGGTATTGAACCGTGGTAGCTGTAGTGAATTTGAGTCAAATATGATGATAAACACACAGCTGTTTCGCGGCCCGGCAGTAACACCTGCTAATAGACTGCTATAGCAGCAATACACTGTAGACCGCTATAGCTGCAAAAAAAATCGGTGATCGGTGATCGGTGGGGCAGATATTTCTCATTGTGATCGGTGATCGGTGATCGGTGGCAAAAAACGTGATCGTCCCATGCCTAGTGGTAACTGTAGTGAACCGTGGAATTGAACCGTGGTAGCTGTAGTGAACCGTGGTAGCTGTAGTGAACCATGGTAAAGGGAGTGAACCATGGTAGTTAACTGTGTTAGCGGTAGTGAACCATGTTAAAGGTAGTGAACCATGGTAGTGCACCGTGGTAGCTGTAGTGAACCATGGTATTGAACCGTGGTAGCTGTAGTGAACCATGGTATTGAACAGTGGTAGTGAACCGTGTTAAAGGTAGTGAACCGTGGTATTGAACCCTGGTAGCTGTAGTGAACCGTGGCATTTAACTGTGGTAGCTGTAGTGAACCGTGGTATTGAACCATGGTAGCTGTAGTGAACCGTGGTAGCTGTAGTGAACCGTGGTAGCTGTAGTGAACCGTGGTAGCTGTAGTGAACCGTGGTATTGAACTGTGGTAGCTGTAGTGAACCGTGGTATTGAACTGTGGTAGCTGTAGTGAACCGTGGTATTAAACCGTGGTAGCTGTAGTGAACCGTGGTATTGAACCGTGGTAGCTGTAGTGAACCATGGTAGCTGTAGTGAACCGTGGTATTGAACCGTGGTAGCTGTAGTTAACTGTGGTATTGAACCGTGGTAGCTGTAGTGAACCGTGGTAGCTGTAGTGAACCGTGGTATTGAACCGTGGTAGCTGTAGTGAACCATGGTAGCTGTAGTGAACCGTGGTATTGAACCGTGGTAGCTGTAGTTAACTGTGGTATTGAACCGTGGTAGCTGTAGTGAACCGTGGTAGCTGTAGTGAACCGTGGTAGCTGTAGTGAACCGTGGTATTGAACCGTGGTAGCTGTAGTGAACCGTGGTATTGAACCGTGGTAGCTGTAGTGAACTGTGGTATTGAACCGTGGTAGCTGTAGTCAACTGTGGTATTGAACCGTGGTAGCTGTAGTCAACTGTGGTATTGAACCGTGGTAGCTGTAGTGAACCGTGGTAGCTGTAGTGAACCATGGTAAAGGGAGTGAACCATGGTAGTTAACTGTGTTAGCGGTAGTGAACCATGTTAAAGGTAGTGAACCATGGTAGTGCACCGTGGTAGCTGTAGTGAACCATGGTATTGAACCGTGGTAGCTGTAGTGAACCATGGTATTGAACAGTGGTAGTGAACCGTGTTAAAGGTAGTGAACCGTGGTATTGAACCCTGGTAGCTGTAGTGAACCGTGGCATTTAACTGTGGTAGCTGTAGTGAACCGTGGTATTGAACGATGGTAGCTGTAGTGAACCGTGGTAGCTGTAGTGAACCGTGGTAGCTGTAGTGAACCGTGGTATTGAACTGTGGTAGCTGTAGTGAACCGTGGTATTAAACCGTGGTAGCTGTAGTGAACCGTGGTATTGAACCGTGGTAGCTGTAGTGAACCATGGTAGCTGTAGTGAACCGTGGTATTGAACCGTGGTAGCTGTAGTGAACCATGGTAGCTGTAGTGAACCGTGGTATTGAACCGTGGTAGCTGTAGTTAACTGTGGTATTGAACCGTGGTAGCTGTAGTGAACCGTGGTAGCTGTAGTGAACCGTGGTAGCTGTAGTGAACCGTGGTATTGAACCGTGGTAGCTGTAGTGAACCGTGGTATTGAACCGTGGTAGCTGTAGTGAACTGTGGTATTGAACCGTGGTAGCTGTAGTCAACTGTGGTATTGAACCGTGGTAGCTGTAGTGAACTGTGGT
>CM051009.1:13308288-13310788 GCA_027704905.1 Muraenolepis orangiensis
GCTCCTGCGGTTTATTTACTTGACTTAGTTTACTTGTACTTTTTTGCTTGTTTACTTGTTTCGCACTTTTCTTTTACATTTAAGTAACTTATAGGACTATAGCAAGTCACCATATATGTTATCACATATGATCGCCAAACACTCTTGGGATTATGGAACAATACAACCACAGACTGGTGAGGACACGCCGGAGGGCATGGAACCCAGCCCTACCGAGCATTCTCCTTGCCAACGTCCAGTCTCTCGCAAACAAGTCCGATCGCCTCGCAGCGGGACATCAGGGAGTGTTGCACCATGATTTTTTTACGGAAACGTGGCTGTCCTCCGTGATTCCTGACGCAGCAGCGCAACCGCCGGGATTCTCTTTGTTTCGGACCGACCGAACAGCTGAGTCTACGGGGAAGAAGGGGAAGGTGGGTGGGCGTATGCTGCTTGGTGAATAACAGCTGGTGAACGGACGTTCAGGTGCTTTCTCAACACTGCTCATCTAATCTGGAATTACTGACAATCAAGTGTCACCCTTTTTACTTTGCCGAGGGAAATCTCCGCTGTTCTCATGTTGACGGTTTACATCCAACCACGGGCTGATGCGAACATCGCATTGGGTGAACTTTACCTCCAAGTGAGCTAACCCTACCCCTAAGTCCGACAAGACACAACAAGACTATTGATCACTGCTACACCACCATCACCCACGCTTATCTCGCTGTTGCCCGGCTGTCTTTTGGCACTTCAGACCAAGCCTTTGTGCTTCTACTTCCTGTTTACAAGCTGAAGTTGAAGTCCACGCCCAAAGCTGTAAAGAAAACGTATGTGGCAAGGTCTGAGGGTCCTCTCCAGCTACAAGGGAAGCTCAGGGGCAGTCACCAACAACGACCCTAACCTACCAGACGAGCTGAACACGATTTACGCTCGTTTTTGAAAGGGAAAACTCTGTCCGAGCCTGAGGTCCTCAGGAGGGTGAAGGCAGCGAAGGCAGTCGGCCTATAGACGGAGTTCCATCCCACTGCGCCGACCATCCGGCTCCTGTGTTCACCGACATCTACAACGCATCACTGCAACAGTCTGTCGTCCCAGCGTGCTTCAAAGCGTCAACCATTGTGCCTTTCCCCGAAAAGACCAAGGTAACAAGCCTCAATGATTATCGTCCAGTGGCTTTAACACCCATAGCCATGAAGTGCCTGGAGAAACTTGTCATGTCGCATATAAACTTGTCCATCCCTGAGCCCCTAGACCCACTCCCCAGTTTGCATACAGACCAAACAGGTCTCTAGACGACGCCATTTCCCTGGCACGGCCCTCTAGCACCTAGACAGGAGGGACACCTACATCAGACTGCTGTTCATTGACTACAGCTCGGCGTTCAAAACCATCGTTCCCTCCAAGCTGGTCCTGAAACTGAGGGACCTAGGTCTGGGCACCCCCATCTGTAACTGGATTATGGACTACCTGACGGGCAGGCCTCAAGTGGTGACGATTAGGAACAACATCTCATCCACTCTGGTTCTCAACACCGGAGCTCCCCAAGGCTGCTGCCTCAGTCCCCGGCTCTACTCGCTGTACACACATGACTGTACTGCCACTCACAGCAATAATCGGATTATCAAGTTTGCAGACGACACCACAGTCATCGGCTTGATAAGCGAGGGCGATGAAACGGAGTACAGAGATGAGGTGGTCCGGCTGACGCGATGGTGTGAGGACAACGGCCTCGCACTGAATGTCAGCAAGACCAAGGAGCTCATCGTGGACTTCAGGAGCCACCGGGGCACCCACTCCACCATCAGCCTGGACTGGAAGTCGTGGAAGTCGTGGAAGTCATCAACTGCTTCTGTTTCCTTGGACTACAGATTTCCGACGACCTGGCGTGGACATGCAACAGGGAGGTCATGCTGAAGAAGGCACACCAGCGCCTCTATGCTCTGCGGTGCCTCAGAAAAAGCGGAATAGGCCAGAGGTGGCTAGTGAACTTCTACCGTGGCACCGTAGAGAGGGTCCTGACGGGTGGCGTCACCGTGTGGTACGGCAACACCACTGAATGGGACAAGAAAGACATCCAGAGGGTCGTGAGGACGGCAGAGAAGATTATCGGGTGTGCACTTCCATGCATTGAGGAGATCTGTAGGACCAGATGTCGGAAGAAGGCCATGTCCATCATAATTGACTGCAACCACCCTGGACTCCAGCTCTTCTCCCCCCTACTGGCTCCTCAGCATCCGTACAGCAAGGACTACCAGGTTTAAGGATAGTTTATACCCACAGACAGTGACCTACTGAACTGCTAGGAGTGTTACTAGTGTATGTCTTTAATCTCCATCTCTCTGTCTGTCTCTCATCACTCTGTCTCTCATATCCATTTGTCTGTGTCTCATCTCCATCTCTCTGTCTGTCGCTCATCTCCCTGTCTGTATCTCATCTCCATCTCCCTGTCTGTCTCTCATCACTCTGTGTCTCATCTCCCTGTCTGTCTCTCATCACTCTGTGTCTCATCTCCATCTCT
>CM051009.1:13315788-13318159 GCA_027704905.1 Muraenolepis orangiensis
TTACAGTGCAAAAATTACAGTGAAAGGATTTACAGTGCGTTGACCAAAAAATAATAATAATAACAGTGCGTTGGCCTCAGGTCACTGAGTCTCCACTGTCCCTCTCACGACCCGAGGTAGATGAATTATAGAGTCTGATGGCCACAGGAAGAAAGGACTTCCTGTGGCATTCTGTAGTACACCTGGGTGGAATGAGTCTTTATTGATATGTTAGATGTGACAGAGATCTCTCTCTCTCTCTCTCTCCTCGAATAGGATATCCATCAGTCTAACATCACATGGGCTCTGAGTGACGTGTTCTGCTCCACAGTGGAGAACAAACTGATATTTTCTGCGGATCTATTGTGATTGGATGTTATTTAGTATTTTTGGTTTCTTTGTGTACCTTTATTTGTTAAAGAAAAAAGGGGGAAAAATGGAAATATTGGCAAGGCCTGTGCTAGCTGTGTAGCAAACTGTGTACTTTGAAAGAATAAAGTTTGTTTAAAAATCTCTCTCCTCTCTCTCTCTCTCTCTCTCTCTCTCTCTCTCTCTCTCTCTCTCTCTCTCTCTCTCTCTCTCTCTCCTCTCTCTCTCTCTCTCTCTCTCCTCCTCTCTCCTCCACTATCTCCTCATCCTCCTCCTCTTCCTCTCTCTCCTCTCTCTCTCTGCTCCTCCTCTCTCTCCCCCTCCTCCTCTCCTCTTTCTCCTCTTTCTCCTCCTCTCTCTCCTCTCTTTCCTCCTCCTCCTCCTCCTCCTCCTCCTCCTCCCTCCTCCTCTTCCTCTCTCCCTCCTCCTCTCTCTAGTGTATTCATGGTCATCAGGTTGACCTTCTCTCTCTCTCTCTCTCTCTCTATTTATTTCTCTCTCTCTCTCTCTCTCTCTCTCTCTCTCTCTCTCTCTCTCTCTCTCTCTCTCTCTCTCTCTCTCTCTCTCCTCTCTCTCTCTCTCTCTCTCTCTCTCTCTCTCTCTCTCAGAACATTAGAAGAACTTTCAATCTAAAATCAAATATTTTCTCCATCTTTTAAACACGTGTCCTCCTTGTGGCTCGAGGAGGAGGACACTCGAAGTCTCCCATTGGACGCTTCTAGAGGTGAGGGGGAGGGGCCTGGGCTCCGGGGGGGCCCTCCCGATTGGCTGCCCGGGTGTCTGGCCCTGTCTCTCTCCGGCGGGACGCTCGCCCAGTGTGCCGTGTGCTCGCTCGCCCGGCCATCGCATCTGCATCAGGCTAATCACTGAGAGAGGCTGAGGGTGTGTGTGTGTGTGTGTGTGTGTGTGTGTGTGTGTGTGTCGCTGTGTGGAGGAGAGGGGGGGGGGCATTCCCATTACTTATGATAATGAAAATGTAATATAAACACTTACATCACATTAGTGTGTGTGTGTGTGAGAGAGACACACACACTAATGTGATGTAACACACACATATTTGTATAATTTACCTATCTACATGTGTCTGTTTAAAAAATATATTGTCAAATTCCTCTCTCCTCTCCTCTCCTCTCCTCTCTCTCTCTCTCTCTCTCTCTCTCTCTCTCTCTCTCTCTCCTCTCCTCTTCTCTCTCCTCTCTCTCTCTCTCTCTCTCTCTCTCCTCTCTCTCTCTCTCTCTCTCTCTCTCTCCTCTCTCTCTCTCTCTCTCTCTCTCTCTCTCTCTCTCTCTCTCTCTCTCTCTCTCTCTCTCTCTTCTCCTCTCTCTCTCTCTTCTCCTCCTCTCTCTCCTCTCCTCATCTCATATCTCCTCTCTCCTCTCTCCTCACCTCTCCTCCTCTCCTCTCTCCTCTCTCTCCTCTCTCCTCTCCTCTCTCCTCCTGTCTCCTCTCTCCTCTCTCCTCCTCCTCCTCCTCCTCCTCCTCCTCCTCCTCCTCCTCCTCTCCTCCTCCTCCTCCTCCTCCTCCTCTCCTCTCGATATATTCTAACACAACAACCCTCTCAGACGAGCTATTTAAATGGTATTTGCATTCATTAGCATATTGTGATATTTATCAATATGTTGTATAATACTTTTCCTCATATTCGGCATAATTGCACTCTTCTCCTCCTCCTCCTCTCCCTCTCCTCCTCTCCTCTCCTCTCTCCTCTACTCTCTCCTCCTCCTCTCCTCTCTTCTCTACTCTCTCCTCCTCCTCTCCTCTCCCTCTTCTCCTCCTCCTCCTCTCCTCCTCCTCTCCCTCTCCTCCTCCTCTCCTCTCTCCTCTATCCTCTTCTCCTCCTCCTCCTCCTTTCCCTCTCCTCCTCCTCTCCTCTTCCAACCCTCTTCCTCTCCCTCTTCTCTTCTCCTCTCCACCTCCTCTCTCCTCCTCTCACTCTCCTCTTCTCCTTTGCTCTCCCAATCCTCCTCCTCCTTCCTCCTTCCTCCTCTTCTCCTCTCTCCTCTCTCTCCTCTCTCTCTCCTCT
>CM051009.1:13321659-13346659 GCA_027704905.1 Muraenolepis orangiensis
TCTTTCACCATAAGACAGACACTGACCCTGTTCTATCAAGGACACCTGGTAGAACCCTGTTGAGAACAACCAACACGTGGACATGCATCTGGTAGAACCCTGGTTAGAGGGTCCGTACACCGAGGAAACTAATGGAGTACTGAGAGAGAGAGAGAGAGAGAGAGAGAGAGAGAGAGAGAGAGAGAGAGAGAGAGAGAGAGAGAGAGAGAGAGAGAGAGAGAGAGAGAGAGAGAGAGAGGCCTACTAATTGAAATATAAGCACACATTTGAACACACATTACTCATGTTTAAATATTATAATGTCCTATTATGAATTATTATCATTAATTTAAGATATTATTAAGCTGTTTCTGTCGATGTACGTTTACACACACACACACACACACACACACACACACACACACACACACACACACACACACACACAGGTAAAGCATGACAGTACACCAGTATAGTTTAAAATATAGTTTAATTTATTTAGGAAGATCAAACATATGATCAGAGCGCCGTGAGAACGACTTACTGTTCAATATAAATACTGCACACTTAGAAAAATACTGAATCCATTCTCTGGTACATATAAACAGGTTGGTAGGAAATACCTTTCAAAAAACACAAGCCACAGCCATGACTTGTGTCTTGGGCATCACCCAAAGAATTTGAATTGGGTGACAAAATATGCAACTCTTAGTATAACTCTTTTCAAAATAAAGATATTTTTCCTGACAGAAAACCCAACTGAGAGTAAGTTCATGAACTTATCATTGGACTGCATGGTGGATGTAAACAACGCTATGTACAAATACAATATAGAATAGACTACTTTAACCTGAATCGAACATACAACCGAGAGCCTGAGGTGGAGAGGGTGGGGAACCAGGTCTGAAGCAGGGTCTGCAGTCTCCATCTGAACCCTGAGCAAGGTAAAGGTTTGGTTCTGGCCCTTAACGTGGAACCCCAACACACAGAGGGAACCTCTCAGGTTACAACCCGGGATTATGTTTTGTGTTTTGTATTTTCTGTCGTGTGTTTTTTGAATTTGTGTTTTGTATTTTCTGATTTGTGTTTTGTATTTTCTGATTTGTGTTTTGTATTTTCTGTTGTGTTTTTTTAATTTGTGTTTTGTATTTTCTGATTTGCGTTTTGTGTTTTTTTGAATTTGTGTTTTATGATGTGTGTTTTGCTTGAGAACTGCAGTGCAGTCAGAGACAGACAGGAAAACGTTCAGAGACTGAACTTGGTGAGAACTGTAATGATGTTTGGGATGTGTGGTCTATGGGGGGTGTGGTCTATGGGGGGTGTGGTCTGGGGGGTGTGGTCTGGGGGGTGTGGTCTGGGGGTGTGGTCTGGGGGGTGTGGTCTGGGGGGTGTGGTCTGGGGGGGTTTGGTCTGGGGGGTGTGGTCTATGGGGGGTGTGGTCTATGGGGGGTGTGGTCTGGGGGGTGTGGTCTATGGGGGGTGTGCTCTGGGGGGAGGGGTCTGGGGGGTGTGGTCTGGGGGGTGTGGTCTGGGGGGGTTTGGTCTGGGGGGTGTGGTCTATGGGGGGTGTGCTCTGGGGGGAGGGGTCTGGGGGAGTGTGGTCTATGGGGGGTGTGGTCTGGGGGTGTGGTCTATGGGGTGTGGTCTGGGGGGTGTGTGGTCTATGCGGGTGTGGTCTGGGGGGTGAGGTCTGGGGGGTGTGGTCTGGGGGGTGGGGTCTGGGGGGTGTGGTCTGGGTGGTGTCGTCTGGGGGGTGTCGTCTGGGGGGTGTGGTCTGGGGGGTGTGGGCTGGGGGGTGTGGTCTGGGGAGTGTGGACTGGGGGGTGTGGACTGGGGGGTGTGGACTGGGGGGTGTGGTCTGGGGGGTGTGGTCTGGAGGTAGTTAGGGTTACAGGTCCTTAGGGTTACAGGTTACACGAAGCTGAGATACAGCGAGTCAGTGAGAGAGCACGGCGCCTCCGCAACCCCGGGATTTCCGGGGGAAGACGATGGAGGAGGAGGAGGAGGAGCAGGAGGAGGAGGAGGAGGAGCAGGAGGCAGAGGAGGTGGCAGGCCGGCGCTGTCCGCAGCCCTCCTGCGCCGTGGAGCAGGGGGATCTGGGGGCCGTGGGGACCAGCTTTAAAGAGTCTGAGGAGGAGAGGGAGAGAGACGGCTTCCCTGGAGATAACACTTTCTGATCAGAGGGAGAGGGAGAGAGAGGGGGGGAGAGAGAGGGGGGGAGGGAGGGGGGAGAGAGAGGGGGGGGGAGAGAGAGGGGGGGGAGAGAGAGAGAGGGAGGGAGAGAGAGGAGGGGAGAGAGAGGGGGGAGAGAGAGGGGGGGAAGAGAGGGGGGGACGAAGAGAGGGGGAGGGGGAGGGATAGAGAGAGGGCAGCAAGGGAGAGAGAGAGACACAGAGAGATAACAGTGAGTAAGGTAGCTAACTCTACCTGAAGTACTTCTACCTTAAGTACTTCTACATAAAGTAATTCTACCTTAAGTACTTCTACTTTAAGTACTTCTACCTTAAGTACTTTTACCTTGAGTACTTCTACCTAAAGTACTTCTACCTGAAGTACTTCTACTAAGTACTTCTACCTAAAGTACTTCTATCTAAAGTACTTCTACCTGAAGTACTTCTACCTAAGTACTTCTACCCAAGTACTTCTAACTAAAGTACTTCTACCTGAAGTACTTCTACTGAAGTACTTCTACCAAAAGTACTTCTACCTAAAGAACTTCTACCTAAAGTTCTTCTAGCTGAAGTACTTCAACCTGAAGTTCTTCTAAAGAACTAAAGTATTTATATAAAAAGTATGCAGACTATGTCACTCATCAAGGACCATTTACAAAATAATAATAAATATTCATATATATTAATATATATATTTGTATACATTTAACCCGTCATAAGACTCACGGTGAGGCTGTCCTCTGATTGGCCGTCATGGGAGAACTTCTGGCCCTCCGTCACCAGGTGAGGGAAGGCGTCGCCACGGTAACAGTCCATGATGGACAGGGGCGTGGCCAAACACAGCGCCACAGTCTCCTCTTCTGGAGAGATGGAGACCAGTTTGAGGAAGACGAAGGTGTGTGTTAGAGTGTGTATGTGTGTGTGTGTTAGAGTGTGTGTGTGTGTGTGTGTGCGTGTGTGTGTGTGTGTGTGTGTGTGTGTGTGTGTGATAGTGTGTGTGTGTGTGTGTGTGTGTGTGTGTGTGTGTGTGTGTGTGTGTGTGTGTGTGTGTGTGTGTGTGTGTGTGTGTGATAGTGTGTGTGTGTGTGTGTGTGTGTGTGTGTGTGTGTGTGTGGTGTGTGTTAGACCTGGTTTGCGCTCCTCAGCTTCAGTCTCAGTGTTGCTGCTGCTGTCAGGGTACGTGCACGCTTGCAGGGTCCTGTCCTGAGTGTGCACGTGAAAAAGACAGATCAGAAAATAAACTAAACATATCTAACCTAAACTAACCATCTCTGACTTAACACCTAAACTAACCATCTCTAACTTACCACCTAAACTAACCATCTTTAACCTAACACCTTAACTAACCATCACTAACCTAAACTAACCATCTCTAACCTAACACCTTAACTAACCATCTCTAACCTAAACTATCCATCTCTAACCGAACACCTAAACTAACCATCTCTAACCTAACACCTAAACTAACCATCTCTAACCTAAACTATCCATCTCTAACCTAACACCTAAACTAACCATCTCTAACCTAAACTATCCATCTCTAACCTAACACCTAAACTAACCTAACACCTAACCTAACACCTAAACTAACCATCTCTAACCTAAACTATCCATCTCTAACCTAACACCTAAACTAACCATCTCTAACCTAACACCTTAACTAACCATCTCTAACCTAAACTATCCATCTCTAACCTAACACCTAAACTAACCATCTCTAACCTAACACCTAAACTAACCATCTCTAACCTAAACTATCCATCTCTAACCTAACACCTAAACTAACCATCTCTAACCTAACACCTAAATTAACCATCTCTAACCTAAACTATCCATCTCTAACCTAACACCTAAACTAACCATCTCTAACCTAAACTAACCATCTATAACCTAAACTAACCATCTCTAACCTAACACCTAAATTAACCATCTCTAACCTAAACTAACCATCTATAACCTAAACTAACCATCTCTAACCTAACACCTAAACTAACCATCTCTAACCTAAACTAACCATCTATAACCTAAACTAACCATCTCTAACCTAACACCTAAATTAACCATATCTAACCTAACACCTAAACTAACCATCTCTAACCTGGCACCTAAACTAACCATCTCTAACCTAACACCTAAACTAACCATCTCTAACCTAACACCTAAACTAACCCTCTCTAACCTAACACCTAAACTAACCATCTCTAACCTAAACTAACCATCTCTAACCTAACACCTAAACTAACCCTCTCTAACCTAACACCTAAACTAACCATCTCTAACCTAAACTAACCATCTCTAACCTGACACCTAAACTAACCATCTCTAACCTAACACCTAAACTAACCATCTCTAACCCTTTGGACTCACATTGGACAGGAGTTGCTTGCTCTTTGCTCCTTCCTCCTCCTCCTCCTCCTCCTCCTCCTCCTCTTCTTTGTTGGTGGTGGAGAAGGCTTTGTGAGAACCATTTATACTCAACCCCTTGGTTCTGCGGCCATCTAGAATGCAGCAGAATAAGATCGAGGATGGTTTTCAGCTGGGCAAGCACAAACACACACACGCGCACACACACACACACACACACACACACACACACACACACACACACACACACACACACACACACACACACACACACACACACACACACACACACACACACACACACACACACACACACACACACACACCTTCCTCTAGCCTCCATTACTATTTCACAAGGAACACAGCCTCACAGAGGAACACACGGCCTCACGAGGAACACACAGCCTCACCGAGGAACACACAGCCTCACAGAGGAACACACAGCCTCACCGAGGAACACAGCCTCACAGAGGAACACACAGCCTCACCGAGGAACACACAGCCTCACAGAGGAACACACAGCCTCACCGAGGAACACACAGCCTCACAGAGGAACACACAGCCTCACAGAGGAACACACAGCCTCACCGAGGAACACACAGCCTCACAGAGGAACACACAGCCTCACGAGGAACACACAGCCTCACCGAGGAACACAGCCTCACAGAGGAACACACAGCCTCACAGAGGAACACAGCCTCATAGAGGAACAGAGGCACACACAGCCTCACAGAGGAACACACAGCCTCATAGAGGAACAGAGGCACACACAGCCTCACAGAGGAACATAGCCTCACAGAGCCTCATAAGGAACACACAGCCTCACCGAGGAACACATAGCCTCACAGAGGAACACAGCCTCTCAGAGGAACACAGCCTCTCAGAGGAACACACAGCCTCACAGAGGAACACAGCCTCCCTACCTGAAGGCGGTGCAGGTGGGGTGTGTCTGTCTGAAGGAGCGGTCCCATGAGGCCCCACCACGGTCCGGGACTTGGGGAGGTGGCTGAAGGTCCCGAAACCGCTGTCCAGGGTCCTCATCTGGCAGGAGGAGCCTGGAGAGGAGGAGGAGGAGGGGGAGGGGGAGGAGGAAGGGGAAGAGGGGGAGGGGAAGGGGGAGGGGAGGAGGAGGGTGTGGAGAAGGGGGAGAAGTAGGCTGTCACTACGACGGGTCAAGAGGCACGACGGAGGAGCAGCAGGAGGAGGAGGTGGAGGAGGTGGCAGGTGGAGGATCTGGAGTCACACACAGTGGAAGGGGAGGGGGAGAAACCCAGAGCCTTGGGTCCGGACAGGAGGAGCAGGAGGACATCAAGAGGAGGAGAGGAGGAGGAGGACATCAAGAGGAGGTGAAGAGGAGGAGAGGCGGAGGAGAAGAGGAGGAGGTGAGGAGGACATCAAGAGGAGGAGAGGAGGAGGTGGACATCAAGAGGAGGAGAGGAGGAGGAGGACATCAAGAGGAGGAGAGGAGGAGGTGGACATCAAGAGGGGAAGAGGAGGAGGAGGACATCAAGAGGAGGTGGAGAGGAGGAGAGGGGGAGGTGAAGAGGAGGAGGTTAGGACATCAAGAGGAGGTGAGAAGAGGAGGACATCAAGAGGAGGTGAGAAGAGGAGGACATCAAGAGGAGGTGAGGATGAGGAGGACATCAAGAGGAGGTGAGGATGAGGAGGACATCAAGAGGAGGAGAGGAGGAGGAGGACATCAAGAGGAGGTGAGAAGAGGAGGACATCAAGAGGAGGAGAGGAGGAGGACATCAAGAGGAGGTGAGGATGAGGAGGACATCAAGAGGAGGAGAGGAGGAGGAGGAGGACATCAAGAGGAGGTGAGGAGAGGAGGAAATCAATAGAAGGTGAGGAGGAGGACATCAAGAGGAGGAGAGGAGGAGGAGGACATCAAGAGGAGCAGAGGAGGAGGAGGACATCAAGAGGAGGTGAGGAGAGGAGGACATCAATAGAAGGTGAGGAGGAGGACATCAAGAGGAGGAGAGGAGGAGGACATCAAGAGGAGGTGAGGAGAGGAGGACATCAATAGAAGGTGAGGAGGAGGACATCAAGAGGAGGAGGACCTCAAGAGAAGGTGAGGAGGAGGACATCAAGAGAAGGTGAGGAGAAGGAGGACATAAAGAGGAGGTGAGGAGGAGGAGGACATCAAGAGAAGGTGAGGAGGAGGAGGACATAAAGAGGAGGTGAGGAGGAGGAGGACATCAAGAGTAGGAGAGGAGGAGGACATAAAGAGGAGGTGAGGAGGAGGAGGACATCAAGAGGAGGAGAGGAGGAGAAGGACATCAAGAGGAGGTGAGGAGGACATTAAGAGGAGATGAGGAGGAGGAGGTGAGGAGGACATTAAGAGGAGATGAGGAGGAGGAGGTGAGGAGGACATTAAGAGGAGTTGAGGAGGAGGAGGAGGAGGTGAGGAGGACATTAAGAGGAGGTGAGGAAGAGGAGGAGGAGGTGAGGAGGACGTTAAGAGGAGGTGAGGAGGACGTTAAGAGGAGGTGAGGAAGAGGATGACATTAAGAGGAGGTGAGGAAGAGGAGGAGGAGGTGAGGAGGACGTTAAGAGGAGGTGAGGAAGAGGATGACATTAAGAGGAGGTGAGGAAGAGGAGGAGGAGGTGAGGAGGACATTAAGAGGAGGTGAGGAGGAGGAGGTGAGGAAGAGGAGGAGGAGGTGAGGAGGCGAGGAGGAGGTCTCAGCTCCGGCCCAGGACATACAATATGTCCTACAATAATTAAACTATGATAATAATAATCAAACTACCACTCAACTCAACATGGTATGTTTGGACTGTAACAATGTGAATGGAATTGAGATATAATTCTAACACTTCTAACACTAAACTACAAACTAAACTACAGACTACATTACACTCTAAACTACACACTAAACTACAGACTACACTACACACTAAACTACAGACTACACTACACACTAAACTACAGACTACACTACACACTAAACTACAGAATAAACCACAGACGACACTACACACTAAAGTACAGATTACATAGCACACTAAACTACAGAATAAACTACAGACTACACTACACACTAAACTACAAACTACATCCATCCATCCATCCATCTTCTCCCGCTTATCCGTAATCGGGTCGCGGAGGTAGCAGCTTCAGCAGGGGACTCCAAACTTCCCTCTCCCTGGCAACATCGACTAGCTCTGACTGGGGGATCCCGAGGCGTTCCCAGGCCAGTGTGGAGATGTAATCACCCCACCTGTACCTCGGTCTGCCCCGTGGTCTCTTCCCAGTTGGATGTGCCTGGAAAACCTCCCTCGGGAGGCGACCAGGAAGCATCCTTACTAGCTGCCCGAACCACCTCAACTGGCTCCTTTCTACGCGAAGGAGCAGCGGCTCTACACCGAGTCTCTCACGAGTGACTGAGCTTCTCACCCTATCCCTCAGGGAGATACCAGCCACCCTCCTGAGGAAACTCATTTTGGCCGCTTGTATTCGTGATCTCGTCCTTTCAGTCATTACCCATTGCTCATGGCCATAGGTGAGGGTAGGAACGAAGACTGATCGGTAGATAAGAGAGCTTTGCCTTCTGACTCAGCTCTCTTTTGGGTACAACGGTGTGCCAAAGTGCACCCAATACCGCTCCCACTGCACCTATTCTCCTGTCAATCTCACACTCCATCCTCCCCTCACTCGAGAACAAGACCCCGAGATACTTGAACTCCTCCACTTGGGATAAAGACTCCCTCCCTACTTGGAGTAGACAATCCACCGGTTTCCTGCTAAGAACCATGGCCTCAGATTTGGAGGTGCTGATCCTCATCCCAGCCGCTTCACATTCCGCTGCAAACCGATCCAGTGAGTGCTGAAGGTCACATACTGATGACGCAAACAGGACCACATCATCTGCAAACAGCAGCGATTCAATCCTGAGCCCACCATACTGAAACCCCTCCCCTCCATGACTACGCCTTGAAATCCTGTCCATGAAAATCACAAACAGGATGGGTGACAAAGCGCAGCCCTGGCGGAGGCCAACACCCACTGAGAACAAGCCTGACTTACTACCGAGAATCCGGACACAGCTCTTGCTTTGGGAGTAGAGAGATTGGATGGCCCTCAACAGTGACCCCTGGGGCTTTGCCACTGCGGAGATGTTTGACTACCGTAGTGACTTCCTCCAGGGAGATTGATGTTTGCCGTCCTTCATCCTCCAGCTCTGTCTCTACCTTTGAGGGTGTAGTTGGGTTAAGAAGTTCCTCAAAGTGTTCTTTCCACCGCCCGATCACCTCCTCAGTTGAGGTCAGCAATGTCCCACCCTTACTGTACACAGCTTGGATGGATCCACGCCGGATTGTTTCCAGAAACGGTTTGGTGCCGACTGAAAGTCCTTCTCCATGGCTTCTCCGAATTCCTCCCACACCCGCTTTCCTCCCACACCCGCTGCTTTGCCTCTGCTACAGCCGAGGCTGCCGTCCTCTTGGCCTGTCGATACCTCGCAACTGAGTCCGGCGTCTTACAGGCTAACATAGCCCGGAAGGCCTCCTTATTCAGCCGGATGGCTTCCCTGACCACCTGTGTCCACCACGAAGTCCGAGGGTTGCCGCCCCTTGAGGCACCAATGACCTTGAGGCCACAGCTCTCAACCGCAGCTTCGGCAATAGAAGCTACATAAACTACATAAACTACATAACACTACATACAAACTACATAACACACTAAACTACAGAATAAACTACAGACTACACTACACACTAAACTACAGAATAAACCACAGACGACATCACACACATTAAACTACAGACTAACCTACCGGCTAAACTTTCAGACTAAACTACTAACTACAATGCACAGTGGTAGAGTGTAGTTTGGTTGACTATTATATATATATATGTATATTAATTTGATAATCATGTCTTATATCAGGCCGACTGGTGATGCTGGACTGGTAGATGGCAGATGATGAGGGTGATGTTTTTTTCTTACCGATGACATGGTCCGGAAGGCCTTCTTGGCCTTTCTCCAGGGTCATGTGACTCACCTGTAGGAGATAGATCACATGACATCACATCTCATTTATGACATCACATGGATTACATGGATACGACCAAGATGGCGGCGCGTAAACATCGCAACGCCCAGCGTCTGACCAGCTTTTGCAAATGAGCGGTAATATAGCTCCTAATTCTTAGTCTGTTCACACAGAACAGTCTTGCTCTCATCACGTACACCCGACACCATCTTTTTGGAATTGGATTACATCATTCTGGCAACTTAATCGGCGATCTTCAACTCGCTGAAACTCCGGTGAATCTCAGCCCAGCACGGCCGGCTGCCCGGACCCATCGCCCCTAGAGAAAACGTAAACACAGGAGAGGAAGCCGCGGAGGGCTACATGCTAGGCTAAGAGCTAACCCACATCACCCGTCGCTACCCAGTGTTTTCCTCGCCAACGTACGATCTCTGGCGAACAAAATTGATGAACTGCGGCTGCGGATTATCAACCATAAACGGATTAAGGATTGCAACATGATGATTTTCACAGAAACATGGCTTAACAGCGGAATTGCCGACAGTGCTATTGAACTAACGGGGGTCACTCACTCTACACAGAGCAGACAGATCAGCTGAGGGCTCCGGTAAAACCAGGGGTGGAGGTTTGTGTAACTATACTAACAAGGCTTGGTGCACAGACACTACCACCATCGAGAGCCACTGCTCTGCTAACGTAGAATACCTAATGGTTAAATGTAGACCCTTTTACTAACCACATCATCCACCACCATCATAACTGTGGCATACATACCTCCAGATGCTAATGCTAAGCTAGCTATGAAGGAACTGTACTCTGCTATTAACAAGCAACAGAACTCCCACCCAGAGGCAGCCTTTATTATTGCAGGCGATTTCAATCATGCCAACCCATGTGCTCCCCAAATTTTACCAGCATGTCTCCTGTTCTACAAGAGGAGAGAGAACATCAGACCATGTTTACACCAACAAGGCTGATGCTTGCAAAGCCGTCCCCCTCCCCCACCTTGGGCAGAGTGATCATGTCTCTTTGTTCATGCTGCCTAAGTACACACCACTCATCAAGCGTGTGAAGCCCACCGTTAGGACAGTCAAAGTGTGGCCTGAGGGAGCAGACTCTAAGTTGCAGAACCGATTTCTGCACTCGGTTTGCAGAGCCTGTTTGCCTCCCAGTCTACCCTAGACTCCCACACCGACATCGACTCCTACGCCTCCTCTGTTTTGGATTACATTAACTCCAGCATTGACACGGTCACCACCCTCAAACAGATCATAACATTCCCCAACCAGAAGGTGTGGATGAACAGAGAGGTCCTCCTACTCCTAGGAGTAGGAGTGATGCTGCTTTTAGGTCGGGCGATGCACTGGCCTACTGTTTAGCCAGGGCTAATCTGAAAAAGGGCATCAAGCAGGCCAAGCTGAAACACAAGCGAAGGGTTGAAGACCACTTCAACAATTCCGATCCCTGACGCATGTAGCAGGGCATCCAGGCCATCACGGATTATAAACCCTCCAACAACCCCCCCCCAACCACCGACTTATCCCTCCCTGACAAACTCAATAATTGTTTTGCCCGCTACGACCGGAACAACCCCGAACTTCCCACCAGGGCTACTCTCCCCGTTGACCAACAACCCCGAACTTCCCAACAGGGCTACTCTCCCCGTTGACCAACAACCCCTCACCCTACAGACCCCCCCCACAGACATGCGTGCGGCACTGAGCAGAACAAATGCGCATAAGGAAGCTGGTCCTGATGGCGCCCCCGGTCGCGTGCTCAGGAACTGCGCTGAGCAGCTGACCGAGGTCCTTACTGACATTTTCAACTTGTCACTAGCTCAGGCAGTTGTCCCTGTGTGCTTTAAAACCACCTCCATTGTGCCAGTGCCAAAACACTCCTCTGCAGCGAGCCTCAACGACTTCCGCCCTGTTGCACTCACCCCCATCATCATGAAGTGCTTCGAGAGGCTGGTCCTGGCTCACCTCAAATCTGGCCTGTCACCCTCACTAGATAAATACCAATTTGCCTACCGTGAGAACAGGAGCACGGAGGACGCCATTTTCTCAACTCTTTACTCCGCTCTCTCCCACCTGGATCACACCCACGTGAGAATGCTGTTCATAGTTCAGCATTTAACACCATCATCCCCTCCAAACCCCCTTCAAACTTGGTGACCTCATGAAAACCAAGAACCTTGACATCAACCCCTCAGTTTGTAACTGGTTACTAGACTTCCTAACCAACAGACCCCAGTCAGTCAGGTTAGACCATCTCACCTCCTACACCCTCACCCTAAACACCGGCGTTCCACAAGGCTGTGTGCTGAGCCCTCTCCTCTACTCCCTCTTCACCTACGACTGCACTCCTGTACATGGTACAAACACCATCATCAAGTTTGCTGACGACACAACGGTGGTGGGCCTCATCAAAAACAACAATGAGGCAGCATACAGGGAGGAGGTCCAGCACCTGGTGGCATGGTGCGCTGACAACAACCTGGCCCTCAACACCAAGAAGACCAAGAAACTCATCGTCGACTTCAGGAAGACCAGAGCTGGCGCACACGCCCCCATCCTCATCAACGGAGGTTGAGCGTGTCTCCAGCTTCAAATTCCTGGGGGTCCACATCTCCGAGGACCTCTCCTGGTCCCTCAATACTGCCTCACTGGTAATGAAGGCTCACCAGTGTCTCTTCTTCCTGAGGAGACTGAGGAAAGCTCACCTGTCACCTCAGATTCTGGTGAACTTCTACCAGTGTGCTATTGAAAGCATCCTCACCAACTGCATCACAGTGTGGTACGGCAACTGCACTGTTTCCGACCGGAAAGCGCTGCAGAGGGTGGTGAAAACCGCCCAACGCATCGTTGGACTACCCCTCTCTGCAATAAACACTACCCACCACAAACGGTGTCTGAGGAAGGCACAAAAAGTAGTGGATGACCCCTCTCACCCCAACCATGGACTGTTTGCCCTCCTCCCCTCCGGGAGGCGCTATAGAAACCTTTGTTCCAAGTCAAGCAGGCTTAGGAACAGCTTCTTCCCCTCAGCTGTCATCTCCCTGAACTCCGCACCACGAAGACAGTCTGCCACGTCTCTGCTGTCCCCCCCCGGCCCCCCCTGCTGCTGCACCCCCCCCCTGCTGACGCCCTTGCCCCACACCTAACAATCACCACCAATGTCTCTGACTAATTGTAAAAAAAGAAAAAAGAAAAAAAAAAACGTAAAAACAAACTGTATCACAACTACCTACCTCTCTATAGTTTACATATGTATTACTAAGATACCTGTTTACTGTACCTGCAATATATATTTAAATCTGTTCTCCTACTCCTGTATACACATAGACATTTATATTTGCCATACATTTATATATGCTCACTTGTATATACATTTACATCTATATATTTGTATCCTGCTTTCAATAATAGCATACCCCTGATCACTACTTTAAGTTATCACTTACCTGTATATACATATACCTATTATTATGCTCATATCACATTTATACCTAGACTGTCTTTTAACCTGTACATTATATTATATTACCATGCACTTTACTGCAACAATTAGCACTCTGGTTAGATGTGCATGCTGTGCAATGACAATACATTTTAATCTAATCTAATCTAATCTAATTACATCACATGGATCATCACATCTCATCAAAATGTTCTACTGTGTTCTCCTGTGTTCCTTTAGGTTCTTCTGTGTTCCTCTAGGTTCTACTGTGTTCCTCTAGGTTCTACTGTGTTCTACTGTTTCCTCTAGGTTCTACTGTGTCCCTCTAGGTTCTACTGTGTTCTACTGTTTTCCTCTAAGTTCTAATGTGGTCCTCTAGGTTATACGGTGTTCTACTGTGTTCCTCTAGGTTCTACTGTGTTCCTCTAGGTTATACTGTGTCTCTCTAGGTTCTACTGTGTTCTACTGTGTTCCTCTAGGTTATACTGTGTTCTACTGCGTTCCTCTAGATTATACTGTGTTCCTCTAGGTTCTACTGTGTTCTACTGTGTTCCTCTAGGTTCTACTGTGTTCCTCTAGGTTATACTGTGTCTCTCTAGGTTCTACTGTGTTCTACTGTGTTCCTCTAGGTTATACTGTGTTCTACTGCGTTCCTCTAGATTATACTGTGTTCCTCTAGGTTATACTGTGTTCTACTATGTTCCTCTAGGTTCTACTGTGTTCTACTGCGTTCCTCTAGGTTCTACAGTGTTCCTCTAGGTTCTACTGTGCTCTACTGTGTTCCTCTAGGTTATACTGTGTTCTACTGTGTTCCTCTAGGATCTACTTGGTTCTACTGTGTTCCTGTAGGTTATACTGGGTTCTTCTGTGTTCCTCTAGGTTCTACTGGGTTCTTCTGTGTTCCTCTAGGTTCTACTGTGCTCTGCTGTGTTCCTCTAAGTTCTACTGTGTTCCTCTAGGTTATACTGTGTTCTACTGTGTTCCTCTAGGTTCTACTGTGCTCTACTGTGTTCCTCTAGGTTCTACTGTGTTCCTCTAGGTTCTACCAGGTTCTACTGTGTTCTAACTTACAGCTTCATCACTGCGAATCACCTTCTCTAATTTGGCTTTGCTGAGGTGTTGTTGTTGTTGTTGTTGCGTTGCCGTGGTGACGGCAGGCAGCAACGAGGGCTGGGGTCCCATTGGACCGGTCCTGTCAGAAGATATCACATTTTTTATTGTTATCATTATCATTGTTGTTGTAATTATTATTACACATGTACACACACACACACATACACACATGAACACAAACACACACAAACACACACAAGTGCACACAAACACACACACGTACACACAAACACACACACACACACATATAAACACACAGCAGACCCTGTAGACCCTGACTGAAGACCCTGACTGTAGACCCTGACTGTAGGCCCTGACTATAGACACTGACTGTAGACCCTGACTGAAGACCCTGACTGTAGACCCTGACTGTAGACCCTGACTGAAGGCCCTGACTGTAGACCCTGACTGTAGACCCTGTAGACCCTGACTGTAGACCCTGACTGTAGACCCTGTAGACCCTGACTGTAGACCCTGACTGTAGACCCTGACAGTAAACCCTGACTGAAGACCCTGACTGTAGACCCTGACTGTAGACCCTGACTGTAGACCCTGACTGTAGACCCTGTAGACCCTGACTGTAGACCCTGACTGTAGACCCTGACTGTAGACCCTGTAGACCCTGACTGTAGACCCTGTAGACCCTGACTGTAGACCCTGACTGTAGACCCTGACAGTAAACCCTGACTGTAGACCCTGACTGTAGACCCTGACAGTAAACCCTGACTGTAGACCCTGACTGTAGACCCTGACTGTAGACCCTGACTGTAGACCCTGTAGACCCTGACTGTAGACCCTGACTGTAGACCCTGACTGTAGACCCTGTATACCCTGACTGTAGACCCTGACTGTAGACCCTGACAGTAAACCCTGACTGTAGACCCTGACTGTAGACCCTGACAGTAAACCCTGACTGTAGACCCTGACTGTAGACCCTGACAGTAAACCCTGACTGTAGACCCTCACTGTAGACCCTGACTGTAGACCCTGTAGACCCTGACTGTAGACCCTGACAGTAAACCCTGACTGTAGACCCTGACTGTAGACCCTGACAGTAAACCCTGACTGTAGACCCTGACTGTAGACCCTGACAGTAAACCCTGACTGTAGACCCTCACTGTAGACCCTGACAGTATACAATAGTAGTGTGGCTGGAATGTATTACATTGAGAGAAAGAAGAACTATATCAAGGAACAAAACATTACTCCTAATTAGTTTCAGGCGTCGAGGTTGTTACTGACCTGCCGAGGAGTTCCTTCCCGAGTGGCTCTGTCCCCATGTACACAGTGCTTGCCATCTGGACCACATGGATGTTGCACTGGTCCCGGATGGAGTTCAGCTTGCTGTCGGTCGGAGACACATTCTGGCCCTCCACATTTTCCCTGCAGTCACTTTTTCTTTTCTCCTTCCTCTTTTCCGACCTCAACTGCCGAACCCCCAGAACGGAGGCCGTCTTCACCTCCTTTTTGTCATCCTTGATTCTGGGAGTATCTGCTTTCTTGCCACCCAGAGCCGGAAGTTTGGTTTTCCGAAGGCCGAACCAGTTTGCCAGGGAGGGACCAGTCTTCTGCTTGGCCTCTGATGCCGAGACCTTTTCCTGATCCTGACACTTCTGAAGGTTCTCCTCGATTCCCATCATGACTTTCTCCTCGATGGTGCAGGAGGTCGGACTCGGCGGACCGTTCGGGGGTTTCAGCTGGAGTTTCAGACTCCTGCTGCAGTCCGGTTTGCGGGGGCTGCTGGCTGTCAGCAGCGAGGTTGAGTTTTCAGTGGATGCAGAAGCATCATCCGCAGATGAAGCATGAAACTGTGGATGAAAAGAAGGTTTCCGGACGTTTCTCAAGCCACTCCTCTCAGTGGTGGGCAAGCTCCGCCCCTCTCCCTTGGCTTGTGGAGTGACTCCCTCTGGTGAGAAGCCTGGTTTAGCAGTCTGGGGAGAGACAATATTGTGAGCAATCACATCTGTCATGCCTCCATAGTAACTGAACCGTGTGCCAGGGGATCGGAGTGGGCTCTGGAGCACCCCGCCGCTGGGAACCTCCAAGGAGCTCTGTCTGGAGAGAGAACTCCCTCCAGAGTTGGTGATGATGTGAGTTCGGATCTTCCCCGGTCCATCCTGAGCGTTCCCATTGGGCTTCTCAGTGTAGTTGGTGCTGAAACTCTGGCTGCGAGCCTTGGCGCCGTTCATCCCCAGGGCTGGTTTCAAGTGGGGCTTGGCGCTGACCGAGATGGACCTTAAGAAGAGCTGACTCCCTCTTTTATCGCTGTCACAAAACGTGGCCTCATCGGGCCCCGAGGCCCGGCGGAGCTCAGCTTCATCTACTCTACTCTGAGCCTCGTGTTTACTCTCGGTATCGGCCGCGCTAGCTAACGTGTTAACTGATGAGTCAGCGGCACCTGCTGATGGGATGCTAGCACATATCAAGGAAGCATTTAAATTAAGAGTCTCCTTGGAGACTGAATTGATATGATCTTTCTCATGTTTTCCTGGAAGTGGGAAGCTATTCTTATTGCTGGTGGGAGATTTTAAAAATGCTTTAAAGCCCATGGGGATCAGTGTCTTAGAAGCTTTCTCAGTTTGTTTAGTGGAAATCACAACAGAACATGGCAGACTGACTATGGTACTGTCCTGCTGTTCTGTTGTATAGCGAGGTCGGTCTGGAAGGGTCACAGGTGAAGCAGTATTGTTGAGCGACGGCCCTCTCTTGGTCACGAACGTGCCCTGGAATGAGCTGTATGGCGGGGGAACATTCTTTGAGCTTTTAGGTACAGCTTTGCGATCCGGTGTACACCCTGAGTTTGCGGAGGGGAGGTAGTTTTTAACTGCGGTTCGGCTGGTAGAACCTTTAGTTGGTGCAGCAGGGTACCTCTGAAGGTTCTGTCCAGTTTGTTCAACCAGTTTCTGAGGAGCGAGCGCGGTCCCGTAGCCTGCATCCAACTCCAAAGAGTCTCGAGCCTTTGGTGGGAGTGGAGGCTGCATATTTGGTACTGGGGGAGGGTGATAACTTGGGGGAGGCCCCCTCACAGTGATCGGTGTGGACGTTTGAGTCTTATGTGCTTGAGGTGAAGCTTCATAGTTAGGCTTGGCCAGTAGGGAGGCGCTGCAGCCTGGAGGTGAGGGAGGTGAGGGAGACCTGAGATGCTTATTGCTAGGTTCACAGTGTTTGTCTCTGGTGGGCTCCTCTCCCCTATCGCCACGATCCAGGAACCTCGTGATCAGGTGGGGGGAGCTGGACGGGGGAACGTCGGCTGGGAGATCGGAGGTCAGTGCCTTAGGGCTCTGTGCCGTGCTGCCCCCCGAGGTCTTGATGAACCTGGAAAGTTTGACTGGAGGAGACAGGGGCAACCTGTCCTCACCAGGGGGTCCTGAGTTTATACTATTGCTTGGGTCAGTGCTGCAGCCCTTGGAAAGTCTGAGGGGAGATACTGAATCGCGCCTGCCGGGGAGCCCAGAGCCACCGGACTTGAGAGCAGAGGGATGGGCCTGAGGCTTGTTGGCCTGGTCACTCTGTGGCTTCATAAGCTTTCTTTGCCTTTCCACGTGCACCGCCGACCTCTCAACACTGTGCTCCCTGCTGGGACTTACGCTAGCAGCCTTGCTCTGATGAGCCCAGGGCTGTTCAGGGGATTGATGCACTGTGTATTTCCTTCCAATCTCTGCCTTTTGCCTGGTCGGCAGCTCTTGTTTGGACGGCTTTGCGTCAGTCATTGTTTTGCTGTCCGGAACGTCATGTTGGGGTCCTGCCATTGCTGAGAGCTTTTCTCCTTCCGACACGTCCCGGAGTCTGTCCTCAGACCGGGGGACCTGGCAGTCCTTAATGAGGCTCAACGGTCTGAGCCTCCCGTCTGTTGACTGGGTCCTCCCCTGCTCCCACCGTAAACACTGCTGCTCGAGCCCGACGTCTCTCCTAGAGGCACTTTCCACGTGTAGGGAAGAGCAACTTAAACGCGATTGGATGTCACTGGACTCTGAGATGAGTTCCTCTGGGTCATCAGTGTCCGAGAGGTTGAGGTGACCTTCTGGGTTTAGCAGGGCGATTCTGGTGAAAGCTGAGGTCCGCCCGGGAAGGAAAGTGGTGATGAAACTTGTCAGCTTCTCGGGGGCCTCCTTAAAGTAGTACCCGTGTGGATATTCGGTGGCCGCTAGACCACGGCTACCACCAACCCCAACTTCCTGAAGTCCTTCCCAGCTGCAGAGACTGTCCGAGATGCTGCGTGAGAGTTTCCGACAGTAAAACCTGCCTGGCACGTTGTCTCCACGACCACGATGTATTGATTCATCGTCCGCATCGTCAGAGTCATATGAGAATTTCTTGGACCCCACCCCTAGTGCTGCCACCCTGCCCAGATAAGGAGGCTTGGAAACCCCTTTGCTGCTGTTCTTGATTCCCAGTGAGTAGATGCCCTCGTTGGAATTCATGCAGTCCTTGTTGTCTCCTGATTTGGAGATCTTGGAAGAGGAAGGAGTGCTCCGGTGCTTCCTCCTCTGGAGCTTCCTCAGACCTTCCAGGATTTCGCTTTCCTTGCGCCGGATGGGCACCGGCTCCTCCAGGACACCGCAGATATTACTAGGGGTGGAGGAGCCCAGGCTCAGCCTCTTGTCCCAGGTTAGGGAGGACTACAGGGAGACGACACAGAGACACAGACAACATACGTTTTTTACGAGACCCATTCAGCAACAACTAGCGGTGAACTAAAAGTGGACCAATTTGGGCGGTAAATCTTACCAAAAGACTATAGATTGCCGGGGCGTACCATTTCACCAAAAGACAATAGATTACCACGGCGTACCATTTTACCAAAGGACCGTCCCTCGTTCCAGGTGAAGGAGCCACTGGAGAAGTCGCTGCAGGCGCTGGAGAGAGACAGTTCACTGCTGCTGCTGCAGCTGCTGTGTAGGTACGCAGCCCTGGGCACCACGAGGCCAAGCTGGCTCAGACACCGGCTCACAGGAAGACCCGCCTTTCCCTTCAACTGGACTTCCTGTCAGCGAGAGACGGAACAACAGCAAGGTCAGTCTTGTGTATATATTAGTGTATCTTCTTATCTTCATGATTTTTTAGAATTACTTATAATATATTCATTTTCCCTTTTTCCCTCACATCTGTGGTTTCTCATATGTAATTGTATATTTTGTCTGTATTTATGGCTGCCTTCCTCCACCTCTGTCCTCCTCTTGGGAAGAAGTGCAGCAGGGTACCTCTGAAGGTTCTGTCCAGTTTAGTCAACCAGTTTCTGAAGTGCGAGTGCGGTCCCGTAGCCTGCATCCAACTCTTAAGTGTGGCGGCTGCATATTGGGTACTGGGGGAGGGTGACAACCTGGGGGTTCCTCTTGGGAAGAAGCCCATTCCGTTACACACAAACAAAGACTTTATTTTCCCCATGTTATGCTGAATAGGTGCACACTATTCCCAAAACAACAACAAAAAAATTCGATTTTCATTTAGTGTTCGTAAATGTTCATTTAATGGGGATTCAGCTTTGGGAATTAATTTTGAGTGTACGGGCTCTCTCTCTCTCTCTCTCTCTCTCTCTCTCTCTCTCTCTCTCTCTCTCTCTCTCCTCTCTCTCTCTCTCTCTCTCTCTCTCTCTCTCTCTCTCTCTCTCTCTCTCTCTCTCTCTCTCTCTCTCTCTCTCTCTCTCTCTCTCTCTCTCTCTCTCTCTCTCTCGATACCGAGCGCCACTTATAAAGAACCCATCTCAAAATAGAGCTTTACAAAAACTAGTTTGAACCAGACGAGTAAAACACAAGATGCTGAAACACTTTCAAGAAACATTTGCTGTAATTTAGTTATTATTATTATTGACATTACATTACATCAACATTTAGTATTACAGTATGACCAATATATTATATATAGTAAGAGGTAGTATTATAATCTAGTAATATATTATTATGGCATTATATTGTAATATTCAATTGTATCATTATATTATTGTATTATTAAATACAACCATTAGATTGTATTATTATATATATTATATATATAATACTCTTGTATTATTAATATTATTATCAGAGTGAATCTTTATATGACATTATAACATCAATGTATCAATGTATGTGTTCATTGTAGTATTATTAATATTGTATAGTGCTATAATTAGCATCATACAGTGTAGTGTTAATTATACTATATTATTAGTTATTAATTATGAATTAGTATCATAATACTATACTGAATTATAATAATATTATATTGCATCGTTATAATAGTTGATTGTTTAATTTTAGGGTTATATCATAATGTTATTGGACCTTATCGTGTAATTATATTGTAGCAATATACAATTATGTTATATCATTAAAATATATTGTATATTTAAAGTATTTTATCATATAATTACAGGACTATAGGTGTCTTGTAATATCGTAGTTCAAAATCCCCACTGTTCCTCTCCTTGGGTCCTAAAGGTCCTAGCCGTCACTAAGAGCCCCGAGCGCTAACCTCTGACATCATCATCGTGGGCCGTGCGTCTTTAACAGGGAGGCTACACGCAGAGCCGCCGCTAATCCTTCTCCTTTTCGGGAGACGATGCATAATACATTAGGTGACTAATGTACCATCGCCGCGCTCCCAAATCGATGGCTTCTCTGGTAATATGACAAGCTTTCATTCCTCTTAGAGTCAACCGACACCCAGGATCCATTGGAAGGGGTTGGGGTTGGGGGGGGGGGGGGGGGGGGTGGATCCATTTTTAAAGGACAATAGGGGACAACACACACTGTGACGAACCGTCCTAAACCCGTGTCCTTTGGCTTCACCAAAGCCTCCGTCGCTCCAAATAAAGGACTTTGTCCTGCTGATTCCCCCGGAGAGCGTTTGGCACAAGCCTGTCCAGTCTGCGGACAACAGGTGTCTCATCGTGAAGAAGACCAAAGTGTCTCATCACCATGGAGACCAAAGTGTCTCATCGTGAAGAAGACCAGTGTCTCATCACCATGGAGACCAAAGTGTCTCATCGTGAAGAAGACCAAAGTGTCTCATCACCATGGAGACCAAAGTGTCTCATCGTGAAGAAGACCAGTGTCTCATCACCATGGAGACCAAAGTGTCTCATCGTGAAGAAGACCAAAGTGTCTCATCACCATGGAGACCAAAGTGTCTCATCGTGAAGAAGACCAAAGTGTCTCATCACCATGGACACCAAAGTGTCTCATCACCAGAGAGACCAAAGTGTCTCATTGAAGACAAAAGTGTCTCATTGGGGACCAAAGTGTCTCATCACCAGAGACCAAAGTGTCTCATTGGAGACCAAAGTGTCTCATCACCAGAGAGACCAAAGTGTCTCATCACCACGGAGACCAAAGTGTCTCATTGGAGACCAACGTGTCTCATCACCAGAGACCAAAGTGTCTCATCACCAGAGAGACCAAAGTGTCTCATCACCAGAGACCAAAGTGTCTCATCACCAGAGAGTCCAAAGTGTCTCATCACCACGGAGACCAAAGTGTCTCATTGGAGACTAAAGTGTCTCATCACCAGAGACCAAAGTGTCTCATTGGAGACCAAAATGTCTCATTCCCACGGAGACCAAAGTATCTCGGTGGTGGGAGGCCAGTGGGAGGAGGGAACTGACGTGAGAGCGGGCGGTGGTGGGAGGTGAGAGGCTCCGGGGTGCGGGGCCCTTGGCCCCCTCCAGGTCCCTCAGCAGGTCACCGGCCCAGAGACTGGAGATCTGAGACTGGAGTCTCTGGGGGAGAGAGAGAGGAGGGATTCAGTTTCAAGTGTGTGTGTGTGTGTGTGTGTGTGTGTGTGTGTGTGTGTGTGTGTGTGTGTGTGGTGTGTGTGGTGTGTGTGTGTGTGGTGTGTGTGTGGTTCTCCTTCTTCATCAGAAACAGAATGGAAAAAGACGTCGGAATGCAACATCCAACCACTACCCTTTAAGCCCTCTAAACTCCCCTGAACCCAGAGGGAGGAGGAGGAGGAGGAGTGTATATGTATAAACCAATTTATATAATTGAAATAAAACTAATATTTATTTAATTAAAATACTACTACTATTACTACTACTATTAATATATATGTATATATATATATATATATATATATTCAGGAACTATCTGAAGGAATTGGTCGTTGGACGAAGGCAGATGAGGGGAAAGTCACCCTGAGGCACTGGAGCAGGACGGGGATTCAGGAAAGCTACGCCCATCGCATTTCAATCACTTCCTGGGAGAGAGCCACGTCCTACAACACAGCCTGCCACGGTGGACTGGACCCAGGTGCTCCGGCACCAGGAAACACAACATGTAGAGGCCCCCACAAGCCAAATACCCAACAACTACCATGCATTGAGGAGATCTGTAGGACCAGATGTCTGAAGAAGGCCATCTCCATCACTAAGGACCGCAACCACCCTGGGCTCCATCTCTTCTCCCCCTACCGTCTGGTCGCTGGTTCTGCAGCATCCGTACAACAAGGACTACCAGGTTTAAGGATAGTTTATATCCACAGGCAGTGACCTACTGAACAGCTCCATCCTACCTCCAGGCAATGGTCAAGGCCTACATCCCAACCCATCCACTTCGCTCGGATTCTTCGGGCCATCTGCTTGCCCCCTCACTTAGAGGCCCGTGTGGCCGATCTACGCGGTCACGGCTCTTCTCCGTCTTGGCCCCAATTTGTTGGAACAAACTCCCCACGAGGTCACGACTGCAGAGTCACTCCCCATCTTCCGCCGCAGGCTGAAAACCCATCTCTTCAGGACACACTTCCCGGATCCTTCCTCGTAGCGCAAAGTCAATTATCTAAGTAGATTACATATTATAGGTTGGTATATATTGTTCTAGATATTGTTATATATTGTTTTACAACTTATTGTACTTTTCCCTTACTGCACTTTTGCCTGAATTATTGTACTTGTATTGTTCTACCTGAGCACTGGCTCAGTTCTTGGAGACGTGTTAGTAATGAAATGCACTTTTGACTTCTGGTGACGAGTTGTTCTTTTACCTTCCTTTGTTGAAACACACTACTGTCACTTTGGATAAAAGCGTCTGCTAAATGACTGGAATGTGATGTAATGTAATGCTAGGAGTGCTGCCACAATCATAACATGTAATTTACATTACACTGTCATAACATTGTCATTAACACTACACTATCATAACATGTCATTAACATTACACTATCATAACATGTCATTAACATTACACTATCATAACATGTCATTAACATTACACTATCATAACATTTTCATTAACATTACACTATCATAACATTGTCATTAACATTACACTATCATAACATTGTCATTAACATTACACTATCATAACATTGTCATTAACATTACACTATCATAACATTGTCATTAACATTACACTATCATAACATTGTCATTAACATTACACTGTCATAACATTGTCATTAACATTACACTATCATAACATTGTCATTAACATTACACTATCATAACATTGTCATTAACATTACACTATCATAACATGTCATTAACATTACACTATCATAACATGTCGGCCCTGACTATATAATACGTAATAGTTATATATATGAACATGATACTATATAATAAATAATAGTGATCGATTTTAATATGAACATACTACTACATAATACATACATTGAGACGATACGATGTCCAACTATACTATACTATATATGATTTACTATATAGTAACACGCTCCTTTATTACTGTTATGTATTATATAGTAATGTGTTGCTACATATCTATAACTATTATTATATAGACGCATGTTGCTATATATGTATAACTATAATGTATTATATCGTAGCATGTTGCTATATATATTATTATGTTAGTCTTTTCCCGAAAGTTAAGCGTAGGTTTCCAGTCCACATTACATCTGTCCCAGTTCACAGCGGGCTGTCCCCAAACTAAATGCTGACTGCAAACTCTCTCGCTCTTCAGGATGTCTTTAGTTGTTGTATCATTACATTACATTACATCCCAGTCATTTAGCAGACGCTTTTTATCCAAAGTGTCTTACAGTAGTGTGTTTCAACAAAGGGAAGGTAAGAGAACAACTCGTCACCAGAAGTCAAAAGTGCATTTCATTACTAACATTTCTATCTGTTCATTTCTATCTCGACTTATTGCCGAAATCCAAGCTTCTCTCCTCTCTGCAGTGAGTTTTTCGAACTCTTCACCTTGATTATGAATAAGAGAAGGTATACGGAATAGTCCTATGCCATCCTTTGGGTGAAAACCAAGAATAGTTACTTTAGTTTTACTTCTACTGTTGTTGTTGTTGTTGTTGTGTATAAATCCATACTGCGTCAGGGAATGGGGAGTCAGCGTTCCATTGTGCTTGTTACTAACGGGACACGAATGAAGACTCCTGAGAGTTGAGTCTTGAGGTGGGGAAGCTTCTCATTCTCATGCTTCTGGGCTGTGCTGAGATGTCATGACATTTCATGAGATTAGCGTCATTTCGATTTGGGTGGTGGGGTGTGGGCGGTGGTGGGGGGCGGGGTGGGGGGTGTGGGGTGGGGGGTGGGGTGGAAGGGGGCAGGGCGCCAGTCACGTAGGGGTTGACCCAGGAGTCACAGCAGGGAGCGATCTTATCGTAGGGTGCTGGATTTCACCTCCTCAGCAACCTCATCTAACATTCAGTCAATATCCTCAAGGACAAAGTCAACGGTGACTCCAGGCTTCTGTGTGTGTGTGTGTGTGTGTGTGTGTGTGTGTGTGTGTGTGTGTGTGTGTGTGTGTGTGTGTGTGTGTGTGTGTGTGTGTGTGTGTGTGTGTGTGTGTGTGTGTGTGTGTGTGTAACGTGTGTGTGCGTGCGCGTGTGTGTGTATGTGTGCGTGTGTGTGTGTGTGTGTGTGTGTATGTGTGTGTGTGTATGTGTGCGTGCGCGTGTGTGTGTGTGTGTGTAGTGTGTGTGTGTGTGTGTAGTGTGTGTGTGTGTTTGGCTGCGTCTGGA
>CM051009.1:13351659-13354159 GCA_027704905.1 Muraenolepis orangiensis
TAGAGGGCCCTCAGTAGAACATACCTCCAACTAGAGGACCCTCAGTAGAGAACATACCTCCAGCTAGAGGGCCCTCAGTAGAACATACCTCCAACTAGAGGACCCTCAGTAGAGAACATACCTCCAACTAGAGGGCCCTCAGTAGAACATACCTCCAACTAGAGGGCCCTCAGTAGAACATACCTCCAACTAGAGGGCCCTCAGTAGAGAACATACCTCCAACTAGAGGGCCCTCAGTAGAACATACCACCAACTAGAGGGCCCTTAGTAGAACATACCTCCAACTAGAGGGCCCTCAGTAGAGAACATACCTCCAACTAGAGGGCCCTCAGTAGAACATACCTCCAACTAGAGGGCCCTCAGTAGATGATCTGTGGATCCTAAATCTAATCATCAGTTTCTTGGTCCATTAGTAATCTAACCACCAAGTTGTGTCATGTTCTGTATAGAACTTTTACAGTTATCTTACCAGACAGACAGACAGATGTCTTTGACCGTTCTCTGCCCTCCGTCCCTCCATGGCTTCACGGTGTGGAACAAGGACCCGGTATTGATCGATCTGTCTGGGTATTGAACCGCGATCGGTGGACGTGCTTGACGTTATTGGAACGTCTGCACCGAAACCATGGCAACCCTCAACACCTCTCCTTGTTTCTTTGTGTTTGTATTTCTAGAGATTCCAAATGCTCTCTCTCTCTCTCTCCCCCTCTCTCTCTCTCTCTCTCTCTCTCTCTCTCTCTCTCTCTCTCTCTCTCTCTCTCTCTCTCTCTCTCTCTCTCTCTCTATCTGTGTTTCCTCTCCTTGTTTCCTTGTATCTGTGTACCTCTAGTGATTTGAGTTGCTCCAGAAGAAGGTGTGTTCGGCCCTCCTCTGATTGGCTGGAGTCGGTTGCGGTGACGGGAGGACGCCCCGCCCCCGGCGCTGTCTGATTGGCCGCCGGGGAACCGTGGTGTTCGGGGCGGTTATGGCGCTTCTGGAGCTCCTCCTGACACACACACACACACACACACACACACACACACACACACATAAAAACACACACACACAGGCATACACACACACACACACACACACACACACACACACACACACACACACACACACACACACACACACACACACACACACACACACACACACACACACACACACACACACACACACACACACACACACTTACACACACACACAGGCACACACACAAACATAAACAAGGTTAGCAGGAAAAATAAAGCAAAAGAGTGTGTGTGTGTGTGTGTGTGTGTGTGTGTGTGTGTGTGTGTGTGTGTGTGTGTGTGTGTGTGTGTGTGTGTGTGTGTGTGTGTGTCTCTCTCTCTCTCTCTCTTTCTCCTGATTGGAATTTGTGGAAGAATTTTGTGGATCAAACACACACACACACACACTCACACACACACACACACACACACACACACACACACACACACACACACACACTCACACACACACACACACTGAGGGGGCTGTCCATCTTGTCTGATTCCATCAGACAACTCAAGCGGAGGTAGTTCTTCACGCACGCCATTTAGGATCTGGTTGGCGTGTGACGGATGAAACGAGACCCAAGTCAACCATGTTACCATGACAACGCCCCCCCCCCCCCCCTTCTAATGCGATATATTAGCATAAAAAATACTAGCGCATTGCCCGTGGGATTCCACGGGATCTGGACGTAGTAGTTGACACTAACTTTTCACATAAAAAGGTGGTATAATGGAAAGAACAACCCGTACACAAAAATATATCTGTGCTGCATCGTAAGTGTTGTGGCGGACGACTCCATTGTGACGCTGAGCATTGAAACAACTGAATGTTCCACTAAATCGTCCGCAAAACGAAAACTAGTCGATGGAACGCATAACAAATGGACCTTGGTCACGTTCAGACCCCCCTCCACCTGGAAGGGGGCGTGTTTCTTGTGACAGACACACACACACACACACACACACAGAGTCCGTTAGAGAATTATATAGTAGATATTAAAATAAAAAAATTATTAAAATACTGAATATATAAAAATGTTAATTATATTAAAATATTAAATATATTAAAATAAAAATATATTAAAATAAAAAATATATTAAAATAAAAAATATATGAATTAAAAAATATATTAAAATATAAAATACATTCAAATATAAAATATATTCAAATATAAAATATATTCAAATTATAAATATTAAATATATTAAAAGCATTCGATAGAATCCCCATTTAACTATGACTTTAACAGTACTACAGCCGATAGCAGACGGTCGCTAGGAGACGGTCGCTAGCAGGCGGTCGCTAGGAGACAGCCGCTAGGAGATGGTAGTTTGGAGATGGTGGCTAGGAAACGGTCGCTAGGAGCCAGTCGCTAGGAGCCAGTCGCTAGAGCCAGTCGCTAGGAGACAGCCTTTAGGGGATGGTAGTTTGGAGATGGTGGCTAGGAAACGGTCGCTAGGGGATGGTCGCTAGGAGACGGGCGCTAGGAGACAGTCGC
>CM051009.1:13359159-13366659 GCA_027704905.1 Muraenolepis orangiensis
TTTCAAATCCCCTCTTTCTTTAGTCTCTCTCTCTCTCTCTCTCTCTCTCTCTCTCTCTCTCTCTCTCTCTCTCTCTCTCTCTATCCCTCCCCCCCTCTCTCTCTCTCTCTCTCTCTCTCTCTCTCTCTCTCCCCCCTCTCTCAACCCCCCAGACCTCCTCCTGTCTGGCACAGATAACTCTTCCCACACACACACACACACACACACACACACACACACACACACACACACACACACACACACACACACACACACACACACACACACACACACACACACACACACACACACACACACACACACACACACACACACACACACACACACACCACACACACACCCCCACACCCCCCCACACACACACACACACACACACACACACACACACACACACACACACACTGCTCACTACTTCTCGGTTTATGGACTGAGGTTCTGGCAGCGCTGGCCCACTATATGGTTTATATTGTTCTATTTGAGTGGTTAATACTTAGGGTTAGGGTATAGATACAGAGCCATTGAGTGGTGAGGGCGAGAGACACCGAGAAGAGAGGAGAGAGAGAGAGAGAGAGAGAGAGAGAGAGAGAGAGAGAGAGAGAGAGAGAGCGAGAGAGAGAGAGAGAGAGAGAGAGAGAGAGAGAGTTAGACAGGTTAAAGTCTTGCTTGGTTTCACACTTCTATCAAGCAGAACACACGAACAACACACACACACACACACACACATAAGCTTATACCAAACAAACACAGCTTGGAATTCCGTCTGCATGCAAAATAGCCACATGGGAAAAACTGCATCTTTAGGCACACACACACACACACACACACACACACACACACACACACACACACACACACACACACACACACACACACACACACACACACACACACACACACACACACACACACACACACACACACACACACACACACACACACACACACACACACACACACACACACACACACACACACACACTTCTTGTTAATGGGATAGTTCTCAGTACGCAGCCTAGCCTAGCCTAGCCCAGCTAAACGACTCACACATTGACTACTGTGCGGCCCAACTATATGGCTAAACTACACAAACATAAACAACACGTCTAAACTATTGCCTAACATAGCCTAGCGAAACCACCACCAATAAACCACACACAGCATTGATAGCTAGCTAAACTACAACAATTCATTGAAACAACACCACGTCTAAACTACAACACATGAGTAAGCTACGCACGTCTAAACTACAACACATGAGTAAGCTACGCACGTCTAAACTACAACACACGAGTAAGCTACACACGTCTAAACTACAACACATGAGTAAGCTACACACGTCTGAACTACAACACACGAGTAAGCTATACACGTCTAAACTACAACACATGAGTAAGCTACACACGTCTAAACTACAACACACAAGTAAGCTACACACGTCTAAACTACAACACATGAGTAAGCTACACACATCTGAACTACAACACATGAGTAAGCTACACACGTCTGAACTACAACACATGAGTAAGCTACACACGTCTGAACTACAACACATGAGTAAGCTACACACGTCTGAACTACAACACATGCAACAGGCTTATGGGGCATTTAAACAGACGTATCCTTCCATAGTCCCTACACCTGAACACTAGTGAACTCATCTGAACACTAGTGAACACTAGTGAACACACCTTGACACTCCGAAACACACCTGAACAGACCTGAACACACATTAACACTAGTGAACACTAGTGAACACACTTGATTACACCTGAACACACCTGAACACACCTGAACACTAGTGAACACTAGTGAACACACCTGAACCCACCTGAACACAAGTGAACACACTTGAATACACCTGAACACACCTGAACACACCTGAACACACACCTGAACACACATCACACCTGAACACTAGTGAATACACCTGACACACACACCTGAACACACATCACACCTGAACACTAGTGAATACACCTGTACACACCTGAACACACCTGAACACACATCACACCTGAACACTAGTGAATACACCTGTACACACCTGAACACACCTGAACACACCTGAACACACATCACACCTGAACACTAGTGAATACACCTGTACACTAGTGAATACAGCTGAACACACCTGAACACATCACACCTGAACACTAGTGAACACACCTGTACACTAGTGAATACACCTGAACACACCTGGACACTAGTGAACACACCTGAACGCACATCACACCTGAACACTAGTGAACACACCTGTACACTAGTGAATACACCTGAACACACCTGGGCACTAGTGAATACACCTTAGCACACATCACACCGGAATATACCAAGACACTCGTGAACACACCTGAACACACCTGAATACATAATTACAGTAAAGACACGTCTCGTCTGCAAAAAAACATCATTGGCTCATTCACCTCAGTGACTACGATACAGAGAGGGAGAGAGGGAGAGAGAGAGAGAGAGAGAGAGATCTCTGTGTGATGACACACAAGGCAGGCGACCAATCAGAGAAGAGGTTCCAGTCAGTCTGAGCCGACTAGCTTGAGGTCCAGACGCCTTTGAAGTTCACCTCATCCTTCAGCTGGCTGACACACACACACACACACACGCACACACACACACACACCCACACACACACGCGCACAAACACACGCACAAACACACACACACACACACACACACACACACACACACACACACACATAAACACACACACACATACCCCCTTGGTCTGTTTCCTCTGTACCCTCCTCCCGGCCGCCCCCACCTCACTACGTTCAGCCTCACAGCCTCACAGCCTCAGACCCGGGGAATGGAACCAGCAACCTCAGGGTCCTAATGAGCCAACATGGACCTGAGCAGAACGGTTCAGCCATGGGAGAAGATCCCTGGAGTGCTGGAGGAATGAGGAGGAGGCTGCTCTAATGTGTTCACACCCAGTGTGATACCACCACCATGGACTCAGAAACCAGGGTCACCACCCCCCACCCCCGACCCCCGACCCCTAACCCGCCCTCCCGCCCTGCCCAGCGTGCATCTGGTGTTGGACCCCGTGTGTGTGTGTGTGCCCCCCCCCCCCCCCCCCCCCCCCCAACGTCCGCACTGGACACTCGTCGCTAATCCTAATCCAAGCCACATGCTAAAATAAATCCGCACACAGCGCCGGGCGCCGCTCGCGCACAGAAGGCGCTACCTTGTGCGCACACACGTCAGGGCAAACGCCACGTCTAGTTAGCATTTCCTGCGGCGGCGGCGGAGGCGGCGGCTACACTCTAGAAAGTAAACAAGTCATGGCTATCAAACTTCTCTCGGTGCTCCCAGGAGAACCACGGCGGGTTCCTCTTGAACGTGGAGACGTTAAGGAGAACCCAGAGTTTGCAAAAAATGGAAGCCCCCGGAAAAAAAAATGTTTTTGGAAATTCCTTCCGACGTTAAGCGCTTCCCCGGATAACATTCAGCAATAGCCTCCTCTGGTTTGACCCGAGGAGAAGGAGCAGGAGAAGCAGGAAGAAGAGGAGGAGGAAGAAGAAGAGGAGGAGGTGGAGCAGGAGCAGGAGGACGACGACGACGACGACGAGGAGGAGGAGGAGGAGGAGGAGGAGGAGGAGGAGGAAGAAGAGGAGGAGGAGGAGGAGGAGGAGGAGGAGGAGGAGGAGGAGGAGGAGGAGGAGGAGGAGGGACATGGGCACAGCATCGTCATTTTTAAGAGTCTCTTGAGGAATGCCAGACAATTTTGTTTGTACAACGACAATAAAGGCATTTCTGATTCTGATTCTGACCACGTTAAGACTCCGGATACGGTGAACAGAACATCGCCACGGGTTACGCTCCTCCTCTTCAAGAGGAGGAGATAGGGACTCACGTGTCACTTAGCCCCATCCGACTGGACCGCTGTGTCCTCGGCCCGGCCCGCCCCGGCCTGGTCCCGGCCCCCGACCCGGGAGGGAGAGCTCTCTCTATACACCAGGTGGGAGAGGAGCCTCGTCTCTCAACACATCCACCAGCGCTCATAGCAACCCACCGAGGTCAGGTGTGGTCTAACCTGTGTTCCCTAATTACCAAGGACCCACAGGTGTGCGGCCTCACCGGCCTCCAGACACTAATCAGTCGGACTGGGGCCAGATGAGGCTGCTTCAACCAGACTCTAATCAGTCTGACTGGGGCCAGGTGAGGCTGCTTCAACCAGACTCTAATCAGTCTGACTGGGGCCAGGTGAGGCTGCCTCAAGCAGACTCTAATCAGTCTGACTGGGGCCAGGTGAGGCTGCTTCAACCAGACTCTAATCAGTCTGACTGGGGCCAGGTGAGGCTGCCTCAAGCAGACTCTAATCAGTCTGACTGGGGCCAGGTGAGGCTGCTTCAACCAGACTCTAATCAGTCTGACTGGGGCCAGATGAGGCTGCCTCAAGCAGACTCTAATCAGTCTGACTGGGGCCAGGTGAGGCTGCCTCAAGCAGACTCTAGAACAGATCGTGGTGTGTTTCCCTTCATAGTGCTTGGTCCTGTTTGCGATGACGATCCATTTTGAATTGTATCTGATGGCCTCAGGGGTTCTCCCGCGGTTCTAGAGAGTTCTGAGAGCCCTGAACACACAAAGACCGACCACCTGGTCCAGTGGCTCACTATTGTCCACTTCACTGTATGTACAGTATGTGCATGTGTCCTATTGTGTGTGTGTGTGTGTGTGTGTTTCCCTCCTAGCCTCGGCAGCTTCAACAACGACAACAGGGGTTAGCATGGAACAACAACATGCTATTGTCCGGCTGACTGTTCCCATGCAGTTGAAGCCACACTGGCGTATGAGGAACACAAAGGCTTCACTGACGGGCTGCAACCACCAGGCTGGGATCAGAGTCTCCTGCTCAACCAGGACCTTCAATAGGCCATCATTTAAACCAGGGTTTAACACCAGGGTTTAACACCAGGGTTTAGCGCCAGGGTTTAACGCCAGGGTTTAACGCCAGGGTTTAACGCCAGGGTTTAACGCTAGGGTTTAGCGCCAGGGTTTAACGCCAGGGTTTAACGCCAGGGTTTAACACCAGGGTTTAACACCAGGGTTTAACGCTTGTCGCCCCCTGGTGGTTGTGCAGAGCGTCTCTTTAAGGCGACTCTGACGGAGGCCAGGGTTGTGATGACATCACTTAGCCGTCGGCCTTTTGTCCCCAGAGGGGGCGGGGCCGATAGAGGTCGGCCGATTGGACGGTAGTCGGCCAATAAAGAGCTTTTATTCCCCCTGACGAGGGAAGACAAAGGGGTGGGGAGGTAAGCTCTGGTCATGAATTAACCCGAGGGCTGACCCAGGGGCCCGGGGCCATCCATCAAACAGCCAGTAAAACAGCTCTCACTTTTCTGTTGGTATGGTTCCGCCATCCAAGATGGGAGGAGGTTATGTTTTCACTCCTGTCTGTCTGTCTGTCTGTCTTTGTCTGTCTGTCTGTCTGTCTGTCTGTCTGTCTGTCTGTCTGTCTGTCTGTCTGTCTGTCTGTCTGTCTGTCTGTCTGTCTGTCTGTCTGTAGCCTGTCTGTCGTCTTTGGACAAAGAACAGACACACAGACAGACATACAGACAGACCGACTTGTCTCCCGTTCCATCGCCCTCAGCAGACTCAGTCTGAGGAGTTTACACCTGCTCCTCTCCTCTAGGGGGGGGGGGGGGGGGGGGGAGGGATGGGGGGAGGAGGAGGAGGAGGAGGAGGAGGGGGGAGGAGAGGGACTCTAGGAGTTTCTGCTCTCCATACACCCACACACACACACATCATTACAAGGAGCTAGGAGTCAACCAATCAGACGCTAGGACTGATGAACTCTTTCAAAATAAAAGCCCCGGGGCGGTGGATGGAACATTCCTCAGTGTCTCCAGACCATCTGAACCCAAGGGAAGGAGTCAAGGAGCCCAGGGAGGAGGAGGAGGAGGAGGAGGAGGAGGAGGAGGAGGAGGAGGAGGAGGAGGAGGAGGAGGAGGAGGGGGAGGGGGAGGGGGAGGAGGTGATGATGGTTAAGGGGGAGCAGGGGAATGTGGAGGTGCAGGAGGAAATGATGATGGTGAAGGAGGAGGATGAGAGAATTACAGAAATTAGGTGAAAAGGTGTGCGACTGCATGCTCTGACTGTTGCTTTTCCTGTGGTGAGTGAGCATGGCCGCCATCTCTGAGCTACAGGTGAGCTACAGGCGAGCTACAGATGAGCTACAGGCGAGCTACAGACGAGCTACATGCGAGCTAGCGGTGAGCTACAGGTGAGCTACAGGCGAGCTACAGGCGAGCTACAGACGAGCTAGAGGCGAGCTACAGACGAGCTAGAGGCAAGCTAGAGACGAGCTAGAGGCAAGCTACAGACAAGCTACAGGCTAGCTACAGGCAAGCTACAGACGAGCTAGAGCGAGCTACAGACGAGCTAGAGGCGAGCTACAGGCAAGCTAGAGACGAGCTAGAGGTGAGGTACAGACGAGCTACAGGCGAGCTACAGGCGAGCTACAGACGAGCTACAGACGAGCTGAGCTAGAGACAAGCTAGAGGTGAGGTACAGACGAGCTACAGACGAGCTACAGGCGAGCTACAGACGAGCTACAGACGAGCTAGAGGCGAGCTACAGATGAGCTAGAGGTGAGCTACAGGCGAGCTAAGGGCGAGCTAGAGGCGAGCTACAGACGAGCTAGAGGCGAGCTAGAGACGAGCTAGAGGCGAGGTACAGGCGAGCTTAGGGCGAGCTAGAGGAAAGCTACAGATGAGCTAGAGGTGAGCTACAGGCGAGCTAAGGGCGAGCTAGAGGTGAGGTACAGACGAGCTACAGGCGAACTACAGGCGAGCTACAGACGAGCTACAGACGAGCTGAGCTAGAGACGAGCTAGAGGTGAGGTACAGACGAGCTACAGACGAGCTACAGGCGAGCTACAGACGAGCTACAGACGGGCTAGAGGCGAGCTACAGATGAGCTACAGGCGAGCTAAGGGCGAGCTAGAGGCGAGCTACAGACGAGCTAGAGGCGAGCTACAGACAAGCTAGAGGCGAGCTACAGGCGAGCTTAGGGCGAGCTAGAGGCAAGCTACAGATGAGCTAGAGGTGAGCTACAGGCGAGCTAAGGGCGAGCTAGAGGCGAGCTACAGACGAGCTAGAGGCGAGCTACAGGCGAGCTTAGGGCGAGCTAGAGGCAAGCTAAGGGCGAGCTAGAGGCGAGCTAGAGGCGAGCTACAGATGAACTAGAGGCGAGCTACAGACGAGCTAGAGGCGAGCTAGAGGCGAGCTACAGACGAGCTAGAGGTGAGTTACATTCAGATTCAGAAGAACAGATGGCCTCCATGAGGACCAAGAGACCTGTCCTAGAACCAGTTAGTCTAGAACCAGTTAGTCTAGTCGGCTGAACTAACTGTGGAACTAGTGAGGTAACGCACAGCTGGAGAGAGAGAGAGAGAGAGAGAGAGAGAGAGAGAGAGAGAGAGAGAGAGAGAGAGAGAGAGAGAGAGAGAGAGAGAGAGAGAGAGAGAGAGAGAGAGAAAAA
>CM051009.1:13371659-13374159 GCA_027704905.1 Muraenolepis orangiensis
GAGCAAATGAATGGCCACATTCTGAAGGTGGGGGACATTTGCTGCAGTAGCCATCTTTGTCCAGAATGTCACAGGGTCACAGTCCACTTCATTCAGAGAAACATTTTCCTGGAGCAGCTCGGTTTGCAGAGATGAAATATTTGCCCACGGGAAGATGCTCTGTGCCTCTCTTGAGAATTCTTGAACATTCTTCACCAGAAATGGACATCCAATACAGAGCAGGACTTGCTAACACAGACTGAAATCATCAAAACGGATTTAAAAAATGGTTGTGCCTCTGTTATGTCACCTCCTGAGGATCTCCAACTTTCTTTGTAAGGAAGGTATTGCTGACATCAGGTCACACACTGTGTTGCCTTGGCCTTGGAGTTGAGCTCATTTAGATGAGATATCACATCCATCAACAAGGCCACACACGTTTTCATCATCCGGCAGAAAATCAAGGTACTGTTTGGCTTTGGCATTTTTCTGCTCCGACAAAAACATCGGCAGGTCTTTCCTGACGGCCCAAAATCATTCCAGAACCTTCCCTTACTCAGCCACCTCACATTGTTATGAAGGAGAATGTCATCATAAGCTGCATTGACCTGGTGTGAGTGAGTGAGAGAGAATGACACACACACACACAAACTTCTCTTCACTATGAACTCAAAATAATTATTTCTTTTCATTTTTGATTTAGCCAAATGTCAACTACTCACACAGCAAAATAAGAGTAATTATTTGAACAAAGTAAACCAGTCTGTTTAATACAGAAGACTGGCCATCCTACAATCCAATCAAGAGTTGCACTTACCGCACTTACCTCTTTCAGAAATGCATGCAAAATGCAGTGCTGAAGTGCTGAGGAGGCTAGTTCACAATCTTCATAATTGTCTCCATGACAAGATTGGCACACAGCACTGACTGGTGAATGAAGCAGTGGTATGACAGCAGGTCTGGATGGTGCTCTTTCATGTGCTGAACAGCCATCTTCTCTCTCCCAGGCACAGCTGGAGCTCCATCAGTTGCAATGGACACCACAGTCTTGAGGTCAATTCCCATTTCATTCAGCGGCCATAGAGGGGTTTTGAGGCCTAATATGTCCTCAGAAAACGTTCCCTTGTCCTCACTTTAACCTAATGAAGACGCATAGCTGGGCGTTGGCAGTTGATTCATCAACAGCCAGTGAAATTCACTCTGCATTGTTGATTTTTGTGTCACCGGGTCTTTATCAAGTTATTCAATTCTCCTGGTTATTGTTGTGCCCCCACGCTCTAATCGGTCCCAGGTGTTGCCCATCGTAATCGGGCCAGCTGTGTCACGGTTACGGGGGTTGACAGGGGCCGTGGCCAAGCTGAGGCTAATGAACACCTGGGATCTACCCTTCTTTAGGCTGCCGAAGACCGACGTTGGGTGCTTGGTTATTGATAACCTTTGGACTCCCTACTACACAAGAACCTGAGTTTTCCAGCTCCGACCACGTCACGCCACCTAACCTGTCCAACCCTGCCTAGTTGTTTTTTTTGTGTTTGTGGGTATTTATTTGGTAAAGACCGTGTCTCTCTTCTTCTGGGTTCTCTGGCACATTTGGCTCGCCGATCTCGTTGGGGCGTAACAGTTATAGTGGAGTTTGATAAGGGTATCTGCTTAA
Organism: Muraenolepis orangiensis; assembly: GCA_027704905.1. Taxonomy (NCBI): domain Eukaryota; kingdom Metazoa; phylum Chordata; class Actinopteri; order Gadiformes; family Muraenolepididae; genus Muraenolepis; species Muraenolepis orangiensis. The sequence continues at coordinate 13,373,293 of CM051009.1, forward strand.
TTTCCTCAGACATCTCCTGTTTCTCCTTACCCTCCAACAAAGCCTCAGTTCCTTCAGTCATGCACTCCTTCACTACTTCTGAATCAGAAACAGTCTGTTTATGGCTTGATAGTAAGATTTTAAAACTGAGTATGTTTTGCTGTCCTCACCTCTTTGTTCTGGAGATACTGCTGTTTTAAATAGCTGTGATTCATAGTGGCGTTTCTCTGTCCATTCTTCTTTGAATTCTCGGTTCTTTTTATCAACTTTTCTTTGCTTTGGAGACTTTGAGAACGACATGCTGCCAGCATTCGCAATAACATTTGCAGGTCCTTGACTAACAGTGACAACTTATTGTCATCACAATGACGCTGTGCTTCTGATTGGGGGGGGGGGGAACCTTGCCCCTCCCCCTCCCTAATGCAACCAATGGGAGCGTTAGACTTTCAATTTCACGGAAGTGATAACGAAAGTTAACTTGAGTTCTGCAATGCGTGTCACGCTCGCGCGCACAAGTACACATGACAATATACATTCATTTACATCTAATGTGACATGGGGTCCGGTCCGGACAGGCAGAAAGACAGACAGACAGGCAGACAGACAGATAAGACCAGACAGACAGACCAGACAGGCAGGCAGATAGAGAGACAGACAAACAGACAGACAGACCAACAGACAGGCAGACAGACAGACAGACAGACCGATAGACCGACGACTGAACAGCAGACAGACAGACAGACAGACAGACAGACAGACCAATAGACCGACGACTGAACAGCAGACAGACAGACAGACAGACATACAGACAGACAGACAAAGAGACAGACAGACAGAAAGACAGGCAGGCAGGCAGACAGACAGGCGTGAAAACATAACCTCAGGTAC
>CM051009.1:13379159-13391659 GCA_027704905.1 Muraenolepis orangiensis
GCTAACTGTGTTATTGACTGTTCTCTACTGACTCTTCTATACTGATGGTTCTACTGAATGTTCTCTACTGACTAAACTTCTGACTGTCCTCCCCCCTCCCCCCTCCTCCCCCCTCCTCCCCCTCCTCCTCCCTCCCCCCTCCTCTCCCCTCCTCCTCCCCTCCTCCCCTCCTCCCCCCGGCAGTACTTGTTTGGTTCCGCCTCGACCCGTCTCTGACCCGCCGGGGTCCACAGTAGCTTTATTGATCCAACGATTAGCGGCCGACAAGCGGCGCCTGTTAGCTCCGCGCTAGCCGGCGTTAGCTCAGGGAGCGCGGATAACAGCGACACAAAAGCCAGTCTGTGGGGTCGACCCATACGACAACACCCCCCCTCCCCCTCCCCCTCCTCTCATCTCCCCTCACCCCCCCTCCCCTCACCTCCCCTCACCCCCCCTCCCCTCCCACTCCTCTCATCTCCCCTCACCCCCCCTCCCCTCATCCCCCCTCCCCTCACATCCCCTCCCCTCCTCTCAGAGAGAGAGAGAGAGAGAGAGAGAGAGAGAGAGAGAGAGAGAGAGAGAGAGAGAGAGAGAGAGAGAGAGAGAGAGAGAGAGAGAGAGAGGGTTATTGGTACCGGGGGGCCAATATACAACCAGGTGTCTGGAGCTGGGCAAGAGAGATGATGGAAATGGAAGGGGGAAGGAGAGGGAGAGAGACGGGGGGAAGGAGAGGGAGAGAGACAGGGGGAGGGAGAGAGATGGGGGGAGGGAGAGGGAGAGGGAGAGAGATGGGGGGAGGGAGAGAGAGGGGGGAGGGAGAGGGAGAGAGGAGGGAGGGAGAGAGATGGGGGGAGGGAGAGAGACGGGGGGAAGGAGAGGGAGAGAGACAGGGGGAGGAAGAGAGATGGGGGAGGGAGAGGGAGAGGGAGAGAGACGGGGGAAGGAGAGGGAGAGAGACAGGGGGAGGGAGAGAGATGGGGGAGGGAGAGGGAGAGAGACTGGGGAGGGAGAGAGACGGGGGGAGGGAGAGGGAAGAGACGGGGGAGGGAGAGAGACGGGGGGAGGGAGAGAGACGGGGGAGGGAGAGGGAGAGAAACGGGGGGAGGGAGAGGGAGAGAGACGGGGGGAGGGAGAGAGATGGGGGGAAGGAGAGGGAGAGAGACGGGGGGAGGGAGAGAGATGGGGGGAGGGAGAGGGAGAAAGACGGGGGAGGGAGAGGGAGAGAGACGGGGGGAGGGAGAGGGAGAGAGACAGGGGGAGGGAGAGGGAGAGAGACGGGGGGAGGGAGAGGGAGAGAGACAGGGGAGAGGGAGAGAGACGGAGGAGGGAGAGAGATGGGGGGAGGGAGAGGGAGAGAAACGGGGGGAGGGAGAGAGACGGGGGGAAGGAGAGGGAGAGAGACGGGGGGAGGGAGAGAGATGGGGGGAAGGAGAGGGAGAGAGACGGGGGGAGGGAGAGAGATGGGGGGAGGGAGAGGGAGAAAGACAGGGGAGGGAGAGGGAGAGAAACGGGGGAGGGAGAGAGATGGGGGGAGGGAGAGGGAGAGAGACAGGGGGAGGGAGAGGGAGAGAGACAGGGGGAGGGAGAGGGAGAGAGACGGGGGGAGGGAGAGGGAGAGAGACGGGGGGAGGGAGAGAGACGGGGGGAGGGAGAGGGGAGAGAAACGGGGAGAGGGAGAGGGAGAGAGACGGAGGAAGGGAGAGAGACGGGGTGAGGGAGAGGGACGGGGGGAGGGAGAGAGACGGGGGGAGGGAGAGGGAGAGAAACGGGGAGAGGGAGAGAGACTGGGGAGGGAGAGAGACGTGGGGGAGGGAGAGGGAGAGAAACAGGGGGAGGGAGAGGGAGAGAGACGGGGGGAGGGAGAGAGATGGGGGAGGGAGAGGGATGGGGGAGGGGACAGAGACGGGGAGAGCGAGAGCGAGAGGTAAATAGCAGGGCAGAGAGGGAGACATTACAGTCATTTATCAGTCTTTGTCCAACTTTAGAATAAGGTCATTCAACAGGTTGACATAGGCTTAGGCAGACCTAGGCTTCCCTTCCTCACAAGCCATAATAATATAATATATACCTCTCTCTCTCTCTCTCTCTCTCTCTCTCTCTCTCTCTCTCTCTCTCTCTCTCTCTCTCTCTCTCTCTCTCTCTCTCTCTCTCTCTCTCTCTCATCTTGCTCTAGGACCCTACAGGTAGGGGTTAGGAGACATCTTGCTCTAGGATCCTACAGGTAGGTGTTAGGAGACATCTTGCTCTAGGATCCTACAGGTAGGGGTTAGGAGACATCTTGCTCTAGGATCCTACAGGTAGGGGTTAGGAGACATCTTGCTCTAGGATCCTACGGGTAGGAGTTAGGAGACATCTTGCTCTAGGATCCTACAGGTAGGGGTTAGGAGACATCTTGCTCTAGGATCCTACAGGTAGGGGTTAGGAGACATCTTGCTCTAGGATCCTACAGGTAGGGGTTAGGGGACATCTTGCTCTAGGATCCTACAGGTAGGGGTTAGGAGACATCTTGCTCTAGGATCCTACAGGTAGGGGTTAGGAGACATCTTGCTCTAGGATCCTACAGGTAGGGGTTAGGAGACATCTTGCTCTAGGATCCTACAGGTAGGGGTTAGGGGACATCTTGCTCTAGTATCCTACAGGTAGGGGTTAGGAGACACCTTGCTCTAGGATCCTACAGGTAGGGGTTAAGAGACATCTTGCTCTAGGATCCTACAGGTAGGGGTTAATAATAATAATAATAATCAATTATATTTATAATGCACTTTTAATTTGCGTGGGCAAAACTCAAAGTGCTACAGAGTAAAAATGGTTTAAATAAAACAACAGAATAAAAGCAGCAACGTTTACGTCGGCATGGCAACCAGTGGTTTTTTTATTTTATTTAGTGAAAAGCTATTCTAAAAATATGTGTTTTTAGGCCTTTTTTAAAAACATCCACAGTCTGTGGTGTCCTCAGCTGGTTTGGGAGGGCATTCCACAGTCTGGGAGCAGCGGAGCAGAAGGCTCGGTCTCCCATGGTTTTCAGTTTGGTCCTGGGGGAAGGAGGAGGTTCTTTGATGTATGAGGGAGCATTTCCATGAATGCACTGATAGGTGAAGAGGGTGATTTTGTAGTCAATCCTGAGTGAGACCGGGAGCCAGTGCAATGATTTGAGTATGGGCGTGATGTGCTCATACTTCCGCACTCTCATCAGGATCCTAGCAGCGCTGTTCTGGATGTACTGCAGCTTCTGGATGTTCTTGGCAGGAATCCCAATGAGAAGTGCGTTACAGTAGTCTAGCCTGGAGGAGACAAAGGCGTGGACAAGCTTTTCAGCATCTGATAGACTGAGTGTGGGGCGGAGTTTAGCAATATTTCTGAGGTGGTAGAAGGAGGTCTTGCATGTTTGTTTGATGTGGGCCTCAAAGGTCAGGTGAGGATCCATTTTAACACCCAGATTGGTGACAGTTGATGAGAGTGAAATGTTCTGACCGGAGAAGGTGATGCTGGTGATGGAGGATGAAAGGACCTGATGTGGAGTGCCAACTAGAATGGCTTCAGTCTTGGAGCTGTTTAATTGAAGGAAGTTGTGCTTCATCCACACCTTTATCTCCTCCAGGCATGTGGTTATGTTGGATGATGGCAGAGGTGCGGAGGGGGTTGGGTTTGTTCTGATGTAGAGCTGTGTGTCATCAGCATAGCAATGGAAAGATATTCCATGCCGGCTGATGACACGACCAAGGGGGGACATGTATATGGTGAAAAGGGTGGGGCCGAGGACTGATCCTTGAGGGACACCACAGTTCACAGAGTGTGTTTGTGATTTTGCCGCTCCCAAGGTGACGTGCTCAGTCCTCCCGGTGAGATATGAGGTGAACCAGTTTAGGGCAGAGTCAGAGAGTCCAATTGTCGAGCGAAGACGATGGAGTAGAATGTCATGGTCGACGGTGTCAAATGCTGCAGTTAGATCCAGGAGGATGAGGAGGGATGGAGATCCGGTGTCAGCTGTCATCAGCAGGTCATTGGTCACCCTGACTAAGGCAGTTTCTGTACTGTGGCCCTGGCGGAAACCAGACTGGAATTTTTCAAAGAGGTTATTGTGTTTGAGATGTTCGTGAATCTGAATGGCAATTACCTTCTCCAGCACCTTTGATAGAAATGGCAGGTTGGAGATGGGTCTGTAATTAGCCAGGACTTCAGGGTCTAAGGTGGGTTTTTTGAGGAGTGGTTTGATGACAGCAGCTTTTAATGGGGATGGAACATGACCAGACTGGATGGAGTGGTTTATCACTGAAGTGATCAGGGGACTTATGGCACCAATGTTAGATTTGACCAGGGCTGTGGGAAAGGGGTCCAGAGCACAGGTGGAGGGTTTCATCTTTTTGATGATGGCCTCAACTTCATGCTGCGAGATGTCAGTGAAGCAGCAAAGAGGCTGGGTAGGTCCGGGCTGGGGGTTGCGTCAGGACTGGAGAGCAGCGGAGTTTGAGAGGAGAGAGCGGATGGTCTCTACTTTTTTCCTAAAAAATGTGATAAAATGATCACACTGCTCCTCTGTGGTGTCTTTGTGTAAGGGAGTCTGAGGTTTGAGGAGATGATTTATGGTGGAAAAGAGTTGCTTGGAGTTGCCAGGGCTATTGTTGATGATAGTGGAGTAGAATTTTGACCGTGTGTCTCTGAGGGACTTTGCATAGGCCTTTTGGTGGCCCCGGTATGCCTGCCTGTGAACAGTGAGTCCAGAAACCTTGAGGCGCCGCTCAAGGACACGCCCCGCTGTCTTCATTTTCCGCAGCTTGCAGGTGTACCAGGGGGCTGAGCGTGTGAAAGTGACTGTTCTGGTTTTGACAGGGGCGTGGAGATCCAGGAGATTACGCAGAGATTTATTGTAAAAGTCCACAGATTCATTGACTGATGTAGGAGTAATTGTGGAGAGATGCTGGAGATCCGAAGTCATGGTGTCAGGGTTGATGTTTTTCAGATTTCTGTAATGGATTTGGCGCTTGGGTTTGGTGCGGGGTAGCAGGAGCGACAGCTCCATAGGTAGCGCAGAGTGTAGTGAGAAGGTCGTGCATCTCTGGGATGAAAGCTAAGTTGGGTTTGGGTGGCCGGTAGATGAGAAGTAATGTCAGTGGGAGGGGGGGTTTACATTTAAATCCAAGGCATTCAAATGAGGATAGCGCAGGCAGAGGCAGGGGGGACAGTTCTAGTGCATTTCTATGTATTATTGCTAAGCCGCCACCACGACCAGTGCTGCGAGCTTTTTCCAGGTAGCTGTAGCCAGGGGGACAGACTTCATTTAGGGCAGAGTAAACCTTAGGCTGTTGCCACGTTTCCGTGAGGCACATAAAGTCTATTCCCTTGTCCATGATGTGGTCTTGTATGAATGATGATTTGTTTGTAAGGGATTGTGCATTAAACTGTTCTATTTTGACTGTGGATGAAATGGTGGATTTCTGTAGGGTCCGAAGTAAACTGGAATCCACTCCACGTATTCCGCACAACTCAGTGTGTAGCAGTCTCGCGGTGTTTCCCGTGCTGTTTACACCGAGAGCGGCAGCGCTCTGATGACGTGGCAGACGTGCGACAGTGGTCCAGATGGAAAGAATGGATGATACAGGCTGGCATGGTTGGTGGTAAACAAACTTTCTACGAGAGCCTCTGTGGATGTAACGAGGTCGGCGTAGTAGTCCAAGGTGTTTGATGGCTGAGATGCACGTTGGAGTTGTGTGATTGTTGAGACTCAGTTGCGGGATGGAATACTTTGACAACATGCCGGTGGCCGCAGGTTCTCGTCTGGAGCTGCTATGGATGGTGATCCGTAGCATGGCAGGAGCATGGTGTACGAGTGATTACAAGTGATAACTAGTGTAAACTACAAGACGCAAGATATTTTTATTTTATTTGTAACAAGTACATAGGAATGCTTACTCCCCAATCCCTCCCGCGGTAAACATCTCCAAAACACCATCAAAATAATATATAGAATCAAATAAACAAAGAAGGAGCAGCAAAGTGACTGCAATGACATGTACATGTGTTGAAGGTACATGTTCTTCATGAATACAAATCAGTACAGTAACTGTAATGAGTCCAAAAAGTCCAGCAAAGTATGATAGTGTAATGTTAATGACATGTTATGATAGTGTAATGTTAATGACATGTTATGATAGTGTAATGTTAATGACAATGTTATTATAGTGTAATGTTAATGACAATGTTATTATAGTGTAATGTTAATGACATGTTATGATAGTGTAATGTTAATGACATGTTATGATAGTGTAATTTTAATGACATGTTATGTAGTGTAATTTTAATGACATGTTATGATAGTGTAATGTTAATGACATGTTATGATAGTGTAATGTTAATGACATGTTATGATAGTGTAATGTTAATGACAATGTTATGATAGTGTAATGTTAATGACATGTTATGATAGTGTAATGTTAATGACAATGTTATGATAGTGTAATGTTAATGACAATGTTATGATAGTGTAATGTTAATGACATGTTATGATAGTGTAATGTTAATGACATGTTATGATAGTGTAATGTTAATGACATGTTATGATAGTGTAATGTTAATGACATGTTATGATAGTGTAATGTTAATGACAATGTTATGATAGTGTAATGTTAATGACAATGTTATGATAGTGTAATGTTAATGACAATGTTATGATAGTGTAATGTTAATGACAATGTTATGATAGTGTAATGTTAATGATAATGTTATGATAGTGTAATGTTAATGACATGTTATGATAGTGTAATGTTAATGACATGTTATGATAGTGTAATGTTAATGACAATGTTATGATAGTGTAATGTTAATGACAATGTTATGATAGTGTAATGTTAATGATAATGTTATGATAGTGTAATGTTAAAGATAATGTTATGATAGTGTAATGTTAATGATAATGTTACGATAGTGTAATGTTAATGATAATGTTATGATAGTGTAATGTTAATGATAATGTTATGATAGTGTAATGTTAATGTCATGTTATGATAGTGTAATGTTAATGTCATGTTATGATAGTGGCAGCACTCCTAGCAGTTCAGTAGGTCACTGCCTGTGGATATAAACTATCCTTAAACCTGGTAGTCCTTGTACGGATGCTGCAGAACCAGCGACCAGACTGAAGGGGGGAGGAGGTAAAACAAATATGGTGTAGTAGTAATTATTAGTGATAACTAGTGTGAACTAATATGGTGTACTATGGTCATTGAATTCAAAGCTCTATGTATTCTACAAGGTAGGACCTGATAGTATATACTTTCAAACTACAGAGGAGGACAGCTGCAGCTAAAGGCCGTTTTACACACGATTAATATAAAGGTGAGGGTGTGGGGTGAGGGGTGGGGGTGGGGTGTGGGGTGGGGTGAGGGGTGAGGGGTGTGGGGTGAGGGTGAGGGGTGAGGGGTGAGGGGTGTGGGGTGAGGGGTGAGGGGTGAGGGGTGAGGGGTGAGGGGTGAGGGGTGAGGGGTGTGGGGTGAGGGGTGAGGGGTGAGGGGTGTGGGTGAGGGGTGAGGGGTGAGGGGTGAGGGGTGAGGGGTGAGGGGTGTGGGGTGAGGGTGAGGGGTGAGGGGTGAGGGGTGAGGGGTGAGGGGTGAGGGGTGAGGGGTGAGGGGTGAGGAGTGAGGGGTGAGGGGTGTGGGGTGTGGGGTGAGGAGTGAGGAGTGAGGAGTGAGGGGTGAGGGGTGAGGAGTGAGGGGTGAGGGGTGTGGGGTGTGGGGTGTGGGGTGTGGCCGTGTGGGGGAGGCGGGGGAGGCAGGGGTGTTGGCGTGTTCACCGCTTATCTGCCGGCGAGTCATAAACCCGGTGAATTATGAATACCAACAAGGAGGATTTCACAGAATCTAATTAAATCACGGAGGCGAGGAATGAAGAACCAGCTCCGTCTTCCCCGAGACCCGGGGCTTCACAAGACCAGACACCACAACAGATCATCACTCACCCCTCGCACAGACTAGCAGCCTCTCACACCCAGACAGAGCCTCTCACACCCAGACAGAGCCTCTCACATCCAATCAGAGCCTCTCACATCCAGACAGAGCCTCTCACATCCAAAAAGAGCCTCTCACACCCAGACAGAGCCTCTCACACCCAGACAGAGCCTCTTACAGCCAGACAGAGCCTCTCACACCCAGACAGAGCCTCTCACACCCAGACAGAGCCTCTCACATCCAATCAGAGCCTCTCACATCCAGACAGAGCCTCGAACATCCAAAAAGAGCCTCTCACACCCAGACAGAGCCTCGAACACCCAGACAGAGCCTCTCACACCCAGACAGAGCCTCTAACACCCGGACAGAGCCTCTCACATCCAGACAGAGCCTCTCACATCCAGACAGAGCCTCTCACGTCCAATCAGAGCCTCTCACGTCCAATCAGAGCCTCTCACGCCAACAGAGCCTCTCACACACAGACAGAGCCTCTCATGTTCAATCAGAGCCTCTCACGACAATATTACAATGTTATGATAGTGTAATGTTAATGAAAATGTTATGATAGTGGAATGTTAATGACATGTTATGATAGTGTAATGTTAATGACATGTTATGATAGTGGAATGTTAATGACAATATTATGATAGTGTAATGTTAATGACAATGTTATGATAGTGTAATGTTAATGACAATGTTATAAGAGTGTAATGTTAATGACATTTTATGATAGTGTAATGTTAATGACATGTTATGATAGTGTAATGTTAATGACAATGTTATGATAGTGTTATGTTAATGACAATGTTATGATAGTGTAATATTAATGACAATGTTATGATAGTGTAATGTTAATGACAATGTTAGGTTAGTGTAATGTTAATGACAATGTTATGATAGTGTAATGTTAATGACATGTTATGATAGTGTAATGTTAATGACATGTTATGATAGTGTAATGTTAATGACATATTATGATAGAGTAATGTTATCGATAATGTTATGATAGCGTAATGTTAATGACATGTTATGATAGTATAATGTTTATGACAATGTTATGATAGTGTAATGTTAATGATAATGTTATGATAGTGTAATGTTAATGATAATGTTATGATAGTGTAATGTTATCGATAATGTTATGATAGTGTAATGTTAATGACAATGTTATGATAGTGTAATGTTAATGACATGTTATGATAGTGTAATGTTTATGACAATGTTATGATAGTGTAATGTTAATGACAATGTTATGATAGTGTAATGTTTATGACAATGTTATGATAGTGTAATGTTAATGACATGTTATGATAGTGTAATGTTAATGACATGTTATGATAGTGTAATGTTAATGACATGTTATGATAGTGTAATGTTAATGACAATGTTATGATAGTGTAATGTTAATGACATGTTATGATAGTGTCAGCGCTCCTAGCAGTTCAGTAGGTCACTGCCTGTGGATATAAACTATCCTTAAACCTGGTAGTCCTTATACCGATGCTGCAGAACCAGCGACCAGACGGAAGGGGGGAGGAGGTAATACTAATATGGTGTAGTAATATAGTGAACCAGTGTGAACTATATGGTACTAGTAATTATTAGTGATAACCAGTGTGAACTAATATGGTGTACTATGGACATTGAATTCAAAGCTCTATGTATTTCTACAAGGTAGGACCTGATAGTACATACTTTCATAACATACACAGGAGGACAGCTGCAGCTTAAAGGCCCTTTTTACACACCGATTAATATAAAAGGTGATATCCTGGTATGACAATGGGCTGTCCCTGGAGTGAGAAGGGTTCAAGAGTGACAGTAAAAGTGTGGCAGTAAATCAGGCAGGGGGTGAGGGCGGAGGGGGGAGGGGGGAGGGTTGTGGGGGAGGCGGGGGAGGCAGGGGTGGTGGCGTGTTCACCGCTTATCTGCCGGCGAGTCGTAAACCCGGTGAATTATGAATACCAACAAGGAGGATTTCACAGAATCTAATTAAATGAATGAAGAACCAGCTCCGTCTGCCCCGAGACCCGGGGCTTCACAAGAACAGACACCACAACAGATCATCACTCCCCTCACACAGACTAGCAGCCTCTCACCCCCAGACAGAGCCTCTCACCCCCAGACAGAGCCTCTCACACCCAGACAGAGCCTCTCACATCCAATAAGAGCCTCTCACACCCAGACAGAGCCTCTCACATCCAATAAGAGCCTCTCACCCCCAGACAGAGCCTCTCACAACCAGATAGAGCCTCTCACATCCAATAAGAGCCTCTCACCCCCAGACAGAGCCTCTCACACCCAGACAGAGCCTCCCACACCCAGACAGAGCCTCTCACATCCAATCAGAGCCCCTCACATCCAGACAGAGCCTCTCACATCCAAAAGAGCCTCTCACATCCAATAAGAGCCTCTCACGTCCAATAAGAGCCTCTCACACCAAGACAGAGCCTCTCACATCCAGACAGAGCCTCTCACGTCCAATCAGAGCCAGAGAGAGGGGGGGGGGGGGAAAGAGGGGGGAGAGAGGAGGGAGAGGGGGGGAGAGATGGGGGGAGAGGGGGGGGAGAGAGGGGGGGGGAGAGGGGGGAGAGGGGGGGGAGAGAGGGGAGAGAGGGGGGATGGGGGAGGGGGGAGGAGAGAGGGAAGTCTGTCGTCTCTCCCCCCCCCGAGAGACGAAAGACTCGTAGGGACGATCGCCGCTGCGCTCAAGACGCCATCGACCGGCCCCCGTGGACTCCCCCCTCCTTCGTGTCTGATAGGAACGTAATTTGCCTGCGGTGGAGACAGAATGCGCTGCGGTCAGTCAGCAGGTCCATCTCCCCTGGTTCCCGTCCTCATCAGGGTAATGGACCGGCCCAATCGACCCCATCCCTCTCACCGCCCTTCAGGTAATGAACCTCTCAATGGCCACTTTGCAAATGAGAAGGGGCGGTTTGTTGCGGTGACGGGCGTCCGAGGCTTGAAGCCCTGTGAGAGGAGGCTCTGAGGGAGGAGGAGGAGGGGAGGAAGAGGAGGAGGGGAGGAGGAGGAGGAGAGGAGGAGGAGGGAGAGGAGGAGGAGGGGAGGAGGAGGAGGAGGAGGAGAGGAGGAGGAGGAGGAGGAGGAGGAGGAGGGGAGGAGGAGAGGGGAGGAGGAGGGACTCACATCCCATCGTCTACAGAGAGAGCCAAGATTCCAGATTCAGATCAGATTTGGTTGGTTTGTCTGTATACAGTATAGTAAATACACTATGTACAGTATGTAGTGTGTACAGTAAGTACAGTAAGTACAGTAAGTACAGTTTGTACGGTGTGTACAGTGTGTACAGTTTGTACAGTGAATTGTTCAATTGTTACAAATTACGGAGAAAAAAACTAATTCCAACATCCAAGGTTAGTTAAGGTGGTGAAGGAGGTGGTGATTAGTTAAGGTGGTGGTGAAGGAGGTGGTGATTAGTTTAGGTGGGGGTGAAGGAGGTGGTGGTTAGTTAAGGTGGTGGTTAGTTAAGGTGGTGAAGGAGGTGGTGGTTAGTGGTGGTGAAGGAGGTGGTGGTTAGTTAAGGTGGTGGTTAGTTAAGGTGGTGAAGGAGGTGGTGGTTAGTTAAGGTGGTGGTTAGTTAAGGTGGTGGTGAAGGAGGTGGTGGTTAGTTAAGGTGGTGGTGAAGGAGGTGGTTGTTAGTTAAGGTGGTGGTGAAGGAGGTGGTGGTTAGTTAAGGTGGTGGTTAGTTAAGGTGGTGGTGAAGGAGGTGGTCATTAGTTAAGGTGGTGGTGAAGGAGGTGGTGGTTAGTTAAGGTGGTGGTTAGTTAAGGTAGTGGTGAACGAGGTGGTGGTGAAGGAGGTGGTGTTAGTTAAGGTGGTGAAGGAGGTGGTGGTTAGTTAAGGTGGTGGTGAAGGAGGTGGTGGTTAGTTAAGGTGGTGATGAAGGAGGTGGTGGTTAGTTAAGGTAGTGGTGAAGGAGGTGGTGGTTAGTTAAGGTGGTGGTTAGTTAAGGTGGTGGTGAAGGAGGTGGTGGTTAGTTAAGGTGGTGGTTAGTTAAAGTGGTGATTAGTTAAGGTGGTGGTTAGTTAAGGTGCTGGTGAAGGAGGTGGTGGTGAAGGAGGTGGTGGTTAGTTAAGGTGGTGGTTAGTTAAGGTGGTGGTTAGTTAAGGTGGTGATTAGTTATGGTGGTGATTAGTTAAGGTGGTGGTTAGTTATGGTAGTGGTGAAGGAGGTGGTGATTAGTTAAGGTGGTGGTTAGTTAAGGTGGTGATTAGTTAAGGTGGTGGTTAGTTAAGGTAGTGGTGAAGGAGGTGGTGATTAGTTAAGGTGGTGGTTAGTTAAGGTGGTGATTAGTTAAGGTGGTGTGGTGATGAAGTCGATGTTGGCGGAGGTGAGGGAGGCTGCCACACCACTCATCTATGCAAAACATCAGCTACCGTGTGTGTGTGTGTGTGTGTGTGTGTGTGTGTGTGTGTGTGTGTGTGTGTGTGTGTGTGTGTGTGTGTGTGTGTGTGTGTGTGTGTGTGTGAAGTCAATTAATCATCTCCACCCCCTTTCATGCTCCCCTCTGCCGCCTCGTCCCTGGGGCCTGTGTGTTTATGTGTGTGTGTGTGTGTGTTTGTG